>OY997592.1:2500-1207398 GCA_963921825.1 Erodium maritimum
AACCCTAAACCCTAAACCCTAAACCCTAAACCCTGAACCCTAAACCCTAAACCCTAAACCCTAAACCCTAAACCCTAAACCCTAAACCCTAAACCCTAAACCCTAAACCCTAAACCCTAAACCCTAAACCCTAAACCCTAAACCCTAAAACCTGAACCCTAAACCCTAAACCCTAAACCCTAAACCCTAAACCCTAAACCCTAAACCCTAAACCCTAAACCCTAAACCCTAAACCCTAAACCCTAAACCCTGAACCCTAAACCCTAAACCCTTACCCTTGAACCCTAAACCCTAAACCCTAAACCCTAAACCCTAAACCCTAAACCCTAAACCCTAAACCCTAAACCCTAAACCCTGAACCCTAAACCCTAAACCCTAAACCCTAAACCCTAAACCCTGAAACCAAAACCCTAAACCCTAAACCCTAAACCCTAAACCCTAAACCCTAAACCCTAAACCCTAAACCCTAAACCCTAAACCCTAAACCCTAAACCCTAAACCCTAAACCCTAAACCCTAAACCCTAAACCCTAAACCCTGAACCCTGAACCCTAAACCCTGAACCCTAAACCCTGAACCCTAAACCCTAAACCCTAAACCCTAAACCCTGAACCCTGAACCCTAAACCCTGAAACCTAAACCCTGAACCCTGAACCCTAAACCCTAAACTAAACCCTATAAACCCTAAACCCTAAACCCCAAATGACCTCTCCTCCTGGCTACGGTCTTAGATACACACGATAGAGATATTATGAGGTCCGGGGCTCAATATAATGCATTTAGCTTTAGGCCATTTTTTCATTATACGCTTGTCGGCCTCCCGAAATCGCAAACTTTTTGTCAAATTTGGGCATCTAAACGAACGCGAATTGACCCCTCCTCCTGGCTACCGTCTTAGATACACACGATAGAGATATTGTGAGGTCTGGGGCTCAATATAATGTATTTAGCTTTAGGCCATTTCCTATAACATAGAGATGTTACAGGAAACTCTCCCAGTTTTAATAAATGGCCTAAAGATAAATGCATTATATTGAGTCCCGGACCTCACAACATCTCGATCGTGTGTATCTAAGACCGTAGCCAGGAGGAGGGATCAATTCGAGTTCGTTTAGATGCCCAAATTGCAGACAAAGTTTGCGATTTCGGGAGGCCGAGAAGCCTATATGGAAAAAATGGCCTAAAGCTAAACGCATTATATTTAGCCCCAAACCTCAAAACATCTCTATCGTGTGTATCTAAGACCGTAGCCAGGAGGAGGGGTCAATTAAAATTCGTTTAGATGCCCAAATTCCACAAAAAGTTTGCGATTTCGGGAGGCCGACAAGCCTATATGGGAAAAATGGTCTAAAGCTAAATGCATTATTTTGAGCCCCGGACCTCACAATATCTCTATCGTGTGTATCTAATACCGTAGCCAGGAGGAGGAGTCAATTCGGGTTCGTTTAGATGCCCAAATTAGACAAAAAAAAATTGCGATTTCGGGAGGCCGACAAGCCTATATGGGAAAAAATGGCTTAAAGCTAAATGCATTATTATGAGCCCCGGACCTCACAACATCTCTATCGTGTGTATCTAAGACCGTAGCCAGTAGGAGGGGGTCAATTCGGGTTCGTTTAGATGCCCAAATTGGACAACAAGTTTGTGATTTCGAGAAGCCAACAAGCCTATATGGGAAAAATGGCCTAAAGCTAAATGCATTTTTTTGAGCCCCAGACCTCACAACATCTCTATCGTATGTATCTAAGACCGTATCCAATAGGAGGGGTCAATTCGGGTTCGTTTAGATGCCCGAATTGGAAAAAAAGTTTGCGATTTCGGGAGGCCTACAAGCCTATATGGGAAAAAATGGCCTAAAGCTAAATGCATTATTTTGAGCCCCGGACCTCACAATATCTCTATCATGTGTATCAAAGACCGTAGCCAGGAGGAGGGGCAATTCGGGTTCGTTTAGATGCCCAAATTTGATAAAAAGTTTGCGATTTCGGGAGGCCAACAAGCCTATATGGGAAAAAATGGCCTAAAGCTAAATACATTATTTTGAACCCCTGACCTCACAACATCTCTATCGTGTGTATCTAAGACCGTAGCCAGGAGGAGGGGTCAATTCGGGTTCATTTAGATGCCCAAATTGCACACAAAGTTTGCGATTTCGGGAGGCCGACAAGCCTATATGGGAAAAATGGCCTAAAGCTAAATCCATTATATTTAGCCCCAAACCTCACAACATCTCTATCGTGTGTATCTAAGACCGTAGCCAGGAGGAGGGGTCAATTCGGATTCGTTTAGATGCCCAAATTCCACAAAAAGTTTGCGATTTCGGGAGGGCGACAAGCCTATATGGGAAAATGGCCTAAAGCTAAATGCATTATATTTCGCCCCAAACCTCACAACATCTCTATCGTGTGTATCTAAGACGGTAGCCAGTAGGAGGGGTAAATTCGGGTTCCTTTAGATGCCCAAATTGGACAAAAAGTTTGCGATTTCGGGAGGCCGACAATCCTATATGGGAAAAAATGGCCTAAAGCTAAATGCATTATTTTGAGCCCCGGACCTCACAACATCTCTATCGTGTTTATCTAAGACCGTATCCAGGAGGAGGGGTCAATTCGGGTTGGTTTAGATGCCCAAATTGCACAAAAAGTTTGCGATTTCGGGAGGCCAACAAGCCTATATGGGAAAAAATGGCCTAAAGCTAAATGAATTATTTTGAGCCCCGGACCTCACAATATCTCTATCGTGTGTATATAAGACCGTAGCCAGTAGGAGGGGTCAATTCGGGTTCGGTTAGATGCCCAAATTGCACAAAAAGTTTGCGATTTCGGGAGGCCGACAAGCCTATATGGGAAAAATAGCATAAAGCTAAATGCATTATTTTGAGCCCCAGACCTCACAATATCTCTATCGTGTGTATATAAGACCGTAGCCAGTAGGAGGGGTCAATTCGGGTTCGTTTAGATGCTCAAATTGCACAAAAAGTTTGCGATTTCGGGAGGCCAACAAGCCTATATGGGAAAAAATGGCCTAAAGCTAAATGCATTATTTTGAGCCCCGGACCTCACAATATCTCTGTCGTGTGTATCTAAGAACGTATCCAGGAGGAGGGGTCAATTCGGGTTCGTTTAGATGCCCAAATTGCACAAAAAGTTTGCGATTTCGGGAGGCCGACAAGCCTGTATGGGAAAAATGGCCTAAAGCTAAATGCATTATTTTGGGCCCTTGACCTCACAACATCTCTATCGTTTGTATCTAAGAACGTTACCAGGAGGAGGGGTCAATTCGGGTTCGTTTAGATGCCCACATTGCACACAAAGTTTGCGATTTAGGGAGGCCGACAAGCCTATATGGGAAAAAATGGCCTAAAGCTAAATGCATTATATTCTGCCCCGGACCTCACAATATCTCTATCGTGTGTATCTAAGACCGTAGCCAGGAGGAGGCGTCAATTCGGGTTCGTTTAGATGCCCAAATTGGGCAAAATGTTTGCGATTTCGGGAGGCCGATAAGCCTATATGGAAAAAATGGCCTAAAGCTAAATGCATTATTTTGAGCCCCGGACCTCACAATATCTCTATCGTGTGTATAAAAGACCGTAGCCAGTAGGAGGGGTCAATTCGGGTTCGTTTAGATGCCCAAATTGCACAAAAAGTTTACGATTTCGGGAGGCCAACAAGCCTATATGGGAAAAATGGCCTAAAGCTAAATGCATTATTTTGATCCCCAGACCTCACAATATCTCTATCGTGTGTATATAAGACCGTAGCCAGTAGGAGGGGTCAATTCGTGTTCGTTTAGATGCTCAAATTGCACAAAAAATTTGCGATTTCGGGAGGCCTACAAGCCTATATGGGAAAAAATGGCCTAAAGCTAAATGCATTATTTTGAGCCTCGGACCTCACAATATCTCTGTCGTGTGTATCTAAGAACGTGTCCAGGAGGAGGGGTCAATTCGGGTTCGTTTAGATGCCCAATTGCACAAAATAGTTTGCGATTTCGGGAGGCCGACAAGCTTGTATGGGAAAAATGGGCTAAAGCTAAATGCATTATTTTGGGCCCCTGACCTCACAACATCTCTATCGTGTGTATCTAAGAACGTAGCCAGGAGGAGGGGTCAATTCGGGTTCGTTTAGATGCCCACATTGCACACAAAGTTTGCGCTTTGGGGAGGCCGACAAGCCTATATGGGAAAAAATGGCCTAAAGCTAAATGCATTATATTGAGCCCCGGACTTCACAATATCTCTATCGTGTGTATCTAAGACCGTAGCCAGGAGGAGGGGTCAATTCGGGTTCGATTATATGCCCAAATTGGACAACAAGTTTGCGATTTCGGGAGGCCGATAAGCCTATATGGAAAAAAATGGCCTAAAGCTAAATGCATTATTTTGAGCACCTGACCTCACAACATCTCTATCGTGTGTATCTAAGACTGTAGCCAGGGGGAGGGGTCAATTCAGGTTCGTTTAGATTCCCAAAGTGGACAAAAAGTTTGCGATTTCGGTAAGCCAACAAGCCTATATGGGAAAAATGTCGTAAAGATAAATGCATTATTTTGAGCCCCTGACCTCACAACATCTCTATCGTGTGTACCTAAGAGCGTAGCCAGGAGTAGGGGTCAATTCGGGTTCGTTTAGATGCCCAAATTGGACACAAAGTTTGCGTTTTCGTGAGGCCGACAAGCCTATATGGGAAAAAATGGCCTAAAGCTAAATGCATTACTTTGAGCCCCGGACCTCACAATATCTCTATCGTGTGTATCTAAGACTGTATCCAGGAGGAGGGGTCAATTCGGGTTCGTTTAGATGCGAAATTGCACAAAAAGTTTGCGATTTAGGGAGGCCGACAAGCATATATGGGAAAAAATGGCCTATAGCTAAATGCATTATTTTGAGCCCCTGACCTCACAGCATCTTTATTGTGTGTATCTAAGACCGTAGCCAGGAGGAGGGGTCAATTCGGGTTCGTTTAGATGCCCAAATTGAACACAAAGTTTGCGATTTCGGGAGGCCGACAAGCCTATATGGGAAAAATGGCCTAAACCTAAATGCATTATGTTTAGCCCCAAACCTCACAATATCTCTATCGTGTGTATCTAAGACCGTAGCCAGGAGGAGGGGTCAATTCGGGTTCGTTTAGATGCCCAAATTACACAAAAAGTTTGCGATTTCGGGAGGCTAACAAGCCTATATGGGAAAAAATGGCCTAAAGCTAAATGCATTATTTTGAGCCTCGGACCTCACAATATCTCTATCGTGTGTATCTAAGACTGTAGCCAGGAGGAGGGGACAAATTCGGGTTCGTTTAGATGCCAAAATTGCACAAAAAGTTTGCGATTTCGGGAGGCCAACAGGCCTATATGGGAAAAAATGGCCTAAAGCTAAATGCCTTATTTTGAGCCCCTGACCTTACAACATCTCTATCGTGTGTATCTAAGACCGTAGACAGGAGGAGGGATCAATTCGGGTTCGTTTAGATGCCACAATTGCACAAAATGTTTGCGATTTCGGGAGGCCAACAAGCCTATATGGGAAAAATGGGCTAAAGCTAAATGAATTATTTTGAGCCCCAGACCTCACAATATCTCTATCGTGTGTATATAAGACCGTAGCCAGTAGGAGGGGTCAATTCGAGTTCGTTTAGATGCTCAAATTGCACAAAAAGTTTGCGATTTCGGGAGGCCAACAAGCCTATATGGGAAAAAATGGCCTAAAGCTAAATGCATTATTTTGAGCCCCGGACCTCACAATATCTCTGTCGTGTGTATCTAAGAACGTATCGAGGAGGAGGGGTCAATTCGGGTTCGTTTCGATGCCCAAATTGCACAAAAAGTTTGCGATTTCGGGAGGTCGACAAGCCTGTATGGGAAAAATGGCCTAAAGCTAAATGCATTATTTTGGGCCCTTGACCTCACAACATCTCTATCGTGTGTATCTAAGAACGTAGCCAGGAGGAGGGTTCAATTCGGGTTCGTTTAGATGCCCACATTGCACACAAAGTTTGCGATTTGGGGAGGCCGACAAGCCTATATGGGAAAAAATGGCCTAAAGCTAAATGCATTATATTGAGCCCCGGACCTCACAATATCTCTATCGTGTGTATCTAAGACCGTAGACAGGAGGAGGGGTCATTTCGGGTTTGTTTAGATGCCCAAATTGGACAAAATGTTTGCGATTTCGGGAGGCGGATAAGCATATATGGAAAAAAAATGGCCTAAAGCTAAATGCATTATTTTGAGCCCCGGACCTCACAATATCTCTATCGTGTGTATGTAAGACCGTAGCCAGTAGGAGGGGTCAATTCGGGTTCGTTTAGATGCCCAAATTGCGCAAAAAGTTTGCGATTTCGGGAGGCCAACAAGCCTATATAGGAAAAATGGCCTAAAGCTAAATGCATTATTTTGAGCCCCAGACCTCACAATATCTCTATCGTGTGTATATAAGACCGTAGCCATTAGGAGGGGTCAATTCGGGTTCGTTTAGATGCTCAAATTGCACAAAAAGTTTGCGATTTCGGGAGGCCAACAAGTCTATATGGGAAAAAATGGCTTAAAGCTAAATGCATTATTTTGAGCCTCAGACCTCACAATATCTCTGTCGTGTGTATCTAAGAACGTATCCAGGAGGAGGGGTCAATTCGGGTTCGTTTAGATTCTCAAATTGCACAAAAAGTTTGCGATTTCGGGAGGCCAACAAGCCTATATGGGAAAAAATGGCCTAAAACTAAATGCATTATTTTCAGCCTCGGACCTCACAATATCTCTGTCGTGTGTATCTAAGAACGTATCCAGGAGGAGGGGTCAATCCGGGTTCGTTTAGATGCCCAAATTGCACAAAAAGTTTGCGATTTCGGGAGGCTAACAAGCTTGTATGGGAAAAATGGGCTAAAGCTAAATGCATTATTTTGGGCCCCTGACCTCACAACATCTCTATCGTGTGTATCTAAGAACGTAGCCAGGAGGAGGGGTCAATTCGGGTTCGTTTAGATGCCCACATTGCACACAAAGTTTGCGATTTAGGGAGGCCGACAAGCCTATATGGGAAAAAATGGCCTAAAGCTAAATTTATTATATTGAGCCCCGGACCTCACAATATCTCTATCGTGTGTATCTAAGACCGTAGCCAGGAGGAGGGGTCAATTCGGGTTCGTTTAGATGCCCAAATTGGACAAAAAGTTTGCGATTTCGGGAGGCCGATAAGCCTATATGGAAAATAATGGCCTAAAGCTAAATGCATTATTTTGAGCCCTGTCCTCACAATATCTCTATCGTGTGTATCTAAGACTGTAGCCAGGGGGAGGGGTCAATTCAGGTTCGTTTAGATGCCCAAAGTGGACAAAAAGTTTGCGATTTCGGGAAGCCAACAAGCCTATATGGGAACAATGTCCTAAAGATAAATGCATTATTTTGAGCCCCTGACCTCACAACATCTCTATCGTGTGTATCTAAGAGCGTAGTCAGGAGGAGGGGTCAATTCGGGTTCGTGTAGATGCCCAAATTGGACACAAAGTTTGCGTTTTCGTGAGGCCGACAAGCCTATATGGGAAAAAATGGCCTAAAGCTAAATGTATTACTTTGAGCCCCGGACCTCACAATATCTCTATCGTGTGTATCTAAGACTGTTTCCAGGAGGAGGGGTCAATTCGGGTTCGTTTAGATGCCAAATTGAACAAAATGTTTGCGATTTTGGGAGGCCGACAAGCCTATATGGGAAAAAATGGCCTAAAGCTAAATGCATTATTTTGATCCCCTGACCTCACAGCATATCTATTGTGTGTATCTAAGACCCTAGCCAGGAGGAGGGGTCAATTCGGGTTCGTTTAGATGCCCAAATTGCACACAAAGTTTGCGATTTCGGGAGGCCGACAAGCCTATATGGGAAAAATGGCCTAAACCTAAATGCATTATATTTAACCCCAAACCTCACAATATCTCTATCGTGTGTATCTAAGACCGTAGCTAGGAGGAGGGGTCAATTCGGGTTCGTTTTGATGCCCAAATTGGACAAAAAGTTTGCGATTTCGGGAGGCCGACAAGCCTATATGGGAAAAATGGTCTAAAGCTAAATGCATTATTTTGAGCCCCAGACCTCACAATATCTCTATCGTGTGTATATAAGACCGTAGCCAGTAGGAGGGGTCAATTCGGGTTCGTTTAGATGTCCAATTTGCACAAAAAGTTTGCGATTTCGGGAGGCCGACAAGCCTATATGGGAAAAATGGCCTAAAGCTAAATGCATTATTTTGAGCCCCAGACCTCACAATATCTCTATCGTGTGTATATAAGACCGTAGCCAGTAGGAGGGGTCAATTCGGGTTCGTTTAGATGCTCAAATTGCACAAAAAGTTTGCGATTTCGGGAGGCCAACAAGCCTATATGGGAAAAAATGGCCTAAAGCTAAATGCATTATTTTGAGCCCCGGACCTCACAATATCTCTGTCGCGTGTATCTAAGAACGTATCCAGGAGGAGGGGTCAATTCGGGTTCGTTTAGATGCCCAAATTGCACAAAAAGTTTGCGATTTCGGGAGGCCGACAAGCTTGTATGGGAAAAATGGATTAAAGATAAATGCATTATTTTGTGCCCCTGACCTCACAACATCTCTATCGTGTGTATCTAAGAACGTAGCCAGGAGGAGGGGTCAATTCGGGTTCGTTTAGATGCCCACATTGCACACAAAGTTTGCGATTTGGGGAGGCCGACAAGCCTATATGGGAAAAAATGGCCTAAAGCTAAATGCATTATATTGAGCCCCGGACCTCACAATATCTCTATCGTGTGTATCTAAGACCGTAGCCAGGAGGAGGGGTCAATTCGGGTTCGTTTAGATGCCCAAATTGGACAAAAAGTTTGCGATTTCGGGAGGCCGATAAGCCTATATGGAAAAAAATGGCCTAAAGCTAAATGCATTATTTTGAGCCCCTGTCCTCACAACATCTCTATCGTGTGTATCTAAGACTGTAGCCAGGGGGAGGGGTTAATTCAGGTTCGTTTAGATGCCCAAAGTGGACAAAAAGTTTGCGATTTCGGGAAGCCAACAAGCCTATATGGGAAAAATGTCCTAAAGATAAATGCATTATTTTGAGCCCCTGACCTCACAACATCTCTATCGTGTGTATCTAAGAGCGTAGCCAGGAGGAGGGGTCAATTCGGGTTCGGTTAGATGCCAAAATTGGACACAAAGTTTGCGTTTTCGTGAGGCCGACAAGCCTATATGGGAAAAAATGGCCTAAAGCTAAATGCATTACTTTGAGCCCCGGACCTCACAATATCTCTATCGTGTGTATCGAAGACTGTATCCAGGAGGATGGGTCAATTCGGGTTCGTTTAGATGCCAAATTGAACAAAAAGTTTGCGATTTGGGGAGGCCGACAAGCCTATATGGGAAAAAATGGCCTAAAGCTAAATGCATTATTTTGAGCCCCTGACCTCACAGCATATCTATTGTGTGTATCTAAGACCGTAGACAGGAGGAGGGGTCAATTCGGGTTCGTTTAGATGCCCACATTGCACACAAAGTTTGCGATTTGGGGAGGCCGACAAGCCTATATGGGAAAAAATGGCCTAAAGCTAAATGCATTATATTGATCCCCGGACTTCACAATATCTCTATCGTGTGTATCTAAGATCGTAGCCAGGAGGAGGGGTCAATTCGGGTTCGTTTAGATGCCCAAATTAGACAAAAAGTTTGCGATTTCGGGAGGCCGATAAGCCTATATGGAAAAAAATGGCCTAAAGCTAAATGCATTATTTTGAGCCCCTGACCTCACAACATCTCTATCGTGTGTATCTAAGACTGTAGCCAGGGGGAGGGGTCAATTCAGGTTCGTTTAGATGCCCAAAGTGGACAAAAAGTTTGCGATTTCGGGAAGCCAACAAGCCTATATGGGAAAATGTCCTAAAGCTACATGCATTATTTTGAGCCCCGGACCTCACAATATCTCTATCGTGTGTATCTAAGACTGTACCCAGGAGGCGGGGCCAATCTGGGATCGTTTAGAGGCCGAATTTGCACAAAAAGTGTGCGATTTTGGTAGGCCGACAAGCCTATATGTTAAAAAATGGCCTAAAGCTAAGTGCATTATTTTGAGCACCGGACGTCACAATATCTCTATCGTGTGTATCTAATACCGAAGCCAGGAGGAGGGGCCAATTCGGGTCCATTTAGATGCCCAAATTGCCCAAAAAGTTTGCGATTTCGGGAGGCCAACAAGCCTATATGGGAAAAAATGTTCTAAAGCTAAATGCATTATTTTGAGCCCCTGACCTCACAATTTCTCTATCGTGTGTATCTAAGACCGTAGCCAGGAGGACGGGTCAATTCGGGTTCGTTTAGATGCCCAAATGACACAAAAAGTTTGCGATTTCGGGAGGCCAACAAGCCTATATGGGAAAAAATGGGCTAAAGCTAAATGCATTATTTTGATCCCATGACCTCACAACATCTCTATCGTGTGTATCTAATACCGTAGATAGGAGGAGGGGTCAATTCGGGTTCGTTTAGATGCCCAAATTGGACAAAAAGTTTGCGATTTCGGGAGGCCAACAAGCCTATATGGGAAAAAATGGCCTAAAGCTAAATGCATTATTTTGAGCCCTGGACCACACATCATCTCTATCGTGTGTATCTAAGACCTTAGTCAGGAGGAGGGGTCAATTCGGGTTCGTTTAGATGCCCAAAATTGGACAAAAAGTTTGCGATTTCGGGAGGCCAACAAGCCTATATGGGCAAAAATGGCCTAAAGCTAAATGCATTATTTTGAGCCCCTGACCTCACAACATCTCTATCGTGTGTATCTAAGACCGTAGCCAGGAGGAGGGGTCAATTCGGGTTCGTTTAGATGCACAAAATGGACAAAAAGTTTGCGATTTCGGGAGGCCAACAAGCCTATATGGGAAAAATGGCCTAAAGCTAAATGCATTATTTTGAGCCTCTGACCTCACAACATCTCTATCGTGTGTATCTAAGACCGTATCCAGGAGGAGGGGTCAATTCGGGTTCGTTTAGATTCACAAATTGCACAAAAAGTTTGCTATTTCGGGAGGCCAACAAGCCTATATGGGAAAAAATGTTCTAAAGCTAAATGCATTATTTTGAGCCCCTGACCTCACAATTTCTCTATCGTGTGTATGTAAGACCGTAGCCAGGAAGAGGGGTCAATTCGGGTTCGTTTAGATGCCGAATTTACAAACAAAAAAATTGTGATTTTGAGAGGCCGATAAGCCTATATCGGAAAAAATTGGCCTAAAGCTAAATGCATTATTTTGAGCCCCTGACCTCACAACATCTCTATCCTGTGTATCTAAGACCGTAGCTAGGAGGAGAGGTCAATTCGGGTTCGTTTAGATGCCGAATTTGCAAAAAAAAAAATTGCGATTTTGAGGGGCCGACAAGCCTATATGGGAAAAAATGGCCAAAAGCAAAATGCATTATTTTGAGCCCCTGACTTCACAACATCTCTATCGTGTGTATCTAAGACCGTAGCCAGGAGGAGGGGTCAATTCGGGTTCGTTTAGATGCCCAAATTGCACAAAAAGTTTGAGATTTCGGGAGGCCAACAAGCCTATATATGAAAAAATGGCATAAAGCTAAATGCATTATTTTGAGCCCCTAACCTCACAACATCTCTATCGTGTGTATCTAAGACCGTAGCGAGGAGGAGGGGTCAATTCGGGTTCGTTTAGATGCCGAATTTGCAAAAAAAAAAATTGTGATTTTGAGGGGCCGACAAGCATATATCGGAAAAAATGGCCTAAAGCTAAATATAATATTTTGAGCCCCGGACCTCACAATATCTCTATCGTGTGTATCTAAGACCGTAGCCAGGAGGAGGGGTCAATTCGGGTTCGTTTAGATGCCCAAATTGCACAAAAAGTTTGCGATTTCGGGAGGCCAACAAGCCTATATGGGAAAAAATGGCCTAAAGCTACATGCATTATTTTGAGCCCCGGACCTCACAATATTTCTATCGTGTGTATCTAAGACCGTATCCAGGAGGAGGGGCCAATTCGGGTTCGTTTAGATGCCGAATTTGCACAAAAAGTTTGCGATTTTGGGAAGCCGACAAGCCTATATGGGAAAAATGGCCTAAAGCTAAGTGCATTATTTTGACACCGGACGTCAAAATATCTCTATCGTGTGTATTTAATACCGTAGCCAGGAGGAGGGGCCAATTCGGGTCCGTTTAGGATCCCAAATTGCCCAAAAAGTTTGCGATTTCGGGAGGCCAACAAGCCTATATGGGAAAAAATGGCCTAAAGCTAAATGCATTATTTTGAGACCCTAACCCTACATCATCTCTATCGTGTGTATCTAAGAACGTAGCCAGGAGGAGGGGTCAATTCGGGTTCGTTTAGATGCCCAAATGGCACAAAAAGTTTGCGATTTCGGGAGGCCAACAAGCCTATATGGAAAAAAATGGGCTAAAGCTAAATGCATTATTTTGAGCCCATGACCTCACAAACATCTCTATCGTGTGTATCTAAGACCGTAGAAAGGAGGAGGGGTCAATTCGGGTTCGTTTAGATGCCCAAATTGGATAAAAAGTTTGCGATTTCGGGAGGCCAACAAGCCTATATGGGAAAAAATGGCCTAGAGCTAAATGCATTATTTTGAGCACTGGACCTCACAATATCTCTATCGTGTGTATCTAAGACTGTAGCCAAGAGGAGGGGTCAATTCGGGTTCGTTTAGATGCCCAAATTGCGCAAAAAGTTTGCGATTTCGGGGGGGCAACAAGCCTATATGGGAAAAAAATGGCCTAAAGCTAAATTAATTATTTTGAGCCCCTCACCACACAATATCTCTATCGTGTGTATCTAAGACGGTAGACAGGAGGAGGGGTCAATTCGGGTTCGTTTAGATGCCCAAATTGCACACAAAGTTTGCGATTTCGGGAGGCCGACAAGCCTATATGGGAAAAAATGGCCTAAAGATAAATGTATTATTTTGAGCCGCGGACCTCACAATATCTCTATCGTATATATCTAATACCGTAGCCAGGAGGAGGGGTAAATTCGGGTTCGTTTAGATGCCCAAATTGGACAAAAAGTTTGCGATTTCAGGAGGCCAACAAGCCTATATGGGAAAAATGGCCTAAAGCTAAGTGGATTATTTGGTGCCCCTGACCTCACAACATCTCTATCGTGTGTATCTAAGACCGTAGCAAGGAGGATGGGTCAATTCGGGTTCGTTTAGATGCCAGATGGCACAAAAAGTTTAGGATTTCGGGAGGCCAACAAGCTTATATGGGAAAAAATGGCCTAAAGCTAAATACATTATTTTGAGCCCCTGACCTCACAACATCTCTATCGTGTGTATCTAAGACCGTAGGCAAGAGGAGGGGTCTATTCGGGTTCGTTTAGATGCCCAAATTGGACAAACAGTTTACGATTTCGGGAGGCCCACAAGCCTATATGGGAAACAATGGCCTAAAGCTAAATGCATTATTTTAAGCCACAGACCTCAAAATATCTTTATCGTGTGTATCTAAGACCGTAGCCAGGAGGAGGGGCCAATTCGGGTTCGTTTAGATGCCCAAATTGCACAAAAAGTTTGCGATTTCGGGAGGCCAACAAGCCTATATGGGAAAAAATGGCCTAAAGCTAAATGCATTATTTTGAGCCCCAGACCTCACAATATCTATATCCTGTGTATCTAAGACCGTAGCCAAGAGGAGGTGTCAATTCGGGTTCGTTTAGATGCCCAAATTGTACAAAAAGTTTGCGATTTCGGGAGGCCAACAAGCCTATATGGGAAAAAAATGGCCTAAAGCTAAATGAATTATTTTGAGCCCCTGACCTCAAAATATCTCTATCGTGTGTATCTAAGACCGTAGAGAGGAGGAGGAGTCAATTCGGGTTCGTTTAGATGCCCAAATTGCACACAAAGTATGAGATTTCGGGAGGCCGACAAGCCTATATGGGAAAAAATGGGCTATAGCTAAATGCATTATTTTGAGCTGCGGACCTCACAATATCTCTATCGGGTATATCTAAGACCGTAGCCAGGAGGAGGGGTCAATTCGGCTTCGTTTAGATGCCCAAATTGGACAAAAAGTTTGCGATTTCGGGAGGCCAACAAGCTTATATGGGAAAAATGGCCTAAATCTAAATGGATTATTTGGAGCCCCTGACCTCACAACATCTCTATCGTGTGTATCTAAGACCGTAGCCAGGAGGAGGGGTCAATTCGGGTTCGTTTAGATGCCCAAATGGCACAAGAAGTTTGCGATTTCGGGAGGCCAACAAGCCTATATGGGAAAAATAGGCCTAAATCTAAATGCCTTATTTTGAGCCCCTGACCTCACAACATCTCTATCGTGTTTATCTAAGACCGTAGACAGGAGGAGGGGTCAATTCGGGTTCGTTTAGATGCCCAAATTGCACAAAAAGTTTGCGATTTCGGGAGGCCGACAAGCCTATATGGGAAAAAATGGCATGAAGCTAAGTGCATTATTTTGAGCCCCGGACGTCACAATGTCTCTATCGTGTGTATCTAAGACCGTAGCCAGGAGGAGGGGTCAATTTGGGTTCATTTAGATGCCCAAATGGCACAAAAAGTTTGCGATTTCGGGAGGCCAACAAGCCTATATAGGAAAAAATGGCCTAAAACTAAATGCCTTATTTTGAGCCCCTGACCTCACAACATCTCTATCGTGTGTATCTAAGACCGTAGACAGGAGGAGGGGTCAATTCGGGTTCATTTAGATGCCCAAATTGCACAAAAAGTTTGCGATTTCGGGAGACCGACAAGCCTACATGGGAAAAAATGGCCTAAATCTAAATGCATTATTGTGAGCCCCACACCTCATAATATCTCTATTGTGTGTATCTAAGACCGTAGACAGGAGGAGGGGTGAATTCGGGTTCGTTTAGATGCCCAAATTGCATAAAAAGTTTGCGATTTCGGGAGACCGACAAGCCTATATGGGAAAAAATGGCCTAAAGATAAATGTATTATTTTGAGCCCCGGACCTCACAATATCTCTATCGTGTGTATCTAAGACCGTATCCATTAGGAGGGGCCAATTCGGGTTCGTTTAGATGCCGAATTTGCAAAAACAATTGCGATTTTCAGGGGCCGACAAGCCTATATGGGAAAAAATGGCCTAAAGCTAAATGCATTATTTTGAGCCCCGAACCTCACAATATCTCTATCGTGTGTATCTAAGACCGTAGCAAGGAGGAGGGGTCAATTCGGGTTCGTTTAGATGCCCAAATTGCATAAAATGTTTGCGATTTTGGGAGGCCAACAAGCCTATATGGGAAAAAAATGTTCTAAAGATAAATGCTTTATTTTGAGCCCCTGACTTCACAATCTCTCTATCGTGTGTATGTAAGAGCGTAGCCAGGAAGAGGGGTCAATTCGGGTTCGTTTAGATGCCCAAATTGGACAAAAAGTTTGCGATTTCGGGATGCCAACAAACCTATATGAGAAAAATGGCCTAAAGTTAAATGCATTATTTTGAGCCCCTGACCTCACAACATCTCTATCGTGTGTATCTAAGACCGTAGCGAGGAGGAGGGGTCAATTCGGGTTCGTGTAGATGCCGAATTGCAAAAAAAATTGCGATTTTGAGAGGCCGACAAGTCTATATGGGAAAAAATGGCCTAAAGATAAATACATTATTTTGAGGGTCCGACAAGCCTATATGGGAAAAATGGCATAAAGCTAAATGCATTATTTTGAGCCCCGTACCTCACAATATCTCTATCGTGTGTATATAAGACGGTAGCAAGGATGAGGGGTCAATTCGGGTTCGTTTAGATGCCCAAATTGCATAAAATGTTTGCGATTTTGGGAGGCCAACAATCCTATATGGGAAAAAATGTTCTAAAGCTAAATGCATTTTTTGAGCCCCAGACCTCACAATTTCTCTATCGTGTGTATCTAAGACCGTATCCAGGAGGAGGGGCCAATTCGGGTTCGTTTAGATGCCGAATTTGCAAAAAGATATTGCGATTTTGAGGGGCCGATAAGCCTATATGGGAAAAAATTGGCCTAAAGCTAAATGAATTATTTTGAGCCCCTGACCTCACAACATCTCTATCGTGTGTTTCTAAGACCGTAGCCAGGAGGAGGGGTCAATTCGTGTTCGTTTAGATGCCGAATTTGCATAAAAAATTGTGATTTTGAGGGGCCGACAAGCCTATATGGGAAAAACTGGCCTAAAGCTAAATGCATTATTTTGAGCCCCTGACTTCACAACATCTCTATCGTGTGTATCTAAGACCGTAGCCAGGAGGAGGGGTCAATTCGGGTTCAATTAGATTCCCAAATTGCACAAAAAGTTTGCGATTTCGGGAGGCAAACAAGCCTATATGGAAAAAATGGCCTACAGCTAAATGCATTATTTTGAGCCCCGGAAGTCACTATATCTCTTTCTTGTGTATCTAAGACCGTAGCCAGGAGGAGGGGTCAATTCGGGTTCGTTTAGATGCCCAAATTGCACAAAAATTTTGCGATTTCGGGAGGCCAACAAGCCTATATGGAAAAAAAGGCCTACAGCTAAATGCATTATTTTGAGCCCCTGACCTCACAACATCTCTATCGTGTGTATCTAAGACCGTAGCGAGGAGGAGGGGTCAATTCGGGTTCGTGTAGATGCCGAATTTGCAAAAAAAATTGCGATTTTGAGGGGCCGACAAGCCTATATGGGAAAAAATGGCTTAAATATAAATGCATTATTTTGAGCCCCTGACCTCACAACATCTCTATCGTGTGTATCTAAGACCGTAGCCAGGAGGAGGGGTCAATTCGGTTTCGTTTAGATGCCCAAATTGCACAAAAAGTTTGCGATTTCGGGAGGCCAACAAGCCTATATGGGAAAAAATGGCCTAAAGCTAAATGCATTATTTTGAGCCCCGGACCTCACAATATCTCTATTGTGTGTATCTAAGACCGTATCTATGAGGAGGGGCCAATTCGGGTTCGTTTAGATGCCGAATTTGCAAAAAAAAAATTGCGATTTTGAGGGGCCGACAAGCCTATATGGGAAAAAATGGCCTAAATCTAAATGCATTATTTTGAGCCCCGGACCTCAAAATATCTCTATCGTGTGTATCTATGACCGTAGCCAGGAGAAGGGGTCAATTCGGGTCTGTTTAGATGCCCAAATTGCACAAAAAGTTTGCGATTTCGGGAGGCCAACAAGCCTATATGGGAAAAAATGGCCTAAAGCTAAATGCATTATTTTGAGTCCCTGGCCTCACAACATCTCTATCGTGTGTATCTAAGACCGTAGCGAGGAGGAGGGGTAAATTCGGGTTCGTTTAGATGCCGAATTTGCAAAAAAAAATTGCGATTTTGAGGGGCCGAAAAGCCTATATGGGAAAAAATGGGCTAAAGCTAAATGCATTATTTTGAGCCCCTGACCTCACAACATCTCTATCGTGTGTATCTAATACTGTAGCCAGGAGGAGGGGTCAATTCGGGTTCATTTAGATGCTCAAATTGCACAAAAGTTTGCGATTTCGGGAGGACAACAAGCCTACATGGGAAAAAATGGCCTAAAGCTAAATGTATTATTTTGAGCCCCGGACCTCACGGGATCTCTATCGTGTGTGTTTAAAACTGTAGCCAGGAGGAGGGGCCAATTCGGGTTCGTTTAGATGCCGAATTTGCACAAAAAGTTTGCGATTTTGGGAGGCCGACAAGCCTATATGGGAAAAAATGGCCTAAAGCTAAATGCTTTATTTTGAGCCCCGGACGTCACAATATCTCTATCCTGTGTATCTAATACCGTAGCCAGGAGGAGGTGCCAATTGGGGTTCGTTTACATGCCTAAATTGCCCAAAAAGTTTGCGATTTTGGGAGGCCGACAAGCCTATATGGGAAAAATGGCCTAAAGATAAATGAATTATTTTGAGTCCCGGGCCTCTCATGATCTCTATCGTGCCTATATAAGACCGTAGCCAGGAGGAGGGTCCAATTGGGGTTCGTTTAAGTGCCTAAATTGCCCAAAAAGTTTGCGATTTTTGGAGGCTGACAAGCCTATATGGGAAAAAATGGTCTAAAGCTAAATGTATATCTTGAGCCCCGGACCTCGCAGGATCTCTATCCTGCCTATCTAAGACCGTAGCCAGGAGGTGGGGCCAATTGGGGTTCGTTTAAAAGCCTAAATTGCAAAAAAAAAAGTTTGCGGTTTTTTTTGGGGGGGGGGGGGGGGACAATTCTATATGGCAAAAAATAGCCTAAAGATAAATTCATTATTTTGAGCCCCAGACCTCACAGGATCACTATCCTGCCTATATAAGACCGTAGCCAAGTGAAGGGGCCAATTGGGGTTCGTTTACATGCCTAAATTTCCCAAAAAGTTTGCGATTTTGGGAGGCCGACAAGCGTATATGGGAAAAAATGGCCTAAAGCTAAATGTATTATTTTGAGCCCCGGAGATCACAGGATCTTTATCTTGCCTATATAAGACCGTAGCCAGGAGGAGGGGCCAATTGGGGTTCGTTTACATAACTAAATTGCAAAAAAAAAATTGCGATTTTGGGAGGCCGACAAGTCTATATGGGAAAAAATGGCCTAAAGATAAATGCATTATTTTGAGTCTCGGACCTTATAGGATCTCTATCGTGCCTATATAAGACTGTAGCCAGGAGGATGGGCCAATTGGGGTTCGTTTACATAACTAAATTGCAAAAAAAAAATTGCGATTTTGGGAGGCCGACAAGCCTATATGGAAAAAAATGGCCTAAAGCTAAATGCATTATTTTGAGCCCCGGACCTCACAAGATCTCTATAGTGTGTAATTAAGTCCGTAGCCAGGAGGAGGTGCCAATTGGGGTTCGTTTAAATGCATAAATTGCCCAAAACGTTTGCGATTTTGGAAGCCGACAGGCCTATAAGGGAAAAAATTGCCTAAAGCAAAATGCATTATTTTAAGCCCCGGAGCTCACATGATCTCTATCGTGTGTATTTAAGACCGTAGCCAGGAGGAGTGGCCAATTGGGGTTCGTTTACATGCCTAAATTGCCAAAAGAGTTTGCGATTTTGGGAGGCCGACAAGCCTATATGGGAAAAAATGGCCTAAAGATAAATGCATTATTTTGAGTCCCGGACCTCACATGATCTACATCGTGCCTATATAAGACTGTAGCCAGGAGGATGGGCATATTGGGGTTCGTTTAAATGCCTATATTGCCCAAAAATTTTGCGATTTTGGAAGGCCGACAAGCCTATATGGGAAAAAATGGCCTAAAGCTAAATATATTATTTTGAGTCCAGGACCTCACAGGATCTCTATCCTGCCTATCTAAGACCATATCCAGGAGTAGAGGCCAATTGGGGTTCGTTTAAATGCCTAAATTGCAAAAAAAAAAGTTTGTTATTTTGGGGGGGCCGACAAGCCTATGTGGGAAAAAATGGCCTAAAGCTAAATGCCTTATTTTGATCCCCAGACTTCACAGGATCTCTATTGTGCCTATATAAGACCGTAGCCAGAAGGAGGGGACAAGTGGGGTTCGTTTACATGCCTAAATTGCCCAAAAAGTTTGAGATTTAATGAGGCCGACAAGCCTATATGGGAAAAATGGCCTTAAGCTAAATGCATTATTTTGAGCCCCGGAGCTCACAGGATATCTATTGTGTGTAGTTAAGACCGTAGCCTGGAGGAGGGGCTAATTGGGGTTTGTTTACATGCATAAATTTCCCAAAAAGTTTGCGATTTTGGGAGGCCGACAAGCCTATATGGGAAAAATGGCCTAAAGCTAAATGCATTATTTTGAGCTCGGGACCTCACAGGATCTCTATAGTGTGTATTTAAGTCTGTAGCCAGGAGGAGGTGCCAATTGGGGTTCGTTTACATGCCTACATTGCCCAAAAAGTTTGCGATTTTGGGAGGCCGACAAGCCTATATTGGAAAAATGGCCTTAAGCTAAATGCATTATTTTGAGCCCCGGAGCTCATAGGATCTCTATCGTGTGTATTTAAGACCGTAGCCTGGAGGAGGGGCTAATTGGGGTTTGTTTACATGCATAAATTTCCCAAAAAGTTTGCGATTTTGGGAGGCCGACAAGCCTATATGGGAAAAAATGGCCTAAAGCTAAATGCATTATTTTGAGCCCCAGACCTCACAGGATCTCTATCCTGCCTATATAAGACTGTAGCCAAGAGAAGGGGCCAATTGGGGTTCGTTTACATGCCTACATTGCCCGAAAAGTTTGCGATTTTGGGAGGCCGACAAGCCTATAAGGGAAAAAATGGCCTAAAGCTAAATGCATTATTTTGTGCCCCAGACCTCACAGGATCTCTATCCTGCCTATCTAATATCCTATCCAGGAGGAGGGGCCAATTGGGGTTCCTTTAAATGCCTAAATTGCCCAAAACGATTGCGATTTTTGAGGCCGACAAGCCTATATGGGAAAAAATGGCCTAAAGCTAAATGTATTATTTTGAGCAAAAGACCTCTCAGGATCTCTATCATGCCTATCTAAGACTGTAGCCAGGAGGAGGGGCCAATTGGGGTTGGTTTAAATGCCTAAATTGCCCAAAATTTTTGCAATTTTCGGAGGCTGACAAGCCTATATGGGAAAAAATGGCCTAAAGCTAAATGTATTATCTTGAGGCCTGGACCTCACAGGATCTCTATCCTGCCTATCTAAGACCGTAGCCAGGAGGAGGGGCCAATTGGGGTTCGTTTAAATACCTAAATTGCAAAAAAAAATTGCGATTTTGGGTGGCCGACAAGCCTATATGGGAAAAAATGGCCTAAATCTATATGCATTATTTTGAGCCCCGGACCTCACAAGATCTCTATCGTGTGTGTTTATGACCGTAGCCAGGAGGAGGGGCCAATTCGGGTTCGTTTAGATGCCCAAATTGCAAAAAAAAAAAGTTTGCGATTTTGGGAGCCCAATAAGCCTATATGGGAAAAAACTGGCCTAAAGCTAAATGCATTATTTTGAGCCCCGAACCTCACATGATCTCTATCGCGGTTATCTAAGACCATAGCCAGGAGGAAGGGCCAATTCGGGTTCGTTTAGATGTCGTTATTTCCTAAAAAATTTGCGTTTTTGAGGGGCCAACAAGTCTTTATGGGAAAAACGGGCAAAATCTAAATGCATTATTTTAAGCCCTGGACCTCACGGGAACTCTATCGCGTGTATCTAACAGCGTAGCCAGGAGGAGCGGCCAATTCGTCTACGTCTAGAGGCCCTAATTACAAAAAAAAAAAGTTTGCGTTTTCTAGGGGCCGACAAGCCTATATGGGAAAAAATGGCCTAAATCTAAATGCATTAATTTGAACCCCGGACCTCACAGGAGCTCTATCGTGTGTATCTAAAACCGTATCCAGGATGAAGGGCCAATTCAGGTTCGTTTAGATTCCGAATTTACCCAAAAAGTTTGCGTTTTTAAGGGGCCGACAAGCCTTTATAGGAAAAAATGGCCTAAAGCTAAATGCCTTATTTCGAGCCCCGGACCTCACAGGATCTCTATCGTGTGTATTTAAGACCGTATCTAGGAGGAGGGGTCAATTCGGGTTCGTTTAGATGCCCAAATTGCAAAAAAAAGTTTGCGATTTTGGCAGGCCAACAAGCCTGTATGGGAATCAAATGGCATAAAGATAAATGCATTATTTTGATCCCCGGAAATCACATGATCTCTGACGTGTGTATCTAAGACCTTAGCCAGGAGGAGGGGCTAATTCGGGTTCGTTTAGATGCCGAATTTTCCCAAAAGGTTTAGATGCCCAAATTGCAAAAAACGTTTGTGTTTTTTGGGAGGCCAACAAGCTTATATGGGAAAAAATGGCCCAAAGCTAAATGCATTATATTGAGCCCCGGACCTCATAGGATCTTTATCGTGTGTATCTAAGACCTTAGCCAGGAGGAGGGGCCAATTCGGGTTCGTTTAGACGCCGAATTTGCCCAAAAAGTTAGTGTTTTTGAGGGGCCGACAAGCCTTTATAGGGAAAATGTCCTAAAGCTAAATGCATTTTTTTGAACCCCGTACGTCACATGATCTCTATCGTGTTTATATAAGACCTTTGCCAGGAGGAGGGGCAAATTCGGGTTCGTTTAGATGCTGTAATTGCCTAATTTTTTTGCGTTTTTGAGGTGCCGACAAGTCTTTATGTGGAAAAATGGCCTAAAGCTAAATGCATTATTTTAAGCCCCGACCCTCACGGGAGCTCTATCGCGTGTATGTAAGAGTGTAGCCAGGAGGAGGGGCCAATTGGGCTACGTCTAGAGGTCCTAATTACCAAAAAAGTTTGCGTTTATTAGGGCCGACAAGTCTATATGGGAAAAAATGACCTAAAGCTAAATGCATTACTTTGAACCCAGGGCTTCACAGGAGCTCTATCGTGTGTATCTAACACCGTAGCCAGGAGGAAGGCCCAATTCAGGTTCGTTTAGATGCCGAATTTACCCAAAAAGTTTGCGTTTTTGAGGGGCCGACAAGCTTTATAGGAAAACATGGCCTAAAGCTAAATGTCTTATTTTGAGCACCGGACATCACATGATCTCTATCCTGTGTATTTAAGACCTTAGCCAGAAGGAGGGGCCAATTCGGGTTCGTTTACATGCCCAAATTGCAAAAAATGTTTGCGATTTTGGGAGGCCAACAAGCCTATATGGGAAAAAATGGCCTAAAGCTAAATGCATTATTTTAAGCCCCTTACGTCACAAGATCTCTATCGTGTGTATCTAAGACATTAGCCAGGAGGAGGGGCCAATTCGGGTTCGTTTAGATGCCAAATTTTCCCAAAAAAATTTGCGTGTTTGAGGGGCCGACTAGCCTTTATAGGAAAAAATGTCCTAAAGCTAAATGCATTACTTTGAGCCCCGGACCTCACAGGATCTCTATCGTGTTTATTAAAGACCGTAGCCAGGAGGAGGGCTCAATTCGGGTTCGTTTAGATGCCCAAATTGCAAAAAAAAAAATTACGATTTTGTGGGGCCGACAAGCCTATATGGGAAAAAATGGCCTAAAGCTAAATGTATTGTTTTGAGACCCGGACCTCACAAGATATCTATCGTGTGTACTTAAGACCGTAGCCAGGAGGATGGGCCAATTCGGGTTCGTTTAGATGCCCAAATTGCAAAAAAAGTTTGCGTTTTTTGGGAGGCCAACAAGCCTATATTGGAAAAAATGACCTAAAGCTAAATGCATTATTTTGAGCCCCGAACCTCACATGATCTCTATCGTGTGTATCTAAGACCTTAGCCAAGAGGAGGGGCCAATTCGGGTTCGTTTAGACGCCGAATTTACCCAAAACGTTAGTGTTTTTGAGGGGCCGACAAGACTTTATAGTGAAAATGGCCTAAAGCTAAATGAATTTTTTTGAGCCCCGGACCTCCCAGGATCTCTATCGTGTGTATTTAAGACTGTAGCAAGGAGGAGGGGCCAATTCTGGTTCGCTTAGATGGCCAAATTGCAAAAAAAATTGCGATTTTGGGAGCCCAACAAGCCTATATGGGTAAAAATGGCCTAAAGCTAAATGCATTATTTTAAGCCCCGGACCTCACAGGAGCTCTATCGCGTGTATCTAAGAGCAAAGCCAGGAGGAGCGGCCAATTAGGCTACGTCTAGAGGTCCTAATTACCAAAAATGTTTGCGTTTATTAGGGGCCGACAAGCCTATATGGGAAAAAAATGGCCTAAAGCTAAATGCATAACTTTGAACCCCGGGCTTCACAGGAGCTCTATCGTGTGTATCTAAGACCGTAGCCAGGAGGAAGGGCCAATTCAGGTTCGTTTAGATGCCGAATTTACACAAAAAGTTTGCGTTTTTGGAGGCCGACAAGCTTTATATGAAAAAATGGCCTAAAGCTAAATGCCTTATTTTGAGCCCCGGACCTCACAGGATCTCTATCGTGTATATTTAAGACCATAGCCAGAAGGAGGGGCCAATTCGGGTTCGTTTAGATGCCCAAATTGCAAAAAAAGTTTGCGGTTTTGGGAGGCCAACAAGCCTATATGGGAAAATATGCCCTAAAGCTAAATGCATTATTTTAAGCCCCGGACGTCACAAGATCTCTATCGTGTGAATCTAAGACCTTAGCAAGGAGGAGGGGCCAATTCGGGTTCATTTAGATGCCGAATTTTCCCAAAAGGTTTGCGTTTTTGAGGGGCCAACAAGCCTTTATGGGAAAAAATGTCCTAAAGCTAAATGCATTATTTTGAGCCCAGGATCTCACAAGATCTCTATCGTGTGTATTTAAGACCGTATTCAGGAGGAGGGGCCAATTCGGGTTCGTTTAGATGCCCAAATTACAAAAAAATGTTGGCGATTTTGGGAGGCCGACAAGCGTATATGGGAAAAAATGGCCTAAAGGTAAATGCATTATTTTGAGCACCGGACCTTACTGGATCTCTATCATGTATATTTAAGACCGCAGCCAGGAGGAGGTGCCAATTCAGGTTAGTTTAGATGCCCAAATTGCAAAAAAAATTGCGATTTTGAGGGGCCGAGAAGACTATATGGTAAAAAATGGCCTAAAGGTAAATGCCTTATTTTTATCCCCGTACCTCACAGGATCTCTATCGTGTGTATTTAAGACCGTAACCAGAAGGAGGGGCCAATTCGGGTTCGTTTAGATGCCCAAATTGCAAAAAATGTTTGCGATTTTGGGAGGCCCACAAGCCTATATGGAAAACAATGTCCTAAAGCTAAATGTATGATTCTGAGCCCCAGACGTCACAGGATCTCTATCGTGTGTGTATATAAAACCTTATCCATGAGGAGGGGCCAATTCAGGTTCGTTTAATTGCCCAATTTTCCCAAAAAGTTTGCGTTTTTAGGTGCCGACAAGCCTTTATAGGAAGCTAAATGCATTATTTTAAGCCTCGGAACTCAAAGGATCTCTATCGTGTTTATTAAATACCGTAGCCAGGAGGAGGGTTCAATTCGGGTTCGTTTAGATGCCAAATTGCAAAAAACAAAGTTTGCGATTTTGAGGGGCCGACAAGCCTATATGGGAAAAAATGGCCTAAAGCTAAATGTATTGTTTTGAGCCCTGGACCTCACAAGATATCTATCGTATTCAATTAAGACCGTAGCCAGGAGGATGGGCCAATTCGGGTTCGTTTAGATGCCCAAATTGCAAAAAAAGTTTGCGTTTTTTGGGAGGCCAACAAGCCTATATGGGAAAAAATGGCCTAAAGCTAAATGCATTATTTTGAACCCCGGACATCACAGATCTCTGTCGTGTGTATCTACGACCTTAGCCAGGAGGAGGGGCCAATTCGGGTTCGTTTAGATGCCGAATTTGCCCAAAAACTTAGTGTTTTTGAGGGACCGACAAGCCTTTATAGGAAAAATGGCCTAAAGCTAAATGCATTAAATTGAGCCCCAGACCTCACAGGATCACTATCGTGTGTATTTAAGATCGTAGCAAGGAGGAGGGGCCAATTCGGGTTCGTTTAGATGGCCAAACTGCAAAAAAAAATTGCGATTATGGGAACCCAACAGGCCTATATGGGAAAAAATGGCCTAAAGCTAAATGCATTATTTTGAGCCCCGAACCTCACATGAGATCTATCGTGTTTATCTAAGACCGTTGCTAGGAGGAGGGGCCAATTCGGGTTCGTTTAGATGCCGTAATTGCCTAAATTTTTTGCGTTTTTGAGGGGCCGACAAGTCTTTATCGGAAAAAATGGCCTAAAGCTAAATGTATTATTTTAAGCCCCGGACCACACGGGTGTTTATTCGCGTGTATCTAAGAGCGTATCCAGGAAGAGGGGCCAATTAGGCTACGTCTAGAGGCCCTAATTACCAAAAAAGTTTGCGTTTATTTTGGGCCGACAAGCCTATATGGGAAAAAATGGCCTAAATCTAAATGCATTACTTCGAACCCCGGGCTTCACATGAGCTATATCGTGTGTATCTAAGATCGTAGCCAGGAGGAAGGGCCAATTCAGGTTCGTTTAGATGCCGAATTTACCTAAAAAGTTGCATTTTTGAGGGGCCGACAAGCTTTATATGAAAAAAAGGCCTAAAGCTAAATGCCTTAGTTTGAGCCTCGGACCTCAAAAGATCTCTATCGTGTGTATTTAAGACCTTAACCAGAAGGAGGGGCCAATTCGGGTTCGTTTAGATGCCCAAATTGCAAAAAAAGTTTGCGATTTTGGGAGGCCAACAAGCCTATATGGGAAAAAATGGCCTAAGGCTAAATGCATTATTTTAATCCCCGGACGTCACAAGATCTCTATCGTGTGTATCTAAGACCTTAGCCAGGAGGAGGGGCCAATTCGGGTTCGTTTAGATGCCGAATTTTCCTAAGAAGTTTGCGTTTTTGAGGGGTAGACAAGCCTTTATAGGTAAAAATGGCCTAAAGATAAATGCATCATATTCAGCCTTGAACCTCACAGGATCTCTATCGTGTGTATTTAAGACCATAGCCAGGAGGAGGGGCCAATTCGGGTTCGTTTAGATGCCCAAATTGCAAAAAAAAAAAGTTTGCGATTTTGAGGGGCCGACAAGCCTATATGGGAAAAAATGGCCTAAAGCTAAATGCCTTATTTTGAGCCCCGGGCCTCACAAGATCTCTATCGTGTGTATATAAGACCATAGCCAGGAGGAGTGGCCAATTCGGGTTCGTTTAGTGCCCAAATTGCAAAAAATGTTTGCGATTTTGGGAGGCCAAAAAGCCTACATGGGAAAAAATGGCCTAAAGCTAAATGCATTATGTTGAGCCCCGGACGTCACAGGATCTCTATCGTGTGTATATAAGACCTTAGCCAGGAGGAGGGGCCAATTCGGGCTCGTTTAGATGCCGAATTTTCCCAAA
This sequence comes from Erodium maritimum, assembly GCA_963921825.1. Taxonomy (NCBI): domain Eukaryota; kingdom Viridiplantae; phylum Streptophyta; class Magnoliopsida; order Geraniales; family Geraniaceae; genus Erodium; species Erodium maritimum. The sequence goes on from OY997592.1 coordinate 29,235, forward strand.
AAGTTTGCGTTTTGAGGGGCCGACAAGCCTTTATAGAAAAAAATGGCCTAAAGCTAAATGCATTATTTCGAGCCTCGGACCTCACAGGATCTTTATCGTGTTTATTTAAGACCGTAGCCAGGAGGAGGAGCCAATTCGGGTTCGCTTAGATGCCCAAATTGCAAAAGAAGTTTCGATTTTGGGAGGCCAACAAGCCTATATGGAAAAAATGGCCTAAAGCTAAATGTATTATTTTGAGCCCCAGACGTCACAAGATCTCTATCGTGTGTATATAAAACCTTAGCCAGGAGGAGGGGCCAATTCGGGTTCGTTTAGATGCCCAATTTTCCCAAAAAGTTTGCGTGTTTAAGAGGCCGACAAGCCTTTATAGGAAAAAATGTCCTAAAGCTAAATGCATTACTTTGAGCCCAGGACCTCACTGGATCTCTATCGTGTTTATTAAAGACCGTAGCCAGGAGGAGGGATCAATTCGGGTTCGTTTAGATGCCAAATTGCAAAAAAAAAAGTTTGCGATTTTGAGGGGCCGACAAGACTATATGGGAAAAAATGGCCTAAAGCTAAATGTATTGTTTTGAGCCCCGGACCTCACAAGATATCTATCGTGTGTATTTAAGACCGTAGCCAGGAGGATGGGCCAATTCGGGTTTGTTTAGATGCCCAAATTGCAAAAAAAAGTTTGCGTTTTTTGGGAGGCCAACAAGCCTATATGGGAAAAAATGACCTAAAGCTAAATGCATTATTTTGAGCCCCGGACCTCACATGATCTCTATCGTGTGTGTCTAAGACCTCAGCCAGGAGGAGGGGCCAATTCGGGTTCGTTTAGACGCCGAATTTGCCCAAAACGTTAGTGTTTTTGAGGGGCCGATAAGCCTTTATAGTGAAAATGGCCTAAAGCTAAATGCATTTTTTTGAGCCCCAGACCTCACAGGATCTCTATCGTGTGTATTTAAGACCGTAGCAAGGAGGAGGGGCCAATTCTGGTTCGCTTAGATGGCCAAATTGCAAAAAAAATTGCGATTTTGGGACCCAACATGCCTATATGGGAAAAAATGGCCTAAATCTAAATGCATTATTTTGAGCCCCGGACCTCACATGATCTCTATCGTGTTTATATAAGACCGTTTCCAGGAGGAGGGGCCAATTCGGGTTCGTTTAGATGCCGTAATTGCCTAAAATTTTTGCGTTTTTGAGGGGCCGACAAGTCTTTAAGGGAAAAAATGGCCTAAAGCTAAATGCATTATTTTAAGCCCCGGCCCTCACGGGAGCTCTATCGCGTGTATCTAAGAGTGTAGCCAGGAGGAGGGGCCAATTGGCTACGTCTAGATGTCCTAATTACCAAAAAAGTTTGCGTTTATTAGGGCCGACAAGCCTATATGGGAAAAAATGGCCTAAAGCTAAATGCATTACTTTGAACCCAGGGGCTTCACATGAGCTCTATCGTGTGTATCTAAGACCGTAGCCAGGAGGAAGGGCCAATTCAGGTTCGTTTAGATGCCGAATTTACCTAAAAGTTGCATTTTTGAGGGGCCGACAAGCTTTATAGGAAAAAAAAGGCCTAAATCTAAATGCATTATTTTAATCCCCGGACGTCACAAGATCTCTATCGTGTGTATCTAAGACCTTAGCCAGGAGGAGGGGCCAATTCGGGTTCGTTTAGATGCCGAATTTTCCTAAGAAGTTTGCGTTTTTGAGGGGAAGACAAGCCTTTATAGGTAAAAATAGCCTAAAGATAAATGCATCATATTAAGCCCAGAAACTCACAGGATCTCTATCGTGTGTATTTAAGACCGTAGGCAGGAGGAGGGGCCAATTCGGGTTCGTTTAGATGCCCAAATTGCAAAAAAAAAGTTTGCGATTTTGAGGGGCCGACAAGCCTATATGGGAAAAAATGGCCTAAAGCTAAATGCCTTATTTTGAGCCCCGGGCCTCACATGATCTCTATCGTGTGTATGTAAGACCATAGACAGGAGGAGGGGCCAATTCGGGTTCGTTTAGTGCCCAAATTGCAAAAAAAGTTTGCGATTTTGGGAGGCCAAAAAGCCTACATGGGAAAAAATGGCCTAAAGCTAAATGAATTATGTTGAGCCCCGGACGTCTCAGGATCTCTATCGTGTGTATATAAGACCTTAACCAGGAGGAGGGGCCAATTCGGGTTCGTTTAGATGCCGAATTTTCCCAAAAAGTTTGCGTTTTGAGGGGCCGACAAGCCTTTATAGAAAAAAATGGCCTAAAGCTAAATGCATTATTTTGAGCCTCGGAACTCACAGGATCTCTATCGTGTTTATTTAAGACCTTAGCCAGGAGGAGGAGCCAATTCGGGTTCGTTTAGATGCCCAAATTGCAAAAGAAGTTTCGATATTGGGAGGCCAACAAGCCTATATGGAAAAAAATGGCCTAAAACTAAATGTATTTTTTTGAGCCCCAGACGTCACAGGATCTCTATCGTGTGCATATAAAACCTTAGCCAGGAGGAGGGGCCAATTCGGGTTCGTTTAGATGCCCAATTTTCCCAAAACGTTTGCGTGTTTTAGGGGCCGACAAGCCTTTATAGGAAAAAATGTCCTAAAGCTAAATGCATTACTTTGCTCCCCGCACGTCACAGGATCTCTATCGTGTTTATTAAAGACCGTAGCCAGGAGGAGGGCTCAATTCGGGTTCGTTTAGATGCCCAAATTGCAAAAAAAAAAGTTTACGATTTTGAGGGGCCGACAAACCTATAAAGGGAAAAAATGGCCTAAAGCTAAATGTATTGTTTTGAGCCCCGGACCTCACAAGATATCTATCGTGTGTATTTAAGACCGTAGCAAGGAGGAAGGGCCAATTCGGGTTCGTTTAGATGCCGAATTTACACAAAAAGTTTGCGTTTTTGAGGGGCCGACAAGCTTTATATGAAAAAATGGCGTAAAGCTAAATGCCTTATTTTGAGCCCCGGACCTCAAAGGATCTCTATCGTGTGTATTTAAGACCATAGCCAGAAGGAGGGGCCAATTCGGGTTTGTTTAGATGCCCAAATTGCTAAAAAAGTTTGCGATTTTGAGAGGCCAACAAGCCTATATGGGAAAAAATGGCCTAAAGCTAAATGCATTATTTTAAGCCCCGGACGTCACAAGATCTCTATCGTGTGTATCTAAGACCTTAGCAAGGAGGATGGGCCAATTCAGGTTCGTTTAGATGCCGAATTTTCCCAAAAGGTTTGCGTTTTTGAGGGGCCGACAAGCCTTTATGGGAAAAAATGGCCTAAAGCTAAATGCATTATTTTGAGCCCCGGATCTCACAAGATCTCTATCGTGTGTATTTAAGACCGTATTCAGGAGGAGGGGTCAATTCGGGTTTGTTTAGATGCCCAAATTGCAAAAAAATGTTGGCGATTTTGGGAGGCCGACAAGCTTATATGGGAAAAAATGGCCTAAAGATAGATGCATTATTTTGAGCACCGGACCCTACTGGATCTCTATCATGTATATTTAAGACCGCAGCCAGGAGGAGGTGCCAATTCAGGTTTGTTTAGATGCCCAAATTGCAAAAAAAAATTGCGATTTTGAGGGGCCGACAAGACTATATGGGAAAAAATGGCCTAAAGGTAAATGCCTTATTTTGAGCCCCGTACCTCACAGGATCTCTATCGTGTGTATTTAAGACCGTAGCCAGAAGGTGGGGCCAATTCGGGTTCGTTTAGATGCCCAAATTGCAAAAAATGTTTGCGATTTTGGGAGGCCAACAAGCCTATATGGAAAACAATGTCATAAAGCTAAATGTATGATTTTGAGCCCCAGACGTCACATGATCTCTATTGTGTGTGTATATAAAACCTTATCCATGAGAGGGGCCAATTCAGGTTCGTTTAATTGCCCAATTTTCCCAAAAGTTTGCGTTTTTGAGGGGCCGACAAGCCTTTATAGGAAGCTAAATGCATTATTTTAAGCTTCGGACCGCACTGGATCTCTATCGTGTTTATTAAAGACCGTATCCATGAGGAGGGCTCAATTCGGGTTCGTTTAGATGCCCAAATTGCAAAAAACAAAGTTTGCGATTTTGAGGGGCCGACAAGCCTATATGGTAAAAAATGGCCTAAAGATAAATGTATTGTTTTGAGCCCTGGACCACACAAGATATCTATCGTATTCAATTAAGACCGTAGCCAGGAGGTTGGGCCAATTCGGGTTCGTTTAGATGCCCAAACTGCAAAAAAAGTTTGCGTTTTTTGGGAGGCCAACAAGCCTACATGGGAAAAAATGGCCTAAAGATAAATGCATTATTTTGAGCTCTGGACATTACAGATCTCTATCGCGTGTATCTACGACCTTAGCTAGGAGGAGGGGCCAATTCGGGTTCGTTTAGATGCCGAATTTGCCCAAAAAGTTAGTGTTTTTGAGGGACCGACAAGCCTTTATAGGAAAAATGGCCTAAAGCTAAATGCATTAAATTGAGCCCCATACCTCACAGAATCTCTATCGTGTGTATTTAAGACCGTAGCAAGGAGGAGGGGCCAATTCGGGTTCGTTTAGATGGCCAAATTGCAAAAAAAAAATTGCGATTTTGGGAGCCCAACAGGCCTATATGGGAAAAAATGGCCTAAAGCTAAATGTATTATTTTGAGCCCCGGACCTCACATGAGATCTATCGTGTTTATCTAAGACCGTTGCTAGGAGGAGGGGCCAATTCGGGTTCGTTTAGATGCCGTAATTGCCTAAAAATTCTGCGTTTTTGAGGGGCCGACAAGTTTTTATTGGAAAAAATGGACTAAAGCTAAATGCATTATTTTAAGCACCGGACCTCACGGGTGTTCTATCGCGTGTATCTAAGAGTGTAGCCAGGAGGAGGGGCCAATTAGGCTACGTCTAGAGGCCCTAATTACCAAAAAAGTTTGCGTTTATTTTGGGCCGACAAGCCTATTTGGGAAAAAATGGCCTAAAGCTAAATGCATTACTTTGAGCCCCGGGCTTCACATGAGCTGTATCGTGTGTATCTAAGACCGTAGCCAGGAGGAAGGGCCAATTCAGGTTCGTTTAGATGCCGAATTTACCTAAAAAGTTGCATTTTTGAGGGGCCGACAAGCTTTATAGGAAAAAAAAAGGCCTAAAGCTAAATGCCTTATTTTGAGCCTCGGACCTCACAAGATCTCTATCGTGTGTATTTAAGACCTTATCCAGAAAGAGGGGCCAATTCGGGTTCGTTTAGATGCCCAAATTTCAAAAAAAGTTTGCGATTTTGGGAGGCCAACAAGCCTATATGGGAAAAAATGGCCTAAAGCTTAATGCATTATTTTAATCCCAGGACGTCACAAGATCTCTATCCTAAGACCTTAGGATGGAGGAGGGGCCAATTCGGGTTCGTTTAGATGCCGAATTTTCCTAAGAAGTTTGCGTGTTTGAGGGGCAGACAAGCCCTTATAGGTAAAAATGGCCTAAAGATAAATGCATCATATTCTGCCCTGAACCTCACAACATCTCTATCGTGTGTATTTAAGACCATAGCTAGGAGGAGGGGCCAATTCGGGTTATTTAGATGCCCAAATTGCAAAAAAAAAGTTGGCAATTTTGAGCGGCCGACAAGCCTATACGGGAAAAAATGACCTTAAGATAAATGCCTTATTTTGAGCCCCGGGCCTCACAAGATCTCTATCGTGTGTATATCAGACCATAGCCAGGAGGAGTGGCCAATTCGGGTTCGTTTTGTGCCCAAATTGCAAAAAAAAATTGCGATTTTGGGAGGCCAAAAAGCCTACATGAGAAAAAATGGCCTAAAGCTAAATGCATTATGTTGAGCCCCGGACGTCACAGGATCTCTATCATGTGTAGTTAAGACCTTAGCCAGGAGGAGGGGCCAATTCGGGTTCGTTTAGATGCCGAATTTTCCCAAAAAGTTTGCGTTTTGAGGGGCCGACAAGCCTTTATAGAAAAAAATGGCCTAAAGCTAAATGCATTATTTTGAGCCTCGGACCTCACAGGATCTTTATCGTGTTTATTTAAGACCGTAGCCAGGAGGAGGAGCCAATTCAGGTTCGTTTAGATGCCTAAATTGCAAAAAAAAAGTTGCGATTATGAGGGGCCGACAAGCCTATATGGGAAAAATGGCCTAAAGCTAAATATATTTTTTTGAGCCCCGGACCTCACAAGATCTCTATCGTATGCATTTAATATCGTAGCCAGGAGGATGGGCCAATTCGGGTTCGTTTAGATGCCCAAATTGCAAAAAAAAAGTTTGCGATTTTGGGAGGCTAACAAGCCTATATGGGAAAAAATGACCTAAGTCTAAATACATTATTTTGAGCCCCGGACCTCACATGATCTCTATCGTGTCTATCTAAGACCGTAGCCAGGAGGAGGGGCCAATTCGTGTTCGTTTAGATGCCGTAATTGCCTAAAAATTTTGTGTTTTTGAGGGGCCAACAAGCGTTTATGGGAAAAAATGGCCTAAAGCTAAATGCATTATTTTAAGCCCTGGACCTCACGGGAGCTCTATCGTGTGTATCTAAGAGCGTAGCCAGGAGGAGGGGCCAATTAGGCTACGTCTAGAGGCATTAATTACCAAAAAAGGTTGCATTTATTTTGGGCCGACAAGCCTATAAGGGAAAAAATGGCCTAAATCTAAATGCATTATTTTAAGCCCCGATCCTCACGGGAGCTCTATCGTGTGTATCTAAGCCCGTAGCCAAGAGAAGGGGCCAATTCGGGTTCGTTTAGATGCCGTAATTGAAAAACGAGTTTGCGTTTTTGAGGGGCCGACAAGCCTTTATAAGAAAAAATGGCCTAAAGCTAAATGCAATATTTTGATCCCCGGACCTCACAGGATCTCTATCGTGTGTATTTTAGACCTTAGCCAGGAGGAGGGGCCAATTCGGGTTATTTTAGATGCCCAAATTGCATAAAAAAAATTCGATTTTGGGAGGCAAACAAGCCTATATGCGAAAAATGGCCTAAAGCTAAATGTATTAATTTGAGCCCCGGACCTCACAAGATCTCTATCGTGTGTATTTAAGACCGTAGCCAGGAGGAGGGGCCGATTCGGGTTCGTTTAGATGACCAAATTGCAAAAAAAAAATTGCGATTTTGGGAGGCCAACAAGCATATATGGGAATAAATGGCCTAAGGGTAAATGCTTTATTTTGAGCCCGAACCTCACAGGATCTCTATCGTGTATATCTAAGACCGTAGCCAGGAGGAGGGGCTAATTCGGGTTCGTTTAGATGTTGTAATTGCCAAAACTGTTTGCGTTTTTGAGGGGCCGATAAGCCTTTATAGGAAAAAATGGCCTAAAGCTAAATTCATTATTTTGAGCCCCGGACCCACAGGATCTCTATCGTGTCTATATAAGACCGTAGCCAGGAGGAGGGGCCAATTCGGGTTCGTCTAGATGCCGTAATTGCCAAAAGAATTTGCGTTTTTGAGGGGCCGACAAGCCTTTATAGGAAAAAATGGCCTAAAGTTAAATGCATTAATTTGAGCCCTGGACCTCACAAGATCTCTATCGTGTGTATCTAAGACCTTGGCCAGGAGGAGGGCCAATTCGGGTTCGTTTAGATGCCGAATTGTCCCAAAAGGTTTACGTTTTTGATGGGCCGACAAGCCTTTACAGGAAAAAATGGCCTAAAGTTAAATGCGTTATTTTGAGCCCCATAGCTCAAAGGATCTCTATCGTGTGTATCTAAGACCTTAGCCATGAGGAAAGGGCCAATTTGGGTTTGTTTAGATGCCGAATATGCCCAAAAAGTTTGCGTTTTTGAGGGGCCGACAAGCCTATATGGGAAAAAATGGCCTAAAGCTAAATGAAATATTCTGAACCACAGACTTCACAGGATCTCTATCGTGTGTATTTAAGACCGTAGCCAGGAGGAGGGGATAATTCGGGTTCGTTTAGATGCCCAAATTGCAAAAAAAGTTTGTGATTTTGGGAGGGCGACAAGCCTATATGGGAAAAAATGGCCTAAAGCTAAATGCATTATTTTGAGCCCCGGTCCTCACAGGATCTCTATCGTGTGTATTTAAGACCGTAGCCAGGAGGAGGGGCCAATTCTGGTTCGTTTATATGTCGAATTTTCCCAATAAGTTTGCGTTTTTGAGGGGCCGACAAGCCTTTATAGGAAAAAATGACCTAAAGCTAAATGCATTATTTTGAGCCCCATACCTCACATGATCTCTATCTTGTGTATCTAAGACCTTATCCAGGAGGAGGGGCCAATTTGGGTTCTTTTAGATGCCGAATATGTCCAAAAAGTTTGCGTTTTTGAGGGGCCGACATGGCTATATAGGAAAAAATGACCTAAAGCTAAATGAATTATTTTGAGCCACAGACCGCACAGGATCTTTATCGTTTTTATTTAAGACCGTATCCAGGAGGAGGGGAAAATTCGGGTTCGTTTAGATGCCCAAATTGCAAAAAAAGTTTGTGATTTTGGGAGGCCAACAAGCCTATATGGGAAAAAATGGCCTAAAGATAAATGCATTATTTTGAGCCCCAGACCTCACAGGATCTCTATCGTGTTTAACTAAGAGCGTAGCCAGGAGGAGGGGCCAATTCGGCTTCGTCTAGTGGCCCTGATTACCAAAAAAGTTTGCGTTTTTTAGGGGCCGACAAACCTATATGGGAAAAAATGGCCTAAAGCCAAACGCATTATTTTGAGCCCGGGACCTCACGGGAGCTCTATCGTGTGTATCTAAGACCGTATCCAGGAGGAGGGGCCAATTCGGGTTCGTTTAGATGCCGTAATTGCCAAAAGGGTTTGTGTTTTTGAGGGTCCGACAAGCCTTTATAGGAAAAAATGGCCTAAAGCTAAATGCATTATTTTTAGCCTCAGGCCTAATAGTATCTCTATCGTGTGTATCTAAGACCGTATCCAGGAGGAGAGGACAATTCGGGTTCGTTTAGATGCCGTAATTGCGTAAAAAAAATTGCATTTTTAAGGGCACGCAAGCCTTTATGGGAAAAATGGCCTAAAGCTAAATGCATTATTTTGAGCCCCAGACCTTACAGGATCTCTATCGTGTCTATCTAAGGCCGTAGCCAGGAGGACTGGCAAATTCGTTTTCGTTTATATGCCGTAATTGCCAAAAAAAAGTTTCCGATTTTGAGGGGTCGACAAACCTTTATAGGAAAAAAATGGCCTAAAGCTAAATGCATAATTCTGTGCCCCGCACCTCACAGTATCTCTATCGTGTGTATCTAAGACCTTAGCCAAGAGGAGGGCCCAATTTGGGTTCGTTTAGATGCCGAATATGCCCAAAAAGATTGCGTTTTCGAGGGGCCGACTAACCTTTATAGGAAAAAATGGCCTCAAGCTAAATGCATTATTTTGATCCCCAGACCTCATAGGATCTCTATCGTGTGTATTTAAGACCGTATCCAGGAGGAGGGGCCAATTCGGGTTCGTTTAGATTCCAAAATTGCAAAAAAAAAGTTTGCGATTTTAGGAGGCCAACAAGCCTATATGGCAAAAAATGGCCTAAAGCTAAATGCATTATTTTGAGCCCCAGACCTCACATGATCTCTATTGTGTGTATCTAAGACCGAGGCATCCGAGAGATGGTTGGAGCAGATGACCCGCAACTTGGATACGTACGGGATACTGGATGGTGGCATGAGAGTATCTTTTGCGGCGTTCTAGCTGGAGGGAGATGCTTACCATTGGTTGCAGCGCGAGCAGGCGCGAGTGGGGGATGACTTTTCGCTGTTCGGACAGCGATTTCTGGAGCAGTACTTCCCACAGTCGGTATTGGATGACAGGCACCAGCAGTTCCTGAAACTTCGTCAAGAGGGACTGACAGTGTCTGAGTACGAGGCGAGGTTCACCTCCTTGTCCTGATTTGCCACGGAGATGGTATAGACTGAGGCTCACCGCTGCAGACGGTTTGAGGGAGGGCTTCGCCTTACGATCGCGGATCGGGTCGCCGTTATGAGGACCCATGTATATTTGGACCTGGTGGATCAGGCACTAGCTGTGGAGCGACGCTTCCGTGAGACAGCCAGAATTCGGGAGATCAGGCCGAGACTGAGCGGCTCCTTGAGGCCATATGTGGCCCGTGATCTGAGGAGACAGAGGACCTCGGGATCGTTCCAGTCCCAGACACAGTTGAGAGGGATGCGACAGGTCGGATCAGTTGCATCCGTTGCACCTGCCCCGTCAGGGAGGTCGTGTTTTCAGTGCGGGCAGCCAGGCCATATGATTCGAGATTCCCCGAGGAGCAGTTGACCAGCAGATCGTCTAGCGGGAAGACCTGAAGGGAGGCCGAGTACCGGGCCGCCGCTATGCCACCAGTGCGATCGGCCAGGACACTTCGCAGCCAGGTGCCCCGGTCGGTTTGGGGAGATGTCGGCCCCGCGACCACAGTAGTCGCAGACTGGGCAGTCACCGCAGTTCCAGCAGCGTCAGCCACAGGCGTAGAGAGCTCCGCGGTAGGCAGCGAGCACTCCAGCGCCGAGACAGCGAGCTTCACAGCAGGTGGCACTTCCACCACCCCCGAGAGGCAAACCTCAGGCACCGTAGGGTAGGGTGTATACGGTCGCCGACTCTCGAGCTGAGGGACGTCACTCCAGCCATGAGAATACTCAGGGTACGTGCTTGCTTTACAATTCATGGGCGTCTTTCTTTTTTGATATTGGAGCATCACATTCTTTCATCTCTTCTTCTTTCGCTGGTATGTTGGGGTTGAGGGTAGAGTCGTTGAGTCGACCTTTATGTCTTGACACCCCTGCTACGGGAGAGGTAGTTTTGAGTATCGTATGTCGTGCATGTGAGATCCGATTGGTTGATTGCCTTTTTTATGGTGATTTTCTTGTGTTGGACATGGCGGCATTTGACGTGATCTTGGGGATGGACTGGATGACGAGTTACCGGGCGTCGATCGATTGTTATCGACGACAAGTGACTGTAGTATCAGGCGACACGATCGTCACTTGCGTCTTGGGAAGTAGGAGCGGAGTACTCCTGTCAGCGTTGACCGTGGGAGATGAGGTGGAGAACGTGTAGAGTAGAGAGCTGCCGCGAGTGGTGTGTGAGTTCCTCGAGGTCTTTCTGGAGGAGCTGTAAGGATTGCCGCCTGCGCGCGAGGTTGAGTTCAGGATTGACTTGATACCGGGTACGTCGCCGATATTCATGGCCCTGTACCGGTTTGCACCGGCCGAGTTGGTCGAGCTGAAGCGACAACTCGAGGAGCTTCGGGAGAAGGGATTTATCTGACCGAGTGCTTCACCGTGGGTAGCACCCGCCCTCTTCGTGAAGAAGAAGGGTGGAGCGTTGAGGATGTGCATCGATTACCGGAAGTTGAACCGGGTCACGGTGAAGAACCACTATCCGATGCCGAGGATCGATGACCTATTCGATCAACTAAGAGGAGCGAAGTGGTTCTCGAAGATTGATCTACGATCCGGGTATTATCAGTTGAGTGTTCGGGAGGAGGATGTGGCGAAGACCGCATTTCGCACTCGGTATGGGCACTACAAGTTCCTGGTGATGCCGTTCGGGTTGACAAACGCGCCTGCAGCGTTCATGGACTTGATGAACGGTATCTTCCGACCTTACTTAGACCATTTTGTCGTAGTGTTCGTAGATGATATTCTAATTTATTCGCCGAGTGAGGAGGCGCACGAGGAGCATCTGAGGACAGTTTTGACATTGTTGCGCACTCACCAATTGTGTGGCAATCTGGAGAAGTGTGAGTTTTGGCTCGCCGAGGTGAAGTTCCTCGGGCATGTTGTGTTCCGAGAGGGTATACTAGTCGATCCGGCATAGATTGACGCGGTCTCGAAGTGGGAACGACCCAAGAGTGTCTTCGAGATCCGCAACTTCCTAGGCTTGACAGGGTACTATCGACGGTTCGTCCAGGACTTCTCACGACTGGCCGCGAAGATGACTGCCCTGACACGCAAGGGAGCTGAGTTTGCGTGGACTGATGAGTGTGAGCACTCCTTTACCGAGCTGAAGGCTCATTTGACTACCGCGCCCGTGTTGATAGTGCCAGAGCGCGGGGTTGGATATGATGTGTATTGTGATGCGTCCGGTGAGGGACTGAGGTGTGTGTTGATGCAGTCCGGGAAGGTAGTTGCATATGGCTCCAGACAGTTGAAGACACATGAGCGCAACTACCCTACCCATGATCTAGAGTTGGTAGCAGTCGTCTTTGCGCCGTAGAGCTGGCGACACTACTTGTATGGAGAGCGATTCCGGGTGTTCTCGGATCACAAGAGTCTCAAGTACATCTTCTCCCAGCGCGACTTGAACATGCGCCAGAGACGGTGGGTGGAGCTACTTGAGGAGTAAGACTTCGAGCTACTCTACCATCCGAGCAAGGCGATCGTCGTCGTCGATGCCCTGAGTAGGAAGTCGACTCACTGTCTCGCCAGTATATCAGTCCGAAAGTGGGACATGATGGAGAAGTTGAGCACGTTTGGGATCGAGCTCGATGAGATCACCGATGGCGTGGCCATGTGTTCGTTGGTGTCTCAGCCCACACTAGTTGCTCGTGTGCTGGAAGCACATGCCGAGGATGCCGAGGCGGTAGAGATCCATGAGAGGATTATCAGTAGTGTTGACACCGAGGGCTGGGAGCAGGGTACTGATCTGGGTCTACGATACCGAGGAGGGTTGTTTGTGCCGCGAGGTTGTAGAGACGATGTGTTGAGAGAGTCTCATCACTCCCGTCTTGTTGTGCACCCGGGTGGCACCAAGATGTATCGGGATATCATACGACATTTCTGGTGGAGCGGTATGTGTAGAGCAGTTGCGGAGTTCGTTTCGAGATGCCTCGCTTGTCAGCAAGTGAAGGCCGAGCATCAATGTCCCGCCGGTTTATTATAGCCATTGCCGATTGCGCAGTGGAAGTGGGAGCACGTCACGATGGACTTCATGAGTGGCTTACCGAGGTCGCCGAGAAGGCACGACGTAGTTTGGGTAGTGGTCGACCGACTGACCAAGTCGGCACACTTCTTAGCCATGAGGATGACTGATACAGTTGACACTCTGAGCCGTCTGTACGTCCGAGAGATTATCCATCTTCACGGGGTTCCGGTGTCAGTTGTGTCCGATAGAGACCCTCGATTCACCTCCAGGTTTTGGGAGAGCTTGCAGAGAGCACTAGGGACTGAGGTCTTGCTTAGTACAACGTATCACCTGCAGACAGACGGTCAGTAAGGGCGCACAATTCAGATCTTAGAGGATATGCTGCGAGCATGTGTGTTGGACTTCCGAGGGTCATGGGAGGACCACTTACCATTGGCCGAGTTCGCCTACAACAACAGCTTCCAGGCCAGTATTGGGATGGCACCGTTTGAGGCGTTGTATGGTATGCCGTGTCATTCGCCCGTGTGTTGGGCAGAGGTGGGAGACATGAGTTTACTTTGTCCGGAGCATGTCCGGGAGACGACCGAGAAGGTTGCACTGATTTGGGATCGGTTGAGGACCGCGTAGAGTCGACAGAAGAGTTATGCAGATACACGGCGCCGACCTCTTGAGTTTACAGTGGGTGATCATGTGTTTCTGAGGGTGAGCCCGAATAAAGGACTATTGCGATTCAACCGTGGCGGAGGAAAGTTGGCCCCGCGGTTTATCGGACCTTTTGAGGTTTTGGGCAGAGTTGGAGCCGTTGCTTACCGCCTTGCATTGCCACCGCAGCTCGGGAATGTTCATAACGTCTTCCACGTGTCCCAGCTGTGGAAGTACACTGCAGACCCCTCCCACGTTATTGAGTGGACGAACATCGAGGTAGCTGAGGATGTCTCGTATGAGGAGCAGCCAGTCAGGATTCTGGATACGCGGGAGCAGGTCTTGCGTGGCAAGACTATCCCACTGGTACGGGTGCAGTGGCGGCACCACGGAGCAAAGTCGACCTGGGAGCGCGAGAATGAGGTTCGTGCGAAGTACCCCAGCCTGTTCGAGGACGAAATTATTTTAAGGGGGTAGATTGTAAGAACCGCCCCCGGTCGATCCCGGTCGAACCAGTGATTTTAGGCGAAAGTTGACTTTTTGCCGAAAAAGTCAAACGAAGACTCCGGGAGTCATTCGGGACCCAAAATTCTTAGTCGTCGTTACAGTTAGCTTAGTTGGGTCGTTTCCTTTCAAACGCCTGTAATTGTGAAAAAGTCAATTGGCGGTCAAACTCGGTCAAATTAAGGACTAAAATTAATTAAATCTTTTGTGCTGGATTTTCTTAAGAAGAGAAGTGGTCCCCACATAGACATGTGTCCATGTTGGCTTGGGGGAGAAGAAAGAGGGTAGGATGACCCTTATACCTTTAAACTTGAACTTGAGTGACTTTTAGGCAAAAGGGCATTTAGGTCATTTCAAGGTTAGGTTTTAAGTGGTTTGGGACTCAATTTCAGCCCATTCTTCACTAGTGGCCGAATTTACCAAGGGAGGAGAGAGAGAGGAGCTTCCATGGAAGCTTGAGGAAGAAGCAAGGAAAAGGAAGAGCCTTTTTGCTCATTGCTACCTCAAATCATCTCCCAAACTTCATTTTCTTCATCTCCTTCCCATCCTTTAGGTAAATCTCTAATCCTTTTTCGTTTTGGTTGATTTTAGTTCATGGGTATTGAGGAAAATGGATGAACATGGTTGGGTTTTGAGGTTTTTGGTGTTGGCTGATGGTTTATGGAGAGAAAAGGGTGTTAGATGATGGATTTTAATTGGATTGTTGTGGTTTTAATGAAGAACCATCATGGGTTTCGAAGTAGAGACGTTTTTAGGACTGATTTTGAGGTTGGGAAGGTCAAAAATGGAGGTTTTGGGGTTTAATTTTCGTGAAAGCGAAGCTGGAGGAAGAAGAAGGCGGAACAGTGTCAGACTTGTCACGGATCCGTGACAAGCACCGTGACGGAAAGCGTGACGGCTCCGTGACGGAGGTCGTGACGCCACACGTCACGGTTCCGTGACGTCAACCGTGATGGGGAGCATCAAGGTTCCGTGACCCGAACCGTCACGGAGTCCGTCAAGGCTCCGTGACCAGAACCGTGATAGACCAGAGTTGGGCCTTTTGGGCCCATTTTGTTGGATTTCGAGTAATTGGGACGGTTATCTATAACCGAGCTCTTTTAGGGTTAATTGGGAATGTTTTCCTCTTTAGACCAATTGTAAATTACTCTTGATTCTAGTATTTAATTGTGATCCTAGACTTTGGACCCGAGCTTGGCGGAGGAGGTGACTTTTGGACCTCGTGAAGTGATTAAGCGTTCGGAAAGCGATCGAGGTAGGGAAAGTAGCGAATACCGATTTAATTGCGGAAAGTTACTAGTATGCATATAGGTTGCGAATACTTGATTTAATTGTTAGAATTGCATGTTAGGATGCGAGGAACGAGTGAAATGAGGGATAGCTTACGAGCCATGTCGAGCCGTAAGTTTGGAAATTGTCGTGCTGTAGAAATGCATGCGGGCCATGTAAAGACCGGGATTTTAATTGTTGGAATGTCGAGGTTAGGAAGCGAGTAAATTTTGGATCGAATTCAAAAAAACAAAAAAAAAGAAAAGGAGAAAGGAAAAAGGGGGGGGGGGGGATAAAGGTTAGGGTTGCGCCAGTCCAGACCTGGGCTTTGGGCCAAGCCAGACCAGGCCTAGCCACACTTCAGCTCGCTCGAGCCCACGAAAACCGGCCTAAGGGTTCGCGAACAAAACCCTAAAACGACGCTTCGCGTCGTCATTCCACCACACGAACTCCGAGGCGTCTTCAACCTCTCACCCGAGCTCTCTCTCTTCTTCGTCTTCTTCGTCTCGCACCTCGCCGACGACATGAACCCTCGCCTGACTTTCCCCGTCCACCACGACCACCAGCTCTGCACCCCCGTGCCAGAAAGCACCACCAACCTCTCCCTTCCCCTTCATCTCCCTCAAAGCGTACCTCGCCGCCATAACCTTCGAGCTCGCCGCGCCTTTAACGGAGCAGATCCGCGACGGTGAGGCCTCCTACGACCTCGTTTCATCTCCCCCTTCCTCCCTTCTCTGGAAATCGAGACTAGGTAGGCTCGATTTGGTCCGAGCGTGGACGGAGGGGCACGCCGGAGTCCTCACGCTCCAGATCTGAGCTTCCTCGCTGGTAAGCCCCTCACGGCGTCAGATCAGGACGGTTAAGGCTCGGAACACGCCTCAACCACCCTTCCTCCGACTTCCCGAGCTCCCGATGCTTCCACGCCGCCAAGAACCACCCTTCCCCGAGCTTTCCCCGCCGCCGCCGTCGCCAGAGTGAAACAAGACGAACCCTAACCCTAGCTCTGACGAGACTTGGGCTCCGAACCAGGCTTGGGCCAGGACGAGGGTCGGGCCTCGGACTTGGGCCTCGGGCTGGACCTGGTTTGGGCTTCGGGCTCGGACCGGGTCTGAGTTCGGGTCCGAACTCGGTTTGGGTCTGGGTCTGGGTCGGGCTCGGGTCAGGTCCAGACCCGAGACTTGGACGGATCGGATTTGGGTCCGGATCTCGGACTCGGGTCGGATCCGGGTCAGACCAGTTAATTAAAATATTAATTAATTAATTAATAATCTGGACTTAAAATCAGATAATTACCAGATTTATCGGACTTCTAAAGGACGTTTGGACAACGAACTATTGGACTTAATTTATAAATTTTGGGACCGTTACGAGTTGGACCGGGACTGATGACCGTCCCTTTTGTGTTAAAACCAGGCCTTTACCCCGAGCACGGAGAAGACCGGAGTTGGCCAGGACGTCAGCAACTAGAAGACGCAACTGTTGGTTCTTCTAGAGGTAGGGATTTCCTCGAAACCCACTTTATTACGGAAGTACTAGAATGCATATAGGGAAACCTAATAACCGGATAAGAACTAGTATGCATATAGGATGTGAATAACTAGCGTAGACGTATTAAAATGTGAACATTTACGATTTCAGTCTTGGGAATTGTCGTGCTGGTAAAATCAGGCCATGTCGCGCCTATAGGATTTGTGTGCTGAATGTATCTGTTGTGTGCTCTTTGATGCTTGAACGGTTAATAAATAACGAACATGACAACGAGTAGAATTGAGCTAGTGATACATGTTGATGACTTGAGTGGTTATTTCATGTTTCATTGATATGTTGAACTGGGGATGTTGGGGTTTGAATACCGGTTAAGCCGGCGGGGTTACCACGTGGAGAGTGGTGTCGGTAAGTGATGGTAAGTACGTGACTTTTGTGTAAGTATGATTGTGAGTGTGATTGTGATTGTGTTTGTGATTGTGAGTGCCTTGGTTATTTGAGAAAGGTGGTTTCACTACCTTCCGACCGTGATTCGGTAAAACGATGTGTCCCGCGAAGAGGTGATTTCCCTACCTTCCGACTAGCACTCGGTAAAACGTTGTGTTGAGCACCGCGAGAGATGAGGCCGCGAAGAGGCGATTTGCTTGCCTTCCGTGTATCGGTAAAACGCTGTGTTCCGTGATGAGGTTGTACCGCTAAGAGGCTGGGCCTGTGTTCCGCGATGAGGTCGACCGCCTCTCCCGACTTTGTGTTGGGGAAAGTTGCGTACGGCTTTGCCGAGCCGAGCGGGTTGCTCCCGAGACCGTGCATTTGTGTGAATTGGTTGTGTTGTTTTTATCTTGGTTTTGATTGAGCGTTACTGTGTTTGAGTGTTGCGGTGCTTGTGGTTGTGGTGGTTTCCTTTGGTTGCTCCTTCGGTGTTGCTTTGGTTTAACGACTATTGTCGAGTTAAGGTTGGAGATTGTTGGTCTGGTGAGTGACCGGGTAAACTGAGTATTGTTTTAAAATGGTTAAGTGTCGCATCGATTTTATCAACCTTTGTATTAAACGTTAGACTTTAAACCTTGGGATTGCGTTCTTTGTAATTCTGTAAAGAGGTGGTTTTTATGGATTTCCCTACTGAGCGTCAAGCTCACCCCCTTTACCGTGTTTTCTACAGGTAGTGGCTTTGTTTTGGAGTAGAGGACATCGCGGAGCATGGGGCTAGCGAGGGTCCGGGCTTAGATTTATTTTATGTTCTCGTAGAGGCATACCGTTTATTTTGGACTTATGTATTTGACTGAGCGTAGGACTCAAGATTTGAATTTCTGTTGAACTATTTTATTTATCTTATTCATATATTACTTGTTTTAAACTGCTATTATTTGAAATTCACTAAGTCACGTCTCGGGTCCGGTCAATACCGGATTTGGGGCGTGACAGGCCATGTCGAGCCCTTAGGTTGTGTGTTGATTGTGATGCCATGATCTATGATTGTGATGCTTGATGTGTGGTTCATCCGTTGTTAGGTTGAGAATCATGTTATGATATGTTCGGTGTAGCGTGTTGTTATGTTTTGGGCAAGTGTGCGATGCTTGATATGTCGTGAACCAATGGTTGTGACATGATCGGGTGATTGATAGACCGATGTGATGTGTTGTGGTAAGTTGAACCGGTTGGTGTATCGTGGTTGAACTATGGCATTGTGATGCATGAGACTTTCTTGATGCATGTTCCAAGAAGGGTCGTATTCCGGTATGGTACCTACACTGAGGGGGTACGCTGGTGTAGGGTAGTACCTAGGCCGACGGTGTGGTCCCACGTATGCGCGGTCCCCAAGAGTGTGGTTCCAGCACGATACCTACATCGAGGGGGTATGTCGGTGTAGAGTATCTAGGCCGACGGGTTGTGATTCGGTATGATGTGTGGTGATTGTGCCCCGACGGATTTCCGGGAAGAAATCTAGGCCGATGTTGTGTGGTCCGGTATGATGTATTGTGATTGTGCCCCGATGCGGTTCCGGGAAGATATCTTGGCCGATGCTGAGTGTTCCGGTACGATATGATAGAGTCGGGCTGTGTACAACCGGAGGAGTTTGGAGACTGCGGTACGGGACATGTGATTATTTACTGTGTCTTGTATTCTTGATGACAATTAGTAATATGAGTACAGGGTGATAGTGGTCATGTAAGTGTGTTTGTGGTTAAGTGCTCTCTGTGGATGTCATTAGTGTGGTGCTTGCTAGTATGTCCTTATTGGACGGTTACTCGTGGTGGTGAGCGGATGCTCATAACCTTAACTACTTTTCCTACTGAGCAAAAGCTCGCCCATAACTTTATTGTTCTACAGGTCTTGAGCGAGATTTGGACTAGCGGGATTCTCGGGGCTTGGGAGCTAGCGAGGGTCTTAGGCTAGTATGGTCTGGTGACGTACAGTTTTACTATTACTAAACTCTTTTACTATTTGATTTTGCCGAGTTGTTGACTCGTGATGTTACTTGGAGCTTCTAAATTGTTATTGGAGACTCGTTTAGGTATTAAAATTGCTTTATTATTTATTTTGTTTAGTTCACATCTCGAGTCCAGTCAAAACCGGATTTAGGGCGTGACATTAGCTCTATCCCGTGTATCTAAGAACGTAGCCAGGAGGAGGGGCCAATTCGGGTTCGATTAGAGGCCCTAATTTCCAAAAACGTTAGCGTTTTCCATCGGCCAACAAGCCTTTATGGGAAAAAATGGCCTAAATCTAAATGCAATATTTTGAGCCCTGGACCTCACGGGAGCTCTATCCCGTGTGTCTAAGAGCGTAGCCAGGAGGAGGGGCCAATTCGGGTTCCGCTAGAGGCCCTAATTGTCAAGAAAGTTTGCGTTTTTGAGGGGCCGACAAGCTTTTATGGGAAAAAATGGCCTAAAGCTAAATGCATTATTTTGAGCCCCGGAGCTCACGGTAGCTCTATCGCGTGTATCTAAGACCGTAACCAGTAGGAGGGGCCAATTTGGGTCCGTCTAGAGAACCTAATTGCCAAAAAGGTTTGCGTTTTTGAGGGGCCGACAAGTCTTTATGGGAAAAAATGGCCTAAAGCTAAATGCATTATTTTGAGCCCCGGACCTCACGGGAGCTCTATCGCGTGTATCTAACATTGTAGCCAGGAGGAGGGGCCAATTCAGGTTCATCTAGAGGTCCTAATTGGCAATAAAGTTTGCGTTTTTGAGGGGCCGCCAAGCCTTATGGGAAAAAATGGCATAAAGCGAAATGCATTATTTTAAGCCCCGGACCTCACATGAGCTCTATCGTGTGTATCTAAGACCGTATCCAGGAGGAGGTCCCAATTCGGGTTCGTCTAGGGGCCCTAATTGCCCAAAAAGGTTGCGTTTTTTAGGGGCCGACAAGCCTTTATGGGAAAAATGACCTAAAGATAAATGCATTATTTTAAGCCCCGGACCTCACCGGATCTCTATCATGTCTATCTAAGACCGTAGCCAGGAGGAAGGGCCAATTCGGGTTCGTTTAGATGTCGTAATTGCCAAAAAGGTTTGCGTTTTTGAGGGCCCGATAACCTTTATGGGAAAAATGGCATAATGCTAAATGCATTACTTTAAGCAATGGACCTCACGGGGACTCTATCGCGTGTATCTAAGAGCGTAGCCAGGAGGAGGGGCCAATTCGGGTTCGGCTACATGCCCTAATTACCAAAAAAAAGTTTGCGTTTTTTTACGGGCCGACAAGCCTTTATGGGAAAAAATGGCCTAAAGCTAAATACATTACTTTAAGCCCCGGGCCTCAATGGAGCTCAATCATGTGTATCTAAGACCGTAGCGAGGAGGAGGGGCCAATTCGGGTTCGTTTAGATGTCGAAATTGCCAAAAACGTTTGCACATTTTTGGGGGGGGGGGGGGGGGGGGGGGGGGCGAAAGCCTTTATGCGAAAGAATGGCCTAAAGCTAAACGAATTATTTTGAGCCTCTGACATCAAGGGATCTCTATCTCGTGTATCTAAGAGCGTAGCTAGGAGGAGGTGCCAATTCGGGTTCGTTTAGATGCCGAAATTGCAAAAAAGTTTGCGTTTTTGAGGGGTCGACAAGCCTTTATGGGAAAAAATGGCCTAAAGCTAAATGCATTATTAAAATCCCAGGACCTCACATGAGCTCTATCGTCTGTATCTAAGACTGTAGCCAGGAGGAGGGGCCAATTCGGGTTTGTCTAGAGGCCCTAATTGCCAAAAAAAGGTTGCGTTTTTTAGGGGCCGACGATCCTTTATGGGAAAAAATGGCCTAAAGCTAAATGCATTATTTTGAGCCCCGTACCTCGCGAGAGCTCTATCGCGTGTATCTAAGACCGTAGCCAGGAGGAGGGGCCAATTTGGGATCGTCTAGAGGCTCTAATTACCAAAAAAAAGTTTGCGTTTTTGAGGGGCCGACAAGCCTTTTATGGGATAAAATGGCCTAAAGCTAAATGAAGTATTTTGAGCCTCGGACCTCATGGGAGCTCTATCGCGTGTATCTAAAAGCGTAACCAGGAGGAGGGGCCATGTCGGGTTCGTCTAGAGGCCCTAATTGTCAAAAAAGTTTGCGTTTTTGAGGGGCCGACAAGCCTTTATGGGAAAAAATGGCCTAAATCTAAATGCATTATTTTGAGCCTCGAACCTCACGAGAGCTCTATCACGTGTATATAAGACCGTAGCCAGAAGGAGGGGCCAATTTGGGTTCGTTTAGATGCCCAAATTACCAAAAAAGTTTGCAATTTTGAGAGGTCAACAAGCCTTTATGGGAAAAAATGGTCTAAAGCTAAATGCAATATTTTGAGCCCCGGGCCTTATGGGAGCTCTATCGTGTGTATCTAAGAGCGTAGCCAGGAGGAGGGGCCAAGTCGAGTGTCGCCCGAGGCGCTCCAGAGATTTCGCATATGTTCTTCACAGGTTGTTATATCTTTTGTCGGGCTACCCGTGAGGACGCTCAGGCAATCACAGACATCCTAGGTCTGTTTGGGACCCTTTCGGGGCAGGTGCTGAATCTGGATAAGTCGTCGATTATGTTCAACAAGAATACCTCGCCGGCCATCAAACATCAATGTTGTCAGATTCTAAATATAGCAGAAACCTCTGCGGCATGGATGTACTTGGGTGTCCCGGACATGGTGGGCAGGAATAGGAATACCGCCATGGCATACCTGGCGATAGGGTTGTTAAGCGTATTCGGTCATGGGACGGGAAACTTCTCTCGCCAGCAAGAAGGGAGGTAATGATTCGGTCAGTCCTAACCTCTCTCCCCGTTTATGTCATGTTCGTATTCACCATACCTGCCAAGATTATAGCTCGGATCCACGTGGCGCTAGCTCGGTTTTTGTGGGGTGGAAAGACGGCTCGTCCAACTATCTGGCAGGACTGGGATAAGTTGTGTATGACAAAGGAGGTTGGGGGTATGGCGTTTCGCCACTTGAGCGATGTTAATAAAGAACTCTTGGGAAAGCAAGCTTGGAGTCTTATTTATCGCCCTACTTCTCTGATGGCCCGAGTGCTTAAGGCTCGCTATTTCCCGAAGGTTACCTTTCTTGAGGCTGTAGCTGGTACAAACCCGAGTTTCACCTGGGCGAGTATTCTGTCAACCAAGGAATTACTTAGGAGCGGCCTTCAGATAGCGATTGAGGATGGGCGAGATACCCTTGTATTTGGTACACCGTGGCTGCTCGGGCCGAACCCGGAAGTTACATCCTCGAATCAGGCGTTAATTGGGGCTCGGGTTGCGAGGCTTATGCATCCGGGGAGGCTAAGTTGGGATGTGGCCGGATTGGGTCAAGTATTCTCCATTGAAGAACAAAATAATATCCTTCAGGTACCCCTCTCGGCGCTCCGGCCTAAGGACACTTGGTATTGGGCGACTGACCGTCATGAGATGTACACTACAAAGACAAGGTATAAGGTACTGGCTATGGAGAGGCAGGCCGCGCGACAGTAGACAACATTGGTAACATGGTCGGCGCTATGGTCTATCCCGGCTACTCCCCGGCTATTGATCTTCTTGTGGAGAGGCCTAATGGATACTCTGTAGGTATCTACTAATCTGACCCGTAAGTTTGTTCCTATCTCGGCGACCTGTGATATCTGTGGGAGAGCGCCAGAATCAGTGGATCATTTATTTTTAAAGTGTGGCTTTGCTGAGACGTGCTGGGCGCAGGCGGGGGATCTTATCCCACAAGGCCTTGGTGGGACACTTGTGCAATGGTGGGAGGGGATTGAGAGCGGGAGTCCCAGGAGAAGGTGGCGGAGGTCCTATCCATTCTATGGGAAATCTGGAAAAGAACGAAATGAGCTCAAATGGAGAGGGACGCCCTCGCGGTTTTGAGGGTCATTTCCTCGGCGGCTGCACATCTGAAGGCTTGGAGGGAAGCGAAGATCGCTTCCCCACAACCAAATCATATACCCTCTATCTGGTCGACAAAGTGGACACGACCGCCCTCAGGTACCGTTGTTATCAATGTGGATGGGGCTGTCTTTCAGGATACACAGCAATCTGCTTGGGGTCTCATTGCTAGAGACCACAGTGGCACAATTCAGCTGGCCGCAAATGGTATCCTTTCGTGGATTTGGGAACCACTGATGGTCGAAGCATGTGCCCTGGCGACAGCTCTGAAAAATGCTCCAAGCCTGGGGCCTAATATCATTATCCGCTCGGATGCCCAGATTCTTCTTAATCTAATAGCTAAGGGCGACTCATCGGTATCACCTATTGGGCATTTATTAGGGATATTCGGGAGCTTATTTCTCAACAAGAGGGGACTACCCTTCAATTTGTAAAAAAAACTACGAACAAGGCATCCCACTGGCTTGTCAGATAGGCCAGTTCAATGCCTGTTCTTCAGTGATCAAGTTTTATACCTGAAGTACTACAATATATCGTGGATTCTGATTTATAATAAAATTTCACAACATTTGTTCAAAAAAGAAAGTATAATATTTAAGATAGGAACTTATTTTAAATGGGGAATTTGATTTTTTATGCCTCATATTTTTTACTATGCTTGTATAGTTTGAAATTGGAAATATATGCGTTTTAGTAATATTAAGACAAAATTACCCTTGTTGTAGTTTGATCAAATTGAAACAAACTTTTTTTCTTTCTTATTTTCTTATTCCATCTTCTTCTTCAGTAATTATCAGTCGGCACTCTCCCAACTTCGAATATACAAACATTTGAGAATAACAATTTCATATATGTATGTAGAGTCATGTTTGACTGCAAAAGGGAATGGAGAAACTTGAACCATTCATCTCAACCATTTCCAGAGAGCTAGACCAATGTAAAAAGTGACAGAGAATTGAAGTCACAATTTCATATTATTCTCCATTCAAACCTCTACGTAATGTCCTAGTTCGAAGAAAAAGGGGGCCAATTTTTGTGTTTAATCGTGATGGGTACGTAATTGGGACATTACCTGAATATAGACAACTAGGAGGACGGCGAATGTGCCAGCAAGGACGATGGAGACGAACTACCAGTTGAAGAAGGAGCTCTTGACGACCTTGTCCTCCTCCGTCTCCTCCTCAAATTGATCCGCCGCGAACGTCTACACGCAAGGCAGGTGCCCTCCTTCCCCCACTGCCACTATGTATCTACGTTTGAGAATTGAAGTCACAATTGTGTGACCCACTCAGTAACCACGATATAGTGTTGAAAGAATAGGTAAACACTGAACACACATAAATGATTTATTTTGGAGTACCCAGAGATGTGGATGGCGTCGGATTCGGTGGTTGTAGGTGGAGTTGGTTGTCTTGGAGGTGCGGAGGAGGGCGTTCAGGCATCTAGCTTGGTCGTAGGACGAGGATCGGAGAGGGGGTGAGCGGCTTCGATGGAGTGAAAATCTCTTCTATGTTGTGTGGCTGACTGGCCGGGCTTATCGGGATGAAGTCGGAGGAAAAACAGACCTCATTTAGGGCCGATTCTTTCACCGATCACCCCTGACTGAGGAGGGACAAGATTTATGCTCCGGTACCGGACTAGCAGAAGCTTGTGCTCCAGTACCTAACTGAGAGTTATGATGGGTTGAGGTAAAAGTCTCTAAAATAACGTTAGGTAGAAAAAATTTAATCAGGGGTATTTTTGTCACAAAATATAAAATAGACATAGATTTACAATTTCAAACTATAAAGACATATCAAAAAAATAAAATATATTATGAAGCATAATTAATCAACTTTCCCTTTTTAAGTGTTCTCAGTCAACTCGGTAGTCATAGTATAGTCCAAAACCATAAACAATTATAAACTCACCCAATCCTCGCTGTTCTTCATTGTCTATAGCTAGAGGGCAAAACGGTGCGGAAGTCAAGACATTGGCCATGTTCTTCTCAAAACCGCAGTCACAGTGGGTGCTGTTTCTGTTCTCTTCATTTCTCGCTCTCACGCACCCCTCTTCCGGAGCCACCTTGTTGCCGGACGATGAAGGTACCTGACCCATCTACATACATATATACATACACAAGTTGATCAATCAATCTCATGGATATTGACTTTTGACACTACAGTGAGAGCATTGCGCGATGTAGCTAAAACATTGGGCAAGACGAACTGGAATTTCAGTGTAGATCCGTGCAGCGGAGAATCGGGATGGGCTACGCCGGATGCTTCCAATGGTTTCCAAAACGCACTGACCTGCAACTGTTCCTTCTCCGATGCTCCGCTCTGCCATGTCGTTTCAATGTATGTTCCTTTCTTCTCTTTCCACATTACAAGTAATTAGGTAAGGATTGGTTGAATTCATCATCTTTATTTAATTAATAAATGCACTATGTCTATGAGGTGTGATTAATTTATGGATGTTGGATGTGAAAACATCAGTTTAAGTAATTGTTAATGCAAAAACTTCTCTCTAGCTCAGTGAGAATCCACCCACCCCCAAACCTTAATCGTCGGCGGCGGCGGTCTCTATAGTTTTAACCGTAGCAGATGTCGGTGGAGTTCTCTCTTTCTCCTTTTCCTCATACAGCTTCATTTTTCAGCAGTCGTCTTTGTCTGCACAACAACTCGCTGGTGGTTACTCTCCTCATCGTCGTTGACTGAGATAACACTGAGTCTAAGAGACTATGATGAACCTTCAACGCTATTCAAGAACCGATCTCCATAATTTATTGCTTTGATTTGTCGAGGCTTGACTTCGGCAAAGTTTTACCAACTAAACACCCGCACGAGCTGTTTGGAGAAGGTTTTGGAGCGATACAATCAGTGGAGTTGGGATCCAGGGCCTACCCGTCATGACCTGGGACCGACGTTGTTTGGCCGTCCCGAGAGGAGTAAGGAAGCAACTTGTTTTCCCCGTTTTAGTTTGAATTCAATTTTAGTTTCAGAGTTTTGAATTGTTTTAGTTGGATATTATTCTGCTGTTTTGTTTAAGTTGTTTGGTTTAGGTTATTTGAAATGCTGGTAAGAGGATGTCCTCAGTTTGTGTCTATGAAGAAAAGTGGACTATTTCTACGGGTCTATGAGAGCTGGATCCGTTACGACTTACTCGGACAATATTCTGAAGCCTAGAGCCTTTGGCCCTACTATATAATTTTTGATTGATAGTAATGCACTCCCTCAGTTTACTCTTTTCAAAAAAAAGTAATTGTTAATGATTGTTAGGTGTGCGCTAGACTGGCAGTGTTGACCATGGACCAATGGTCAATCAATAAATAAAGTGGTATAGTAAAAACTTACCCTTAAGTATTGGTTTCGAACAATAAGCTACCTAAAGTTTAAAAGTGTTAAAATAAATGACATTATGTTCTGGTCATAGGTCATTTCATGCCTTTTTGATTTGGGCACATATCATATACATGTCTTATGAATTGGTCACAGATTATTTACATATCTCTATAAATTGATCATTTATCGTTTACATGTCTTATGAATTGGTCATAGATCATTTACATGCCTCTAATAGTGACTAATATTTTAAGATATATTATTGTTCGTGACTAATACTTTAGGGTAGGTTTTTACATTTAACCCATTAAATTAAATGCTTGTTGATGTGTTGGCATGGCAGAGTCCTGAAAGCACAGTCTCTGCGAGGGACGCTCCCACCAGAACTCATCCGCTTCTCTCACCTCCAACAGATGTAAGTATGCTTTCATTCATCTATTGGACTGTTTCTGTTTGTTCTACGTTGGTAATCTTTCAGAAGTTTGCTTGTTTATTGTTTTCATTCTTCATATTCATTGGATAGTAACAAATTTAAGCTCACTTCAACTTCTTGCAGTGACCTTACTTACAACTACCTTAATGGTACACTCCCTCCGGAATGGGGTTCAATGAAACTGGTAGACATGTATATTCTCGTCACTCTTCTTTTTCAAATTTTACATCTTCCATTTTATTTTTCTGATGAAACTATCAATTGTGTGGATGAAGTTCCATATATGGGAATCGGATATCGGGCTCAATACCACGACAGTTTGGAAACATCTCCACTCTTTCGAGTTTGTAAGTCCTTTCAACTTAGTGCTCTTTCTAAAAATATGTCTAATTGTGTTAATGCTGTGGATCTTGATTCAATGTTTAGAATCCTCGAGTACAATCAGCTCACTGGAAGTCTTCCTCCTGAGCTTGGGAATCTGCCACGAATAGAGAGATTGTAATACCTTTTATTCAATTTTGTAATTTCAAAGAAATCGTATTAGTGAACAATTGTTTTTTTTGTGTGTGTTTTCTTTTGGTTTCCATAGAGACGTTACATCGAATTATCTAAGTGGAGAATTGCCCGCAAGCCTTGCAAATCTGACCACACTGAAGGAATTGTAAGCTTCTGATGTTTCTTGATCAATCATGATTTATAATTTTATAAAAACCAAATTAATTTCAGTCTTCTTTATACCAAGTTTAGTTACTCTTGATATTAGTTTGTTCTGCATAACGCAGTCGGATAAGCGACAACCAATTTACTGGGAAGATACCTAACTTCATTCAGAACTGGCCAAATCTTCAAATACTGTGAGGGCTTTGTTATTATGATCGTTCAAATGTTACCTTGCTACATATGTGGTTTGTTAAGGTCTGATTTGTGTTGAATTTGGTTGATAGAGCTATTCAAGCAAGTGGTTTGGAAGGGCCAATTCCCTCCAGCATTTCTACTTTGGTGAACTTGACTGACTTGTTAGTATATTAACTTTTAGTTTCAAGAATTTTAAGAATTCAGGAGGACGTCTTATATTATGACTTGTCTTCTTTGAATTTTATTATGGTATAGGAGAATCAGTGACTTGAGTGGAGCTGAGCAGCCTTTTCCGCCCCTTAATTCCATGACAAAGATGCAATACATGTGATTTAAATGCTCTTACTCAAATCGCCAAGAAATATCATTTCTTTAAACTCTAAGGTCAAGTGGCTTGATATTTGATTGTTTTAACAGGGTATTGAGAAGTTGCAATATCACCGACACTCTACCTGACTATCTCTCAGAAATGGGTGGAAACTTGAAAGTTTTGTAAGTAGTCATTTCCCCGGTTTGATTATTCTTCCTTTTCCCGCATGGAGATAGAGAAAAGAGGTGGTAGTATTTGTATTAGTTTGTTGAGAATGGGAATGACATTTATTTGTCCATATTTTAAGCACAATGAATTACTGTTTAGATCCTCACATCCATTCCCGTGCCATTCCCTCACTTTACTCCATTTTCAATGCCTCCAAGTTAACATTCCCATTCTCTGATGATTTTATGCCCCGAAACACAAGAATATATTGCAAGAGTATCTTGTGGTTAAGGGGAACAACGTTCTCAGTCAATTGGGATAGACTCCGTGAACCAAATGCACTTCACATTGAGGCATCTACATGAATACTTTATCTTCATTGCCTGCAAACAATGCATCGCTTAGCTCTGTAGGGAAGACACCAATGATCTCTGTATTATTTTATTTTTTGATAAGCTCGAAAAAAATTATTAGGAAAAAGTTAGATCCAAGCAGAAGAGGCAACCATTACAAAAGAAGCTCTCAGAAGGAGCTGCGGGAACAAAACACGAAACAAAAACAAAAGGTAACATGAAATCACCCATCAGTGACCTACTCCTCATCTTCTGAAGTCAGTGTCGGATCATCAAAAGCTTTAGCTGCATGAACCAGCTGAGCGGCTTGAGTTTGTTGCAAAATCTACTTCCCAATGTCCACAGGATTAACAAATCTCTCCCGACTCCTAGAATGGGCCGGTTTGATATTAACCGTATAATAATCCCCTAAGAACTTGGGAGGCTGACTTTGACAATTTGAAGTTCTAGTAGGCTGCTTCAAATGACGATCTTTGATCAGAGGTTTAGTAAGAAGAGCCTCCTTTCACGGATTACTCAATTGAACCCCGACCGGTTCACTAGGTATCATCTGTTGCGGCTCAATACCCTGACAAGTTGAAACCGACCCGACTCCCAAAGGATCAGCTTCAACCACCAGCTTTGGGCTTGCCGAAGACACAGGCCTGGACCCAGAGTGGCTGCCAGGCCCAACCCTAGGCACAATCACTAACAGCGGCCCATTTGGCGAGTCCACAACCACGTCTACCCTACCACCTTCGCTAAAAACGTGCTGAACTGTAGCAGCATCGTCCTCGCGCAGGATTGTTTCGCGATTCTTGGGATCAGAATCTTCCCCAAATCCACCGTGATCACTGGAATCAGGTACGGCATGAATCTCGGCCGGAGCCACTTCAGCATCAACGGACATCCAACGCCGGCGAGTCACCGGAGAAACCTACCGATGCCTGAACAGAGGAGCTCGGATCTGCTATCTTCTCCTCTGATGTTGCAAGCTCAACCATGATGTTCGACTGAAGTAGCTCTTCGTCTCCAATGCCAGCCATCCTCTCCGATGAGGTCGCCAGAGCAATCATGCTCTGTTTTATGCGACGATCGTAAGTGAAAGCAACGAGAAAAACGAAACCATTATACTTGAACCTGTTAAGAGCTTCAATCAACTGAGCAACTGAATCCGGTGAGTTGAACTCAACAAACCCAAAATACGAACCATAGCGATTTGGGCGTTTGAGAACGGTAGCCGATACGCCGAACACTCCGCAGGAGTTTGTAACCCAATCTACAGATGTATCATAAGGTAAATGACAGATTGAAACCTTAGTGTTTGAAACCACACGATGTCGCCTTCTCACATCTGAAGTCAAATCAACACCACCTGCACGAACCAGAGCCACTTCTGTGCTCGCTCGTTTCGTCTCCGGTACTGCCTTCATTTTGACAGATTTACGACGTCTCCGTCTCGCAATCAAAGGCGTATCATTTCCACACACGAGAGGGTCTGCATCACCTTGACCTCCATCCCCAACAGGCCTGCCTGAGGGCTTCGTCCCCGGAGCATCCTCCCTTGTCACCAGAGTAGGCCTCTTGACCTTGGGTTTCCGTCTGGCATGAACGTCCCTGCCCTGCTTTGATGATGATGTCTTAGAAACTACTTTGTAGTAATCGCAATACAAAGACACCAAAGTAGTGCAAAAGGCAGAGAACGAGAGCACCATTGACAGATTCTTTCATTAGCTTAATATTGATGTACAATGATCTCTGTATTATGGTTCATAAGAATGTGACAATGGTTTTAGGTATGGTTGTCACAAGCCTACCTACAACCCTCCTCCTTTATCCTGGCTTGGGACAGGCAACTGAAATTGGTTGGCGGAGTTGATCTCATTCTCGTCCATATAATCAAAATATCTTACTTACATATGTTGAGGTACTAGTTTAGAATTATATGTGGCCTTGAGACCTGTGACCTTGATTTCTAATGTTGTCAAGAATTCTATTTTTCTCCAGAAAGCGAATTGGTTTCATGAAAATACTTTTAGATAATGATATCCTTTTATATTTTCCATATGTACTCCTCATGCAGAGATCTCAGCTTTAACAACCTAAGAGGAGAAATTCCACACAGTTACGCCAATTCAAAAAAAGTGAATTATATGTATGCACTCTGATACTTCAATGTTACTGATCGGTTATCTCTTTTGCTTGTTCCTCAGTCTTACTTACATTAATATCTTATTTAGGTATTTGACCGGGAATTCTTTGACTGGATCAGTACCTGATTGGATGCCGACAAAAGCAGACAACATGTGAATTCTCTACTAGGCGATTTATATAATTTGTTAACTGTACTGTAGTATAAGGGCTTGTATATGTAGTTAATAAGTGTCGTGCATTTTATCCCGATGGATTACCTAATCTTTCATCAACATGCAGTGATCTTTCCTTTAACAACTTCAATGATGGAAGGTCAGGAAACTGTCAAGATGGCAATATGTAAGAATGCTCAACATGAGTCTTTTCTTCTTCTTTCCTTTTATGCACTTAAATTATTATTCACATCTGATTTTTTTTTTTCTGTAGGAACTTGTTTGGAAATTCTTTGAAGAAAAATAACTCGTGAGTTTTCGGTAAAATTCATGAATGATTAATGGTGTAAGAGTTTCTTGTATTAAGTTACTATGTTGTATTCTGACCATTGTACACGCAATTACATTGTTTTTTCAGTTCTGTTGGTCAGTGTTTGAGCCAGTCTTCTTGTCAAAAGAGTAAGTTCATATTCGATATTGTTAAATATGATAGTAATATAGATATATTTATTTACCTTGTACCCTATATCCCCAAATTTTTTTCGTCAATGGTTACTAAAAATTATTGTTTTCTTTGTTGTAGCCTGGTATTCTCTTCATATAAACTGTGGCGGAGAGGAAGTAAGTGTAAGAGGAAATACCACATATGAGGATGATACAGATGCGGCCGGGCCCTCGAGATTCTTCCAAAAATATAGTGCAAACTGGGCCTTTAGCAACACAGGTCATTTCATAGGTGATGCACGATCTTATAAATCCTACATTTGGACAAATTCATCTACTCTCTCCATGGAAAATCCACAACTCTACACGAATGCTCGCCTTTCTCCCATCTCTCTCTCGTATTATGCATTTTGTATGGGAAATGGAAACTACAGTGTGAAACTTCATTTTGCGGAGATCATGTTCACTGATGACAAAACCTATAGTAGTCTGGGAAGGCGCTTGTTTAATGTCTACATTCAGGTCTTATTGTAGTTATTCCTTTACGGACTAAAGTTCACCGATTTATTAGCATTCTTCTTCAAGTTGAGTTAATATGTTGTTTAATTTGACATTAATGTAGGGAAAACTGGTGCAAAAGGATTTTAACATTGCAGCTGAAGCAGGTGGAGTTGGCAAGGCAATAATAAAAAACTTCACTGCTTCAGTGACTAACAATACCTTGGAGATACGTTTCTATTGGGCTGGCAAAGGGACGAATGCAATACCTTCTATGGGAGTTTATGGCCCCCTTATATCAGCTATATCTGTTGATCCCGGTACGTTGAGCACTTCAGTTAAATTATTATTACTAGCAATCTTAGTAGTTCAGACTTGAGGCAGATCCAATTTCATATGCATCCCTCTTTTTGAAAAGTAAACGATGATTATATATCAACCATTGAATGAACTACACAACAATATTACATACTCCATAGACTCCAGATAGAATCGAAATTTCATACTCATGTGGATAGTACATACTAGAGCATAGCTCGCATAGTGGTTAACAACCAAATTAGATACAAACAAACTCCAACAGGACATAGATACTATCACTCCCATGGCATATTAAATATATACCAAGGTATCGTTGTTGGGACTTAAACTCTGGTCTCATGGACCCAAGTTTAAGTGCTCGACTAGTTGGAGAAGCAAGTGTTGTAGATGCAGCCCTTTTTAAGTTCTCATGTCCTTCTATTCCTTCTTTATTTATGCAGACTTTGTACCCCGGGCAGAAAATGAAAGCAGTACCTTATCAGTAGGTAAAGTAGTCGGGATTGTTTCTGCAGTAGTAGCTACATCTGTTATTTTTCTGGTTCTTGGTATCCTTTGGTGGAAAGGCTGTATTGGATCAAGAAAAGCAACGGAAAAAGGTATCTGAAAAACAATTCCTTGTTACGCTAACTGTGAACATTATCTTACCTTGCCCACTAGAGCACTCACCGCTCAAGGTTTCTGCAGATGATCGAAAGGGTCTAGACCTAAATACTGGTTCCTACACCTTGAGCCAAATAAGAGCTGCCACAAATAACTTCAGTGCTGATAATAAAATTGGAGAAGGTGGTTTTGGTCCTGTATACAAGGTATTGTTACATGCACATGTAGTGCTTTTGATTTGGTTTGATTGAATTAGTTCCTATTAGCAATAGATTGTAAATAAACCTCCCCTCCAGGGCGTTTTGTCAGATGGATCAGTCATAGCTGCAAAACAGCTTTCTTCCAAATCAAAGCAGGGAATTCGTGAGTTTGTGAACGAAATTGGCATAATTTCTTCTCTTCAGCATCCTCATCTTGTGAAGCTCTACGGTTGTTGTACCGAAGGAAACCAGTTGTTGGTAGTATATGAGTACATGGAAAATAACAATCTTGCACGAGCTTTATTTGGTAAGTCTCACCCAAGTGGCTTGCTTAACCGTGCTTGCTACGAATGTGATGATTACCGACATATAGAAGGTGAATCAGGCGCGAACCTACGAACTCGCAAATATTGTGGATACGGTTTGTGAATATAGCATTTCAGCTTTGTGGTGAATATTATCAAGGGGAAACCATGGGTCTTAGCTCCCCTTGAGGTTTGTTTTGGCGTTTCTAACTGGGTTTGACCTTTCCTTGCACTTCCCAACTACGCTTGACCTTTTTTTGCGAAAACTAACAATTTCCGTCTATTTTAACGGATTCCATTAGGTTTTTGACACGTGTTGGTCACGTGCACAGTAGCATTTTTTTAACGGAATCGTCAAAATAGACGGAAAATGTTAGTTTGCGCAAAAAATGAAAATGTCACAGTTGGGAAGTGCAAGGAAAGGTCAAGCCCAGTTAGGATCGCCAAAACAAACCTCAAGGGGGGTTAAGACCCATGGTTACCCCTATTATCAAACCATAATTTTCTCAAACTGGGAGCATTGTTTTTGTAAACTATATTTTCTTAAACTAGAATGTTGTATTTTCATACTATTTTTTCCTCAAACTTGAGATGCTGTTTCTCAAACCATATCCGTAATATTCTCAAACTACATTTGGGGTTCTCACCTGATTGTGCCCCCAGACATATATAGTAGTAGATATAATTAAACCTAGTACTTTCCTGTCATGATTTGAAGGTCCAGAAGAACAGAAGTTGAAACTGGACTGGCCAACAAGGCATATGATATGTGTAGGAATAGGGAGAGGTTTGGTATACCTTCATGAAGAATCCAGATTAAAGATTGTTCACAGGGACATCAAGGCTAATAATGTCCTTCTTGATAAGAATCTTAAGCCCAAGATATCTGACTTTGGTTTGGCCAAACTTGACGAAGAGGATAAAACCCACATGAGTACCAGAATAGCGGGAACTTTGTGAGTTACTAAATACTTTATGAACGTTGGTACTACTTCATTGGTTAAAACCAATTATGTTTGGTGTATGATAATGTTGATTTCTTGCAGTGGATATATGGCACCTGAATACGCAATGCATGGTCATGTAACTGACAAAGCAGATGTGTATAGCTTTGGAATCGTTGCTTTAGAGATTGTCAGCGGGAGAAGCAACATTAGTCGCCAGTCAGATGGAGAATGTTTCAATCTTCTTGACTGGGTAAGCTTAATCTCATACTCTAAAGTACCGTTTTCACGAGCTCTTCATATGCATGTCAATTAACTTAGAACGATCATATATATAGGCAATTGTTTTAAAGGAGAGAGGAACTCCAATGGACCTAGTTGATCCAAGGCTGGGATCAAGTGTCAAGAAAGCAGAGGTGATGAGAATGATTGATGTGGCTCTGCTGTGTGCTAATTCATCTCCTGCAGCGAGGCCTAGCATGTCTTCAGTGGTGAGAATTCTTGAAGGCAGGACGTCTGTGGAGGAACTGATTTCGAATTCGAGTGTTTCGTATGAAACCATGAAGTTTGAGGAAGTAAAGAAGCAGTACGAGCGCGGTGAAGAACAAGTTTCAGGTGAAGGTTTGATTGTGTCATGAGTAAGAAGCTTGGGGAGCAAGTTATTTAAGTTTGAACTTGAATTAAGTTAAACGGTAGCGTTTTGCTAGCTTGAGTTAGTAGCTTAAATAGGACGACGTCGTTCTGTGGTGTCCGTTGGAGAGTTGAGGTGGAAGAAGCACATTGCGCGCTACGTGCTCTGCAATTCTGCTGGTTGTCCTTTGCTAGCTGGAGGACGATGTCTGTGAGAAAAGGGGGTCCAGTTGAAAGGGATAGGTCTTAGTATTTAACAGTAGCGATGTGCTAGGGTTTGGTGTCGAATTTCTGTTATCATTTCCATTTCTTAGTTGAGTTTACTGTGGGAGGAAAGTTAAAACTCTTGTTGTAATTCCTTTATCAATCAAGCAAGTTTCAATTTTTATCTAGCAATTTGTAGTTAGCATACTTAGATTGTTAACAGTGGTATCAGAGCCCTGTTCTCGGGACAAGATGACCACCAGTGATGTAGTGAATGACACTCCCAACGAGATGGGTCAGAGAACCAGAGCTGAGATGGAAGGTATCAGAAAGAGCTTGGATCAACTTTTGAAGGGTCAAGCTGGAAACACAAAACCTCAGCTGCAAGAGGAGAGGGGGAGCAATCCAAGGGATGTTCATAATAGAGGTAAAGCTATTGCAGATCCTCAAGATTATTCTATTGTTGTTGCTAGTTCTATGTCTATAGATGAGCCATTCCAACATGTACGCTTTGTGCCTAAGAAGTTGCTATACACACCACCTTAGAGACGGATTCTCATGGAAATAGGATATGGGTCTCACTCAAACCTGCCTTACCCTCACCCACAAAACCCACACACCTCACCCCACCACCACCAAAATTTACTCCAGATACAGCCAAACTTCAACCAAAACAACTCTCAGATGCGACCAAACAGGCCTAATAAACCTGTAAACCAAAACCCCAGGATGCAACAAATCCCACCTCACATGAATCAACAAGCCATATTCAGTCCTATGATGCAGCAATAGACCTTTCACTACAAATTACCTAGCCTACAGTTCCCTAGGTTTGAAGGGCCAGATGTGAAAGGATGGATAAGGAGGAGCAATGTATATTTTTCTTATTGTGAGGTACCTGAGGAGCACAAGGTGAAATTAGCATCTTTGCATTTTGGAGGGATATCTGAAACTTGGTTTTCTGAATATGCTATGGGGAGGGACATTATTCCTTGGGAGGGGTTTTGCCATGACTTGGTATGGAAGTTTAAGGCCTTGGGGCATGAGGATTTGTTGATTGAATTCAAGCAATTGGTGCAAAAAGGAACTGTGCAAGAGTTTAAGCACCGGTTTGAGGAAATGAAAATGTTGTTGCTACACAAGTATCCTAATTTGAATTAAGTTAAACGGTAGCGTTTTGTTAGCTTGATTTAGTAGCTTAAATAGGACAACGTCGTTCTGTGTGGTCCGTTGTAGAGCCGAGGTGGAAGAAGCACAATGCGCGCTACGTGCTCTGCAATTCTATAGGCTGTGAGAAAAGGGGGTCCAATTAAAAGAGATAGGTCTCAGTATTTAAGGGTAGCGATGTGCTAGGGTTTGGTGTTGAATTTCTGGTATCATTTCCATTTCTTATGTAAAGACCGCCCCGGTTAAAAGAACTATTATTTAAATTTTTTTTGATCGAAGAGTCGTTGGTTGGAAAACTGATTGATTTTTGGATCAAGTTCAAAAAAAAAGGGAAGGGGAAACAGGTCAGGCCCAGCTAAGGACCAGGCCCAGCTCGCTGAGCCCAGAACCGCGCGGCCCAACTCACTGAGCACAGTTCGCCAGGCTCAGCCCTTTCCTCTAACCCTAGCTTCGTGAGTCTCAGCCTCACTTCGTCGCACGCTTCCCGAGGCATCTCTTCCCTTCTCTCTCTTGCTCTCGCTTCCCCTCTCTCTCTCGACTCCTCATCGCCGACGAGCTTCTATTTCAGCTCCCGGCCCCGAAGCGAATCGCGCTGACACGAGACCGACGCTGAGGCCGTCGTTATCTCGTCGTGTCCAGAACTGAGCCGCCATCGAGCGAGCTTCGCGAGCCAGATCTGGACACCGCCATCGCCGCCAGAGCTCAGATCCCCTCTGCTGCTTCATCTCCCTCCACCCACGACCCATCCTCACCACCAGAAACCACATAAGCCCTTCTCTCCCTCTTTCCTCCCCTGAGTCTTGGTTGAATCGCGCCGGTGACGGAGAACCAATGAAGGTAGACGTCGTCTCCGGTCCCGAGCCACCGTCTCTGACGAACCTACGCTTGAAAATCACCGTGCCGAGCTCGATTGGGCGAGTTCCACCCCAGACCTGAAACCCCGAGCTCCAGAACACACTCCCTCGCCGGCGAGAGCTCGGTCTCTCTCTCCGAGCTCTCCTAACGCCGCCGCAGGAGGACGAGGCCTAACCCTAGCCCTCTTCTCGGACGGGCCTTGGGCTTGGGCCAGGACGAGACACGGCCTTGGGCTCCAACTCAGTTTGGGCCTCAGGCAAGGACAGACCGGGCCTGGACTTGGGTTTGGAGCGGGTCTGGATCCGGGTTTGGGTCGGGCTCGGGTCAGGTTCGGGTCCGGACTCGGATCCGGGTTAGATTTGGATCCGGTTTCTAGATTCGGGTCGAATCCGGGTCGGACTCGGGTCGGGGTCGGGCCGGACAGTTTGTTTATTTAAATGAATTAATTTAAAGGATTTAAACCGAATAATTTAAAGGACTGAATTGATAAATTAAAGGACCTATTGATAATTTAGAGGACTGTTACGGACTGGACCGGGACAGATTACCGTCCTTATTTGTTAAAATCTGGCTTTGACCTCGATCGTGGAGAAGACCGGAGGTAGGCCCGGACGTCAGCAGCTAGGAGATCCATATAGAGATTGAGAGGTAGAGAAATACCTCGGAACCTCATTTTATTACGGACGTACTAGAATGCATATAGGGAAAACTTAATAATCGGATAAAGAACTAGTATGCATGTAGGATGTGAATAACTAGCGTAGACATTTAAACTGTGAACATTTACGAACCTGGTAGTGTTGTAGATTTGGGAATTGTCATGCTGGTAGAATCGGGTCATGTCGTGCTTGTAGGATTGTTTGCTGATTGTGTATGCTTGTGTACTCTGTGTTGTTTAAGCGGTTAATAAATAACAAGCATGAAAACGAGTAGAGTTGAACTTAGTGATGCATATTGGTGACTTGAGTGGTTATTTCCTGTTTATATGACATATTGAAATGTGGGCATTGGGGAAATGGATACCGGCTAAGCCGGTGGAGTTATCACGTTGAGTGTGGTGTCGGTAAGTGATGGTAAGTGTGTGATAGTTGTGTGTGTGTATGATTGTGAGTGTGATTGTGATTGTGGGTGCTTTGGTTACATGAGAAAGGTGGTTTCCCTGCCTTCCGTGAGTCGGTAAAACGTTGTTTCCCGCGAAGATGTGGTTTCCCTACCTTCCGACTAGCACTCGGTAAAACGCTGTGTTGTTCCGTGATGAGGTTGTGCCGCGAAGAGGCGATTTCCCTGCCTTCCGTGTATCGGTAAAACGTTGTGTCCGCGATGAGGTTGTTCCGCGAAGAGGCGATTTCCCTGCCTTCTGTGTATCGGTAAAACGCTGTGTTCCGCGATGAGGTCGACCGCCTATCCTGACTATGTGTTGGGTAAGTTGCGTGTGGCTTTGCCGGGCCGAGCAGGTTGCTCCCGAAACCGTGCAAGTGTGTGAATTTCTTGTGTTGAGAATGCCTTGTATTTGAATGAGTGTTGTTGTGTTTGTGCTATGGGCATTTCCCTTTGTTGTTCCTTCGGTGTTTGCCTTGGTATAGCAGTTAGTGTTGAGTTAAAGTTGAAGTTTGTTAGCCTGGTGAGTGTCAGGGTAAAGTGGGTTCTACCTTTAAATGGTTTAAGTGTCGCATCGATATATCAACACTTTTTATTAAACTTTAAGTCTTGGAAAGGCTTTCTTTGTAAGTTTGCAATTAGGTGGTTTTCGTGGCTTTTTCCTACTGAGCGTCAAACTCACCCCCTTACTTGTTTTCCGCAGGTGTTAGCTATGACTTGGATTAGAGGACATCGCGGAGCGTGGGGCTAGCGAGAGTCCATTTTTTTTGTTATTAGAGACGTACTTTCTATTTTAAGACTTGTATTTGACTCGTTTTGGTTTTATTACTGTTAGTTATTGGAACAGCTTTTGAACTTTTACATCTTTTAAATCATTATTTTGTTATTTCTTAGTTCGTGCCCCGAGTTCGGCCAAGTACCGGATTTGGGGCGTGACAATTTGGTATCAGAGCCTTGTTTCATTTTGATTTTTTTCAAAACCTCGGACTATACGTCATTAGGTGGGTAGTTGGGTCGTTAGGAGGTGTCGTGTGTCGTTTGTTTTGGTTGACTGGTTGTATGTCGTATTGCTGTGATTAGTGTGTTGTGGGCTGCATACTAAAGTGTTCACTGTGTGTTGTTTAAGTGTGAGCTGGTTGTCCCATGTGTGCGGATGGTTTACCAAGTTTTCAAACGGAACATGCCGAAATTTTCTGTAAAATTGGAGTGTATGTCCTATTATGATTTGACTGCATCAAATCATGATAGTGGGGATGTCAGTTAGTTGCAACGTAGTTCGGGGACGCCTGAACCGGGTTGTAACGATATGATATCAACATGGACTATTTTGCTACAAGAATAAGTTTTTACAACCTGTGATACTGAGTAGAGTTGAGATTGTGTGGAATTGATCTGCGATGTGAAATTGTAGACCGGTTGGTTGCGTGTAAGCTTGTTCACTGCTTGTTGTACTTGAGTGGTTATGTGATTGAATTGTGAGGCATGTTGTTTCTTCTGTGCGATTGTGTGGTAGGTTTTGTGTGACGCACTAGTGTACGGTGTTTGTACTACTACTACTACCACCACCACCAACACCACCACCACCACCACTACTACCACCACCACTACTACCACTACTACCACTACTACCACTACTACTACCACCTGTTAGTCTTAGTGCCCGTAGTTCAATCCTAAATGTCCAAATGTATATATCATCGTTAGCAATAAAATTAAAGCGGCTTTATATTACTTATGTGTTGGAGTAATATATCGATGTGTGCTCTGATCTATGCCCACCATGCGAATAGAACCATAGATCGAGATAGATCACACTCGATGGGTCCCTAGTCAACAAAGCTTCACTAGAAGCGACTAGTATGAAAGATGGCTCTTTATGGCTTACGTTCTGTTAGTCATTGGAATGGGATTCCGGAGTCTGATCATAGATATCATGTGGGACATGATATTGGACGACCCGCCCTGAATATGTGCCATAGATTAAGTCATGAACATATTCAGTGTTGTAGCTTGTCATGTATCCTTAGACCAAGGAGTCTTTGTGATCGCTATGTAGTCAACAACTGAGTTTGACCTGAGCCTAACGTTGTCCGTAACAGGGCTTCCATAACGGCCAGGATTGGCTTGGGGATGGGCTACATGAGTGACACGAAAGACGGCTAAGGGATTTATCCCTCATACTAAGGTATGGGAAAGATATCGGTTCTCGGCCGCTTGATCGAGAGTGACTGGAAGAATAGCATGGCCATGCACATGATACTGGGTATCATATCTTCAGTCATCTCACATATCAAGGAACGGTGATTGAGAATAATAAGGATGACGGCTCTATGCCTTATCTCAATCAGGATATCGGAGATAAAAGGATAATGACAGGGACGACGGAAAGGTTAGAATCGACAGGGTCGATTCGTTATGTAGTGTCAGGCAATACTAAAGTCTCGTTAGTTGCCACTTAAATAGGATCAAGTAAAATGGGATTTTACGTTGATCTATTGACATGCATAAACCTAAGGGTCACACCGGAGGATGAAACTCATTGACACATTTATGGAGAATGGCCAAAAGGGAGTTGTCTCGGGACATGACCAAAACTGGGTTTTGGGTCATGTGCCCGTAAGTGAATAGGACTTTACGGATCGAGACAAGGCTTGGAGTCTTGGGATTGATCGCGTCGGATAATGTTGGACATTTCCGGTATGGAAGGCATGGAGGCGATGAGCGAATCACGGGACCTCGTTGGAAATGGTCACGGGCCATGTTCCAAGAGGCCCATGAAAGGCCCATGCAACCAAGGCCCATGGAACTAATTAATCAAGTCTTGATTAATTAGTACTAAGTAAGCAAGACAAGGATTAAGGTGTTGGTGATTCACCACCTAACCCAATCTTGTCTTGCCATACTTTGTCCTATTCACACCTTACTTGACACCATACTTGTCCCATGCCTTTAGTTGGACAAGTATGGGTTTTGTTATGTTTAAGTCATCTTTTTTCAACATAACAAACACAAGACAAGAATAGGAAACACATTTTCTCTCCCTCTTCCATGGCCATTTCGGGTTTGGCTAGTTTCCACCTCCATGTTTGTGTTCTTGAGTCCTCAAAGAGAAGAACTACGTGGCTTTGATTCCCATGTGGATACGTAGGCGTCTTGGAGACTCAAGCCAATCATTCGTTAACCGGTGTTCTTGTTTTGGTAAGAACTAGTGCTGAATTTTTCTCTTGTTAATCCATTCTTTGTTAGTTGTTTCATGGTTCTAATTGTCTCTTGGTTTTCATTGATTTTCCGCTGCGAGTTGGTTCATCTCCAACCCTACCTCGAGACCCAACAGTGGAATCAGAGCCGTGCTACCTTCGGGATTCACAAGACGGTGTTCAAAGTTTCGGTTTTGCTTGAAAGTTTCGTTTTTGGCATGTTATTTTGCTAAATTGTTTGATAACATGTTTTAAATTATTGTTTATGGATTTAATACATGTAAAATGATTTTTTGAAAATTATTTCAAATCTGGAAATTTTGAAAAAAAATTGATTTTTCGGGTCTAGGGAGCGGGACTCTCGGGGAGCCGAAACCGGGACCGAACGGGGCTCCGTTGGACGGAGCTAGGCCAAGCATGACCATTGGATGGTTGATATGCCAAGGCTAAACCGTTTTGTTAGTTATGACGAGTTTGGAACCGTCATGATGAACTCGAAGATCAAATGTTCAAAAGTTTCATTTTTGAACGGTTTCGATAAACCGAGCATCAAAAAATTTCGAAACTTGGCTATTAATTAAAACCGGAAAATCACATGATGTTTGATAACATGCTTGTTTGATAACACGATGTGTGATGTGATGTTGGCATGGTGTACATAATAGCCCCGAGCTCAATTTAATTATTTATCGCTTTTCACGGCCTGCGAGCCGTTAGAGTTAGCGTGTAATTATTCTTTCAAGGTGTGGTCGTCGAACCACTTGTTTGTAATATTTATTTATTCCCGACCTGCGAGTCGTGTATTAAATTGTAATATTTTACTCAAGACGAAGAAAGGGCGAAAAGGTCATTTGGTGGCTTTTCGGGTGTTGGCATCGGCTTGGAGTCGGTGGAGCTCAAGAAGCTAGTGGGAGTTAGTTTAGGGGGCTATTATGTGCACATTTATCGCTTTATGCTTGGTTTAGTTTATGCATGATTAATTCTATGTGTTTTAGAATTGCATGCTTAACTTTATTTACCGAGCATATCACCTCACATGCAAAGATAAAATTGGAATTTTAATCCTTGTGTGTGAACCCTTAGAATCGTCATTACATTGGATGTAGTTGATGGGTTCGAAGGAAGAATTACATTGGATGTAATTTGAGGCATCATTGCATTTGGAATGTAGTTGATGTGCTCATCGCATCTAGGATGTGTCAAAGTTTTAAACACAACCGGACAAGTAAAAACGGGTCATGTCCGATACCTCCCAATTATCAACACCTTACTACCTCCCCGTCCTATGGGTGTCGTGCGCATTAGCGGAGCATCCATGGGAAAGCGGGGTAGTAGGTTTGGACGACATATGTGGGTGTCGTGCGCATTAGCGGAGCACCTACATAGTGACGAGCCATAGTTGAAAATTGGTGGACCCGACTACGATTCTCGGCCTGAGGTTGAGCTAGGGTAACAGATAGGGTAAGTCGTGTACATAAGTACATACCCTAGCCAAGAGTCACATTGGATGTGATTGGATGGAGTCCTACCTACATAGCTCGATTAAGTGGTGAGCATTAGTTCAGCTTAATCGAGTGAATCAAGGATCTTGGTTTCAAATTCTAAAGGTTTAGAATTGATTGTTGGTGTTTAAGCTTGATCTTCATAAAATTTATTCAGTTTACTGATTGAATTTTATCTGTTGTAGATCAAATGGCAAATTCAGCGAACATTAATAGTTTGTCATTAAAAACCATTCTTGACAGGGTCAAGCTAAATGGGACAAACTATTTGGACTGGTACAGAATTTTGAGGATAGTCCTCAAGTCTGAACGCAAAGAATATGTCCTTGACAAGGCTGTCTCTAAGACCATATCAGAGTTACATGAAGTGTCATTAACTGCTGAGAAGAATATCTCAGGGATCTGGGATCCAAGGATATTCTGATGGTCAACAAGGGAATTGGAAGTGGCATGGGATGGGCCCATGCGCACTTGGCAGGAAAGATGAGACACCTGAGAATGTCTGCTTCTACTGCCAACAGCCTGGTCATTGGAACCGGGATTACAGGAAGTTCACGGCTGATCTGAAGAAGGGCAGTGGGACTGCGCCTTCATCAAATAGCCTGGATGATCTGAAGAAGGGCAGTAAGACTGCGCCTTCATCTGGAAATCTGGATGATCTAAGGAAGGGCGGTGGGACCGTGCCTTCAATCGGTATTAACTCTATAGAGCTACATCTCTCTACTTCCAAAGATTCATGGGTATTAGATACCATGACTGAATCTCACACATGCACTAATATATGGTGGCTGAAAGTAGGAGAGATTTGGAAAGCACGAAATGGACCTCAGAGTTGTGGCAACTGTTGTAGGATCCATGAGTCTTGCTTTGCCAAGAGGCCTTGTCTTAGTATTGTATAATGTATATTGCATACCTACTTTTAGTAGGAATATTATATCTGTATCCGTGTTTGACAAGGAAGGATATAATGTTAATATTGGAAATAGAGTTTTCAATGTTCTATGCAATGATATGTTTTATACCAGTACTGACATGGTTGGAGGATTGTACATATTAGATATGGGTAACAATGCCTCAAGTTCTATATATTCCGTTAATACCAAGAGGTCTAAATCCAACGATTTAAACCTAACTCTGTTATGGCACTGTCATTTGGGTCGCATAAACAAGAAGCGCCTATCAGCACTTCAGAAGTGCGGGCTTTCAGGTTCATTCGAATTCCATTCGATCGATAGGTGCAAGGTTTGTTTGATGGGAAAAATGACTAAAGTGCCCTTTATCGATCGCGATGAAAGGGCGGGTGAATTATTGGGGCTTATACACTCGAATGTGTTTAGACCAATAAGTTCACTTGCCAGGAGGGGTTTTAGCTACTTTATCACATTTATTGATGATTACAGTAAATATGGTTATGTCTATTCGGTGAGACATAAGTCTGAAGCTTTTGATAAATTCAAAGAGTTTAAGACTAAAGTAGAAAACCAGCTCGACAAAGGTATTAAGGCACTTCGATTGGATCGAGGTGGAAAATACTTGACCACAGAGTTATTAGATCATCTAAAAGAGAATGGGATCCTTTTAGAATGGACTCCTCCTGGGACACTGTAGTTGAAAGGTGTAGCCAAACGGAGAAATCGGACATTGTTAGACAATGGTCCGTTCCATGATTAGTTAGACTGATCTCCCAATCTCTTTCAGGGTTTATGCTCTAGAGACGACCGCATTCATAGTGAATCGGGCTTCGACAAGGGTGTGGAAGGGACACCATTTTAAAAAAATGGTACGGGATGATGCCTGCTTTGTCCTTCCTAAAGATTTGTGGTTGCGAGGCTTATGTGAAACATTTGGTTTCGACTAAGCTCGAACCAAGATCTGAGATATGCACCTTCGTGTGGTATCCCAAAGCAACAAGGGGATACTATTTCTACAATCCCAGTGAGAACATGGTGTTCGTCGCTTGGGGTGGGGTCTTTATGGAAAAGAAGTTTTGTTTC
Source organism: Erodium maritimum (assembly GCA_963921825.1). Lineage (NCBI taxonomy): Eukaryota > Viridiplantae > Streptophyta > Magnoliopsida > Geraniales > Geraniaceae > Erodium > Erodium maritimum. Next base: position 73,927 of record OY997592.1, read on the forward strand.
CAAAGACGTCATTGGGAGGACTGTGCATCTCGAAGAAATTCAGGATGGTACAGATCTGTTTAAACCAATTGGCAACCCAGTAGAAAGGAGCCAGAGACTGTCGTAGAGTAAGAACCAATTCCTGTTACAATTCCGGAAGGTCCAAGGCGATTTGAAAGGATCAATCTTCCACCTCCAAGATATGGTATCCAGAGGTGACAATGAAGTCATGGTGGATCACGATGATCCAGCCACCTTTCAGGAAGTCGTGGATGGGCCCAACTCCGAGTTATGGCTGGGAGCCATGAGGGAGGAAATGTAATCCATGTCGGACAACCGAGTCTGGGAACCGGTTGATCCCATCAATGGTGTGAGGACCATAGGATGCAAATGGATCTTCAAGGTGAAGATGGACATGGACGGCAACCCTCTGACCTACAAAGCTCAACTGGTGGCGAAAGGTTATAGGCAGATCCAATGGATTGACTATGAGGAAACCTTCTCCTTAGTGGCTATGGTCAAAATCGATCCAAATTCTTCTTGACATAACTGCGTATCATAATTACGAGATATGGCAAGTGGATGTCAAAACCGCTTTCCTAAATGGAAATTTGACTGAGTACGTTTGTATGTCTCGGCCCAAAGGTTTTGACGATCCGAAGAATAAAGGAAAGATTTATAAGTTGTTGAAATCCATTTATGGATTGAAACGAACTTCTCGGAGTTGGATCCTTCGTTTTGATGAAGCTGTAATTGGATTTGGCTTAATCAAGAACGAGGATGAATCTTGCGTTTATAAGAAGGCTAGTGGGAGCAATATTACCTTTCTGGTTCTCATTGAAAACGACATCCCAACCTTGCACGAGACTAAAGCTTGGTTGAGGAAGTGTTTTTCAATAAAGGACTTAGGCGATGCTTCTCATATCTTAAGGATTAAGATATGTAGAGATCGCACCAAGAGGGTCTTGGATTTAAGTCAGGGAACCTATGTGAACAAGGCATTGAGTAGGTTCTTAATGCTCGATTCAAAGAAAGGACTCTTACCCACTAGTCATGGCATTCATCTCAGCAAGACTCAGTGTCCTAAGACACCTGATGAGCTGAAAAGGATGATGAGAATCCTATGCGCCTGGGGGCAGGATCGATCATATATGCCATGACATGTATGAGACCAGACGTCTCGTAAGCCTTATGTTGTACCAGTAGACATCATTCTAACCCGGGGGAAAGATGATGCTGAACTAGTCGTCGAAGGATGAGTAGACGCTAGTTTTCCAAGACAAATCCAGATGACTTTAGAAGTCAATCAGGATATGTGTTTACGCTGAATGGCAGAGCTTTAGCTGGGACAGCGTAAAGCAAGATATCATTGCCGAATCTACGACAGAGGCTAAGTACATGGATGCTGCAGAGGCAGCTAAGGAGGCTATGTGGATTTGGAAATTCATGGCAGGGCTGGGTGTAATTAAAAACCCATCCAGCCCGGTGAATCCATCTTGCGACAACACAAGGGCCATTGCGCAAGCTAAAAGCCTAGATCGTATAACAAATCCAAACATGTACTGCGGCGTATCCACCTCATCAGATAAATACTGAACTGAGGTGAAGTGAAGATAACCGATATTGCAACAGATGATAACATAGCCAACCCTTTGACTAAGGCAGTGTCACTGCCTGAACATGTTAGACATGTAAAGTCGATGGGGACATATTGGTGTTTAGATTGGAACTAGGGCAAGTGGGAGATTGTTAGTCTTAGTGCCCGTAGTTCAATCCTAAATGTCCAAATGTATATATCATCGTTAGCAATAAAATTAAAGCGGCTTTATATTACTTATGTGTTGGAGTAATATATCGATGTGTGCTCTGATCTATGCCCACCATGCGAATAGAACCATAGATCGAGATAGATCACACTCGATGGGTCCCTAGTCAACAAAGCTTCACTAGAAGCGACTAGTATGAAAGATGGCTCTTTATGGCTTACGTTCTGTTAGTCATTGGAATGGGATTCCGGAGTCTGATCATAGATATCATGTGGGACATGATATTGGACGACCCGCCCTGAATATGTGCCATAGATTAAGTCATGAACATATTCAGTGTTGTAGCTTGTCATGTATCCTTAGACCAAGGAGTCTTTGTGATCGCTATGTAGTCAACAACTGAGTTTGACCTGAGCCTAACGTTGTCCGTAACAGGGCTTCCATAACGGCCAGGATTGGCTTGGGGATGGGCTACATGAGTGACACGAAAGACGGCTAAGGGATTTATCCCTCATACTAAGGTATGGGAAAGATATCGGTTCTCGGCCGCTTGATCGAGAGTGACTGGAAGAATAGCATGGCCATGCACATGATACTGGGTATCATATCTTCAGTCATCTCACATATCAAGGAACGGTGATTGAGAATAATAAGGATGACGGCTCTATGCCTTATCTCAATCAGGATATCGGAGATAAAAGGATAATGACAGGGACGACGGAAAGGTTAGAATCGACAGGGTCGATTCGTTATGTAGTGTCAGGCAATACTAAAGTCTCGTTAGTTGCCACTTAAATAGGATCAAGTAAAATGGGATTTTACGTTGATCTATTGACATGCATAAACCTAAGGGTCACACCGGAGGATGAAACTCATTGACACATTTATGGAGAATGGCCAAAAGGGAGTTGTCTCGGGACATGACCAAAACTGGGTTTTGGGTCATGTGCCCGTAAGTGAATAGGACTTTACGGATCGAGACAAGGCTTGGAGTCTTGGGATTGATCGCGTCGGATAATGTTGGACATTTCCGGTATGGAAGGCATGGAGGCGATGAGCGAATCACGGGACCTCGTTGGAAATGGTCACGGGCCATGTTCCAAGAGGCCCATGAAAGGCCCATGCAACCAAGGCCCATGGAACTAATTAATCAAGTCTTGATTAATTAGTACTAAGTAAGCAAGACAAGGATTAAGGTGTTGGTGATTCACCACCTAACCCAATCTTGTCTTGCCATACTTTGTCCTATTCACACCTTACTTGACACCATACTTGTCCCATGCCTTTAGTTGGACAAGTATGGGTTTTGTTATGTTTAAGTCATCTTTTTTCAACATAACAAACACAAGACAAGAATAGGAAACACATTTTCTCTCCCTCTTCCATGGCCATTTCGGGTTTGGCTAGTTTCCACCTCCATGTTTGTGTTCTTGAGTCCTCAAAGAGAAGAACTACGTGGCTTTGATTCCCATGTGGATACGTAGGCGTCTTGGAGACTCAAGCCAATCATTCGTTAACCGGTGTTCTTGTTTTGGTAAGAACTAGTGCTGAATTTTTCTCTTGTTAATCCATTCTTTGTTAGTTGTTTCATGGTTCTAATTGTCTCTTGGTTTTCATTGATTTTCCGCTGCGAGTTGGTTCATCTCCAACCCTACCTCGAGACCCAACACCACCACCGCCACCACCACCGCCACCACCACCGCCACGACCACCGCCACGACAACCGCCACTCTACCGCCACTGCTACTGCGACCGCTACCGCTACCGCTACCGCTACCGCTACCGCTACCGCTACCGCTACCGCTACTACTACTACTACTACTACTACTACTACTACTACTACTACTACTACTACTACTACTACTACTACTCTTCCTGCTGCTGCTCCTACTGCTGCTGCTCCTGCTCCTTTTGCTGCTCGTGTGTGAACGTCAATGTCTTGAGTGAGTCACCGTTAGAGTTATTGAGAAAATGAACATGTGTGTGACCATGCAGTGAATGGACCGCATGGCACGCATTTATGTTCCACGAGGTACCCGGAGCCGACCAGCTGGAGGTCGAGGACAACCACCTGCCATTGAGGCGGCAGGGGCAGACAGTGTCCAAGCAGCGGACATGGAAGGACCCGCGAGGAGTGGCTCTGGACCATCGGGACTTCCGTCCAGAGCCCCGCCAGTCACAGAGCAGACTGAGCCGGTAGAGGCAGAGAGTGCCCGAGGATTGACCACGGAGGAGTCCGAGAGGGGTGGTGTCGGATCATTGGGGCATCCGTCCAGAGTTCCGCCAGTGGCGAGGAGGACCACGACGACTGCTCTAGACGAGGTGACCCGCACCATGCAGGGATTTGTGGCAGCCATAGCCCAGCGAGAGACCCCACCTGCAGCTACCACAGCTGTGAGGCCGAGTCGGGCCGATGGTTACATAGCCCATGCGCTGATGGACTTCATCAAGCTGGGTATGCCTACTTTCACCGGGGAGCCCGATTCCGACGTGGCTGAGAGGTGGTTGCAGCAGGTCATTCGGAACCTGAACACCTCCTGCATCACAGGTGGACACCTGAGAGTGTCCTTTGCAGCTCATCAGTTGAGAGACGACGCTTTCCATTGGTGGGAGTGCGTGGAGGAGCGAGTCGGGGATGATTATGGTCGATTCAGAGATGTATTCCTGGAGCAGTTTTTCCCAGAGTCCGCTCGAGACGATCGACATCGGCAGTTTCTGGAACTGCGCCAGGGAACGAGGACCGTATCGGAGTACGAGTCTAGATTCACAGCGCTGTCCCTGTTCGCCCTAGAGATGGTGGCGACCGAGGCGAACCGGTGCAAACGGTTCCAAGAGGGACTCAGCGCTCCGATCCAGGATCGACTTGCCGTTATGAGGACTCGGGTGTACACCAAGATGGTGGATCAGGAACTGGCAGTAGAGCGGCGCCTCAGCGAGACCGCCAGAGCCAAAGAGAGTCGGCCGAGACCGAGCAGCTTTCTGAGACCGTTAGAGAGGAGAGACCCGAGGCGATAGAGGACTGTTGGATCTTTCCGACCTCAACATCAGTTTAGTGGGTCGAGACCGATGGGATCAGTAGCTTCAGTGGGACCGGTAGCGTCCGATGTGGGACCAGAGTGTTACCGCTGCCATCGACGGTGACATCTGAACAGGGATTGCCAGTGGGACGCGAGGACTATAGTTCGCCCCGCTAGCAGCCAAACCGGATCAGTGGGGATGCCGAGCAGCGGAGAGCGACGATATTTTGGTTGTGGACAGTTTGGGCACATGGTGACGCAGTGCCCCTCGTCAGGCAGAGAGATGTCAGCGCAGCGACCGTAGCAGTCGCACCCTAGGCAGGCACCCCAGTTTCGGCAGCGACAGATGCAGCCATCGAGACCCACACGACCATCTGCGAGCGTGCCAGCACATAGGCAGCAGCAGAGGCCTGCTCAGCAGGTGGCCCTTCCTCCACCGCCACCGAGGCAGGGACCACGGACTTCACAGGGCAGAGCTTATGCCATCACCGATCGCCGATCTGAGGAACACCATCCTGGTCGGGAGACCGTTCAGGGTACGTGTCTGCTTTACCATTTATGGGCATCGTTTCTGTTTGATACTGGTGCATCGCATTCCTTCATTTCTGCTTCCCTTGCTAAGTCATTAGGACTAAGAGTAGAACCCTTGGACAGACTCTTATGCCTGGACACCCCTGTTACGGGAGACGTAGTTTTGAGTAGTGTGTGTCGTTCATGTGAGATCAGAGTGGCTGACCACCCTTTTGTTGGTGATTTGCTTATGTTGAACATGATGGCGTTTGACGTTATATTGGGAATGGACTGGCTGTCAACGTACGAGGCGACCATTCACTGTTATCGGCGACAGGTGACGGTGCGTTCGGGCGACACGAGAGTCACGTGTGTACTGGGCAGCAGGAGCGGAGTTCTACTTTCCGCGTTGTCTGTGGGAGAGGAGGTCGCGACCGAGTAGAGTCGAGAGTTGCCGAGGATAGTGTGCGAGTTCCCGGATGTGTTCCCGGAGGAGTTATCAGGACTGCCGCCTACGTGCGAGGTTGAGTTTGGGATTGATCTGATGCCTGGTACGACGCCGATCTCAATGGCACCGTACAAGTTTGCACCAGCAGAGTTGACAGAGTTGAACCGTCAGCTCGAGGACCTTCGAGCAAAGGGGTTCATCCGACCGAGCACCTCACCGTGGGGAGCGCCCGCACTCTTCGTGAAGAAGAAGGGTGGAGCGCTGAGGATGAGCATCGATTACCGGAAGTTGAACCGGGTTACGATGAAGAACCGCTATCCGATGCCGAGGATCGATGACATGTTCGATAAGTTGAGAGGGGCAAAGGTCTTTTCGAAGATCGACCTACGATCTGGGTACTATCAGCTGAGGGTTCGAGATGAGGATGTGGCTAAGACCACCTTCCGCACGTGGTACGACCAGTATGAGTTCTTGGTGATGCCGTCCGGGTTGACGAACGCACCTGCAGTGTTCATGGACTTGATGACTATTATCTTCCGACCCTACTTAGATCAGTTCGTGGTGGTGTTTGTGGACGACATTTTGATCTACTCTCCGAATGAGGAGGCGCACGAGGAGCACCTGAGGATTGTGTTGACTCTGCTCCGCACTCATCTGTTATATGGTAACTTAGAGAAGTGCGAGTTCTAGCTCACTAAGGTGAAGTTCCTCGGACATGTCGTGTCCCGAGAGGGTATTTTGGTCGATCCGGCGAAGATCGAAGCAGTGTCGACATTGGCGCGGCCCACGAGTGTGTTCGAGATCCGCAACTTTTTAGGGTTGGCAGGTTACTACCGGCGGTTCGTTAAGGACTTCTCACGCTTGGCAGCGCCGATGAATGCCCTGACACGCAAGGGAGTCGCTTCTGTGTGGGCTGACAAGTGCGAGAGCGCTTTCACTGAGTTGAAGACTCGACTGACCACCGCCCCGATTTTGGTAGTGCCGGAGCGCGGTGTGGGGTACGATGTCTACTGTGATGCGTCCGGTGAAGGACTAGGCTGCGTGTTGATGCAGGCGGGAAAGGTAGTTGCATATGGCTCACGACAGTTAAAAATTCACGAGCATAACTACCCTACCCATGATCTGGAGTTGGCAGCAGTTGTGTTTGCACTGAAGAGCTGGCGGTATTACCTTTACGGCGAGAAGTTTTGGGTGTTCTCGGATCACAAGAGTCTCAAGTACATCTTCTCCCAGAAGGACTTGAACATGCGCCAGCGAAGGTGGATGGAGCTACTTGAGGAGTATGACTTTGAGCTACACTATCATCCGGGAAAGGCGAACGTGGTCGCCGATGCTCTGAGTAGGAAGTCGTTTCTCTGTCTAGCCACCATAGCAGTCCGAGAGTGGGACATGGTGGGAGAGTTGGCTGCGTTTGGACTCGATTTAGAGGCGATCACTGGTAGCGTGGCTACGTGTTCGTTGGTGGCTCAACCCACATTGATTGCACGGGTGCTAGAGGAACAGTCAGTTAATGCCGAGACGGCTGAGATTAGGGAGAGGGTGATCAGTGGTACTGATGCAGAGGGCTGGGAGTATAGTACGGACTGGGGATTGCGGTATCACGGAGTGTTGTTTGTGCTGCAGAGTTGCAGAGAGGTTGTATTGAGAGAGTCGCATCACTCACGTCTCACGGTGCACCCGGGTGGCACTAAGATGTACCGGGATATCAGGCGACAGTTTTGGTGGAGCGGTATGAAGAGAGCAGTGGCAGAGTTCGTATCGAGGTGCCTCACTAGTCATCAAGTGAAGCCCGAGCATCAGCGTCCTGCAGGATTATTACAGCCGTTGCCAGTAGCGGAATTGAAGTGGGAGCATGTCATGATGTACTTTGTATGCAGACTACCGAGGTCTCCGAGAGGACACGACGCCGTGTGGGTAGTGGTTGATCGGTTGACGAAGTTGGCTCACTTCTTAGCCATGAGGATGACGGATACAGTAGACGCACTGAGTCGATTATATGTCCGAGAGATCATTCGTCTTCACGGAGTTCCGGTGTCGGTGGTGCCTGACAGAGATCCCCGCTTCACTTCGAGATTTTGGGAAAGTCTGTAGAGAGAGTTAGGGACCGAGGTCCTACTGAGTACAACATATCACCCGCAGACCGACGGACAGTCGGAGCGCACGATTCAGATTTTGGAGGATATGCTTCGATCGTGTGTGTTGGACTTCAGTGGGTCTTGGGAGGAACACCTACCTTTGGCTGAGTTCGCCTACAACAATAGCTTCCAGGCCAGTATTGGGATGGCACCTTTTGAGGCCGTGTCGATCGCCCGTGTGTGGGGCCGAGGTAGGAGATAGGAGCTTATTGGGACCGGAGTTGGTTCGAGAGACGGCCGAGAAGGTCGCGCTCATACGAGAGCGGTTGAGGACCGCACAGAGCCAACAGAAGAGCTATGCTGATAGGCGACGCCGATCTCTGGAGTTCACCGTGGGTGACCATGTGTTTCTGAAGGTGAGCCCGAAGAAGGGGCTAGTGCGGTTCACTCGTGGAGGAGGCAAGTTGGCCTCGCGGTATATTGGACCCTTCGAGATCCTAGGCAGAGTTGTAGCAGTGGCGTACCGACTCGCGTTACCACCGCAGCTTGGAAACGTCCACAATGTCTTTCACGTTTCCCAACTGCGGAAGTACAACGCGGATCACTCCCACGTTATCGAGTGGACGGACATCGAAGTAGCTGATGATGTTTTGTATGAAGAACAACCAGTCAAGATTTTGGATATGCGAGAGAAGGTCTTGTGTGGCAAGAATATTCCTCTAGTACGAGTGCAGTGGAAGCACCAGGGAGCTGAGTTGACCTGGGAGCGCGAGGACGAGGTTCGCGCGAAGTATCCCCACCTGTTCGACCCTTGAGGTACATAAGTTTAAATTTCGCGGACGAAATTCTTTTAAGGGGGGCAGACTGTAAAGACCGCCCCGGTCAAAAGAATTGTTATTTAAATTTTTTTTGATCGCTGAGCCCAGGCCCAGCTAAGAACCAGGCCCAGCTAAGAACCAGGCCCAGCTCGCTGAGCCCAGAACCACGCGGCCCAGCTCACTATGCCCAGTTCACCAGGCACAACCCTTTCCTCTAACCCTAGCTTCGTGACTCTCAACCTCACTTCGACACACGCTTCCCGAGACATCTCTTCCCTTCTCTCTCTCGCTCTCGCTTCCCCTCTCTCTCTCGACTCCTCATCACCGGCGAGCTTCTGTTTCAGCTCCCGGCCCCGAAGCGAATCGCGCCGACACGAGACCGACGCTGAGGCCGTCATTGTCTCGCCGTGTCCGGAACTGAGCCTCCATCGGGCGAGCTTCGCGAGCCAGATCTGGACACCGACATCGCCGCCGGAGCTCAGATCCCCTCTTCTGCTTCATCTCCCTCCACCCACGACCCATCCTCACGACCATAAACCACAAAAGCCCTTCTCTCCCTTTTTCCTCCCCGAGTCCATGATGAATCGCGCCGGTGGCGGAGAACCAACGAAGGTAGACGTCGTCTCCGGTCCCGAGCCACCGTCTCTAACGAACCTACGCCTGAAAATCACCGTGCCAAGCTCGATTGGGCGAGTTCCACCCCAGACCTGAAACCCCGAGCTCCAGAACACGCTCCCTCGCCGGTAAGAGCTCAGTCTCTCTCTCCGAGTTCTCCTGACGTCGCCGCCGCCGGAGGATGAGGCCTAACCCTAGCCCTCTTCTCTGACGGGTCTTGGGCTTAGGCCAGGACGAGACACGGCCTTGGGCTCCAGCTCAGTTTGGGCCTCGGGCCAGGACAGACCGGGCTGTACTTGGGTCTGGAGCGTGTCTGGGTCTGGGTTTAGGTCAGGCTCGGGTCAGGTTCGGGTCCGGACTCGGATCCGGGTTAGATTTGGATCCGGTTTCTGGATTCGGGTTAGATCCGGGTTAGACTCGGGTCGGGGCCGGGTCGGACAATTTGTTTATTTAAATTAATTAATTTAAAGGATTTAAACCAGATAATTTAAAGGACTGAATTGATAAATTAAAGGACCTATTGATAATTTAGAGGACTATTACGGACTGGACCGGGACTGATTATCGTCCTTATTTGTTAAAATCAGGCTTTGACCTCGATCGTGGAGAAGACCGGAGGTAGGCCCGGACGTCAGCAGCTAGGAGATGCAGATAGAGATTGAGAGGCAGGAAAATACCTCGGAACCTCACTTTATTACGGACGTACTAGAATGCATATAGGGAAACCTTAATAACCGGATAAAGAACTAGTATGCAAGTAGGATGTGATTAACTAGCGTAGACATTTAAACTGTGAACATTTGCGAACCTGGTAGTGTTGTAGATGTGGGAACTACCGTGCTGGTAGAATCGGGCCATGTCGTGCCTATAGGATTGTTTGCTGATTGTGTCTGCTTGTGTACTCTGTGTTGTTTAAGCGGTTAATAAAAATAACAAGCATGAAAACGAGTAGAGTTGAACTTAGTAATGCATATTGGTGACTTGAGTGGTTATTTCCTGTTTATATGACATGCTGAAATGTGGGCATTGGGGAAATGGATACCGGCTAAGCCGGTGGGGTTACCACGATGAGTGTGGTGTCGGTAAGTGATGGTAAGTGTGTGATAGTTGTGTGTGTGTATGATTGTGAGTGTGATTGTGATTGTGGGTGCTTTGGTTACATGAGAAAGGTGGTTTCCCTACCTTCCGTGAGTCTGTAAAACGATGTGTCCCACGAAGAGGTGGTTTCCCTACCTTCCGACTAGCACTCGGTAAAACGCTGTGTTGTTCCGCGATGAGGTTGTGCCGCGAAGAGGCGATTTCCCTGCCTTCCGTGTATCGGTAAAACGTTGTGTCCGCGATGAGGTTGTTCCGCGAAGAGGCGATTTCCCTGCCTTCTGTGTATCGGTAAAACGCTGTGTTCCGCGATGAGGTCGACCGCCTATCCTGACTATGTGTTGGGTAAGTTGCGTGTGGCTTTGCCGGGCCGAGCAGGTTGCTCCCGAAACCGTGCAAGTGTGTGAATTTCTTGTGTTGAGAATGCCTTGTATTTGAATGAGTGTTGTTGTGTTTGTGCTATGGGCATTTCCCTTTGTTGTTCCTTCGGTGTTTGCCTTGGTATAGCAGTTAGTGTTGAGTTAAAGTTGAAGTTTGTTAGCCTGGTGAGTGTCAGGGTAAAGTGGGTTCTACCTTTAAATGGTTTAAGTGTCGCATCGATATATCAACACTTTTTATTAAACTTTAAGTCTTGGAAAGGCTTTCTTTGTAAGTTTGCAATTAGGTGGTTTTCGTGGCTTTTTCCTACTGAGCGTCAAACTCACCCCCTTACTTGTTTTCCGCAGGTGTTAGCTATGACTTGGATTAGAGGACATCGCGGAGCGTGGGGCTAGCGAGAGTCCATTTTTTTTGTTATTAGAGACGTACTTTCTATTTTAAGACTTGTATTTGACTCGTTTTGGTTTTATTACTGTTAGTTATTGGAACAGCTTTTGAGCTTTTACATCTTTTAAATCATTATTTTGTTATTTCTTAGTTCGTGCCCTGAGTTCGGCCAAGTACCGGATTTGGGGCGTGACATCTTAGCTGAGTTTGTTGTGGGAGGAAGGTTAGAACTCTTGCTGTAATTCCTTTATCAATCAAGCAAGTTTCATTTTTTATCTAGCAATTTGTAGTTAGCATTCTTAGATTGTTAACAGATTGATAGCAGTGTGTCAACTGATAGGCCATTTTCTTCTTCTTCAACGTCTGCGCGGGATCTCTACTCGGTTCATGAGTTGAGTTCTGATTACTTAGAGAACAGAAGTTCAGCATAAACTGTCTCAATTGGTCATCATTTAAAGAATGGACAAATCTCTAAATAAATTTTGTGTTGCCTAGTGTTTAGAAAATCTCCCTCGTGCTTTATACTTGTCTAATTCGTTCATTCACTTCCTGTAACAGGATGTTTTTTTTTCAGCGAATGCAAATTTAAATTAAAACCTCTCAAGAGGTAAGAGAGGAGTATAAGCAGGTCTAGCTACAGACCTGAAAGAGACACCATGAATTAGATACAAAGTCGAGCGTTGGTATGACGACACAGCCTCAAGAGAAACCCCAACAAGGGGAGTGAACAAATGAAGGAGCATTCCTATACAAGGAACCTCAGCATCCCAACATGGGAGAAAAACATACGATAATGGTCTTGTAAGAACCGCCCCCGGTCGAACCAGTGAATTTTGGCGAAAAGTTGACTTTTGCCAGAAAAGTCAATTGATGACTCCGGGAGTCATTCGGGACCTTTCCGGGACCCAAAAATCTTAGTCGTCGTTACGGTTAGCTTAGTTGGGTCGTTTCTTTTCAAACGGCTGTAATTGTGAAAAAGTCAACTCGGGGTCAATTTCGGTCAAATCAAGAGTTTTAACGGTTTAAATTAATGTGTTGGTTTTTCTTAAGAATAGAGGTGGTCCCCATATGAACACTTGTACATGATAGCTTGGAAGGGAAGAAATGGGTGCGAATTGACCCTTCTACCCTTAACAGTTGGACTTGAGAAAGGAAAGGGCAAGGGGGTATTTTTGGGCATCAAATTTCCTAGGTTTAAGACCTCAATTGGGACTTTTTCTCAGCCCATTATTTGTTGTGGCTGAAATATAGAGAGAAAGAGCAAGGGGAGAGCCTCCATTGAAGCTTGAAGAAGAAGAAAGGAGAAAAGTGGAAGCTTTGTCTTGATTTCTACCTCAAAACATATCACAAACCTCATTTCCTTCATCTATTCTTCATTTCTAAGGTAAAGCTTCTAAGAAAATTTGTTTTTGACTGATTTTGATTTATGGGTTTGATAGAGAAAAGCTAGAAGTAGTTGAGTTTAAGGTTGTATGGGTTAGATGATGGTTTTATGAAGAAAGGTGAAGGTTTTGATGGAAATATGGAAGGATTGGTTGTGTTTTGATGAAACCCATAGTGGGTATTGAAGTGTTGAAGTTTTGGGTCTGATTTGGAGTTTTGAGAGGTCATCAATGGAGTTTTTGAGGAAGAAATTCGTGGAATCGAAGTGGAGGGAGGAAGAAGAAGGGTCTGCCCAGACTGGCACGGAACGCCACACGGACCGGGCTAGGTTCCGGCACGGAACGCCGCACGGATCGTGCTAGGGTCCGGCACGGAACGCCGCACAGACCGTGCCAGGTACCGGGCCGGCGTGCCGCACGGACCGTGCCTGGTTCCGGGCCGGTGTGCTGCACGGGCCGGTTCAGGTACCGGGCCTATGAACCGCCCGGATTGGGCCTCATTCCGGCCCAATTTCCCTTCAGCCCATGTTTTGACTTTCGGGCTTAATTTAGTGATTTTCTCGTTAAACCGAAGTTGAATTAGCTTTAATTCTCGGTTTGTTTGTAATCCTAGACTTTGGATTCGAGCTCGGCGGAGGAGACTTTTGGGCAGCTCGACGTGACTAAGCGTGTGGAAAGCGATCGAGGTAGGGAAACTAGCGAATACCGGTTTAATTACGGAAAGTTACTAGTATGCATATAGGTTATGAATATTTTATATATTGTATAATTGCATGTATGATGTGAGGAACGAGTGAAATGAGGGATAGCTTACGAGCCAGGTCGTGCCGTAAGTTTGCGAATTGTCGTGCTGTAGAAATGCATGTGGGCCATGTCGAGCCCTTAGGGTTGTGTGTTGTTTGTAATGCCATGATCGATGATTGTGATGCATGATATATGGTTTATCCGTTGTTAAATTGAGGATCATGATATGGTATGCTCGGTGCAGTGTGTTAGTATGTTATGACGAGTGTGTTATGTTTTATATGATGTGAACCGATCTCTTATGATATGATCGGGTGAGTGATAGACCGATGTGTTGTACTTGGTAAGATTGTCTGGCTGGTATGCTGTTCGTGGAACTATGGCATTGTGATGTGTGAGACTCTCTTGATGTATGTTCCAAGACGAGGTAATACGATATGATACCTACACCGATGGAGGGTTCCGGTGTAGGGTATCTAGGCCGAAAGTTTTGTCCCACGTACGCGGTCCCCCGGTGATACTAGTTTCGGTACGATACCTACATCGAGGGAGTATGTCGGTGTAGGGTATCTAGGCCGAGGATGGTGTGATCTGTACCCCGACGCTGTGTGGTTCGGGAAGACATCCGACCGAGGTCTGTGCCGGTCCGGTATGTATGCTTCGATGCTGTGTGGTCCGGGAAGACATTGAGGCCGATGTTGTGTGTTCCGGCATGTGACTTATACCCCGAGCCTGTGTGTTCCGGAAGATATCTAGACCGATGATGTGTGGTCCGATACGTTATGATTGAGACGGGCTGTGAAAGCCGGTGGCGTTGGGGACTGCTGTACGGGACTTGTGTTTGTTCTGTTGTGTGTGATTGCTTGATGATTGGTTATGTGCGATGATTAAGTGTGGTTATTATCTTGTGAGGGTGACTAGTGTTTGGGTAATGTCCGTGGACGTTGTTAGTTGTTGTGCCTTGCTAGTATGCCCTAATTGGACGGTTACTCGTGGTGGTGAGCGAATAGATTAACCCTTAACTACTTTTCCTACTAAGTGAAAGCTCACCCCCTTTACTTTGTTGTTCAATAGGTGTTGAGCGGGATGTGTGCTAGCGGGATTCTCGGAGCTTGGGAGCTAGCGAGGGTCTTAGTCTAGTGTGGTCTAGAGACGTACTGTTTTATTGTTATTAAACTTATTTATTATTTGGTTTTGCCGAGTTGTTGACTCGTGATGTCACTTGAATCTTTTAAACTGTTATTGGAGACTCGTTTTCGGTTTTAAATTTGCTTTATTATGTTATTATTTTAGTTCACGTCTCGAGTCCGGTCAAAACCGGATTTGGGGCATGACAATTTGGTATCAGAGCCTGGTTTTTCAAAAACTTCGGACCGTACGTCAATTAGGTGTGTAAAGTTAAGTTGTTAGTTTTCTGTGTGTCGGTTACGCAAATCGGAGGTGTCCTACGCGTAGAACCAAGACGAAGAAAGTCTCGGGTTAGTGAAATGTCCGGTCTAGGTACCGTGTACCTGTGGTGAACCAGTATGGTTGGTGTCGTTGATTGTGTTGGTTGATTGCCGAGGGTTGGCTTGGCCGGGTGGTAATAGTGTCATTACCGCGACCCGAGGTGTATAGCTACAGTGACTTGTTGTGTGCCTTGGTTGTGTTGAATGCTTTGTGCAGGGTGTGCTTTGAATGTCCCACATAAGCGGATGGTTAGTAGAAATTACGAACGGGTCATGCCCGATTTTCTGCAAAACTGAAGTGTTTGTACCATCATGATTCGACTATAGGGGCCACTGTAGTCGAACATGACGGGGGGATGTCAAGTTGTTACAACATAGTTCGGGGACGCCTGGACTAGGTTGTAACAACACGATGTCGACATGAATGTTATGTTAGAAAGAGAAAGTGCTAAAAACCTTAAAACTAAGTTAATGTTTGTACATTGTGGAATTGATGTGTGATATGAATTGTAGACTGTGTGACTTATGTGAAATTGTTGATTGTTGTGTTTAACTTTTGTGACGCACTAGTGTGCGGTCTTCTCTGGTTGTGTGAAACTTGTGTGACTATACTATACTAAGTATATTATTAGTTTGAGTGCGACTTGTGAAACGTGTCTGAACGCTAGTGATTTAAGCGCGTCGTTTTATACGAAGTTAAGAAATTGAACATGTGCGTTATCCGTGCAGCGGATATACGACATGGCGCCGACCTATGTACCACGAGGCACCAGGAGACGGCCAGCTGGAGGCCGAGGGAAGCCAAGTGCCCAAGGTGCACCCGCTGAGGGTCACGAGAGAGCCGAGACAGGACCATCGGGACTTCCGCCTAGAGTTCCGCCTGTCACTGAGCATACCCAGGCGGCAGCTCTGGAGAAGCTGACTCGCACAGTGCAGGGCTTGGCAGCAGCTTTTTCCAACAGAGAGGCTATGGCCCCGACACCGGAGACTGTGCATGCTGCCACTGCAGCCGCCACCGAGGGACCTAGTCAGGTCGACAGCTACACAGCTCAGGCGCTACGAGACTTCCGCAGGCTAGGCACACCTGTCTTTTCCGGGGAGCCAGACCCCAAGGAAGCCGAGAGATGGCTGGATCGGATGGCTTCCAGCTGTTCAAACAACGGCTCCTGGAGCAGTATTTCCCGCAGTCAGCTCAGGAGGACCGGCATCAGCAGTTCCTGGAACTGTGTCAGGAGAGTATGACAGTTCTGAGTACGAGGCGAGGTTCACATCCTTTTCCCGATTTGCCCCGGAGATGGTGTAGACCGAGGCTCACCGCTGCAGACGGTTTGAGGGAGGGCTTCGCCCTGCGATTGCGGATTGGGTCCCCGTTCTGAGGACCCAGGTGTACTCTGACCTGGTGGATCAGGCACTGCTAGTGGAGCGACGCTTCCGTGAGACAGCCAGAGTGCGGAAGAGCAGGCCGAGGCCGAGCGGCTCCTTGAGGCCGTCTGAGACCCGTGATCCAAGGAGACGAAGGACATCGAGATCGTTCTAGTCCCAGACACAGTTGAGAGGGACGCGACAGGTCGGATCACGTGCATCCGTTGGACCTGCCTTGTCAGGGCGGACGTGTTTCCGATGCGGGCAGCCTGACCACATGGCTCGAGACTGTCCGAGGGGCAGTGGACCAGCAGATCGTCCGGCGGGTAGACTTGAGGGGAGGCCGAGTGCCGGGCCGCCGTTATGTTACTAGTGTGGACGGCCGAGACACTTCGCTGCTAGGTGTCCCGATCGGTTTGGAGAGATGTCGGCCCCACGAACTCAGCAGTCGCAGACAGGGTAGTCGCCGCAGTTCCATCAGCGTCAGGCTCAGGCGCCGAGGGCTCCACAGCAGGCACCGTGCGCGCCAGCGCCGAGGCAGAGAGCTGCACAACAGGTGGCACTTCCACTACCCTAGAGAGGCGGGCCTCAGACACCGTAGGGCCGAGTGTATGCGGTCACAGACTCTCGATCTGAGGGACGTCACTCTGGTCATGAGACCACCCAACAACGATGTCGGGAGTTGGAGCTGATAACGCGCCCGATCCTCCTCACGAATCCAGCCAAGACCGAGAAACGCCAAACAGGGAGGACCCGGTATTTCTACCAGGCACGTGCCAGACCCTAGAGGCTACGGAGAACATGAGCCACATATCAGGGCCCAACAAACCACAAAACCAACCAAACCGGAGCCGGCGAGATCGAGATGAGGCCAAAACCATCAGCCACCACGAACGACGAGTCCCAAATTTAACCCCATGATCTTAAAGCCTTAAATAAGAAGCGTGTCCCATTGTAGGAAAAGGATAAGACATCAACCTCACCGAAAATCAGATCAGCCGGAAAATCCACCGAGAATCGGATGGCCAAGCAACTGCCCTTTCCCAAATCTCCACCAAAAAGTCACAAAGGAAGCTGGTAAAAGGATGACCGGAGAATAAGCATTCCGGAAGAACCAGCCACTCCCAAATCTGATCTCAGAGGGTAAGCGAGCAAAACTCCATCTCCGACGACTTTAGCAGGGCCGGCTGGAGCAAACCATGATAGGAGCAGCACCCGACCTCTAAAAGACTGTGGCGAGCAGGCTAGCACACATCTGCTCCGGTGAGCATCCCCAAACCCAAGCCAAAACGGTCCGAGCAGAGGACATCACCGGCGACAGAAACGTAGAACACGAGAACTTAAGGGCTTGACTCCGGCAAGAGAAAGTGAAGGGAACAGCAATCGGCGGTGGGAAGCTCCAACCTCTCCAAGCTTGCAGATCTGGTCCTTCAAAGTCGGACGAAGAAGAAGCAAGATGAGGGAGAAAAGGAAGAGGAGTAAAGGTGAGGGGGTGAAGGGATGAAAGGATGCAGATGAAGCCTCCGCCGGCAACCGCCACAGTCGTGGCCGTGACCGTTACCGGCGATGGTGCGAAGATGGGGAGGCGGCGGCTACAAAGAAGAAGGTAGGGTTTTGACTTTTTTAGCAGGAGAGTTCCAGAACGCGTAGTTAGGGAGAGAAGTTTCTCCTGTAACTGGATGTTATATGCTCATGTGTTATGACTTGTTAGAAATACAATAGGTACCACTGTAACCTTTTTGGTTTTGGGACACCCCA
This sequence comes from Erodium maritimum, assembly GCA_963921825.1. Classification (NCBI taxonomy): domain Eukaryota; kingdom Viridiplantae; phylum Streptophyta; class Magnoliopsida; order Geraniales; family Geraniaceae; genus Erodium; species Erodium maritimum. The sequence continues at coordinate 91,709 of OY997592.1, forward strand.
ATGATTCAAGATTTAATCTTGATCTGGAAGATAGTGAGCTGACTCTTTCTGAGAAGGTGGGATGAGGATGTGGGTAGATTTTTTTTTTATCAGCAAACCAAATTTAAACCGAAAAGCTTATCAATTTTTTTAAAATTAAAACTCTTTAGAGGTGAAAGAGGAGTACATATTGATTTAGCTGCAGACCACAAAAATACAAAAAAGGATGCACCCAATTGTAAGAGCAGAATCAACAACAGACACCCAACAAGAAAATAACAAGACTACTACCAAAGAAGAAGAATTGGACAACCAAATATAGCAACAGACTCGAGCACTGGCATGAAAAGTTTATCAATTTTTTTAAAATTAAAACTCTTTAGAGGTGAAAGAGGAGTACCGACTGATTTAGCTACGGACCAAAAAAATCCAAAAAAGGATGCAACCAATTATAAGAGCAGAATCAACAACAGACACCCAACAGGAAAATAACAAGACTACTACCAAAGAAGAAGAACCGGACAACCAAATATAGCAACATACTCGAGCACTGGCATGAAAGCTTAATCTCCGAACAAACCCAACAAAGGGAATACCAAGGTTTTAAAACCCAAATTTTACAACCATTAAGCACAAAACAAATAGCATAAAAAAAGGTCTATAACCCGAATTTTGCAACCATAAAGCTCACAGAGAAAATGGTTTACTACCCATATTTTTCAATCATGAAACCTAATAAGACAGCCATCCACTTCATAGAACACCCCTGACCTTACCTGCACGTGAAGAAAGCACTGAATCTCATCGAAGCCCCAACTAAGAGAGCTGAAAGACTCTGACACGCTGATAGTCAACACCGCTGAACGCCAGAGATAGATCGGTGACCAAAGTCACTAATACTCAAAAGCCAAAGATACAGATACACCTCAATTTCCACACATATGCCCAAAGACCTAATACAACCCGTTAGAGGCCAACACTTAAATAACTGATGGGCTCACACCAACAGAGTGCACGGTAACAAAGGATTTCAAAACGAGTCTAAATCTAAGGTATGAGCAGTTCTCCACAAGAAACAGATAAAGCAAAGGGTGGAACGAGATCCTTACCATCAGCAACGACCACAGACCCATATCCACAACGAATCAATGAACCGATAGGTCGAAAAACGCTTCCCATGATAGAATTAGAACTAATCGCCAGAAAGGGAGTAGCCACGAATCCAACTCGAACTGAGACCTGTTGTCACCATTTTCCGGAGACTAGAGCACCTCCGACGAAGGAGATGAAACGTTGTGGGCCAACACCCGAGAAACTAGTAGACATCAAAACCTCAATCAAGCCTTAGCTAGTCGGCCACCATGGGGAGGGGGGCAGAACCAAGCTCCAGCTATACCAAAAATGGAGCCCTTGCCACATAATCTATCCAACCTGTCAATTTCACTTGTATCTCCACAGAAGGTCACACCCACTAGGACCACGAGCAGAACTCCAGTGACGAGAAAACACCGACGACGAACTGAGATTCGTCGAGCCCAACTACCCCCTAAACTCTGTCTACAGGCAAGGATCAGTAGATCCACTACCTACAACAAAAGAAGGGATGAACAAAATACTTTTCTTGGGAAGTCCAATGAGGTAGAACAACTACTAGAACAGGACCACGATGTCAGCAAAGAACTCGACCTTCTGTAGCAAAGAAACAAATCTGGCCAAATCAAACATATCTTCCCGATCGAGCGGAGGAGGTGTCCAAGGACAGCGAGAGCAAAGACCACAGGCAGGCAAGGTGCGCGACCGGGCTCCGACGAGCAGGAGCGTTCACCCCCCAAATCCAGATCTGTTGCAGAGCTATCCCGTCACGGCCAAGGACAATAGGGCAAGAAGAAACCCATGAGCTACCACTTTGGTTGGATGCAAGCGAGAAGCGAGTCAGAGGAGAGAATGAAGGACGGTAGAGGAAGAATGCAAAGAAGAAAAAAGGTAAGAGAAGAAAAGAAGAGGAGGGAAGAGAGGTTGCCATCGACAACAACTTAAATAAAAAAAGTTTGGTTATCGTCAATGAAAGGAGTGAGTGGTGACTGAAAAGGTCAAAAGTAAGCATTGATTGGTTCTACAGAGAGAATAAGATAATTGTTGAATTTTTAAGGACATGTGTAGATTAAACTTAATCATCAAAAACAAAATGAGAATCTTACCCAAAAAAAATACACAATTAATATTAAAAAATAGAAATTAACATCAAAGACAACTTCTCACATTCATTGACATGCCTTATATGTTTTTATTAATTAAAAATATCAGAAAATTGATCCAAATTATATACAGGACGTGATCAATATTTTAAATGACTAAATCTATATGAAAAATATTTTGGGACAACTTTGTATTTTACCCTAAAAATTAATACCTTTATCGCTTGGAGTTGGAGGCCACAGTCCCACATTTACAACTCAAAGAAAGCCTCAAAGGGAGGCTTGGTTCTCATATATGTCAGCATCATGTATTTTGTACTATATCCTCGTAACCTGCCATAACCGTATATCAATTTACTTATATATACATAGAAACAAAAGAGGCTGCCTCTATTAGGGGTGAGCATCGGTCCCGTCCAAAATCTCAAACCCGTTACCCAAACCGTTTTTCCCGGTTACATAAAACCCGTACCCATACCCATCACCAGTCGCTATAGGGAAGGTTGATAACCGCCCGTCCTCACTACCGGCCGGGGACGGTTATAACCAACCAACCCAGGCCCAATGGACTTCTTATTGGGCCTACTGAAATGAACATTCAAACATTCAACTTAATTCCTACAATTTAAACTTAATTTCACACAATTTAACTTAACTCCATAAACCTGCCTATTATGAAACTGATTTTAGTTTAAATACTTCAAACATTCAAACAAAACACAACAATTCCTACAACTAATACCTCATAATCATATAAAAACCGTATCGGTCGGTTCGGGTACGACCGGTTTTTTGGTGTGAAAACCGGTCAAACCCGTTGACCAGGCCGGTTCACCTATTTCCAACCCATACCCGCCCGTGGTTAGGTCAGTTTCGGGTTTTCCGGTGACGGGGACGGCCGGAAATAATTGGTTTACGGTGATGGACCGATTTTTGCTCAGCCCTAGCCTCTATGGCTCTATCAAATACTTTACCAGGTTTATAAAAAAAGTTTTCCTTTTTTAAAATACCGTATTTACTGTGATTTTGACTTAATGGCTTAAATACTTCTTTACTATGTAAACAAATTATGGTTTCCTGTTTTTGCACTTTCAGTTTCTAAATATCAATATTGACCAGAGACTCCCCCCCACCGTGTATACATATACAAATACATGCATGAGCGGCAAGCTAGAGAAGCAAGGTTTTACAAAATTCTCTCCTATCCCTTTTCTGTTCAAATATGGTGATGTGGTCTGTTCATGGTGCTCTGCTCCTGGCAATGGCTGCTATGCTTCTATCATGCCGAACAGCATCAGGGTTAGTTGCGGACGGCTGTGATTTCTTCCAAGGAAGCTGGGTCGCGGACCCAACGTACCCTCTATACGATGCCGCCGAGTGTCCTTTCGTCCGGCGCGAGTTCAGTTGCCAGAAAAACGGACGGCCGGATCTAGCCTACACCAAGTACCGGTGGCAGCCCACCGGATGCAATCTGATCCCGTGAGTACTGTACCATTTCTCTTTCTCTCTGTGTGTTCTTACTTCTTATTGTTGTCGTGAGTTGTAATCACATGTTGGTGACCATGTAACTGCCTTATCTGGTTATTCGCTTGCGTCCCGTAGATGCAATTGTGTTGTTGTCCCAATCATTGTAAACGGGTTTTTATTGGAGGGGTTGTTGGGCCCAGCGTTGAATTATGGGGTTGGTTTGAGACACATGGATGTGATGATCCGACTGGAAGTTAATAAAATATAAAATAGAGTGTCGTGTTGGGAACTGACTCTTGTCACAACAGGTTTTGTAGCATGAGATGACATGTATTGATTTCTAGGATGACTTCAACTTTATTAATAAGTGGATCAAATTACTACTTTAACCTTTATGTTTTGAATCTATTTGTCTATTAGAATATCACGTAGGTTTTATTTGAGATTTTGGGTTTCTATTTAAAAACGTAGATTATAATAAGATACTTGAATAGACATGTAAGCGTTGTGATACTTTATTTAGGAATATCAAATTTGAAAATTCAGAGCCATCAACTCGTCAATTGTTTTTTAGAAATTTGATGACTGCCTGTGAATACAACGATTTTGTTATATTGTGTGTCTTTATTATTAATGAATCTTTCTTTAAAAAAACTTCAGACTTAACAAAGTTTTTTTCTTATATAGATTTAATGTCTTTTGGGCCATGACAACAACCATATAACTATTCTGGGATACAAGTTGGCTTGCTTTAGTTTTGTAATGGTCATGAGTGATATGACTTGTTTTTAGAAAACTGGACCACTTTCTTAACTGAGTTGGAGTGACATAAACACAAAACTACCAACTTCAACCATGTGTTTTTGTCTTTAGTCATCAGCTATGAAATAATGATGTTAGTGAACATTAACTATGCTGATATTGGTAATGTTGTTTCTGCAGATTCGACGGGAAAGACTTCCTGGAAAAATACAGAGGGAAGAGCATCATGTTCGTGGGAGATTCCCTAAGCCTAAACCAGTGGCAGTCATTGACCTGCTTGCTCCATGCTGCAGTGCCCGAGGCATCCTTTAATCAATCGAGGATCAAAGACGTATCCATATTTACATTCCTGGTACATGATGTTTTTTCTGACCTTAATCCGATTTCTTTGAATTTCAATCTTATATATGCCAACTTACAAGGTACAGTCGGTCATTACTATTAGTGTTTTATATTCTAATACACGTTGTTATCGACCGATCCATTTACGGATCTAGATGTAAATTATTTATAAGATGAGTTCATTGAAAAGATAATTAAAAGTTTAAGAATAAAACATAATAGAACCCATTATAGATTAAAATAAATACATAGATTTTGGTCGATAGTAACCATTACTTTATGGGCATGCCAAACATGATTAGAACAGTCTATTATCTATATTTAGTGTGTTGTTTTGTTGTGCTCGTTGCAATTTATGCGATCCACTTGTGCATATGAAAGGGATGGAATGGACTTTCACAACTTACAAGCACATGAGCTGCCAAAACCAGTTAACATGTGATGTTTATGAATCATCTGTATTGGCAGGATTATGGAGTGAGAGTGATGCTTGATCGCAATGTGTATCTAGTGGACACTGTTCGGGAAGACATTGGGAGGGTGTTGAAACTGGACTCCATTGAAGGAGGCAAGGTGTGGATGGGCATTGACATGCTCATCTTCAACACATGGCACTGGTGGAGCCGAAGAGGACCTACTCAACCGTTAGTCCCAATAACAATCAGCTTTATCATCTTCTTATCTCAGACAATGCCTCAATTACAACTGTTGATTCTTCAGGTGGGACTATATCCAAATAGGGAACGAGACATACAAAGACATGGACCGGATGCTAGCATTTGAGAAGGCTCTTGTGACTTGGGGACAATGGGTTGATACCAACATCGATCCGGCCAAATCTAGTGTCTTCTTCCAAGGAATCTCTCCATCACATTACAAGTAATTAAACTTACAAATTGATATAGATTGTGTGATTGTCTATTTGGGTTAGTTTGATGGTGAAAAACTCTTCACACGTTTCACCTCTTCTTGAGGTCACATATTCGATTATATTAGGCTAAAGTAGAATTTTCTGTATTTCTCCCTGATCAAGAAAAAAAAGATAATAGGTTGAGTGAGATTGAGTACCCTTTTCAATACTTCATATCAACTTCACTGCAGTGGAACACTGTGGGGGGAGCCAAGTGCCAGGAGTTGTGCGGGGCAGGAGGAGCCGTTAGCTGGGTCAACATATCCAGGAGGCCTGCCTGAGGCTGTTGGGGTGTTGAAGAGTGTCCTGAGCAACATTACCGAGCCTGTTACATTGTTGGACATAACGACCTTGTCACTGCTGCGTAAAGATGGACATCCTTCTACGTTCGGGCTAGGAGGGGCCAAGGGAATGGATTGCAGCCATTGGTGTCTTGCAGGTGTTCCCGATACATGGAACGAGATTCTTTACAATCTTATTCTTTGAACATCGAATATCATTAAGTATATCCTATAGCATTAATCATACAGAATAAGAATGTATAATGCATTTACAACATATTTTCATATTTCTGAAACATGATGGTCATTTCAGCAGATGGAAATGCTGACCTAGTTTCTGAAACAAGTATAGCATGGTGATGAAACACAGCATCAACTTGATAATTGTAATCATAGATGGCTTATCTCCATCTGAAACTGTAGAGCAGTGAATTAACACATGTTAGTTCTAGAAAACACAAGTGTTTTATTGGTGTAAACAAGTAATAAATGAAAGTGACTACTTATCTTACCATTGGGATCAGCATATGTTGGCTTGGAAGACAACCCATCTGGTGCAGTAGCAGGGGCTTTAAGGACCTTTATAGTATATGTTTCACTATCAGTAAAGTGCTGGTTGTCTACACAGACCACTATGGGGTTATTTACTCTGCCTCACGCGGCAGGCAAAGTCCTGAACTGATCACATTCCCAAACTGAAATGCTCCTGAGAGGCCCACATTGGATCACCCCCATCAAAAACACGCTGTAGTTGTTCTAATGGGAAGAATGCCAACTCCTCTACATTTCCGAGGGATGTCTCACCCGATCCCTCTATCAGCACCGCCATCTTGGCACATCTTCTTACCTTGATTTTCCTCAGATTTGGGAAGTTTGTAAGCATATCTGCCTTGAATAGACAGAGTAGACCTCCACAGTCAGAAATGTTGATGGCAGTTAGATGACGTAGTCTTACATTGTTAACCTGCAGGGGAAAGGAGTCTAGGTTGTTGTTGAACATCAAGTGCAAGACATTATTGGATGGTAGCAAGACGAGTGATCCTTGAACATCAGCTGGAATGTCCTCAATCAGAACAGCCACCGTGTTCTCCCCCACCTTCTGGCGGAGGTGGAACTTGCCTATGAACAATCTGAATCTGGAAGGCCAAGCACCACCCTACCCCTCAGTGAGTTTGCTTAAAGCTTGTAAGCTGTACAAGTTTGCTTCGAAACGAGCTAACCTGGTTACACGTTCCCGATCTTGTTGACTTTCATCTCCTGTCTATAAGTAGCTAGACATCATTACCAGTTCTTGCAGACCTGCCATTTTGCGTAGCAGTCCCTTAAGAAAAGGGAACTGTCGCATGGGGGTGCCAGAAAGGTTGAGGCGCGAGAGCTTACTCAACACATCTAAGCCTTTAGGGAGACAGGTTATGCGTGTATCGGAAAGATCTATAATATGTAGCTTCAAGAAAAACGACATGTCTGGTAAAGACGTCAATTTGGGGCAACCACACAAACGCAGGGCACGTAGTTCTGGAAAAGTTTGTGGCAAGGATCTAATGTGAGTGTCCGAGAGGTCCAGAACTTTGAGATTGGGCATGTGAGTGTAGAGGCGCGGAGGAAACCTGAACTGGCTATCTTGTTTTTGGTTCCGGACCACCAAGGTTGATAGCCCGCTCACTTTTTGTTGCGTCCCAAGTTATTCCAACTGCCTACTCGTCATAGAGGCTCTTGTCACCTTTTTTGACGGCTCTGGTCTTCTGTTGCCATTCCCAACCTGTACGAAGAAACTGCTTCCTCTTAAGTGCGCTGTCATATTTCGGACACTCTGATTCATCTTTATGTATTCGGTGTTGCTTTCAACTCGGTAAACAGTCTCCAAAAGATATGCATTCTTGATTTCTTTTAAGATCTTTTTGCCTTGCTCCACCAACTCATTCATATGTCGTAGCAATTCAACCCCTGCAGCCTCAACATCAACATCAACATCAACATCAAAATCAACATCAACATCAATCCTTAGTCGAACAATCAGGTCTTCCAATGACATTCCCTTCCGTTTATGCTTCAGGTAATTTTTGAAGTCTCTCCAAATTGGGGGTAATTTCTCAGTAGCTGCAACCACTTGAAATGACTCGCTAAGGACATACCCTCATCATGGATAGTATGGATGATCAGTTGTAGCTCTTGTATCTGACTGAAAACTGTCTTGGAGTCTACCATCTCGAAATCTAGAAATTTGCCGACAATAAATTTCTTTATTCCAGCATCTTCCGTTTTGTACTTCTTTTCCAATTATGCCCAGAGATCCTTGGCAGTCTTGTATCCATAGTACATATCGTATAGCTCATTCTCCAGACGATTGAGGATATAATTCCTACACAGATAGTCAGAGTTATTCCATGCATCGAAATTCATTAATTTATCTTTGTCTGACTCATCTTCCACTACTGTAGAAATCGACTTAGGAGACGGATAAAATGGATTCGTGACCTAAGTTTTGGCACTTAGGTGACGGATACAGCAATCCGTCAGCCAAGTGGTGAAACGAAGGTCACAGATCTTGCATCCGTCACCCAAGTGGACCACTTGGCCGACGCATAGCTGGATCCGTCACCCAAGTGAGATAAGGTAACTACTATCCGTCACCCAAGTGAGAAAACTTTAGCCACGCATATTGGATCCGTCACCCAAGTGAGAACAGTTTAGCCATGCATGCTGGATCCGTCAGCCAAGTGAGAAAACTTTAGCCACGCATGCTCTATCCGTCACCCAAGTGGGCTCTATCCGTCACCCAAGTGGGTTGACTATTTTACAAAAAAAAAATTGACCACAATATTCAAGATGAATTAACCGTTCGATGATAGTTTTTTTTTTACATACGTATACTAGTTTGGATAGTACATACGAGATGAGTGGTCTTGATTATATAATATGCGAGAGACCGACACGTATTGATTGAAATCGTCAATTCCACTATGTGCATGAACATATTTAGCCTTACGGTAGTATAACGTATGGCGTTGTCTCGTTCATTTTTTGTATGTGATATGTATGAGTACTATACGATCTTATGTTGTATATGAGGCATGCTAAGTACTTATATCGTTCAATTATCAATACTACGATAGTCGGGAAAAATGACGGGTTTTGGGGTTTTGGTCAATGTAAGTCAACTTCTGCTGGCCGACGGATGCATATATCCATCGGCCAGCTTTTTCATCGACGGATGCATGTATCCATCATTCAATATATATATATAATTATTTCCACTATTTTAATTTTATCTTTGAACTTGGGCATCAAATTGAAACCCGACATTGAGCGACCGGTGTCCATAATTCACAAGTTTATAATCATTAGATTGATATTGTTGTAAAAAAAAGTTATATAATGTATTTGATCACAAAAAAAAACAATATTTTGTACTTCGAATCGAGAAAACGATCAAGAAAATTTGTGTTATCCTTGTCTTAGTATTATATAAAGGGTAAATTACCTACCCCTAACTTTTTTTAACTGATACCTATCCCGATGTGTAGTTATATGACAAATAGCCCATTTTTCTGTTAACTTTTTTCTAAAATGACGAAAATACCCTCAACCACACCTCAATAATTGTTTTTAAAAAATTATTTAAAAAATCACTTTTGTTATATATATATATATAGTTTTATTTATAAAAAAATATTTTAAAAATCACTAAGGGCGTTTTCGTCATTTTAGAAAAAAAGTTAACAGAGAAAAAGGGTCTATTTGTCATATAACTAAACATCTGGGTATGTATCAGTTAAAAAAAATTTATGGATAGATATCAGATAAACGTGATAAGTTAAAGGTAGATATTTGTAATTTATCCTTCTATAAATATAAACAATGTAGCGCACATGAAAAAACTAACTTGCTATGAATAATTAGTTGACAATAGGTACTAGGTACGTTGATAACAAAAACTATTTAATTTAATTATATAAAGCTATTTAATTTAATTATATAAAGCTATAAATAATCAGTTAAATAGTGTATATATATATTCTAAACATACATATGACATAAAAACTCAGTAGTTGAGTTGGTAAAAGTCACAGCATAGTTGTCATGAGGTCAGGGGTTCGAACCCCATGGCGTGCGCGCGGGCTGCGAAGCAGCATGGTGGGTCGGGCGGTTCTTGTTAGATACAATTTTTTTTAATTAATCTATTATTGCACTTGGGTGACGGATACACTTGGCTGACGGATTGGATCCGTGGCTAGAGTGAAAACCTTGGGTGACGGATACACTTGGCTGACGGATTGGATTCGTGGCTAGAGTGAAAACCTTGGGTGACGGATTGGATCCGTCACCTATGTTTTTACCCTACCGACGGATGTACGCATCCGTCGGCCAAATACTTGGCCGACGGATCTTGGCCGACAGATGCATCCGTCACCTAAGAACTTGGGTGACGGATACGTCCTCTTAGGTGACGGATCCAATCCGTCTTCCAAGTACTTATTTGCAGTAGTGTTCGTCTATGACAAGAGGCTTCTCGGTGAGGAATTTATTGACGCCAAGCGTGGTCAGCCAAAACAACATATGTGGTTTGCACCGTTTAAAATTTGTGTCCTTTAACTTCTCTGTTTTCTCACCATGAGGAGACACAACCATTGGAAGCATCGAACCAACGGTGATGCTTGTCGTTGATGGGGATGTCAGTGGCGGGATAGAGGATGAAAATAAATTTGATTTAGTAGCCATAGTTCTAGTTTTGGAAGGAAAAACATATTTAGATATTTTTCCAGAAACCAAAAGTTTTGGAGAATTTTTTGTCTTAAGCTTGTAGGAAACTAAATGAAGAACTATATAAATAAAAAGAATGACAATATACTTACAAACAAGTCGATAGATTGTTTGTGTTGTAGGAAGTTCGAGTCCAGATGAAGGTTGTTTCCTTAAGACAAAATTTCTCCCTCTACGGCATTGAAGGTTGATATGGGCAAGTGTCTCCCATGATAAACCGGACCTAAACCACTATTGGGTGCTTTAACTAATGGATTCTAACGACCTACCTTCGACTTGCACTCAAACTGTAGAATGTCAAAGGAGAAAAAGAATAAAAAAATGAAGTGATTAATTATATCCCTTCAACACTCTTTAAATAGTAGACAAGGTGACCCTTTGGAAAGATTGCGACTCTTTAACCAAGGGTCATGTCTGATTAAAAATTGACCAGATTCAAGATATTGAATCTTGACACAATGTTGAGAAGATTAATTTGATGAGTCTTGCATGAAAAAAGGATAGGATTTCCCAATCCCAAGTCCAAGCCCAAGCCTAAGGCCCAAAGCCTAGGAATGACGACGCGTGTGTGATCTCTCTCCATAAAGATTAGTGGTGACCCCGGGCCACAACCTTAACTCCAATTATCAATCTTTATAAAGTGTATGAAAAGTTGTAATGTGGGTTCTTTCCACTACACATTAGTGATGACCCAAGGTCAAGACCTTAACTCCAATTATCAATCTTTATAAAGTGTATGGAAAATTATAATATGGGAATATGGGATTGCATTAAATGTCATTAATGCATGTCATTAATTGATCATTATTTTCTTTTAACTTTGCATGGTATTATCTCATTCAATATTCAACATATTTTCATAAATGTACATCCTATATTCAGGTTTGCAATGATGTAAACACAACAGATACATATGTTGTCGGAATTAATGATCGAAACAAGACGGGATGGATGTCGGAAAGTGAGTTGTCCAACAAAGTGACCCTGCACTGCTTCCCATATACACAGTGCTCACAGACATCAAGTTTCTCCATGTTGTCACCGCAAAGCAAGCCACGCTTCCTCAAAGACTTCAATCCGCTCTCACCTACACGCCCTAGACGTATGTTCCATAATTGTGTGTGGACCAAGCTCTTCTCATCAATAACCTTGGAGAACATAAATCCACCCTCAACAACATTCCCCTGAAGAAAATAGAGATTTGCATGCCTAATTGTCGATAAAAGCAACTTGTCTCCATGATAAACCTTGCACCGACCATTCTCACCAACATACCTATAACCTTGAGCTTCAATTACCCCAAGATAAATCAACCATCTTGCAAGATACGGAATATGACGCACCTCCGTAAGTTATCTACATGACCCGTCTGCTAGTTGGAATCTGACTGTACCAACACCTAACATCCTACAGGATCGAGAATCACCCATCATAACTAAGCGGCCTTCCATCTTGCGATAGGTGGTGAACCAATCCCGAAATGAACACAAGTGATATGAAGCCCTTGTATCCAACAACCAACTGTCACACAAATGATCACTAGAACCCGCTGTCAAGGCATGTTCTAAGTCACCCTCGATGTGAATATAATCAACTATCTCTGGTGTTTCAGCCACATTTACCATGCCCCTATTTTCCGTCTCTTGTATGGTGCGATTATCCTTCCACTCTGGACAATCCTTTTTGTAATTGCCCTTTTTCTTACACTTGTAGCAACTAACCTTAGGCATATCTCTTCTTCTCGATGGAGATCGACTCCTTCTATTGTAATCAAGAGACCATATGCTAGAGCATGCTCGCTCGCAACACTCTATCTAGAAGCCTTTGCAAGTATAGACTGAACAATGCTACTATACATAAACTTCTCCTTGTTCATCATAGCCATATGATCAACAAACGGTTCCCATTCCGGCAACAAAGAAATAAACAAGAATAAAACCTTCTAACTATCTTCAAAAGTTGCTCCCAAGCTAACACAATCCTAGTACATGCACTCAAACTCAGTGATATAATCAGCCATAAGTCTACCTGATTGTAGCCTGAAAGTGAAGAGCTTCTTCTGCAGATACATCACACTCATCTGATTATTTTGAAAGTACATAGCCTGAAGTTTATCCAAATTACCCTTAGCGGTCGTCTCATCAGCAAAATTGTAAGCCACATTCCGAGAAAGACATAAACGGATCATACTACACGCTTTCTGATCCATCTTGTTCCACCTCTCAAGTTGATCACCCCTGATGGTTTATCTCCCAATGCATCAAGTTGATCCAAACTAACAAGAATGTCTTTACAATCCATCTGCCAAGCTTTAAAAAAATTTCATCCATTTAACCAAAGAATATTGAATCCATGGACCTTCACATAACCCTCTTCATAAGATGTGGACGCTCTATCAGACATATTCACAAATAATGTGATAACATTAATAACCAATCAACTACCCAAGCAAGGACGCTATGATACCACTTGGAGTAAATCTAGTACCCGAAAAACAAATAAAAGATTATTTCCCAATACAAGACAGTAATGGGCTTCATTCATTGGGCCTTAAGGCCATGGGCTTTAGGAGCCCAAAAACAACAATCCCCACCTTGTGACAAAGCCCATAAAGCTCCACCTACTCGTCGTCCTCCACAAGGTCATAAAGACCTCACCCCAAAGGGTAACGCCCCCGTGGTGGGGCATCAACATCGATAAATCTTGATTAAGTTGAGACAACGCTCTAACTTGACCACAAGTACCTTCTCCTCCTCACCAACAACACCATAATCATCCGGCTACGACATATAAATGTCCTCCTCCAAATATGCATGCAAGAATTCAGTCTTGATACCAAGTTGCTCGAGCTCCAAATTAAACTATGTTCCCTGTGCTAATAGGACTCGGGTAGAAGTGAGTTTTACTATTGGAGAGAAAACCTCATTATAACCCATACCTTTTCTTTATGCATATCATTTAGCCACCAATCTTTTCTTGTATCGTATACTTGTACAATTCTCCTTGGAATTTGGAATCTCGTCTTTCTTTGAGAAAATTCTCATGCACCTTACCGACCTCTTTCCATTGGGAAGTGTATCAAGTTTCCAAGTATGATTCTTACGAGGAGATGACATCTCCTCATCCACGATGTCCTCCTACTACTTTTTGTGATCACCACACAAAGTCTGCTTGTATGTAATAGGAACATCATAATTAATCACTAGAAAAGCACAACATGCACCATCCTCATAGCCGAATCTCTGGGGTGCTCGTCTGACCCTAGATTTTCTACTCGTTGTCAACGACGATATCTCAATCTGTTGAACTTGTTGTTGTGTAAGGTATTCGTTCTCATTAGTATATTTATAGTCCCATAAGAATCATTTGATTGTGTTTATTTAGTTGTTACTGTTTTTCTGCCTTTATGTTTTATGTCATGTTCTTTTTTAGTTTTTGTGGTCATTCTCTTTGTCGTTGTTTTGTTTATATATGTATTTCTCTAATAGAAAAAAGGCGATAACCAGGACCGGCCCAATCATTATTGGGGCCTTAAGCAAGAGTTTGATCATGACTTTTTTTCCTTGTGAAAGAATATAATACAAAAATAAGTAAAATTGTTCATATAGAAAGATTATACTATGTGATATTCAAAAAATAAACTTTAACATCTACTTATAACACTGAAAATCCAAAATGGATGGTAGAGATTAATTTCTAACAAGACAACCCTCATGGATAAAATTTACCGTCTAAAATTCTATACAAGAATTCAAAAGTTTAAGGATTCACATTTATCTATAAATAAGATACATTCATGTCAAGTTCAAATATGATATGTTCAAGATGCTTCTATATAGTTACATCAAATTATGTTAGCTTATATGTGACGTCGTGTATGGCTCGCTTAATCAAGTTCTAGAAATTTTCACATTTAAAATCTTTTTAGAATACTAAATATAAGTTCTAACTAGGATCAATAAAATATAAACGAAAATAAGAAAATTCATAACCGACACTAACAACGCAAGATAATAGATTACTGAGAATTTTCAAGAATTACCGACATTTAGTATCAAAACTCACCGGTTAACCAATAAAACAAGATAAGACAAGTCCAACACATTCTTTAGATTATCTTAAGATATATGCCCAAGTTCATTTAACTGTTATTGCTTTCTAAATGTTAATGAAGTTTATAAACAAACTCAGGACTAAGGAATCAGAAACAAATAATCATTCATGTTCATGACCTCTGGTCTTTCCTCCTCATTGAGCATTTCTATCTCATGTGAGTGCATCATTTCCCATAAGTTTGGATAATACAACTATATGTGATAGGTATATAAATCTAACTTTATTTATTGTCTTGTTTGATCATGAAATGAAATTTTCGCAATACCCATTCTTATTGCAATATTTTTGGAATAGTTTCTCTTTCTTTTGACTTGTATTTTGGTCAAATTACTCTTGATTTCTTACATTACTTTCATAGTTTATAGTGTATAATAGTACTTCTAAATTTCAATATTTTCGAAGTTTACGAGACTCATGCTTCTAGTCTATGAACTTCATGGACTATTCTTCGATAAATGTCACGCCCCAAATCTGGTTTTGACCGGACTCGAGACGTGAACTTGAACAATAAATAATTTAAGTTAAACAATTAAAATAAGCATTAAACTGAACTCTGAAAATAATAAACTGTAATTTGGGAACCGAGTAAAAGCAATGTTTAGCCTAAAACACACAGTACGTCTCTAGACCTACTAGACAAGACCTCGCCAGCTCCCAAGCTCAGTTGTGTCCTGCTAGCACAAATCCCGCTCAGCACCTGAAACACAACAAGGTAAGGGGTGAGATTTCGCCCAGTAGAGAAAGTAGTTAAGGTAATGAACATCGGCTCACCACCACAAGTAACCGTCCAATTAGGGCATACTAGTACAGCATAACTAACTGTCAAAACGGGGTTCATAGCCAAACTTACAACACGCTCAACGACCACTTTCACAAAGTCATAAACAATAACCAAACAGCAAATGTATCACACACAAAAGCAACCAACACATGTCCCGTACTGCAGTCCCCGAATTACCATCATAACATACCGTAAAGTCATCATATCATCTCGGATAGCCCCTCGGTCCAGAGGAGACACATGCGTCGGGGCGACCGAAAACATTCCCTAGGAACGCATCTCATCGGAGGGCTCGGAAATGTTCCCAAAGGACCACAGATCATCGGGGTAGAACACGACCCGTAGCCCCCACACGACCCATAGGCCCAACACGACCCGCATACCCAAACACGACCCATAGGTCTAATACGAAACTTAGTACAACCATTTCCAATGTCTAAGGCTATCACAGCCCGTTCCATTTATGTCGTACCGGATCACGAAGGCTCGGTCCCGACACCTTCCCGTCACGTAGAATCGGGGTAACATCCCAGACCAGAAATCCCTCAGTCGGACGTCTTCCTGTCACGTAGAATCATGGCCTTACGCATACTGGACCGGCACATCCCTCGGTCGTACGCCTTCCCGTCACGGAGAATCTGGGTATCAATCACGCCATCCTTGGCCTCAATACACTACACCAGAACTATCCCTCGGTGTAAGTACCATTCCGGTTACGTCTTTTCTTAGAACACACAGTGAGGATATAACACGCAACACAAAGCCAAGATCGATCTCGGTATACCAACCGGACTATCTCAACATAACACACAGTTGGTCTATCACTCACCCGGTCATATCACAAACAAGGGTTCACATTACAAAAAAAAACACACTTGCCCACACACAGCCACAATCATGCAACACCGGGTATAATATTATTTAGACTCTCACACAGCGGTTAAACACACAACAGGCATCTCAATCAGCACACATCATAAGGATCGACATGGCCATTCTACCAGCACAACAATTTCCCAGAATATTGAAAGCGGCTAACGCTAGTGAATCACATCCTACATGTTACTAAGACTCGTCCGGTTATTTAATAATATAAACGTTCGTTCCAGTTACATTATTACCTAGCATGCATACTAGTAACTTTCCGTAATTAAACCGGTATTCGCTACTTTTCCCTACCTCAAGAAGAACCGACAGCTACGTCTCCTAGCTGCTGACGTCCTGGCTCGCTACCTCCGGTCTTCTCTACGATCGAAGCCAGACTCTAGATTAACACGGAAAGCCATAAATAAAAACGGTTCCAAGTTAATTTAAAGGTTACGATCAGTCTAGTTTAAATTCAACAAGATACTTTTTAAACTCGAACGGGCCAAAAGAGGGATTTACGACGAATCGGGTTCGAGTACCCGAGCCCCGAGCACAGAATCCGGTGCATGTTTCTCGAGGCACGGTTCCCAATGCGTGGATCCCGAGGCACAGTTTCCAATGCACGGATTCCGAGATACGTTTCTAATGTACATTTTCTGAACCACAAGTTTCGGGGCACGGTTCCCGAGGTGTCCAAATTCAGCGTTCCCGCTTTTAAACTCGTTCTAAGTCCGAATTAAAATGTCCGGTGAATCAACCGTCCCACGTTCCAGATTCGTTCAACAGTCCCATTTTATTAAATCTGATTTTAAACCCTTTTTAAATTAAATCCTTTTAATTTAAAAACTGATTTTCGTTTTAATTTATTTTATTTTAATTACTGTCTCAACCAAAAGTCCAGATCCAAAAATTGCTCGGGAAAGAAACAAAAGGGAAGAAGGCCTCGGTTTTGAGTCCGGCCGGCCAGCAGCGGAGACACCGCCGACCAACACCTCACGATTCGCGATTCTCACCGTAGGGAAGAAGAAATGACGGTGGTTGCAGCCGTGGGAGTGGCGGAGCACGACGAGGTCTCTCTCGCTTCGGATCTGGACGAACTCGGCAGTTCCGTCCCAGATCTGGCGAGCGCGCCGACGAGCTCGTCTGGACGTGCACGGCGACGTTAAGGCTCGGACCACACGCGACCGAAGAAGAAGAATGAGGGGAGGGAGAAACGGCGCTCGGAGATGAGGACGTGGCCGGCAAGCTTGAGCGCGGAGAGGAGGGAGAGAAGGAGCTCGGGGTGAGGACGACGGCGGCGGGCTTGGGCTGAACAGAGAAGATGAGGGGGAGAGAGGTTCGGGAGACGTGGTCGGTGATGAGAGAGAGAGGGAGGTGGGGCGGCCGTGTGCGAAAAGGGAAGAGGAAGAATGAATTGAAACCCTAAATTTTGGGCTTTTAAAGCCAAAGCCTCAAACGGGCTTGAGTCAACTTGGGCCTCAGGCGAGCTCGGGTCTCACGGCCCAAAGGGAAGAGGAGCGGGGCGGGCTTGGTTCTCAAGGCCCAAGGCGAGGAAGAGAAGATCGGGTCGGGGCGGGCCTGCTCGGGCCGGGTCTGGTCCGCCCGACCCAGACCTTTTTCCTTTTTTTTGTTTTTCTTTTTCCTTTTTTTTTGCAAAAGCTACCAATCTTCGATCCGTTTTCCAACCACGACGTTATCATCGAGCAAATTAAATCTTAAACCTTCTTAATTGGAGCGGTCTTTACAGTCTACCCCCTTAATAGAATTTCGTCCTCGAAATTTAAAACAAACGCGCTCCACTTAACCCTATCTCAGGGAACGTCCGAATAAAACTCCCAGTCGATTACCCCTCAAGCACACAGAAACCCTTAAACCAGTTAGTCGATACTGGAATCCTCCATCGGTAGAGACTTCGCACCGACACACACAGCTTGGTCGAGATATCCTAAACCGGAACGGTCCGTCGGTATAGGTATCAAACTAGAGCATTTCTCACATCGCGCTCAAAACAGATCCAGCACACCGATGCTTCTCCCCAACCACTCTCTTCACTTAAACCAGTATCGCGTGCACAACAAACAAAAGAAGCCCACCACGCTTTCGCTCCGCCACTCTAACCTCATCGACACTGGGCCATCTCCTCTGGCCGTTCCGGCTGCGTAAAGGTATTTCTGCGGTCCTCTTAACTTCTCACTCACGACCGTCACTAGTCGGCACCGCCGCACCCTCAACTAGCTTGCCAAAGAACACATTTCTAACGTTTCGTCCCAACATTCGTACTTGGCCGAACTCGGGGCGCGAACTAAGAAATAACAGATTAACGACTTAAACAAAACGTAAGTTCAAAAGCAGCACCAATAACTAAAAGTAACAAACCAAAACGAGTCAAATACAAGTCTCAAATAAAAGGAAAGCACGACTCCACAGTCAAACGAAAGTAACTTCCGGACTATCGCTAGTCCCAAGTTCCACGATGTCCTCTACTCCAAAACGTGCTCGAAATCATGAGCAATCCCATAATCGGAGTCCTGTCTCTTTGCTCGTGAATCGGTGACAGCATACACCCGACCCTGCCGCAACGGAGGTCCGCCTCTCGGAGGTGGTGGAAGTGTCATCTGCTGCACTGCTCGCTGCCTCGGTGCTGGCACGCTCGCTGCCTGTCTCGGAGCTTTCTGCGTCTGAGCCTGACGCTGCTGAAACTGCGGTGGCTGCCCAGTCCGTGACTATTGTGGTCGTAGGGTCGACACCTCCAAAAGTCGATCGGGGCACCTAGAGATGAAGTGGCCTGACTGACCACACTGATGGCAAAGCGATGGGCCGGCACTCGACCTCTCCTCAGGTCTACTCGATGGACGGTCCACTGGTTCGCTGGTCCCCGGACAGTCTCGAGCCATGTGACCCGGTCGTCCACATCCGTAGCACGTGCGCCCTCTCATGGAAGGTCCCACTAAAGTTGCTGACCCAACCTGCCGTGGTCCTCTCACCTGAACCTGAGACTGAAGCGGTCCCGAGGTTTTCTGCCTCCTCGGATCCCGAGTCTCGGATGGCCTCAAAACGCTACTCGACCTCAGCCTGACCTCCCGAGTCCTAGCTGTCTAACGGAAGCGTCGCTCCACAGCCATGGTCTGATCCACCAGATCAGTGTATACCTGGGTCCTTAGAACAGCGACCATGTCCGCGATTGCAGGGCGAAGCCCTTCCTCGAAACGTCGGCAACGGAGAGCCTCCGTCTGCACCATCTCCTGAGCGAAGCGAGACATGGAGGTGAACCTCGCCTCGTACTCCGACACAGACAGACCCTCATGTCGCAGCTCTAGGAACTGCTGATGTCTGTCATCTAAAACAGCTGTGGGAAGTACTGCTCGAGGAAACGCTACCCGAACAGCACAAAGTCGCCACCACTCGCGCCTGCTCTCTGCGCCACTAGTGGTAGGCCTCTCCCTCTAGGGGGAAGGCTGAGAAAGAAACTCGGAGCCTGCCACTCAAAATCCCTGCTGTGTCCAGGTTGCGGGTAATCCGCTCCAGCCACCTCTCGGCTGCCTCGGGGTTTGGCTCCCCGGAAAACACAAGTATGCCCAACCTGCCGAAGCCTCGCAGCGCCTGCGCGGTGTTACTGTCGACCTGAGTAGGTCCCTCAGCGGTCGCTGCAGTGGCAGCAGGTGCAGACTCCGGTGTCGGACCTACGGCCTCTCTCCGGGCAAAGGCAGCTGCCAATCCCTGAACAGTGCGGGTCAGCTCCTCCAAAGCTGCCGCCTGGGCTGTCTCGGCCCTCTCGTGCCCCTCAGCGGGTGCACACTGGGCACTAGTCGTCCTAGCAAACTCAGCAGTAGACTGCTGTCCTCGGTCCCTAGCTGGCCATCCTTTGGCGCCTCGTGGAGCATAAGTACGCGCCATGTCGTAAATCCTCTACACGGATAACGCACATGTTCAACTTCTTAACTCGAAAAGAACAACGTGCTTAGAATGACTACCGTCACACACAGTCCACAACCTTGATACTTATAGTAATAGTATACTCAGTACTATAGTCACACAATAGCACACAGCAGAGAAGTTCGCATACTAGCGCGTCACACAGATCATATATACAAGCAGCGGTTACACACACTTTCATACTCAGCAGCCTATTCACACATAAGTCACACAGGTCACCGTTTACACCACACCGCAATTCTACCACGTACAACATATACTTAGTTTCGATTTTCTTAACACGTCCTCTTTCTAACATAACATTCATGTTGACACCGCGTCGTTACAACCCGGTTCAGGCGTCCCCGAATTACGTTGTAACCACTTGGTATCCCCCCATTCACGTCCGGCTACAGTGGCCCCTATAGCCGAATCGTGATGGTACATACACTTCAGTTTCTGCAGAAAATCGGGCAAGGCCCGTTCGTAAGTTAAGTTAACCATCCGCTTATGCGGGACAACCAACATTACCTGTACACCACACTCAATCACCAATAACACACATAGAAATTGATCTCAACTTTTACACCGCGGTCTCAGTAATTTCACTCCTAGCGCCCGGCCAAGTCCATACTTGGAAAACCGTTCAACTCCAACAATAACCACAACCCACACAAGTTCACCAAAAGTCCAAGGCACTTAGGCCGGACGTTTCACCAATCAAACAACGGCCGACTAAGGCGGCAACCCACATAACAATTAATGAGCTTGAGCATGGAGACGAGGACGTGGCCGACGAGCTTGAGCATGGAGAGGAGGGAGAGAAAGAGCTCGAGACGAGGACAACGGCGGTGGGCTTGGGCTTAACGGAGAAGATGAAATGGAGAGAGGTTCGGGAGAGGTGGTCAGTGATGAGAGAGAGAGGGAGGTAGGGCGGCCGTGTGCGAAGAGGGGAGAGGAAAAATGAACTGAAACCCTAAATTTTTGGCTTTTAAAGCCAAAGACTCAAACGGGCTTGAGTTAACTCGGGCCTCAGGCGAGCTCGGGTCTCACGGCCCAAAGGGAAGAGGGGCGGGGCGGGCTTGGTTCTCAAGGCCCAAGGCGAGGAAGAGAAGATCGGATCGGGGCGGGCCTGCTCGGGCCGGGTCTGGTCCGCCCGACCCAGCCCTTTTTCCTTTTTTTTTTGCAAAAGCAACCAATCTTCGATCCATTTTCCAACCACGACGTTATCATCGAGCAAATTAAATCTTAAACCTTCTTAACTGGAGCGGTCTTTACAATAAATGATATTGTTTTTCAATAAACATATTAGTACAAAGCCAAGACATTCTAGCACCAGATGTTAATACATATCATGTTTCCCTTTCAATAAGACAATACTGATATTATTCAATATTCATCTTTAGATGCATAGTTTCATTATTTGAATGTCTAATAAATTATTTTACACAATATTAAGGGAAGTATTGAATATCAAATCAACACTAACGGATTTCTCACATGTTTGCATCACATTTTTTTGCTGCTATGATCAAACATCTATATCAAATATCAGATTTTGTTTTAAATTTTGACGGCTTACTTTTTTCAAACTAATTTGGTTTACGCATTTTCGTAATGAATTAATAAATTGATTGTCATTCCTCAAAAAAATACTAGTGTATTTATATATAAATATTCACACTTTCTTTTTTTGGTTTGATACATTGTTTTTTTATCCATGTTTTTAATTCACTCATCGTCTCAAAAGAAAAACCCTAAAGAGCGCCGCCCCTGTCTCCTTCTTCCTCCTCATCGGCGTCGGCCATGGTCCTCGCTGGTGAGGACCCTTTCTTCTTTCTAACCCTCCTTCCTGTGTAGCTTTCCCCCTGTTCCCCCGATTCTCACCAGCCTTCGTTGTTAGTCTTAGTGCCCGTAGTTCAATCCTAAATGTCTAAATGTATATATCATCGTTAGAAATAAAATTAAAGCGGCTTTATATTACTTATGTGTTGGAGTAATATATCGATGTGTGATCTGATCTATGCCCACAATGCGAATAGAACCATAGATTGAGATAGATCACACTCGATGGGTCCCTAGTCAACAAAGCTTCACTAGAAGCGACTAGTATGAAAGATGGCTCTTTATGGCTTACGTTCTGTTAGTCATTAGAATGGGATTCCGGAGTCTGATCATAGATATCATGTGGGACATGATATTGGACGACCCGACATGTATATGTGCCATAGATCAAGTCATGAATATATTCATTGTCATAGCTTGTCATGTATCCTTAGACCAAGGAGTCTTTGTGATCGCTATGTAGTCAACAACTGAGTTTGACCTGAGCCTAACGTTGTCCGTAACAGGGCTTCCATAACGGCCAGGATTGGCTTGGGGACGGGCTACATGAGTGACACGAAAGACGGCTAAGGGATTTATCCCTCATACTGAGGTATGAGAAAGATATCGGTTCTCGGCCGCTTGATCGAGAGTGACTGAAAGAATAGCATGGCCATGCACATGATACTGGGTATCATATATTCAGTCATCTCACATATTAAGGAACAGTGATTGAGAATAATAAGGGTGACGACTCTATGCCTTATCTCAATCAGGATATCGGAGATAAAAGGATAATGACAGGGATGACGGAAAGGTTAGAATCGATAGGGTCGATTCGTTATGCAGTGTCAGGCAATACTAAAGTCTCGTTAGTTGCCACTTAAATAGGATCAAGTAAAATGAGATTTTACGTTGATCTATTGACATGCATAAACCTAAGGGTCACACCAGAGGATGAAACTCATTAACACATTTATGGAGAATGGCCAAAAGGGAGTTGTCTCGGGACATGACAAAAACTGGGTTTTGGGTCATGTGCCCGTAAGTAAATAGGACTTTACGGATCGAGACAAGGCTTGGAGTCTTGCATTGATCACGTCGGATAATGTTGGACATTTCTGGTATGGAAGGCTTGGAGACAATGAACAGGTCACGGGACCTCGTTGGGAATGGTCACGGGCCATGTTCTAAGAGGCGCATGAGAGGCCCATGCAACCAAGGCCCATGGAAATAATTAATCAAGGTCTTGATTAATTAGCACTAAGTATGGAAGACATGGAATAAAGTGTTGGTGATTCATCACCTAACCACATCATGTCCACCCATACTTAGAACCATACTTGTCCTATTTACACCATGCTTCTCTACACCTTACTTGTCCTTGTTGTTGTTGTTGTTGGATTAATTAATCTTATTCACATAACAAAACACAAGACAAAATGAAGAACACAACTCCATATATTGGTATTCAAAGTGAACGGTGGAGTTTGTATTTCAACGGTTCGTTATTCAGATAAACGAGCTGCAAGTTGAGTCACTTCATTTATTTCGTTTTGGTCTTGTGTATCTAATTTTTGGTAGTTTTTCCTTGCATGGTCTCGGGTTTTATTTGCTTTCTCTGCGAGTTGGTTCATCTCCAACCCTACCTCGAGACCCAACATCCGTCTCTTGGTTGTTCGCCGGATTCTTCGCCGGTTTCATTGACTTCTCCAATAGTTGGTCTTCTGTAGCCTTGGATCTCGATTCGATGCCCTTTGGTGGACTGACGGCTGGTCTCAGCGTCGTGGGACGTCTATCCAACCTTTTCATCTCGTTTTCAGATCTGGCCGGCTGCGGGTGTCCGACGGTTGGGTTGTCCTCGTCCCGGAGTCTGGCTCGTGGTTCTTGCTCTTCCGGTCGCGGATCTGCCGGTTTGGCTCCAACTCCGGTGATTGGTTTCGGCTGGAGCTCTGTGCCGCTGGCCATGGTTGTGGAAAGACTCTTCAGTTGCTGCCCTTCTTCCACCTGGGTTCCGAGCCAAATCTGAGGGTTTGGTGTTCCTGCGATTTCCGAAGTCAGTTCGGTTGGAGCTCGTTTGTTCCAGCGTCGTGGGACGCCTCCATGGCCGGGCTTTTGGTTCATACTTCTCGTTGCTTCCCGTCTCGACCTCGGCTTCTCTGATCTCCGTTAGCTGGTTCTGGTGTTGCTGGGGTTTGTTCTTCCTCTCACGCCTTCGCCTGATCTGGTTTTTCCTCTCTTTGGTTGCACTTCAGGTCCTCCCAGTCGGCTTGTGCTATCCCTGGATAGATCTGGCAATCCTATGGCCCGGCTTCGGCTTGGAATAAATTCCGATCCCCTTCTTCGCGTTTTCAGTGTTGGCTGGAATGTGTAGGGGATCCTCAGACGAGGTCGTTGCTGCTCTGAGCGTCTGCGATATTGCCCTTCGCCTGCACCATGCCGGTTTGGGCTGAAAATCGGGTGTTTTGCCTTTGGGACTCACCGGCGAAAGCGGGGGTATGTCGTTGTTTGCCTCAGAGTCTGGGCTGCCTCTCCGGGCTCGTGTAGATCTCGGCTCACTACAGGTCTTCCCTGCATGTATGTGCTTGCCAAGGTTGTTCTAGCAGTCCTCTAGCCTGGCTTAGGCTTGGAAGAAATTCTGATCCCCTTCTTCGCGTTTTCAGTGTTGGCTGGAATGTGGAGGGGATCCACAGTGGATGCCGTCTGTTGTTGCTGCTCTGCGCGTTTTCGATAATACCCTTCGCCTGCACCATGCCGGATTGGGCGGAAACTCGGGTGCTTTTGCTTTGGGACACTCCGGCGAAAGCGGGGGTATGTCGTTGATCGCTTCAGAAGTATGGGCTGCCCTACCGGGCTTGTGATGATCTCTGGCCTTATTGTTTGGAATTCTAGTTACCATAACTGTTTTTAGTGTTTTCCTGTTGTTTCTCTTGTTATTGGGTTCTTTGTCTTGTTGCTTTCTTGAGGTTGTTGTTTGGGTTACTCTGTTGTTTGTAAGCCCCTTAGTCTGTTGAGGGTTCTGTTGTGAGGTTCCCTCGGGAATGCTCTTCCTTGTACCACCACTTGGTCTCCTTTTCAGAGATCGTTTTATTTCAATTTGCTTTGCTGATAAAAAAAAAAATCACTTGTAAATTGAACTTGCATGTTGTTTTTCGTTAATGATAGTTTTTCATTGCGAAATAAAGATCTACGGAGTTCTTAGAATGTTCAACCATCAAGAAAAATTGTCTTCCATTTGGATGAAAATTGTTTTATTTGAAAAACAGTTTTGAATAGAGATCAAAATTGGGCCCAACTTGTATTAAAATTTGATTTCAAAATTAAAAGTGTAGTACTTTCTCTTGATTATGTTTCATCAAATAGTAACGGGTCTTTTATTCTATAGGGCATTTTTTTCATTTGACGCCTTAAACGACTTCTTATTTAATTTTATAGGGCTTAATCTGATCTGATGCCTTAAGCGATTGCTTAACTCGCTTAAAGCTTGAGCCGGCCCTGACGATAACTACTGGGAGTAGGAGTTGTCGAGGACCGGCAATCATGATCGAGCATAATTTTGAAACAACCTCACAAAAAATAGGCGTTATTTTGCTATTTTTTTCTCAAGTCAAAGAGAAACCGCAATTCTACAGTCACGGTTCACAACATCAACGGATAGCATGTTTTTGCATCAGTTTCAATCCCCTAATTGGTTCTTAATTTTCAGCTTTCAAGAGTTACTTTCTCTTGTAACTTTTTTTTCTTTCTCCTTGTTCATCTTTATCATGCCTTCATCCCAAATAAGTGTTAAATCATGCTTTTAATTAGCTGTACTGAAACAGCACCCGGACAACGAATCACTTCTACTTAATTTAGCGTTTTAAAAGAGAAATAAATCAGAAGGAATTTGTTACCTTAAGGAATCCATTTGTTTTTTAAAAAGAGAAAAAGACACACATGAATCTGATGCTTGGTACATGAACAAATTTGGACTCATTGTACATAGGACATGACCATAAAAACAGGTGCATTCCTTACAAGGATAGTTTATTTAAAAACAAGCAAACAAAAAAATACGCATCACGTTTATTACGGTGTATATGGGACCATACCATATATATACAGAAAACAATTATTCTGTCTTCAAGTAAGTCCAACGACTAAGAGTGCAGATCCGTGAGTTTCTTGACTATTACTACATATATATATATAATTGTATTTGAAAATCCACACTCCACCACACCTTTTTCCCAATTTTCTTATCTATTTGATTTTTCTCTCTTAAAAAATGGGGAAAGGGTCTTATGGTTTCTTCTTCAATATTGCTTCTCTTGTTCTGGTTTCATGTGTTCTTGCTCACCAAACCAATAATGGTGCAGTGTTGGAGCATTTGAATGGTGCTGCAGAAGATGTTTCAGAATCATCATCATGTGATCTGTTCCAAGGAAGCTGGGTCTTTGATGATTCTTATCCTCTTTACAGCACTCAGAGCTGTCCATTTATTGAGAACCAATTCAACTGTCAGAACAATGGAAGGCCAGATCAAGGTTATCTCAAGTACAAATGGAGACCTTCCCAATGTTCACTCCCAAGGTATTCCTATCGTAATCATTCCTTCAATTTCTGTCTTTACTGTAATTTTGTTTTCCGATTTGAATTCGAAAATAATCATAATTTAGAATATTTTCGGTAATGTTGAAGTATTGTTTCATATCGGAAGTGTATAAATGTATTGGTCACTTGATAAGTATATTGATGTATCCATCTTGAGCTTTAGGGTTGGATTAGGCTCTGACATATGTTAATGTGGGAATCAAACAATAATTTATGAAAGAAAAAATTAACATCATATTTGGTGTACATTCATTCACTTTTTTTGTGTGAATGAAATATCAAACTAAGACCTCTAGAATTTTTCTTTATCGAAAAGATTCGATGGTGCGGATTTCTTGAAGAGACATAAGGGAAAGAGGATATTGTTCGTAGGGGATTCTCTAAGTCTAAACCAATGGGAATCGCTCACATGCATGTTGCATGCTTCAGTGCCCAAATCCATGTTCACTCTACGAAGCAACGTGTTTTCATTACCAGTGAGTTTCCTTACTTCAAAAAAAAAAAGATTTGATTAATATTTTATGTAGATAACTTTGTACATATATTTATATACGAAGCTAGAAATCATGTGATGCGAGACATGTAGGAATACAATATGTCGGTATCACTGTCTCGCAACGAGTTCTTGGTTGATATAGTGAAAGAAGACATAGGGATGGTATTGAAGCTGGACTCCATTGATGGAGGTGAAGCCTGGAGAGGATACGACGTGCTCGTCTTCAATACATGGCATTGGTGGGTGCATACAGGAAACAAACAGCCGTAAGTACTTGGGATATCACCACTGTTTATACATTCATAACTATAACTATACGTATATAGTACATGCATGTGTTGTGTTGTGTGTGTAAATTAACTTGAGAGAGAGATGGAGTTGCAGATGGGACTACTTACAACTAGGAGATAAGTTCGTGAAAGATATGGATCGTTTGAGTGCTTTCAAAGAGGGGCTAACTACTTGGTCAAAGTGGGTTGACTCCAATGTTGATCCTACAATCACTCAGGTCTTCTTCCAAGGCATTTCTCCTACCCATCTCAAGTAAGTTGATTCTCTGAAATAATCTAATTAAAAGTTCAACATGATAATTGAAATTATATATTTTAACATGCGTCTTTACAAATAAACTCGTTTATAAGTTCAGATGTGAAATATTTAGAATGAGAGATGCGCTCGTTAACAATAGAGATAATCACAAATACGTACGTTTATGAGTTCAGATGCTAAGAGATGAGCTCATAGAGAAGATAGATAATAACGGACACCAATGAACTTTTGGACAACCCGGTTATAAAAGAGAAAGAGACTTATTTTTTTATTTAGCCTTCTTTTAGCCTTTATTAAGTTGAAGGACTGTGGATACTCATAACCAACTCAACTCAGTAGTTGGAGATCCCGTTATAATTTCATTTCTAACCAATTTAACTTGATTCTGTAGCCACTATTAATTGCAAAAAAATAATCCTACGCTTGATAATTTATAACTTTGCAGCGGAAACGAATGGAATGAACCAAAATCGACCTGTGAGGGACAGAGCCAGCCGGTGGAGGGTTCGGAATATCCGGGAGGGGAAGTGCCAGCACAAGAGGTGGTGAAACAAGTGTTGAAAAGTACGAGGACGAAGGTGACATTGTTGGACATTACGAGACTGTCGCAGCTGCGGAAGGACGGCCACCCTTCCGT
The DNA here is from genome assembly GCA_963921825.1 of Erodium maritimum. Classification (NCBI taxonomy): domain Eukaryota; kingdom Viridiplantae; phylum Streptophyta; class Magnoliopsida; order Geraniales; family Geraniaceae; genus Erodium; species Erodium maritimum. The sequence goes on from OY997592.1 coordinate 120,181, forward strand.
GTATGGGGCTGATGGTAAAAAAGGGAATGATTGTAGCCATTGGTGCCTTGCCGGTGTTCCTGATACTTGGAATGAACTCCTCTACGCAATTCTTGCCCAAGGAGATACCACCAGATAGTTGTCTTATTGATCACCGATATATTAATCAAATAAAATACATTACTAAACTTGTTTCTTTTTTTTAGTAAACCATCGTTTACCAGTGAAGATTCAACACTAGACACGTACAGATGACGTTTCTACCATAATGACAATCAAACGTACAAGAAAGGGAGGGGATTTTAGAATAATCATAATTGGAACCTTTAGTTAAGGAAAAGTAGGCAAATCAACATAGCAGCATATTAAAATACAATAAGAGAGATCCGAAGATTGCAACCAAAGCTTCTGCTCGCATACAGATCTCTTAAAAGATGCAAATGCAGATGATCACATTTCCTTAACCAAATTACACTTGAGGTAATCAATGAAATCTCAGATCTTTTTTCCCCATTTTGCTCGATTTTGTTATCAAACTACGATTGGTACTGTAAAATCGTTTCCCGTTCTAACAGAACATTTAAAGGAGAAAAGACATAGCTCTGTTTTTGTCACAGCCAAGAAGCATGACTCTGTTTCTACCACAGCTAGAAAGGGACGGATGAAGTTGGCACCAGCGATGGCTACTGGTGCGGATGAGCCTCGTGTACTCAATCCGGGTGGTGCTACGGAACAATCGGTGCCGCGCGAGACATGTCTGCAAAGGGAAAGGGGCGTGTGATATTCCTTTATAACTTACTTTGGGGCACATCGTCGGTGTGGGTGCGTGGTTCCTTGTTGACATTCGTTGAAGTGAGTTTTGTTAACGTCCTCAAGAGACGAATCGAAAATGCTGGATTTTTGGTTTTGCTGAATTCAAAACTCAAGCAGCGGCTGTTGGAATGGATTTATGGCTTCACCAAAATAATAACAACAACCAAAGTATTAATCCATAAACCCAAACCATGCCTTAAGAGTCTTTGTTGAACTAATAGGAACACAAAATCAAAACAGCGGAATTAATTAAATGTTACTTACTTGAAGCCATGGGAGATCACTTGATGAAGAAGAACAAAGGTTATGGATCTTCCAATGGATTATACTTGCTCATGTAGTTCTAACTCTCAGATGGGGTGAGAAGAAAGAGGAATGCCAAGTACTCCATTGGAAACCATAACCATATATTTATAGATGACCAATGCTTATTTGGCCAACTATTTGTAATTTTAATTAGGCCCCTCAACCAAAGGAAATTACAACTTGACATCTACACTTTTAAGTTCTATGACCACTTAATGATACCTATTAGATACACACTTTAATTGATCACTTTAAAATGTATCTATAACCTTAGTGATAACATGTACATAAAACACATATTTGCCCACCCAATGGATTTTAATCCAACAGCGGCATCTCAGGCAATTGAACTGCCCAACGGTTTCAAATTAAACGGTTACATTCTTTTCATTGCTCTTGCTCGTCCTGGAAAAGGTAGTGCTCGTTCAGGCACAACTTTGCCAGCAATGGGAAGGGGACGCGATGATCTGAATCACGTAATGTCCGGGAATTATGTTCTAGATATGTCGTTGTTGATTGAAGCATACCCTCCGAATCCGACAGATTTGGTTCACGGGAATTAAGTTGATCGAGAGTCTGGTACTCGCAATTCACGCGGAGAGCTTCAAATCGGGACTATGATCCTTGTGGTTGCGGCTGGAGGTTTTGAGGACGTAGGTTTGGTTTGTAGACAAGATGGGCCAGTTGAGGTTGGGCTTGTACCTTCTCTGGTACAGCCCAATGATATTATACACGCGGACAACCTTGATTATGCGAGTTCTGTGTCAATCCCTGCGATCTCTGCAGGTTTGGATCGTAGACAAGCTAGGCCGATAGAGGTTGGGCTTATATCTTCTCTGGTCCAACCCAATGGAGTCCCTTATTTTTCTTTTCCGCTAGTTGACCAGGCCGCAGGCCATTCTATGCTCAAACAGCAGCTTAATGCTTGTGTGTCGGAGGATGTTGAACCGGCCTCGAGGCCTTCTGCTGTGGATCAAGAAGTTGACCAGGCCTCGAAAACTTTTATTGGAGAAGAGTCGATAAAGTCTTTTGTAAAGACCGCTCCGGTTGTAAAAGGTTTAAATTATTAAATTTAATCGTTTGGACCGTCGAAGTTGAAAAACGGGTTAAATCTTGGTTCAATTGCAAAGAAAAAGAAAAGAAACAAAAAAAAGGTAAAGGGTCGGACCGGGTCGGACCAGACCCGACCTGCAGACCCGGCCAAGCCAGCTCGACCCGGGCCTCTTCCTTTCGCTTTGGGCTGAGTTACCCAAATCTCGCCTGAAGCCCAGACCTTCGAGCCCGGCCCGTTTCTGGCCCAAGCCCACTTGAGGCTTCGGTTTAAAAGCAAGGAAAATAGGGTTTTTTCCCCCATTTCCTTCCTCAACGCCGTCCTCAAACCCTCTCGCTCCCGAACCCTCCCCCTCGTTTCTCCCCTCGCCTCCTCTCCGTCCAGCTCACGCCCGCCACCGTCCCTCTCTATCCCCTCTCAGTCGTCCCTCCCTCTTCCCCCAACGCCGAGCTCGCCGTGTTTTGGTTTAGCCGGCGAGGGAGGAGACCTTCAAGCCTCAACCCGCCGCCTCCCGCTTCGATTCCGACCACCACAACCCACCCTTCTTCTTCTTCTCCTCGAGCCTTCTTCTCCAGCGTGTAGCCGAGCCCTCGCCGTCGCCGTGCATCGAAGGCGCACTCACCAGATCCGGGACAGAACCGTCGAGTTCGTCCAGATCTGAGACGAGCGAGACCTCGCCGTACTCCGCCGCTCCCGAGACGGCAACCACCTCCCCGCCGTCGTCCTTTCCCTTACGGTGAGAGTTACGGCCCTTAAGACTTTGGGTCGCCGGTGGTGTCTCCGCCGGTGGTCGGCCGGACTCAAAACCGAGCATCTTCTTCCCTTTTTTTTGTTTCATTCCCGAGCAATTTTTGTGGATCTAGACTTTTGGTTGAGACAGAAATTAAAATAAAAGAAATTAAAACGAAAATCAGTTTTTAAATAAAAAGGATTTAATTTAAAAACGGTTTAATAATCATATTTGAATTTTTAAAAACTGTTGAACGGTTTTGGAAACCCGAACGTTTAAACCGAACTGTTGAAACGGGCTCAGAACGGGATTAAAAGCGGGAACGCTGAATTGGACACCTCGGGAACCGTGCCGCGAACCCCCGTACCTCGAGAACTGTGCCTCGAAACTCGTGCATCGGGGATCCACGCCTCGGAATCCGTGCATTGGGAATCGTGCCTCGGGAAACGTGCACCGGGTTCCGTGCTCGGGGCTTGGGTACTCGAACCCGATTCGTCGTATAATTCCTTCTTTTGGACCGTTCGTAACTTTTAAATTAACCTTGGAACCGTTTTTAATTGTGGCTTTCCGTGTTAATTTAGAGTCCGGCCTCGATCGTAGAGAAGACCGGTGGTAGCGAGCCATGACGTCAACAGCTAGGACACGTAGCTGTCTGTTCTTCTTGAGGTAGGGAACGTAGCGGATACCGGTTTAATTGCGGAAAGTTACTAGTATGCATTCTAGGTAATAATAAAACTGGAACGGTCGCTTATTATATAATAACCGGACGAGTCTTAGCAACATGTAGGATGTGATTCACTAGTTTAGCCATTTTCAATATTTGGGAAATTGTCGTGCTGTTAGTTTGTCCATGTCGAGTCGTAGGTTGTGTGCTGATTGAATTGCCTGTTATTGTTTGAGATGCATGCTGTGTGACCTTGCGTCGTTAAGTTTAAGAGTCAAGAATTAGTTTATCCGGTGAACATGTTGTTGCTATGTGTGGGCGAGTGTGCCGTGTTTGTTATGATGTGAATCCTTGGTTGTGTTGTGGTCGGGTGAGTTATAGACCGACGTAACGTGTTGTGGTACGATTGTTTGGCTTGGTAAGCCGTGTTTGATTATGGCATTGCGATGTGTGATATTATCTTGATGTTTGTTGCACGAGGAGTTGTATTCCGGTATGGTACCTACGACCGAGGGGGTACGCCGGTGTAGGGTAGTACCTAGGCCGACGGTGTGGTCCCACGTATGCGTGGTCCCCCGGGTAGTGGTTTCGGTACGATACCTACATCGAGGGGGTAGTCCGATGTGGGATATCTAGGCCGACGGTTTGTGTTGACACTTGGTGTCGTGTTTTGACTCTAGGAGTCGTGCCCCGAAGGAGTGCCGGGAAGATGTCTAGGCCGATGGAGATTCCGGTATGACGTATTGAGATTGTGCCCCGAGTGTTTGCCGGGAAGATATCTAGGCCGATATTGTGTGTTCCGGTGCGATATGATAGAGACGGGATGTGGACAACCGGCGGAGTAGGGGACTGCGGTACGGGACGTGTGTGTGATTTACTGTTTACGCTACTTGTTTGATCTGTTAAGTGATGTGGTTGCAGTTTGTGCTTGGTCGTTTGAGTATGTTTGTGAGTGTGGTTTGGTCTTGAGTTGAGGTTTGTGGTTACGAGTTCCGTTGGAAATTAGTTGTGTGATGTGCTAGTATGCCCTAATTGGACGGTTACCCGTGGTGGTGAGCGCTTGCTTATAACCTTAACTACTTTTCCTACTGAGCGAAAGCTCACCCCCTTATCTTGTTGTTTTCCAGGTCCTGAGCGGGTTGTGTATTAGCTGGATGCTCGACGCTTGGGAGCTTGCGAGGGTCCTAGGCTAGTAGTCTAGAGACGTACTGTTATCTTTTGAACTGTTTTACCGTTGTTTTTACCGAGCTGTGACTCGTGGTGTTTTTCAGAGTTTTAAATTGTTATTAAAGGCTTGTTTTAGTTCACGTACCTTTACTTTCATTTAAATTTATTATTGTTTTAGTTCATGTCTCGAGTCCGGTCAAAACCGGATTTGGGGAGTGACATCTTCGGTTAAGCCGGTTGGTTTTTCGGGGGATAAGCGTAGTCCGTGGAAGGATGCCCTTCTCAAACCCCCAAAAACGTCAATGCCGACCTCCCAAGCATTTAGCGGATTATTATACCGTTAAATTCAAATTAAATGCTCGTTCTTTGAGTCGTGAAAGTTGTGTTAATCCTATTGACGTTTGGAAGCAGGTTCGAAACGTTCAGTTAGGTCAGCCGGCTCAGAAGAAGGTTTTCGACGACCCGAATCCCATTTCGGAGGAAGAAGATTGGGTCACCGACGAGGGTTGATTCTGTTTCTTTTGTGTTTTGGTTTTTTGGACTTATGTCCACTTGTCTCTCGGGGTTAGGCCAATTATCTCTAGTAGAGAGTGAAGGATTCTAGGGTGCCAAAAACGCAGCGGAAATTATAAAATCCCTACAAATCTCTTGGGATCCATGTAATTCAGAATAAACCGACAAACGAAAATTAAATGGAGATTACCTCTTGTAGTTTCGAGCCTGGTTCGAGACAGAGACCAAGTGCACTCTGATGGTTTGACGAAGTCGAGACGTCTTCAAAAGAATCCATCCTCTTCAGGTATCCACACCAACAATCTCTTCCCAAAACCTCTCGTGTGCTAGTACCAAAAATCAGAACTTTTCTCTCAGTTTTCTCTTCCTCTTTCTCTGGTTTTTTTCCTCTCGTTTTTCCACACCCCCACTATCAAAAACGTAACCCCTATATTTGATTTCGTAAATCAAAAGTGGGTTACGAAATCAGATACGTGGAGATATTTTAGGATGAGTGGAATTCAAAAATAACTTATTTGAATTTCTAAAATTCAAATAATTATTAATTGAATTATAAAACAAAACAAAATAAATATAATGTATATAGGTTTTATTCCAAAGTTCAATCTGAAATAAATACTTATACATATAAATTTATTTCATTTGTCTTCCTAATATAATCTAATTAAATTAATAATTAGAAAACGAGAAATAAATAAAATTATATTATATCAAATATAATATAATTATATTCTATAGTTCAACTCGATTTTGGGGTTGTTGTGTATGACCCTGTAGGCTCATACAACGTTGGCAGTGAGCCCGAAATCCCCGTTTCGTCCACATGTCATAGTTGGCCTCTAGCAAGGCATTATGACTTCCCAAAGTTGTATGAAGATCGTCAATCCGATTTAACCTTTTACCGTTAATATCTTAATCCCTTTTTCATCGATATCTCGATCGAATATAAGGCATAGGATCGTCATCCTTATTTTGTTTGATCGTTAGTTTCTTGATTTTAAGTAGACTGCAAGTGATAACTCATTATCGATTCGCATAGCCATGGATTTCTGCAGTCTCACTTATCAAGGGGCCCAAACAATATCTCTCATATTTACATGAGTGACAAATCCCTTATCAGTCGCTCACATTCCTCGCACAGACAATTATGTATACAACAACAATCTTTATTGTTGTCCGGTCAAAGACAACGTTGAACTGCGTCAAGACACATAACCACCTAAGTAGAAATCCATGACGACTATAAGGTCAAAGGACTTAAGTCATATTACGGTACTGAGAAATACTCATGACAGTTCCTATGTAGTATTCTCACAGTGGGTCATCCAATACCATTTCCCTAAATGGCATCTATGATTTGACTCCATATCCAATATGAATGATCAGTAAAACATGATCATCAGCCAACATCATACTAGTCTTAGTATATCTGTGAAGCCACTCCGGTTAAAAAGGTGTAATTTATTAAATTTAAAATTGTTCGGAAATTCGGGGTTGAAAAAGTATCGGGTCGGGTGTTGGCAACGTCGTGGTGGGAAGAAAACGGATTGTTTTCTTTTAAGAGCTCTTGCAAAAAAAAAGATAATAATAATAAAAGGAGAAAAGAAAAAAAGGGAAAGGGGTTCAGGCTCGGACCAGGCCCAGCACGGAGGCCCAATCACGGCCGGCCCGACCCTTATCTCGCAGAGGCCCAGGCCCGCGCTTATAAGCGCGTCACTTAGGGTTTCAGTCGCATTTTTTCCCCTCTCGCGCAGCTAAGCTTCGTCCTCCCCCTCTCTGAATCGAAACCCTTCGTTTTAGCCGTCTCACCCATCCCCGACCTCGACCTCTCTTCCCTCTCTTATCACAGAAACCGGCCGCCCCTCTCTCCTTCTCTCCTCATCTTCTCCGAGCAACACACGCTAGCCACCGCCCCTCGCCGTCTCCCTTCTTCTCGGCGCGTCTCTTCCTCTCGAACCGGTGGTGAACGGCACGCCACCACTCAAACCCTCACCACCGCACGGCTGTACCTTCCCCTCCTCCTCCATGTTCTCCGTTAAGCCGAAGTCGTTGGCGTCACCGTGCTCGTCCAGTTGGGACGAACTCGCCGGAGCGTCGCCGGATCTGGGACGCGAGCCACCGTGCTCCGCCGCTCCCACAGCCGTTCTCCACCTCCCGCCACTGTCGTCGTCCCGTTCCCTTACGGTGAGAGTCTCAACCGTGGGTTTGGCCGCCGGAGATGTCGTCGCCGGTGGTCGGAAATTGTTTTTCCCAAGCCTTTTCTCCTATCCTTGCTTTTCTCGAGATTTCTGGTTCTGACCTAGTGTTGTTGAAACTGAAGCAGCGTATCAATTTAATTAAAGAAAATTAAAAGAACGGAATTTAGGACCAGATCTGTTGTAAATCAAAACCGGGATTCGAATCATTTGTAAGTTATTTTGAAATTGGTTTTCAAACTGGTTTGTAGAGCAAATCTAAAGGTCTTGGGACTGTTGCACGGGTTTAGAACCGAACGAATAAATCGGACGTTTAATCGGACTTAGAACGGGACAAAAGTGGAACGTTAAATCGGACCTCGGGAACCGCGCCTCGGAATCGGATCTCGGGAAACGTGCCTCGAGATCCGTACCTCGGGAAACGTGTACCGGTTTCGGTGTCCGGAGCTCGAATACTCGAAACCGATTCGTCGTGTAACCCGCTTTTAGCCCGCTCGAGTTTAAAAGGAAATGGTTGAACTTAAATCGAAACCGTCATCACTTTTAATTTATCTTTGAAACCGTTTTTGATTGTGGCTTTCGTTTTAAATTAGAGTCCAGCTTCGATCGAAGAGAAGACCGGAGTTAAACCTAGACGCGGACTTCGCCCTAGAAGACGGTGTTGGCCCGGTCGTCAGCAGCTAGGAGACGCTGATGTGGTATCGTCTGGAGGTAGGGAAAGTAGCGAATACCGGTTTAAGTACGGAAAGTTACTAGTATACATGCTAGGTAATAATAATAAAATCGGAAAGATCGTAGTTTGGCACGTAGGATGCGAACCACTAGCGTAGACGTATGAACAGTGAACATTTACGTTTTCTGTCTTGGGAATTGTTATGCTGGTAGTTTCGGGCCATGACGTGCCCGTAGGATTGTTTGCTGATTGCTTCTGCTAGTGTGCTTGTGTTGTTTGAACGAATATTAAATAACGAACATGAAAACGGATAGGATTGAACTAGTGATGCATGCTAATGACATGTATGGTTATTTCTTGTTAATTGATATGTTGAACTGTGGGACGGTTGGGGTTTTGATGCCGGTTAAGCCGGCGGGGTGACCACGTTGAACGTGGGGTCGGTAAGTGATGGTAAGTACGTGACGGTTTGAGTGTGCTTAAGAGTTCAATAAGACTATCGCTCGGTGTTGCATGATTGTGATTGTGTGTGGGCATGTGTGCCGTGTTTGTTATAATGAGAACCTTTGGTGGTGATATGTTCGAGTGAGTGATAGACCGAGGTGCCGTGTATTTGTGGTAAGACTGTTGGGCTTGGTGAGCCGTGTTTGATCTGTGGCATTTCGATGCGTGATTGTTATTTTGTTGTGTGTTCCTTGAGGATGGTATTCCGGTTGAGATTGGGCCTACGGGTTGTGTTTGGGGACGACAGGTCGGGCCGACGGGCCATAATATAGTTGGGGCCTACAGGTTGTGTTGGGCATGCGGGTCGTGTTGCATAGGGCCGACGGGTTGGAGCCGACGGGCCACATCATATCATCTTGCATAGGGCCGACGGGTCGGAGCCGACGGGCCATATCATATCATCTTGCATAGGGCCGACGGGTCGGAGCCGACGGGCCAAATCAAATCATAGTGGGCTTGCGGGTCGTGGTTGGGCCTACGGGTCGTGGTTGGGCCTGAGGGTCGTGTTGGGCCTACGGGTCGTGATGGGCACTGGGTGCCGTGTTTCAGCCTCGATGATCTAGGGTCCTTTGGAGACGTTTCCGAGAGTCCCGAAGAATGCGTCCTCATAAGGATGTTTCCGGCATTCTCGACGTTATACGTCTTTGTGACGTTATGCGTCTCCTCTGGATCGAGAGGTAGTCCGATGGATGTTTGACCTACCGATTTTGTTATTGATGGTATTGGGCTGTGTACAGCCGGTGGAGTTCGGGTATTGCGGTGCGGGACGTGTACACTGTTGGTTTTTGTGTTGATTGTGTTTGACGTTTGTTATTGTTGATTGTGTGAAAGTCGTCGTTAAGAGTATTGTAAGATTGGCTATGAACCCCAGTTTGGTATTTAGTCACGTTGTACTAGTATGCCCTAATTGGACGGTTACTCACGGTGGTGAGCCGATGTTCATTACCTTAACTACTTTCTCTACTACCCGAAAACGAGAAGCAAAGTGAGCCAACGCCGCTGATTTCACACCAGCCGGGGTTGACAAAGAAACTTGACCCACACGGATCTTCGAGATCCTATTCCGAGTGGCCCTGAAGTTAGCAATCCGGTGAAAAAAATTTGTACACCGATCTCCACCTCTAAACCACCGAACACGGGCTTTCTGACTCCAAAGTTTAGCCAAACCTCGACTTTTCTGGAGTAGCAAAGCCCTACAGAAAGCTCTTCGTTCCCTTTCCTCCCCCGATAACACCCTCTCCTCAACAATCAAATCCCACCTCTCCAACTCAGCCGTCAAACCAGCAACTTCAGTATCCAATCTACCAAAAATCTCCCTGTTCCACACTTGCAGGTCTCTTCTCAAACAACGTAGTTTCGACCACAAAACATAATCAGGATCACCAACAAAAGAGTAAGAATTACATAACATCCTGACCGTGGGCAAAAAAGTCTTGTGATCAATCCAAGCGTTGATAAACCGGATTGGCTTGGGGCCTCAATCTTGTCTATCCACCCCCAAAAGGACCGGCCTGTGATCTGAAACCCCCCTTGGTAAACTTCTCTGGACCAGAACACCAAAAGCAGATAAAGCCTCAAAAGACACCAAGAATCTGTCAAGGCGGGAAGCCTTTGCCCCCGAATCATACCAAGTAAACTTGGACCCAACTAATAGTAGATCCAATACCCCCATATCCTCCACAAACTCAGAGAAAGCCAAGCCATCATTTCTCTGAAAACGACTGCCCCTTCGTTCCCCAACTGATAGCACAGAATTAAAATCACCACCAAGAACTAAACTATCATGCAACTGATCCCTCAAACCAACCAAAGTAGACCAGAGAACACACTGTTCACGATAGTTGTTTGGTGCATAAACATTCACAAAACTGACAGGAAAATGAGACTCCAAGAACACTCCATTCCAACATATAACATTAATCTCAAAAAACACCGAAGTTTTGGCAAAAACGGACTCCTTCCAGGCCAATAACACACCACCCGCTGTCCCAACTGCCGGGACCCATTCACACCCCAACCAACACTGAAACCACAACTCCTCAAGACACTAGCATCAACACAATCAAGCTTAGTTTCTTGGAGCAACACAATATCAACACCCTTAGACAACACTAACTTCTTGATGCAATTCCTCTTAACCTCGGAATGCATCCCCCTCACGTTCCACGTGAGGCACCTCATCATCCACAAATTACACAATAGAAGCCAAAACAGGAAAAAGAGAATTACCTGTATTCGGTTTGGGGGAACAATCTTCCTCACTATCTCCTCCCTCCTCGGAAAACACCACCCGTTGTGGCACCTCAATATCCAAACAATCGAATTGTTCGAGAACCAAAGGGCCAATGTCAATTGCCTTCTTGCCCACTTTCTTACAATAGCTCCAGCCCCCTGAACCGTCCTTCAATTTTTTGGCAAAATCAACAATGAAAGTGTTGGTTTTACCTCCAAAAGAACCGCCCTTCCCCGATGAAGCCGACTTGGATCTGGTTTGATAGAACACTGTGGGTGAAACAGGTTCTCTCGACACGCCGGACTTCCTTGGGCGACCTCTCCCCCTTTTGACGCCTTGCGGACCAGCCCTCTGTTGAATAGGAGTAACAAAGGCTACCGGCTCCACATGAAGAGGCTGCACTTCCCTTTCATCTGCCACTACAGAAGGCTGCTCAACCCGTGCTTCAACTTCAGCAAACAGACGGAGGAGATCAGTCCCACGCTGCTCTGAGTTCTCAGAAAAGCCCTGCGTAGACGAGTTCAGCGCCGAAATCTGCTCGCTGTCGCCGAACAATTTCGAGAATGGGGTTATCTCCGGCCCACAACCCTCACTCCGAACTGGGCTGGACTGAAAAGATTCATTAACGAACCCAGCAGTATCTGATATCTCCTTAACCAGAGTCCCATTCGAAGTAAAAGACGACTCCGACCTGGAAGCTGCAGCACCAACTGAAGCACCCTTGACTCCCGGTGTGGCCAAAGAATCCGAAAGGGAAGAGGTTGCCACCTCAAACCGAAAAGGTACCTCCCTTGGAGCAACCGGATGAAAAGCCACCGGATAATCAATACCATCCAACACAAGAGTACGCTCACACAGCACTGGCGATACAACTTTGCTGCGAACCAAAACAAAAGCTCTACCGAAAGAATCACCTGCATCATCGGTATCACACTTAAAACCTCGCCCAGTGATGAAGCTAAAGCCTCAAAGTTCTGCAAGGACTTGGATCCGGGTCGGATCCGGGTCAACCCGAGTCAATTAAAAATATTTTTAAAAATCAGATTAAATAATTAATTTTATTTCATTAAAGGTAAGAAATTGAAGGATTGATTTAAACCTCAGAGGACCTTTGGACATTTATCAGTATTGATTTGGACATTTTATTTGTCAAACCTAGACGGGACTTCGCCCGAGAACGAAGAACTTGGACCCGAGATAGAAGAACGAAGATTACGCCGGAACCCGTGTGAAGAACGGAGAAGAGATTATCGAGCTTGACAACAGAGTTTTAGAGGAAGACCACAAGGTAGGGAAAGTCCTAACTCCTCGAGTATTTCAATACTAGAATACCTATTAGATTAATAAAATCGGAAAGGTCCTAGACTTGCATATAGGATGCGAATAACTAGAATAAGTGTCTTTCATTTACTAATAAACGGACGTGTCTAGTAAGCATGCTTAGGATGTAAATCACTAGTATGACTTGGTGTCGATACTTGGGAATTGATTTACTGGTAGAGAGGTCGTGATGAGCCCTCGGATTAGTTGTTGTGTTAGGTTCACATGCTTGGTTGCCTAATTTGGATAAGTTAAGAGTCTAATACAACTAGATAATTCGATTGATCAAATATGAATGCTTGACTGTTTAATTGCGTATTTGATTGTATGCTTGAATGCTTGAATGACTGAATGATTAAATGGGGGATCGAGTATGACTGATTGTGCCAAGCGGTACGATCAGGTGATCGATGGACCGTAGTTGGTAAGTAACTGGTAAGTGTAAGATTATGATTGATTCTTGTGGTGTGTTGTGCTAGAATTGCGATTCGTTAAGCATTGGTTGCTCCTTGATTATTTGAGTGTGTTACCCCTGGTGAGTCCTTAAGCTAGCTTATGTATCGGTATGGCACCCACGATGCGGGTGGGGTAGTGCCTATAAGGTACCCACACCAAAAGTGAATGCTGGTGTGGGGTAGTACCTAAGCCGATAACTTGATATCCGATATGGTACCCACACCGAAGGAAGTGCCGGTGTGGGGTAGTATCATAGTTGATATCCTATAAGGTACCCACACCAAAAGGGAATACTGGTGTGGGGTAGTACCTAAGCCGATAACTTGATATCCGATATGGTACCCACACCGAAGGAAGTGCCGGTGTAGGGTAGTATCATAGTCGGTATCCGGTATGCTACCTACACCGAAGGAAGTGCCGGTGTGGGGTAGTATCATAGCCGATGGATTGGACCCTACGGGGTATTGATTATTGGACCCTGCGGGGCATTGGTTATTGAGCCTGCGGGCAATGGTTACGGACCCTGCGGGGCATTGATTATCGGACCCTGCAGGGCATTGGACACTGGACCATGCGGGGCAATTGGATGGTTTACCCTGCGGGGATTGATTTCTTGATTATTTCACCCGAGCGTATGCGTCCTGCGGGAGTATTACCTTGGTTCCCTATGACATATGGTCCCTTTAAGACGTTTCCGAGAATCCCGATGATATGCGTCCTCCTAGGGATGTTTCCGGCATTCTCGATGTTATGCGTCACTGCGACGTTATGCGTCTCTTCTGGACCGAGGGAAAATCCGATATGACACGGAGAGTATTGTGAATCGGAGGGTGGCGACTACATGTCCCACGGCATTATTCTATTGTCCCGATGACATATGGTCCTTTGGATACGTTTCCGAGAATCCCGATGATATGCGTCCACCTAGGGATGTTTCCGGCATTTTCGACGTTATACGTCTTTGCGACGTTATGCGTCTCCTCTGGACCGAGGGAAAATCCGACATGACACAACGAGTATTGTGGATCGGAGGGTGGCGACTTCATGTCCCACGACATTACTTGAACGTTCGATCTTCTATTGAGTATCTAAGAAATGCATGTATAACGTTATTTCCTTATGATTATTGTTGACTCTTAATAATTGCTAAACACTCGTTTTACTCTTGCTTTTCAACGTATTCGCAATTATTTGTATTTGAGATCCGAACTAAAATTGTGAAGGCCTTCTTGTTAAACATTAGGTTTGCCTCCGTATTTCATTACCGGTTTGGTTCCTCATTTTATTAAGATTTGAATGAACTTATGAATTCCTGTTTATTAAACTAAAAGGGTGACCTTGTTACGTATTTTCCCTACTGAGCGTAAGCTCACCCCTATTTGTTTACTTGTTGTTGTTACAGGCTTGACTGCTGAGTAGAGGACTCGAGGCTCGGGAGCTTCTATGGTCCGGGTGCTTATCCTTAGAGACGTTAGTTCTATTTTGATCATGAACCTTTGTTAAGGAGTTTATTATGGATTTTATAAACCTTTTGTTAAAGGATCTATTATTTGTTTTGACTTGAGATATTTTTGGATCTTGCATTGAAGTTGGAAGATTTTATGAATTTTATGGTAATTTATCATTGTAACTGCTTTTCTTTAAGTCACGTCTCGAGTCCGGGCAAGAACCGGATTTGGGGCGTGACAATTTGGTATCAGAGCCTGGTTTCATTTGAAACAGGTTTCTTTGTGAACGTGTTTTCAAACCTCGGACCGACGTCAATTGGGTGGGTAGAGTTAGGAAGTCTAAGTCGTGAAACTCAGTGACGCAATTTGGAAACATTGATGCGGAGAGTTGGAACGACACGAGTCGTGAATTGCTTCAATGTTTTTTAAGTCGAATCTTCTACACTACAATGATTGCATTGCTTGATTGGTATCCTCTCCTTAGTGATCGGTGAAGCCGAACGGTTGAGATCGGAATTGGACTAACGGGAAATGATCGACCCGCTATGCATTCATTGTAAAGTAGGCCAATTGTTGGTGGTGTTGCCATTTTGGTGGCTCGTTTCTAAAATTTTCAAGTTGAAGTATGGTCTTATTCAATTGTTGACTTGTTCAAGTGACCACTGTTCTGGAGCACGAGAACTCCATGTATTGATTGTATTGAGAATTTTGGGAGCACGAGAACTCCGTGGTATTTGGGAGCACGAGAACTCCGCATACCGGTTGTATTGAGAATTTTAGGGAGCACGAGAACTCCGTATACTGAGAACCTTGAGGAGCACGAGAACTCCGTTTATTGATTGTTTTATGTACTTTGAAGAGCATGAGAACTCTGTGTATTAATTGTGTTGTGTACTTGGTCGAGCATGAGAACTCCGCGTACTAACTATCTTATGAAATTGATTGGTAAATGCCCGCATAAGCGGAGGGTTAGTGGAAATTATGAATAGGTCATGCCGAAATTGTTGTAGAGCTAAAATGTTTGCACTATCACGGGCTGACTCAGGGGCGCCACTGTAGTCGAGCGTGATGGTTGGATGTCAAGTTGTTACAATGAGATTCGGGGACGCCTGAATCGGATTGTAATGACGCGAGATCGACATGAAGGTTGGATAAAAAGTAGGGTGTTGAGAATTATGGAAAGAGTTGAACCTCATGAGAAAGGAATTAAGAATATGAATAATGAAATTGATCGTATTACGATGCTAGACTCCACCTATTGGAAGGATACCCGAGCAAGGGGTATGCCTGTTGCCTTGTGTCTTGCGTGGATTATTTGAGATTGAACCCTCATGTGGGAGTTGATTGATTGATTGATTGAGTGATTGATTGAACCGATGATTGTTGTGTGAGACGCACGAGGTGCGGGATCCTTGTCTATGTAAATGTTATATACGATTATACTACGTGTGATTATACTACTTACTTTTGATCCAAGTGGGATCCATATGAGACGCACGAGAACGTCATGATATGATGAACCGAACCGATTGGGTTAAACTGAGACATGAACCTATATGTTCTAAATATAGTGAAGTTACGAGATGTCACGTGTTTATATCCTGAGGGGTACCAGGTGCCGCCCAGTTGTGGAGCAGAGCCAGACACCAGCTGTTGGTCTGGCAGGGGCAGCGAGCGCCCAGAGTGCTGCTTCCACAGAGCACCTGAGTTTTGAGGATAGACCGGAAGGGTCACCACCTAGAGTTTCCCCAGTCTTAGAGCCGACTCAAGCGGCCCTATTGATGAGGTGGTCCGCGCAGTGTTAGCAACGCTCAGCATGAGACTGCAGCACCGGCACCAGAGTATGTGCCTACTGCCGATGCAGTCACTACCGAGATGCCCGGCCAGGTGGACAGTTACACGGCCCAGGCACTCAGGGAATTTCATAAGTTGAGTACACCAATCTATTCCCGGAATTCAGACCCCGAGGCAGTTGTAGTATGGTTGGAGCGGATTACCCACATCCTTAATACTCCTAGAGTATTCTGATATTCGTTGGAGAATATTTTCCGCAACCTCCCAGCTGAGGGAGAAGCACAATACTGGTGGCAACTTGTGCAGACCAGGGTTGGAAATGGCTTTCAGCCGTTCATCGGACTGTCCTTGGGACAGTATTTCCCTTGATCTGTTCGAGATGACCGACACCAGCAGTTTTTGGATCTGCGGTAGAAAGGGATGACCGTCTATGAGTATTAGGCGAGGTTCACGTCCCTGTCTCACTTCGCACCCAAGATGGTGCCGACCGAGGAGAGCCGCCGCAGGCGTTTTGGGAAGGGACCCAGTTTGTCTATCAAGGATTAAGTCATTGCATTCAGATTCGAGGACTATTCTGTACTAGTGGAACAAACACTAGCATTAGAGAGACATTTTGGGAGATCGCCAAGGCGCGGAAGACCAGCCGAGGCCGAGTGACTTCTTGAGGCCGTCAGAGAGTCGCAATCCTAGGAGGCAGAGGACCTCAGGATTGTTTCAGCCACAGACCAGTCCGGTGAGACACGACGGGTTGGAGCAGTAGCGTTTATTGACCCTGCCTCAGTGGCATAGTGTTGTCCTTCGTGCAGACCGTTGGAACAGCTGGGCCGAGACTGCCCGTTGAGTGATGGATCTACGAACCGTTCCACAGGTCGACCTACGTGAGCCGATAAGAGAACATGCTGCCATAGCAGCAAATTCTTCCACCCCCATCGAGAGGAGGACCTCCGATGCGGCAGGGCCGAGCGTACATGATTACCGGGTCCCGAGTTGAGGACTTGATACCGATCTTGAGATCCGTTAGAGTACTTGTTACCATTTACATTTTGGATTTCGTGTCTGCTGACACTCAAGCATTACACTGGGTTGTATTGGTTCTTGTTTACTTATTGTTCGAATGAGTTTAAGACTGTTAAGCTCACCGGTGTTTTAACGCACCGACCAAAGGTGTGGTAGTACCGACTAGTGTCAGCAGGAGTTGAAAAGTGGAGTAACAGACTTGGCCATACTGAAGGTTCTTTTTCATTCTCCGATAGTGCGGATCGAATTTTAAGAACCGATTGTTGAAACAGCAAGCGCTCATCGAGTACTATCAGCAGCGAATGCCGAGCAGGGAAAGGCTGCAGCCCTGACCAGTAAACGTCCGACCGGTCACAGGAGATGACCGAGCTACGATAAGACCAGAGTAGCGCATCAGAAGCGTGGTGGGCCCATACCCACAGGAGTTGTAATCTACAGTATCTTCTACCCCCGCTACAAGGTTTAAGTTATAAGATTCGAACCGTCGAGACGATTTTGTTTCAAAATCCCGGTTAACGAGCGAAAAGTTGCACGAATGTGTGTCGTACGTGAGAGACTAGATTAGGTGCGTTTCTTACGTTCTTTCCAGAAGGACTAATCGGTTTACCGCCAGTTCACACGGAACAAACGGATAACACTGAGAGTCAATCAGATGACTTTCCCAACGGAGAAGAATACGGAGAACGTGAGCTGAGTACCAAGGCAGATCTCCATCAGCGAGAGAAGAACGAACGCTAATGTCCCGCGAGGACTAAGCATAACCATAAGGTTACGCTCTAAAAGTGAGGACATCTCACGTTGAAATCCAGCTACAGATAGCCTAGGGCGACTACCACAAGCTTCCAGGCCAGTAACAAGATGGCACCGAACGAAGCGCTAGGTGGTATGTCAGGTTTTGTGCCATGCATAGGCACAGGGGAAGTTAAGAGTTAAACGATTGTTGATTTTGAGTTATTCAAGGAACGAATGAAGGAACCGCGCTAGTTTCTGAACCGTTCAAATTATCAAGGTCTCAAGGCGTGTTGATTACTCCTCGAGTGGTGGTTTGGGTGGACTTGACTATAAGTTATTTTGATCGATAGCTCGTGAACGAGTGTCAACGATATAAGGAATACCACTGGTTGGGATAATCTTTGACAATTGATGGTAGATTGTGTTTCGTTGTCGAGTGTGATTATCGTACGTTTAGCTTGGTGTCTTGAAGGACGCCTACTTTCGACCAAGTGCCAGTAAGAGGTTCTATCGGTCCTTGTTGTTGTACGTCTTTCGTCCGACTAGATGTCGGTAGAGTTCATGGTAGTACTGAACCATGCACCGGTTTCGAGAACCATTGACTCATTGATATGATGATTGGGTGAGACGAATTGTGATGTGGTTTGATCAGGTTGAGAATCTTGATAAGGTTTATCCGGTGTGACATGCTGCTACGTTGGGCAAGTATACCAGTTACTTGATTGAGGTACGCCTACCTTTCCTTGAGATGTGATGAAACGAACAGTTGTTCCAAACCCTGCAGTAGAAATGGGAGCTTTTGTTTTGATGGTAGCATATGGGTGTTACTTGTTGGCTTTGGGTGTGATAGGTCGAGACATGACCTTATTGATGTTTCAGTGTGAACTATTCGTGTACCGATTACTATAGAGAAACTGAGGAGTACATCTGCGGATGGCTCCGTCCTTGCCCGACTTTCGGGGCAATCCGGTAAGACGCCCTTACCGACGGAAAATTCCGGTACGACATGTCTGAACCGAGGTTGTTCTATCCAGTGTGATACCGGTACCGTTGAGGATTATGATGAGAGGTATCTACATCGAGGTTGTTTGTGATGGTCCGCTGTCTACACTAACGTTGGATTTCGTTATAGGGTGCCAAGATCGTTATCTGGCATTCCTCAGCGTATGAGGGGAAATCGACGTGTGGTGTGTACCCAATGATTCTTTGGGCTGATCTAATTTGTTTCACGTGAAATGGAAAACTGTTGAGTAATACCGTTTGTCAACGACAAGTTTGATTTTGGGTATTACCCTTGCAGAATGGTTGTGGTTGGTCTTGACCTGATAGTGTTTGAGTTCTGTTGTGGCTAGTCCCGGTAATTGTTGCTGAGGAAATTGAGGATTAATGTTGGTGTGTGTTTCCGACTCTATTCGACTAGCAGAGCGTCCCAACAGGGTACCTGTGCCGACGGAAATTTCTGATATGGGATATCTAGACAGTTACCTGAGAGCCTTAAGCGTGTGAGAGTCAGGCGACTTATGTTTTCGCTCGGATTTTCTTTGAGTTGGTGTGACGTTGCACGTTTGAGTTGTGCACTGGTGCGTGGGGTTGTTTTTCCCCACCAAGCGCAGCGTTGGGGTAACTAGCATGATCAAGTGAGAAACGTTTAAACTGTTGGGTCTCGAGGTAAGGTTGGAGATGAACCAACTCGCAGCGGAAAATCAATGAAAACCAAGAGACGATTAAAACCATGAAACAACTAACAAAGAATGGATTCACAAGAGAAAAATTCAGCACTAGTTCTTACCAAAACAAGAACACCGGTTAACGAATGATTGGCTTGAGTCTCCAAGACGCCTACGTATCCACATGGGAATCAAAGCCACGTAGTTCTTCTCTTTGAGGACTCAAGAACACAAACATGGAGGTGGAAACTAGCCAAACCCGAAATGGCCATGGAAGAGGGAGAGAAAATGTGTTTCCTATTCTTGTCTTGTGTTTGTTATGTTGAAAAAAGATGACTTAAACATAACAAAACCCATACTTGTCCAACTAAAGGCATGGGACAAGTATGGTGTCAAGTAAGGTGTAAATAGGACAAAGTATGGCAAGACAAGATTGGGTTAGGTGGTGAATCACCAACACCTTAATCCTTGTCTTGCTTACTTAGTACTAATTAATCAAGACTTGATTAATTAGTTCCATGGGCCTTGGTTGCATGGGCCTTTCATGGGCCTCTTGGAACATGGCCCGTGGCCATTTCCAACGAGGTCCCGTGATTCGCTCATCGCCTCCATGCCTTCCATACCGGAAATGTCCAACATTATCCGACGCGATCAATCCCAAGACTCCAAGCCTTGTCTCGATCCGTAAAGTCCTATTCACTTACGGGCACATGACCCAAAACCCAGTTTTGGTCATGTCCCGAGACAACTCCCTTTTGGCCATTCTCCATAAATGTGTCAATGAGTTTCATCCTCCGGTGTGACCCTTAGGTTTATGCATGTCAATAGATCAACGTAAAATCCCATTTTACTTGATCCTATTTAAGTGGCAACTAACGAGACTTTAGTATTGCCTGACACTACATAACGAATCGACCCTATCGATTCTAACCTTTCCGTCGTCCCTGTCATTATCCTTTTATCTCCGATATCCTGATTGAGATAAGGCATAGAGCCGTCATCCTTATTATTCTCAATCACCGTTCCTTGATATGTGAGATGACTGAAGATATGATACCCAGTATCATGTGCATGGCCATGCTATTCTTCCAGTCACTCTCGATCAAGTGGCCGAGAACCGATATCTTTCCCATACCTTAGTATGAGGGATAAATCCCTTAGCCGTCTTTCTTGTCACTCATGTAGCCCGTCCCCAAGCCAATCCTGGCCGTTATGGAAGCCCTGTTACGGACAACGTTAGGCTCAGGTCAAACTCAGTTGTTGACTACATAGCGATCACAAAGACTCCTTGGTCTAAGGATACATGACAAGCTACAACACTGAATATGTTCATGACTTAATCTATGGCACATATTCAGGGCGGGTCGTCCAATATCATGTCCCACATGATATCTATGATCAGACTCCGGAATCCCATTCCAATGACTAACAGAACGTAAGCCATAAAGAGCCATCTTTCATACTAGTCGCTTCTAGTGAAGCTTTGTTGACTAGGGACCCATCGAGTGTGATCTATCTCGATCTATGGTTCTATTCGCATGGTGGGCATAGATCAGAGCACACATCGATATATTACTCCAACACATAAGTAATATAAAGCCGCTTTAATTTTATTGCTAACGATGATATATACATTTGGACATTTAGGATTGAACTACGGGCACTAAGACTAACATAAACGACGACTACGTTGTGTCGGAAAGGGTTAAAGGCCGAGTAGAGCCGACAAAATAAGTATTACCGATGAACAACTGCGACCCTTTGAGCTTCATTACGCGATCAGATATTTCCGAGAGTGAGCCTAAGAGGGGCCTTAGCGGATCTACCGTGGCGGAGGCAAGTTGACCCCGCAGTTTATCGGACATTTTGAGATCTTCAGGCAGAACTAGAGCCATTGCCTGGTAGCTTCCACGTGTTCCCAAACTACGGAAGTACACCGCGGATCCCTCACTGGTGAGTCTTAAACAAACGTTCCCTGAGATGGGATCAAGAGGAGCACGTTTGTTTTAAATTTCGAGGACGAAATTCTTTTAAGGGGGGAAGACTGTAAAGACCGGCAAAATTAAAATGGGGTAATCTTTTGCAAAACGAAACATTGGAGTAAGTTTTTGCAAACAAGGTGTTTAAAGAGAAAAATAAAAAAAATGGAAAATCAGGACTGAAGAAGAGACTGGGCCAGGCTGGGCCCAATCGGAGACACGCCGGCCCAATTCGCTGAGACGCGAGGCCCGGCCCAAAGGGCGTAAGTTATAAGGACAAACCCTAATCGAAGGGGGTACTGTTCTCCTGATTGTGGTAAGGTTATAGGGCTGGGTAAATCGTGTTTAATTAGGACATTTGTTTTATTATTTTGACGCTTTGCCCGAAGGAGTTCCGGGAAAGTTGTCTCACCTTTGCTTCGCCCGAAGGAGTTCCGGGGAAGTAGTCTCACCTTTTCCTTGCCCGAAGGAGTTCCGGGAAGGTTGTTTCACCTTTGCTTTGCCCGAAGGAGTTCCGGGAAAGCCGTTTTTTCTATCCTTTGCCCGAAGGAGTTCCGGGAAAGAGATCTAGGCCGATAGAGTTTCCGGTATGACTATTTGAGAGGGTCCCTTGGTTAGTTTGACTGTTAATAGTTGTGCTTTTACAGTTACTTTATGTTCGATGTTGGTTTAATTGGTGTGAGGTTGCTGTTTGTGTTTGTTCGTTAAGTGGGTTCGTAAGTGTGGTTCGGTCTTGAGTTGAAGAGTGTGGTTACGAGTTCCCTTGGAAATTAGTTGTGTGCTGTACTAGTATGCCCTAATTGGACGGTAACCACGTGGAGAGTGGTATCGGTAAGTGATGGTATGTGCCTGTTGACTGTGGTGATTGTTGAAATGTGATTGTGATTGTGAGCGCGCACCTATTGGCTGTGGTGGTTGTTGAAACATGTTGTGAACCTGTTTGTGAGTGTGATTGCGATTGTTTTGATGCGCGGCCGGTAAAGTGTGAGAGAAGTACTTCCGTCAGGTGTATCGTACCTTCCGGCGCGTAATCGGTAAGGTATTGTGGTTGGGGTACTTGGGTTACATGAGAAAGGTGGTTTCCCTACCTTCCAACTGGGAGTAGGTAAAACGCTGTGTCCTGCGAAGAGGTGATTTCCCTACCTTCCGACTAGCACTCGGTAAAACGCTGTGTTGAGCACCGCGAGAGATGAGGCCGCGAAGAGGCGATTTCCCTACCTTCCGTCGATCGGTAAAACGCTGCGTCCGCGATGAGGTCGATCGCCTATCCTGACTTTGTGTTAGGGAAGTTGCGTGCGGTTACGCCGGGCCGAGAGGGTTGCTCCCTAGACCGTGCGATGGCTACGGGACGTTTCATTTTGAATTGCTTTGAATTGACTGAGTATTGTTGTGTTTTGACTTTGGGTGTTCTTCTTTGTTATGAGTTGCGTGTGACCGTGAATGACTCGATTTGTTTGTCTTTTGGTGAATTCATGTGTGTGGCTTCCGTGTAATTTAAAGTGTCGTATTTGTGGTTGTCCTTAAGTCGTTTGTGTAGGGGGCTTGGGATGTGGAATCTCGGGACAGTTATGGTCGGGTAAAGTGAAGATTGGTTAAGATCTGATTTAATCAAAAGAACTGTATTTTTGGGCGTGTGGAAATGAATTTGGAACAGAGCTGTTAAAGGAAATAATTTTCAAAAGGGAAGTAAAATAAAGTCTGATTTATTTAAAAAGGATTCTAAGCGGGAAGTGTACTAGTTGAATGCTCGATGCTTGGGAGCTTACGAGGGTCCTAGGCTAGGTAGTCTAGAGACGTACTGTTTTATTTTGAACTGTTTCACCGCTGGTTCTTTTTCCGAGCTGTGACTCGCATAGTGTTTAAAGTTTTAAAAAATTTGAGATTGAGACTTGTTGGCTTTATTTTCGAGTAAAATTGTTATTGTTTTAGTTCACGTCTCGAGTCCGGTCAAAACCAGATTTAGGGCGTGACAATTCTCCTTCCCCTAACCCTCGCCTCTCTCTCTCTCTGAGTTACCAGACCCGCACCGCCGTGCTTCCTCCTCCGGCCGTTCACCTCCACCAACCTCTTCTCCACCTTCCTCTTCTTCTTCTGCTTTCTTCTCGACCAAGCCCTCAAACCTGAGAAACGTGAACGGGACAAAAGTGGAACGTTTAATCGGACTTAGAACGGGACAAAAGTGGAACGTTAAATCGGACCTCGGGAACCGTGCCTCGGAATCAGACCTCGGGGAAACGAGCATCGGGATCCGTACCTCGGGAAACGTGTACCAGGTTCGGTGTTCGGAGCTCGAATACTCAAAACCGATTCGTCGTGTAACCCGCTTTTAGCCCGCTCGAGTTTAAAAGGATATGGTTGAACTTAAATCGAAACCGTCATCACTTTTAATTTATCTTTGAAACCGTTTTTGATTGTGGCTTTCGTTTTAAATTTGAGTCCGGCTTCGATCGAAGAGAAGACCGGAGTTAAACCTAGACGCGGACTTCGCCCTAGAAGACGGTGTTGGCCCGGTCGTCAGCAGCTAGGAGACGTTGTTGTGGTATCGTCTGGAGGTAGGGAAAGTAGTGAATACCAGGTTAATTACGGAAAGTTACTAGTATGCATGCTAGGTAATAATAATAAAATCGGAAAGTAGCGTAGACGTGTGAACATTTACGTTTTCTGTCTTGGGAATTGATGTGCTGGTAGTTTCGGGACATGACGTGCCCATAGGATTGTTTGATGATTGCTTCTGCTAGTGTGCTTGTGTTGTTTGAACGGATATTAAATAACGAACATGAAAACGGATAGGATTGAACTAGTGATGCATGCTGATGACTTGTATGGTTATATCCTGTTAATTGATATGTTGAACTGTGGGACGGTTGGGGTTTTGATGTCGGTTAAGCCGACGGGGTGACCACGTTGAACGTGGGGTCGGTAAGTGATGGTAAGTACGTGACGGTTTGAGTGTGCTTAAGAGTTCAATAAGACTATCGCTCGGTGTTGCATGATTGTGATTGTGTGTGGGCATGTGTGCCGTGTTTGTTATAATGAGAACCTTTGGTGGTGATATGGTCGGGTGAGTGATAGACCGACGTGCCGTGTATTTGTGGTAAGACTGTTGGGCTTGGTGAGCCGTGTTTGATCTGTGGCATTTCGATGCGTGATTGTTATTTTTTTTGTGTTCCTTGAGGATGGTATTCCGGTTGAGATTGGGCCTACGGGTCGTGTTTGGGGCCGACGGGCCATAATATAGTTGGGGCCTACGGGTCGTGTTGGGCATGCGGGTCGTGTTGCATAGGGCCGACGGGTCGGAGCCGACGGGCCACATCATATCATCTTGCATAGGGCCGACGGGTCGGCGCCGACGGGCTATATCATATCATATTGCATTGGGCCGACGGGTCGGAGCCGACAGGCCAAATCATATCATAGTGGGCCTACGGGTCGTGGTTGGGCCTGAGGGTCGTGTTGGGCCTACGAGTCGTGATGGGCACTGGGTGCCGTGTTTCAGCCTCGATGATCTAGGGTCCTTTGGAGACATTTCCAAGAGTCCCGACGAATGCGTCCTCATAAGGATGTTTCCGGCATTCTCGACGTTATACGTCTTTGTGACGTTATGCGTCTCCTCTGGATCGAGAGGTAGTCCGATGGATGTTTGACCTACCGATTTTGTTATTGATGGTATTGGGCTGTGTACAACCGGTAGAGTTCGGGTATTGCGGTGCGGGACGTGTACACTGTTGGTTTTTGTGTTGATTGTGTTTGACGTTTGTTATTGTTGATTGTGTGAAAGTCGTCGTTAAGAGTATTGTAAGATTGGCTACGAACCCCGGTTTGGTATTTAGTCGCGCTGTACTAGTATGCCCTAATTGGATGGTTACTCGTGGTGGTGAGCCGATGTTCATTACCTTAACTACTTTCTCTACTGGGCGAAAGCTCACCCCTTACATCGTTGATTTTCAGGTGTTGAGCGGGGTTTGTGCTAGCAGGACACAGCTGAGCTTGGGAGCTGGCAAGAGTCATAGGCTAGTGGGTCTAGAGACGTACATTGTTTTGATTTATTTATCGTCTTCTAGGTTTACTTAAGATTTATTGACTCGTTTATTCAAATTTATGAATCGCGGATTATTATTTTAAGCTTTTAAATTTTACTTTTATTTAAATATTATTACTGTTTTAGTTCACGTCTCGAGTCCGGTCAAAACCGGATTTGGGGCGTGACATATCGGTAAGACCTGGGATCATTAGAATAATACTCTCTTTTTTCTTCTAAGAGTTTTACTATCAAGTCACGTAATTGATGACCTTAGAAAGAGTCGATTATTCATGCAATTAACATTTAACAAAATGATAATGAAAGTGCCAATGTATTAATAAATGATAATGTCATACAAGAAAATATTGGCCTAGGGCATAAAACTAACAGAGAGTTCCTCTATAATCGTTGTCTCTTACCCCTGATTTTTCTTGAATTAGGGGATTCTGGTTCCCTTTTGTGAAATTGGTCTTATTAATAAATTTTCGGACTTATAAAAAAAACACAACAGCATATTTTGGATGGACGTGTGTATTTGACTATAATATGGTAACATACGAATCGTGGGCTGACGCATGAGTAGCTTTTCGACTTTAAATTTCGGAGCCAACTCTTCTTCTTCACGCATTAATAGTTCCTCTGCAATTCTCACATGCGTTTCTTCCACCCAGCAGATTGTCACCGTCGTTTTTCCGACCCTGTACATCCTCGTTGGCGTTTCTCCGACACTACCACATTCTCACTGGCGTTTCTCCCCCCCCCCCCCCAGCATATTGTCACCATCGTTTCTCGACTCTGCATCCTTCACCGTCGTTTCTTCAACCGTGTACATGATCACCGGCATTTTTCCGACACTACTCATTCTCACCGAAATTTCTTCCATCAATATCCAACAACGACAACTCCCGATTTGAGGGCACGACCACGTCCTAGGATCAAACTCAATGACGTCTTATTACGAGTTTCCCGTACCGAGAACGCAATGTACACTGATGGTCTTATATGTTCGACTTAATCCACCCCCTAAAAGGGTGATACGTATGTACCGTAAGTGGAGTCTCTTTGAGGAGGTTACATTTGTGTGTGCATGGCTCAAATTTGAAGAGCACGGTGCCGACCAAACTAGCCAAAACTTTTGGGACAACATTCGCGCTGAGCTCGCCCACGTGATCCGATAAAGCCCGATGATGGAGCGGTCTGTCAAAAACTGCAAATACCATTGGACTGTCACCATCCGAAAGGTGAAGAACTTACAGTTGTGCTTGTCAAATTTGAAGCTCATTTATCAACCCGGTCGTTCTGACGCCCAAGTCATGACCGATGCAGAGAAGGAGTACGTCGAGACACTGATACGGTTAATCTAACTTGGAAGCTAGGGTAGAGCGGACCCATTTTTGAATTGGTCTCGTGGTGGACTAAGTACTCCCTCGGGGTGCCAACGTGCATCGTCCTCCCTGGAATGATAATAGAATGGCTCCTAAACGCGGAGTTGTTGGCCTCTAAGGTACTTTGCCAAATCTTTATGGAACCTCTTCCACCTTACATCCAATAGAGCGGTGATACTGGTCAACCCCTACTGGAGCGCTTCATCCTCATTCGACGAGGCGAGGGTGCTTGAAGCCCCCCGCCGCTGCGCTTGTTGCCTTCTCTAACTTATTAGACCCCTCCGATTCTGAGTCCCGCTCCTCCCTCTCCGGCATCTTCCTTCCAACAGAAACTCTGGTAGTGATCACTTTAGGTGGTAGATCCTCTTGGGTTGGCGGTTCGTATTCCCTTGGAGCTTTGTTAGCCTTTGGATGGCCTCCTCCATGAGCTCGATTCAGACCCCTGATTCCCCCAGACCTCCTATCCTGACCTGAATCCACCGGTGCAAATTGGCGAGGTTGGTGACCCGAGGATCCACTCAGGTAGTCCCAGTTTGTTCCCGGTACTGGTTTCCCGTGTCGGGATCTTATTAGGGCCGATCGGGGGTCAGCTGGTGACCTCAACGAGGGACCCTTACTCCCCCCTCCAGAGGACAAGTTGTGAACAAATGACCTGCACAGCTACATCCAAAGTAATGATTAGCCAGCCTCTCATAAGAAACATATAACATTGTGCGTACATGAGACTCTGTCAACCTGAACCCCAACTGGCTCTGTAAGGGGACTCGAATATCCACACGAACCCGGATGCACATGAAGTCCCCCCAACACATCCCGTCGGCATCATCATCCACTGCTATGCACACCTAGAGCTCCACCCAACCTGAAGCCTACTCCTCTATTCCACGCTCTAACCGGCAAGTTTGAGATTCTCGCCCAAAATGAAAAGTGCTTAAATAGCATATCCCCGACCTCATATACGGACGAAGATCTGCAAATAGGACCAGCGAGTTACGAAACGCCCAAAGCTCCCCGCCTAATACCCTCGTCCGTTCCCTGGCCGTTCTGAAAAATAATAAATTGATGATACGATAATTTATGTAAATTATTTTATATCTAAAACTCTTATTGCAATGTAAGATTTTCTCTTATAAAAAAATTACAATGTAAGACCTTTTTTGCGGAAAAAGATTATTAGAAAGAGTCATAAGAGGAGAAATCAAATACAAACCATGTCTTAACCTAAAAACTAGAGAACCAATCTAAGCCATCCATTTTAAGAATGGATGGATGAGATGCAATTGAGTAGTTGACTTGTTGACTGCAAAAAAAACAGCATTTTTTAATAAGTGGTAAGGGCTTTTTAGTAAAACAATCATGTTATTTTTTTAATCAATTCACTAATTTAATTTTTCTCGCTTCGTTTGAACTCCGATTGGCTTCCAACTTGCGCCATTGGTTTTTTTTTAAGGGCTTTCAATCAAGATCAGTCATGAATATATTTTGAAGCACGAAAAAAAAATCGGTGTTGATTTTTTTTTTAAAAAATCTGGGTAATTTTTATCAACACTTTGCTCTGGATTTATCAACACTTTTACACTGGTTTTATCAACACTTTACACTGGTTTTATCACCTCATTTTCCAAAACTGATCATGTTTTTATCACCTCATCGCATGCTTTTTATGAACACTAGTTTTATGAACACTAAACAATAGGTTTATCATTCAATTACGTGTGTTTCATCATTCCCCATCACATGGTTTTTTTGAAGCACGGTTTTTTTTTATTTCGGGGCTGGTTTTTAAAGAAATTATATCTGGCTAATTTTTATCAACATTTTGCTCTAGTTTTATCAACACTTTACACTCGTTTTATCAACACTCTACACTGGTTTTATCACCCCATTCTCCAAAACTGATCATGATTAGTTTATCACACTTATTATCAAAATTGCACATGGTTTTTATCACCTCAGTACATGTTTTTATCAACATTTAGCACTAGTTTGATGCCTCCGATATAAAAAATTTATTAGTGAAGATTTATCAACACTCAACATTTTTTTATCACTCCGATATACCTTTTTATTTTCGTGCTTCAAAATATATTCATGATTGATCTTGATTTAAAGCCCTTGAAAAAATAAAAATATTGGCGTAAGTTTGAAGCTAATCGGAGTTCAAACGAATCGGGAAATATTAAATTAGTGAATTGGTGAAGAAAAAAATGGACACTTGTCCACATGGCACCATGTTTTTACAATTATGCCCTTGCTTGTGTAAGAAAGGATGAAAGTGGCGTGAGTTTGGGTGAAATTGGGGTGATGATGTGGCATCATGAGGAATGTTGGATGTTAGGTGTGTGTGGCTAGGATTGGTTCTCTAGTTTTTAGGTTAAGAATGGTTTGTAGCCGATTTCACCTCAGAGCTATAATAAGTTAAGTATTTTTAGTCATTTCAAATATTATTTTAAAAAAAACGAAGATGGGCTTAAATATTTCAGCCCAAAATTGTAGTTCCATGCACAAACTATTTCATACTAAAACAACAACAAAAACTCCACTAGCCGCCTCCTCTCTTCCGCCCCGCCCCAAACATAGCCGTTTACTCCATCCCTCACCAATACCCCAGCCGCCGCTCCTCCTACCGCTCTTTTCCAGCGACGCCTAGCCACCAGTCGTCGGCCCATCACTGACGACCGGAAAGTGTTTATCTCTTAGCCACCACTGAGGTAGTTATTTTTCTAATCTTTTCCCTGTGATGCAATTTATTTTGGTTAGTTTTCTTTGTAATTCTTGTCATATATGTTGTGAATATTGTGTTTGCTAGCATCCTGTTAAGTATTAAAAGCATGGCTTTGAATCTTTGAATTGCTTTTTTCTCGGTAAACATGACAGTTTTAAGGTTGCTTTGAATCCAAACATATGTATTTTGTCTGTCATAATTATAAACATTCGATTATATTAGGGCGTTTGATGATATTTATGTTATGCATGTGTTTAAGAAATTATTTTTCCGACCCTTGAAAAGTTTGCATCTTGTTAATATAAGTTTTTATGGTACTTTTGCCATGAAACCCACCCACCAGAACTTCATGGAATGCTCTGTACCATATAGAAATTCTGTTTCACTAGAAGCTTCAATTTACAACTAGTTTAATGTTTCATAATTTTTCAAAATTGTTATATTTTCTCCGTCTGCAATCTGAATGACTGGAATTCGGTTAAGTTAGTCTTTTTCCGTTAACTAGACCTAGCTTACTGTTTATGAGAATGTGGATATAGAAAGCTCAAAACTACCACTTGGCCTTTCAATTAGTTATGCGGATGATTAAGTAAACTTCAATCTCTACATCTCCCTCCTGAGGATCCTCCGGTTGGGGAATGCCGCTACCATATTCATAATTAATAGGGAGCTGAGGAGGACTCTGCTTTTTACTTATGATGAACAAGAAGTGAAGGCTGAATGAAATAGAGACTTAGAAGACATTCCAAATAATTGGGTAGTATCACCATGTTTTGTTTGTCCCTTGAGTTTGTATCCTCTTTGTTGCATTCTGTTGCGTGGTTTAATAATACCTCTCTTTTTTTTCTCAGGGTTATTTCAGTGCAAAAACAAAGATGAGCTTCCCTGATCCACAATCTCCATTTATGCAGCATCCACAACCTTTGGTTGGGGATGGTGATAGTGTTGGTGGGTACTGGTTCCCTTCGAATACTGATCAGTTTGACCCACAATCACCATTCGAACAAAACCCTCATCCTTCCAAAAGACCTAGAAGTTCCGAGGAGAATCAGTCAAATTCATCTAATTCTCACTCTATGAATATCAATTCGATGAACACAAGGATGCAGCCACCGAGTGGTCCTGTCAACCACCCTAAAGGAATTGGCAACATTTTCTTCAAGACTCGTTTCTGTGCAAAGTTTAAACAAGGAATGTGCAGGAACGGAGAAAATTGCACTTTTGCTCATGGTAATGAAGATCTGAGGCAGCCTCCACCCAATTGGCAAGAGATTGTTGCAGGAGCAACAGGTGGCCGGGTGGAAGATAGAACTCCCCCATCAGGAAATTGGGATGATGACCAGAAAATAATTCATAGGCTGAAGCTATGCAAGAAGTTCTACAAAGGGGAAGAGTGCCCTTATGGAGACAGGTGTAATTTCATTCACGAGGATCCAGCGAGGTTATCTGATGATTCGGGGAGGTTTAGGGAGAGTTCAGCAATAAGCATTGGAACTACAGGAGACCCGACAGTGGCTAACGGAAGCAGCTCTAATCTCTCTGAAGGTAGTAGGAGCGGGAATATTTGTTCGGATGTTTTTCGAAAGACTGCATATTGGAAGACAAAGTTATGTACTAAGTGGGAGACAACAGGACAGTGCCCCTTTGGTGAGAAATGTCATTTTGCTCATGGTCTAGCAGGTATGCATATCGTTTTGTTTGTTATTGTTAACTCAAATTGTCTTTATGATTGATTTCTTTTCTTGTATCAATATGAGGAATGTAAGAAAAGCTAAATTTTCATGTTAAATCTGATTCATTGCATTTATGATTTAAGTGTAGGTCTTAGTATAATAAAGGGTTAAATGTAAAAACCTACCCTTATGTATTGGTCACAAACAATAAACTACCCTAAAGTATTGGTCACTGTTGGAGGCATGTAAATGATCTTTGACCAATTCATAAGGCATGTAAAAGATATGTGATCAATTCATAAAGGCATGTAAATGATTTGTGGCCAATTCATAAAGCATGTATATGATATGTGACCAATTAAAAAGGCATGTAAAGGACCTGTGGCCAAAACATAAGGTCCTTCATTTAATACTTTTAAACTTTTGGTAGCTTATTGTTCGTGACCAATACATAAGGATAGATTTGTACATTTAACCCTATAATAAAATCATGAATTTGATCCAACTAATCCTTTTGCGAATGGAATAAATCCCCCATTCTTCCTTCCCCAATGACCAACCAAATAAGAGAAAAGCCTTACTTCAGATAAGTAAGTGGTAATGAACTCAAAACCTACCAATTTTGAAATATAGAAGCAGTAACACATGTGATCAGTTTTTGAAATATGTAGTTACCATTGGTAGTTTGTCTGCAAATAATTCTGTAAATGGAGCATCATAAGTTCATTAGAAAAATGTATACCATAAGTGATGAAACTTTAACGCATTGAAGTTTTTAGGAGTTTGAAAGAAATAGCACACCTTAACTAGAAGTATGAACCTTTCAGCACTAACACATGAATTCTATATTTGGTTTTCGGTAAACCAATTGGATACAACTTAATCTAATTTCCCTGTCTTGTGAAACCAGAGTTACAGCTTCCCGGCGTGCGTGAAGTGGAAGCAGGGAATACAGGCTCCATTTCAGCTCGAGCTCAATCGGCTCCTTGTGCTGGAGCATCTCCAAGCGTATCAGCAAGTATGCCCGCCAGAAATGAAGAAGGGCAGGGGAACAAGTTCTTACTCAAATGTAATGGTTCGAAGAAGATAAATCGCATATATGCTGATTGGCTTGATGATATGCCCTTGGCACACAACCTGTCGAACCAAGTTGAGAGTTGAGATAGTCTGATCGGCAAAACATTTTTCTGGTCGGAGTTTTGATCAGTTTTGCACCCTTATGTTTCTATCCTATTATCTCTCAGTTCTCTTCCATAGTAGAAAGAAAGACCAGGAAACCAGTTCTTTACATATGCCTTGTACATAGATAGCTTGGGTCAATTGTGATCTACATAGAATTGTACTATATTTTATTGCTCCTCTCGTATCAAAAGTTCAATGGTACGTCAGAAACGGCAAAAGGAAGAAAAAAAACTGTTTTGGGTTGAAAACTTTTGGCGAGTGCAAAAATATGCATGTCTATGCGTACACACTATTTGAGATCAATCCCAATTTGTTAAGGCATTCAAAACAATTTGTTAAGACATTCAAAACAATGGATTCCATTTTCTCCCAGCTTTTGACATTATAAAATATCAGCAATGGCAAAAAAAACACCTTTTTTGAGATCTCTATGCGTACCCACTATTTCAGGGCAATCCAAGTTCATTAGGGTCATTTTCTTGCATACTGTAGTACTTCATAAACGGCCAAAAGAGGGGGGAAATATTTCAGAGTTAAAAAACTTATGCGATGTACAAAACTGTGCATCTCTGCCCTTCCAAAATTTGAGACCTATCTTAGTTTGGTAAGGAAGTGAAAAGAGATTATCCTCTTTTTTGTAGTGAATCAGAAATGACAAAAAAGAAGAAAATGTTACTTTTAATTGAAAACATGAGAGAAAAAAAATATGCATCTTTACATGTACACTATTTTGAGGTCAATTCAAATTCCTGAAGTAGTGAAAAGAAGAGGAAAAATTATTTTGAGATGAAAACTTGGTGAAAGTACCTAAATATGCATTTGTATGAATACCCACTCTTTTGAGGTCAATCCAAGTTGTTAGGGAAGTGAAAAGAGATTACTCCTTTTTGTTGTTTCCATATGTCAGAAACGGCACAAAAGAGAAGAAAATTATCTCAAGATGAAAACTCGTGGAGAGTACCCTAATATGCATTTTTTTTACACGGACCCATTAGTTTGAAGTCTTCGAGTAGTAAAAACATACTATTCTCTTTCTTTTTTCATTTCCAACATACTATAATACGTCATGATCGGTAGAGAAATGGAAATGATTTTGAGTAGAAAACTAGTGAAGAATGACTCACTGACACAGTATGCAATTTCAAGGCGTTCATGCAAGGTACTAGACATTCACATTGGAGGAGATGATCTAGAACACAGTTTCCGAGCATTACAATCTTCAAGCATATCAAAGTCAAAAGACATTTCACTTCAAGCTGTTGCTAGCAATATTTCTTATATGATGATCCATAATTCTACATACCAACTACAGCATAATACCCTCCAATAGGTGTTGCAGCAAAATCCAGAGAGGTGAGTGACAAGTTAAAGACAAGCATACAGGAAAAATTAAAGCCTTATCAATAAACACCTATATTTTGAAGCTTACTTATGAATAAAATCTTCTTAAGCAAAACTCTTACATTCTCTAATTTCCAATGCTTTCAGTCTCACCATTAGTGGTATGATTACTTCTATCTCTCCAATTTAAGAACATCTCCAATGGTATTAGGCTATTAGCTCCGTCTCAGTTAATAATCCAGGTTTATTAAGATTTTTCAGAAGAGAAAAATCGAAAAGGCTGGATTAATTGTTCAATAACATATATCCATGCAAAACAATTGATTCCAGAACTCGTACTACAAAAAGTTGAAGATTTATCACTAAAATGAACATATAGGTAGTTATGTGAACAATCTTTCAAATATCTCTTCTGGGTCAATCACAAAACATCCAAAAAAAATTACAAAATCTCAGAACAAGGGCAACAATATTGTTATCTCCGATATGCCCGTATAAAAAAAATACCCTGAAATGTCATTTTACAGCACTTGGCACCGCATTGGCCGGATTCTTATGAACCTGTCGCCGCGGCTCCGGAAGCTTCTGTACTTCAACCGTTGACCTCTGCTCGATTACCTTCCATTTGTTGGCTCCGACAGTAACAATCACTGGAACATTTCATGGTACGATTCCGATCAGATAACAAATTCGAACGATGGAAAGCAGAATACGAGGTACGAGGAAATGCTTACACCCGGCGCCGACGAAACAGAGTAGGCGTGCGAGCTTGGGGCCGGCTGGACCTGACTGCTCGCCTGTCATTCTTCTTCCTCCATTTGGGCACAAACAAAGCTATTGTAGACTGAAGCTGCGCCAGTGTTAGAGATATAGTTATCCAAGAGTTTGATTTATCCAAATCTCTTGATATATTCTTTTGTATTTTGAATTGTTGACATCTGTAAACTTGTACAAATACAATTCATTATGGAATATACAGTATGGTTTAAATCCCAATATGGTATCAGAGCTATACTAAAACTCTCCCTCTCTTTTCTCTCTTTCTGATTCTATTCCAATTTTTTCACGTCTTCCGCCCCCTCTATTCCATTTGCAATCGCGCCTGCTGCACTGTTCTGCAACCATGGCCGATCCTAAGATCTATCATGCTTTGATTGTTGCCAATATTCGTGGTTCCATTCCCATTACTTTGGAGCTCGAAAAAGGACAATATTCGTCTTGGGCTGAGCTATTTAAGATCCACTGTAGGGTCTATAGGGTTCTTCATCACATACTGCCAGCCACGCCTTCTCCTTCTGCCGAACCTGTTCCGGTCGCCACGCCGGCGTCATCTGCATCGTCCGAGACCTTAGCAACATCCACCGAAGCTCCTGCCACCGAGACTCAAGAGGGTGCTGCTCAAACCCAAGCACCGGTTGCATCATTGACTTCTCCGGCTCCGGCACCTGCTTCCCCATCGGACGTCCCTGCTGATCTGTGGGATCGACTTGACGCCACCGTCCTTCAATGGATTTATGGTACGATCTCAAATGACTTGCTTCAAACTATCATTACTCCGGATTGTACTGCTGCCCGAGCTTGGGAAGCATTACGTCTCATTTTCCAAGATAATAGGCACTCTCGCACAGTTTATTTGGAACATCAATTTTCAGCTGTTAAATTAGATGATTTCCCTAATGTCTCTAGTTTTTATCAAGAATTAAAGACTATTGCCGATCAATTGTCTGATATGGGTGCTCCGGTATCCAACAATCGACTTGTACTTCAGTTGGTTGCGGGATTATCGGAAGCCTATGACAATGTCGCAACTATTATTCAGCAAAGTGATCCTCTCCCTCAGTTTTATGAGGCTCGTTCTCGCCTTGTATTGGAAGAGACCCGTAAAATGAAGCAAGTTGCTTCTAATTCCGGCTCGTCTTTGTCTGCTATGCATGTTCATTCTACTGTGTCTTCTCCAAAGGACAGTGGTGATCGTACTGTTCGTGGAAACAGACGTCCGAACCGTGGTGGACGTGGTTCTGCGACCAGAACTGGGCGTAGGTCTTCTAAACAGACCGCACGGCCCAACTCTGTCTCTTGGGCTGGACCGCAGCAACCACAGCCTTGGGCTGGACATCAGCAACAGCAGCCTTGGGCTGCTCCTCCACACGCCTGGACAGGACAGGGATTTCCTTGGACTGGGCCGCCGGCATGGGCCCAGCATCCCTCTGCGTCTTGGACTGGCCCACAGCAGTCATGGACTGCCCAGCCTCCCTGCCCATACCCCACAGTTCCGGGCCAATGGACTCGTGGGCCTCCTCAGCAGCAGCAGACTGCTCAACCAGGTTTACTGGGCTCTCGGCCACCAGCTTCCTCACAGGCCCATTTAGCTGTCCCTACCGATATATCATCAGCAATGGCCTATCTTTCGATGCAGCAACCACTTGATGGACAGTGGTATATGGACTCCGGCGCATCCTCTCACATGACTGCGAATTCAGGTACTTTACGTTCTTATATTAATTCGAACATTTCTCATTCTGTCATTATTGGTGATGGTAATCGTATTCCTATTTCGGGTTATGGTCAAGCATCTATTTTCCCCACCCATCCTCACTATACGTTATCTAATGTTATACATGCACCTAAACTGGTAAAGAATTTGGTTTCTGTACGTCTATTTACTCGTGATAACCATGCCTCGATCGAATTTGACCCTTTTGGTTTTTCTGTGAAGGATTTTCCGACGGGTCGTCTGGTTTTGAGATGTGATAGCACAGGCGATTTATATCCAGTCACCTCTAATGTTTCGTTTCAGTCATCATTTCCCTTTTCAGCTTCTGCAACGGTGTCCCCGGCGTTATGGCACTCTCGTTTAGGGCACCCGGGTGCACCGGTTTTCAATTCCCTTCGTCATGCTAAGTTTATTAATTGTACGAACAATTTTAAATCTGTTTGCAATTCTTGTGCTATGGGTAAACATGTTAAACTTCCGTTTCATAATTCTACATCGTTTACTTGTGCACCATTTGATATCATACATGCTGATTTGTGGACATCACCCATATTAAGTTCTTCTGGTCATAAGTATTATTTGATATTGCTCGATGATTTCACTAATTTTGTCTGGACGTTTCCGTTAGGCAAGAAATCTGATGTTTTCAAAATATTTCTAACATTTAATACTTATGTATCAACTCAATTTGGTGTCCCTATCAAAAGTTTTCAATGCGACAATGGCAAAGAATTTGACAACACACCGTTTCGTACTTTTGGAGCTTCTTCGGGCTTAGTGTTTCGGTTCTAGTGTCCTCATACATCGTCTCAGAATGGGCGTGCAGAGCGCAAAATCAGGAGTATAAACAACATGGTTCGTACGCTTCTTCTTCACGCGTCCATTCCGCCTACATACTGGCATTATGCACTTTCTATGTCCACTTACTTGTCAAATGTCTTACCGTCGAAGTTACTTAATTTTTCCTCCCCTACATTTGCACTATATCACCGTCTTCCCGCTTACTCTCACATTCGTACTTTTGGTTGCTTGTGTTTTTCGTTATTTCCTTCCACCTCGATTCATAAATTGCAGGCTCGCTCCACTCCATGTGTATTCTTCGGATTTCCTTCCAACCATAGAGGGTACGTTTGTTTTGATTTAAAAGCAAATAAATTCATTATCTCGAGGCATGTGTTATTCGATGAATCGGTGTTCCCATTTTCTACTTCATTTAGCCCGACATTACCCACTTATGACTTTCTGTCCAGCCCAATATCTCCAGCTACTAGGGTCCGGCTTCTGTTTGGCCCAGATGAACAGCCCAGGCCCATTCCGCCACCAGCTGCTTCCTCCTCGCCCGCACTGCCTCATCCATCTGGACCCGACCCACCCGCACCCGTCAGCCCGCGTGCTTCTCAGCCCGTCCCCTACCCGACTGGCCCATCCTCACCACCTGGCCCATATTCACCATCTAGCCCGGTCTCTCCTCAGCCCACACCAGCAGTTGCTCAGCCCAGCTCACCTGCACCCAGTGTGCCTGACGTTGTCCCTTTTGTTCCATCTCATCTGATGGTCACAAGGGGCAAATCAGGTATTACTAAACCCAATCCCCGTTATGCCCTTCACTTCACTACCACCTTGTCTCCAATTCCCCGAAATCCCAAAGATGCTTTACTTGACCCGAATTGGAAACTTGCTATGACAGATGAGTATAATGCTCTTATTAATAATAAAACGTGGGTTCTGGTTCCACGTCCAGTGGGTGTGAATATCATTCGGTCTATGTGGATTTTTAGACATAAGACTCGGTCTGACGGTTCTTTTGAGCGCTATAAGGCTCGCCTTGTTGGTGATGGCAGGTCTCAGCAGGTTGGAGTGGATTGCGATGAGACGTTCAGTCAGGTAGTCAAACCCGCGACCATCCGTACAGTACTCAGCATTGATGTCTCGCGATCGTGGCCTATTCATCAGCTGGACGTTAAGAATGCCTTCCTCCATGGCAATCTTAATGAGACAGTATATATGCATCAGCCACTTGGATTTCGCATCTCGGCCTATCCGGATCATGTTTGCCTGTTACACCGTTCTTTATACGGCCTCAAACAGGCACCTCGGGCCTGGTACCAGCGGTTTACTAACTTTGTCTCCACTTTTGGCTTTTCTCATAGCAGGTCCGATCACTCCCTATTTGTCTATTGGCGTGGGAAAGACATCGCCTACTTGTTGCTCTATGTAGATGACATCATCCTTACATCGTCGAGCGAGTCTCTCCGCTTGTCCATCATGTCTCGTCTCAGCTCCGATTTCGCTATGAAGGATCTAGGCCCTCTGTCCTATTTTCTTGGCATTGTTGTTCAGCGTCATCCTGGTGGCTTATTTCTTTCTCAGCAGAAATACGCCAACGAGATCATTGCTCGTGCTGGTATGACATCATGTTCTTCCTCGGCCACTCCGGTAGACACACAAGGGAAACTTGGAGCATCTGACGGTTCTCCCTTTGAGAACCCGACTCTGTATCGCAGTCTCGCTGGAGCTCTTCAGTATCTCACATTCACGAGGCCCGACATATCTTATGCAGTCCAGCAGGTGTGCTTGCACATGCATGATCCTCGAGTTAGTCACATGGGCGCTCTGAAGCGCATTATTCGGTATATCCAAGGGACGACACATCTTGGGCTTCACATCTACTCCTCACCCAGTTCCGGCCTTGTTTCCTACACTGACGCTGATTGGGCTGGCTGTCCAGACACTCGCCGCTCCACTTCTGGTTTTTGTGTATTTTTGGGGGACAACCTCATCTCGTGGTCCTCCAAACGGCAGCCTACACTTTCCCGCTCGAGCACTGAGGCTGAGTATCGCGGGGTTGCTAATGTGGTTTCTGAGTCTTGCTGGATTCGGAATCTTCTGCTCGAGCTTCATTGCCCACTTTCCCGAGCTACGCTGGTCTACTGTGACAATGTGAGTGCCATCTACCTTTCTGGCAACCCTGTTCAGCATCAGCGTACGAAGCACATTGAGCTAGACATCCACTTCGTTCGGGAAAAGGTCGCCAAAGGACATGTCCGAGTTCTCCACGTCCCCTCTCGCTCACAGATCGCCGACGTTTTCACCAAAGGCTTGCCGCAAATCTTGTTTCTTGATTTTCGGTCCAGCCTGAACGTTCGTGAACCTCCCGTTCAGACTGCAGGGGCGTGTTAGAGATATAGTTATCCAAGAGTTTGATTTATTCAAATCTCTTGATATATTCTTTTGTATTTTGAATTGTTTACCTCATCTGTAAACTTGTACGAATACAGTTCATTATGGAATATACAGTATGGTTTAAATCCCAATAGCCAGGATTCTGTCACGTGAAATGCGCGTGACATGAAGAGGCCTCGCGCCTGGCCCACAGCCCATATAGCCATGGTTTCAACTCATGGGTCATCCGGCCCACTCCAGTTGGGAGCAGAAAAACAGAACAGAGTGAAAAACAAGCATAAATCTGAAAATTATGTTTACCTATTCTTGAAGGGTTAATTACGCTCACATACCCTGAATTATACATGTTTAACGGATAAATACCCAAAAATTATTTCGTAACGAATACATACCCCGAACTAACAGTTTGTAACAATATCCCCCATTTCATCCATTTTTAGGGTTAGATTTAGGTTTAAAGAGAGATTTAGGGTTGGATTTAGAAGTTGGTTTTAGGATTGTAACACTACGAGTAGTTTCAGAATTTCTGAAAAAATAAACAAAAAATGGACGAAAAAATGGATGGAATGGGGTATGTTGTTACAAATGTTAGTTCGGGGTATATATAAGTTATTTGGGGTATGTATCTGTTAGTTCGGAGTAGGTGTATGTAATTAACCCATTCTTGAAACATCAAAATGAATATATCAATATCCATTAATAAAATCTCGTGCAGGTCGGATAATCCACAGGTCATTCGGATATCATCCGATATATGTGCGAAGATAGACAAATTTGGCAATTTTTGATCTGCAACCAACCCAAAATCATGTAGATGAGTGAGTAACAGGGCGCAAGCCAACCAAGCCCGTAGACGTCCTAGATACCACCTAGAAGAGGAATAAGACAGTGGCGGAGCCACCAAGGCTCTAGAAGGCTCAATTTTTATTCCGAAAATTTAGATATGTTTTATTTTAAAATTTTCAATTTCTAGTGTCGTGTGTCATTCTCAAATTTTTCTAACATTTGGTATTATCATTCAATATATTTGGTGTCAACTAACTGAAAATATTAGCTCAGCCACGAAAATCAGGAAGGTTTGTTATAGCAAAGATTGTGGCATTCATCATGCACCTCTTTGTTTATCTTGAACACTTATTATATTTAGCTGAAATTTCAAGCTATATTTAGAAATACACAAAACTGAATCATGTTGATGAGGGAAGAGGCCAAAATGTGGGAACTCGAGTTTCGGGAGATAGCGACAGGTGCTGACGTCACTTGACGGATATGAGCTCATCCTTGCCTCCCTCTTAGACACCTTGTTCTGCCAGCACTTGATTACTAATCAGAACAAGTTCATCAATTCACATCCCTTTCTGACAAGAGTCCTATAAATAAATCCTCCCTATTGAGCACATCATGTCTCACCTAATTTGTAAGTACTATGACGGATATCGGAGCTGTTAAGGTTGCCGGAGACAAGTACCGTTCGTTGTTGAACGAGGAAGCGGAGAACATACAGTGGAGGCATGGTGGCCCTCCCATTTTTGATGCTGTCAACAAGCTCTTCGAAGAAGGCCGAACTCAGGTAAACAAACATTTTCATCTTCAACTAACTAGAATTTTTAGATAGATCAGACTTTAACCACGTATATACAATATAGACCGTCATGATTATAAGTATAGAGATTAAAACCAATCACTTGAATGCAGGAGTGGCCTGAAGGGTCGATCGAAGAAGTAGTTCAAAATGCAGTGAAGTCATGGGAAATGGAGATGTCCCACAAGACACGTTTACAAGACTTCAAGAGCATAAACACTGAGAAGTTCAAGCTCATTGTTAATGGTACTAATATTGAGGCTTTGTACATTTTTTAAAAACAAACTACTTATATAGGGTGAGATTTACATAATTAAAAGGTCAACTTTTTTATTGAGTGATACTAATTTTTATGAATAGCTCTTTGTTTTTGTATTTTATCGACGTGAGTTCAACTTTAATAGGCTCCGACCCTATACATTGCATTTGTACTCATATACGGTCCGTAAATATGTATATTTAAGAGGGTAGGTTTTAACGAATAGGGCGCAAGGGACTGTCCGGAGAAGAGACACTCAGGCTTGGAAGCTACAACGCCTTGCTGAAGAACTCTCTGCCGGAGGAGTTTCAGTACTACAAAGCAGATGAAGAGACCTATGAATCGTCCCATGATGCTTTCCGATGCGTGGGAAGTCATCGGTGTCTACTCCGGGCCGCCTCTGGTCACTTACAAGTTCAGGCATTGGGGTTACTTCGAGGGACCCTTCAAGGGCCGTGCCCCGAACCGGCGAGATGGTAGAGTTCTTCGGGGTCGGTATTATGAAGGCAAGTTTAAGGATCTGTCTATC
The DNA here is from genome assembly GCA_963921825.1 of Erodium maritimum. Lineage (NCBI taxonomy): Eukaryota > Viridiplantae > Streptophyta > Magnoliopsida > Geraniales > Geraniaceae > Erodium > Erodium maritimum. The sequence goes on from OY997592.1 coordinate 161,796, forward strand.
TTAACGTTATGGTAAGGGTGGTGATCTTACAACCTTGATTGATCCGAAACAAGTGAGTATGTGTTCGCAGGTTGACCAATCTCTGAGAGCGGAAGAGGTCGAGATATACTACGATCCTGCAGAGCTGTTCGGGGGCCTTCTGAAGAGGAAACCCGTCTCTGATCCGAAGATAGACCAGCAAGATTTAACGGACAAGAGATCAACTTCTCATCACTGTCCCTTCCTCAAGTAGTAATAGTTTCCTACGTACTATGTGCCCGAGGATGCTTTTCTTGATCATGTGCACTTTACATGCAGTGCTAAATTTATATAGGGGATAATAGGAAAAAAAATATTGTCATAAAACTCATTCTCACAACGCTTTCTGAATCTTATCCCGACAATAGTGGCAGATCTAGAGGGGTATAGGGGTCCATGGCTCCATTGATTTTCTGATCCCGTCACTGTTCGATAAGGTGTTGTAAGGCGAGTTGTAGAACCAACATTAAGATGGTCCAACAAACAAAAACACAAAAAATTGGTGTCTACTTGTTGATCACAAACAAGAGATAACCCTTATGGTTTGAGAGAGTTAAAACTAAGAGGGAATAAGAGAGCAAAGGTTTAACATCTCATAACTAACGTTCATTCATGTTTTGCTTTCATTCATATTGTGATGTTGCATTTTCATCTCCGCGGGAACAAGGGTTTAGTACATGTATTTATAAATATCAACAATGCTTAAAATATTGTTGTATAACTCTCGCATACAAGGAAAGGTGGCATGGATGTCATGCCAGATAACTCATGTATATTTTAGTGGCCACGCATAGCATATACACATGCTATTTCACAACACTATTCCTTGGATACTACAAATGTGTTTCAAGTTACCTAGCTACAAACCTCCTCAAGAAAAATCCAATAAGATAAACATGTAAGGAAAAATGTGTAATGCACAAAACGTGCATGAGATTATGCTAGAAGCTGCCTCATAAAAACCTTTCAAAAAATTCCCGTGAGATAAAACTTCGATAAAAGAAAAAGAGTACATCGAACTGAACTTGTGTCCCCCTGTTTCTATAGTAAATTGGGAGGGGAATTATGGAATCTCTCCAGACATCCACATTCTGACTAATCGTTATTATGAGCAAAAGTTTTCTTGAGTACCTATATTTCTGGACACTGAGTAAGATTGGAGTAAATGACATGAAGCTTTTTGACTGGAGAATGATAACATTTGTTTCTATTTCTTCAATTTACATGAAGAGAATGATGAATATTTGTTGCAGAACTCGTGACATTTGAACTAAATAGCAATCAACAATCTTAAATTTATAGTATTCAGTTCAGCAACTACACATCCAAACGGAAAAGGTAGAATTGCAAATCACTCTTTATTGAACTTAACATAGTTCTCATTACCTCCATCAACCAGCGGCGTCCTCCGTCGCTCTATGTGGCGGCAGCGGCTGCCTCATCCTCCTAAGCTGGTTGATCCAGCGAACCTCAGGAACCTGATCGGCCCAATCCGGAGCGACCCCACCAAACGAAATTCCCCTCATCGCCTCCATAACCCTCGTGGCGTTCTCCGTCGGCAGCGGCGCGTTCCTCCGCCTCTCGTCCTCCCGAAAAGCCCGGAGCATCGCCGAATCAGAGGCCTGCCTCATCCTCTCTTCCTCCTCTTCCTCTTCACTCCTGTGCTCCACTTCGCCGCTCAGGTGAAGCGACGAGATCCCGTTTTCGGCTCGACACACGAAGCCGTTCGTGTTCTGGAAATCAGGGGCGGGGGCGTGGTCTTCGTCCGAATTGGCCTGATCGGAATCTTCGTCGTCGACGGCGGATATTGGCTGGTAGTAGTCTGTTGGTGTATCGTCGAGACTGGTGTCGGAATCGCTGTCGGCGGTGTTGCCTGCGAGAGCGAGACGACACATTAGAAATTGATCTCCGATTACTGCTTGGAAAATATTTAAAACGAAAACCAGGAAATTAATTACCTTCCATGGAATCACTGGAAGGCGTCGTCCTAATAGAAGTACTCATTGTCTGAGAGAAGAAGAAAGGGAAATTCCAAGGAGGAGGGGCTATGGTCGACCTTATGTTTCCGGATATAATACAAAAGAGAATAGAAAAATTATGAAAAATAGGGGGACCTCAAAGACATGGTTTCGAACTATTTTTGTTAGCGTAAATTCGTTGCTATGATATTTTTTTTTCTCAAAAATATGTTTACATCTTTTGTTTATTATCAAAAAATAGTGAATTAAAAATGGGCACCGTCTTCGGTGGTGTGAATTCCGCAGTGTCGGGTCTTTCTCCATTTGTGAATCTCTCATTGTGCCTCGGTGGTGTGGTCACGATTCAAGATTCTCTTTCGTTATTTGTTGTTCGGTTTTGATTTTGTTTTGGTGTGAGTTTAATGTCAAATAATTGTACTTGTTGATGTTCAGGAGTCCACTGGTTGCACTTTTTGTGTGCACATTATTGTACTTTTGGCGTGCAAGTTGTTTTGCACGTTCTGGGGCGCCTTGTGTTGCGTTTGGGCTTCGGTCGGGAGTCGGTAATAATATAGGCTAGCTAGTATGGAGTCTGTAATATTTATCATTTGCTTGTGCATTTCATCAGATTGTATGTATATTTTCGTTGATTGATATATAAAATTGATGCATTACTCATTCAAAAAAAAATAACGACTTATGTTTATTTATTTATTTTTCCTGTTACTTTGGATAGAAAAGGAGCACGTGCTTGACACATGATCTTTATATTTATCATAAATACCAAAATTATCCTTATTTCTCTTATCTAAATAATATCCAAAGAAAGAGTTGAATACTCAGTACAATATATCCAAGATTTAGATTTTAGACTAGAGGAATACAGACAATTTCGATATTTATGATAAATATAAAGACTATATGTCGAGTACATGTTCATTTTCCATCCAAAATAACGGAAAAATAAAAAATAAATGTTAGTCACTACTGTTTGATAATAAACGAAAGTATAAGTATGATTTTGGGAAAGAAAGGTAACCACAGTATTTTCATGGTAACAAAAGTGGTTTGAGGGCATGTTTTTGAGGTTTCCCCTGAAAAATATATACCAGTTGGGATTCGACCCCAAGTCTGTCATCTACTATTTTACCACTAGACCACTATTTAAGTAATCGAACATATGTTAAGTGTTGTTACTCTAATAAATTAACTAACTAAATTTGAAATTAGTAACCACGGATAAAAATTTACGGGTTGAATTGTGCATTTTTTTTAAATAGGATCAATTCCATCTCACTACCCAAATCCCTCTAACTTAGTCTATTAAATCAAACATAAATTGTTATGAGGAAGAATTTGGGAATGATTTGAGGGGCAATTTCGATATTTTTTAGAACTATTTAGGTCATGTGTCACACACATTACGATTTTCCGTCCAAAAATAGACGAAAATTTAACAATGGGTACTAAAGTGATACAAACTCAATTTATAGGGTAGCAAGGTGAGAAAAAAATTAGAATAGTGGAAATGAAATCCAAAAAGTTTAGAGTATTGAGATGGAATTTACCCTTGAAAATACTATTAATGAACTATTTACTTTGTAAATGACATTTCTAACTATTTTCCATTTGATTTTTTTCTCGTTCGAGGCTTTGACATAACCTCCAAAACCTAACCGTCGTTGTCGTCTTTGGCGAAAACTCTTCTTCTTCTTCTTCTTCTTCTTCTTCTTCTTCTTCTTCTTCTTCTTCTTCTTCTTCTTCTTCTTCTTCTTCTTCTTCTTCTTCTTCTCCACTAATTCCTATGACTTGTTGTAGGTATTTTCGTTCAACATACATGGTGTGTTCATCTCTTTTAGATTTTTGTCAATAAATCTCTCGATTTTGGGTAGATTTGGTCGTCTTTTTCTCTTTTTTGCAGGGCCTAAAGTCAAGGTTACTATATAACTGTTCTCCGGTGGGTTGTGGAGGCCAGGAGTGTTGGTGGGTGGCTATCTGGTGACTCGCTTATAATGTGGCTTGGGAAGCAGCATCAATGGGAAAGAGCCTTGGAGAGCCAGACACGGGTTTTAATGATCGCGGGACACCGATGAGGAGGAGCAGCCCGCTCTGTGATCCTACCCCTCTGTCTCCTAGAGTGTTCCTCGGATTCCTCCGAGTTGAGGCAAAAGGCGTGCCAGATGCATACCTTCAACTAAAGAGGGGTGAATCCTTGCATATACACATAGGATAGTTATATATTGTATGTCATTCTTATGGGTTTCACTACATCTAAACGATACGATGAAAACAGCTATTTGTGTTGTAAGGTTAGCGCCTCAGATGTTACAAGATCTAAGAATATGTCTAATCCTTCCCTGTGTTTTTCGATATATTATTCGAAATAAAAATGAACTGAACTCCCACAATGCCAAAAAAAGAAACTATTTTCATTTACACATTCATTAAGGGGGTTAATTTTTATTTTTTACAAAAAAATAAAAATAACAATGAATATATTAAAATAATATATATATATATATATAAGAGTTTCAAATTAAAAAAATATGTATACACGAGGATTATAAATTATAAAATACGTATAATATAAAAATAAAACTGTTATTTTCAAAAAATTAAAGTTATATACATCTATAGTTATAAAGGAAAAAATACTAAATGATTATTAAAGCCCAACAAAACCCAAATCATTCATAACTTTATGAAATGATGCATGGAAAGAAGATAACTCGAACATAATTACATCAGTTATGAGTTTACTTTTCCTATAAAAAAAAGTTCCGAGTCTACTTAGAGCATCCACAGTGGTGGACGTTTTGCTAGTGATAAGGTGCAGGCGTGGAGGAGGCGGTGAGCTAGCGGGGAGCACCTTTTTTCAGCGCTGGCAAGGAAATGAGCCGTTGAGCTCCACGCCAGCACTTATCACTGGCGTGAACATCTGGTCCTCCTCGTTGACCGCGCCGGCCGTTGGACCAACACGTGTTGGCGACACGTGGAAGGCGCTGGCAGCCACAACATTCAAAATAAATAGCACCCCTTATATTTTGCAATCTACATCCACAACACTCTCTCTACCTCTCTATTCTTCTTCCACAATTTATATTTTTGTTCGTTTTGAAATGGATTTGGATCTCAACGATTGGGGCGATATGGTAACTGAGTTGGGCTGCGATATGTTTGACTCGGCAACGCAATAATTTTTCCCTTCGAGCAATGTATCCGGAGCGACAACCGACCCATCTCCAACGGTTACCGAGGCCGACGCCGGGGTTCAACCTAAACCTAAAGCAAGAAGAATATTGTGGAGCGTCGATGAGGATGAGCGTCTAGTTCGTGCTTGGATGCACTATTACTACGATTGAATTCACAGGAATGCGAAGCATAATATGAAGTATTGGGGGGCCATCGCCGACGAAGTTGCTGCTATGCGTGGACCGAATGATCCTAAAAGGTCACTGAAGCAGTGTAAAGACCACTGGGGCCAAGTCAATCCAAAAGTGACGAAGTTCCAAAAGTATTACACACGGTGTATGAATGACCACAGGAGCGGTCGTTCCGATGATGAAGTCACGACATTGGCCGAGAAAATGTACTTGAAGAACGAAGGCGCTCCATTCACATGGAAACGTTGGTGGAGGCTCGTAAGAAACGAGCACAAGTAGACGTCAATTTTATCATCGACATACCCGATGGGGAATACGAAGGCACACCGGCGAGTAATTTCGACCCATCTACCGATTTGGGCAAGCGTACTCGTGAAGATACGCCCGGGGAGGACAGTGAGCGCACCATGGGTGCTATGCCCGACTGCCCAACGGCGTACAAGCGGCCTATGGGTCAGAAGGCGGCCAAAACTGCGAAGCTCAAAGGTAAAGGCCTTGTAGCAGCCAAGAAGGAGCTTGTCGAGAGTGTTCAGCAGGCCCAATTAGCGGCGGAAAGAGCAAACACAACGAAGCTAAAGCTCATGGCCTTCGATCGATGGGTGCAAGTGGAAGCGAAGAACAAGTTGTCACGCCCCAAATCCGGTTTGATCGGACTCGAGACGTGAACTAAAAACAACAATTAAATAATAAGTAGAAGAGATTTAATAATGCAAGTTCCACAAAAACTTAATTAAAAACCAAGGTCAAGAGTCAACAGCTCGGTAATCAAACTAACAGATAATAAAGTTAATACAAAGCAGTACGTCTCTAGGACAAAAATCATGAATCCCAAGGAGCTCCGAGCCTTGAGACCACCTCTAGATACTACTCAACAAGGAAACATGTACAAACAGTAAACAAGAAGGGGGTGAGCTTACGCTTAGTAGGAAAAAGTAGTAATGTAAAGGAATCCCCGCTTTAATAACAAAACCGATTAGTACAGTTATCCAACAGACACTAATTAAAGAGCAACAAGAACTGCAATACTTAAAGAAAGTACACTCAAGGAGATCAATGGGAAGATAACGAAATTACCAAAGGAATCGACTAAAGAAACGCACAAACACCGAAATACTGATAATCAAACCGCAAGGCTCTGATCCGTACACTTTATTGTACATCATATCAGATTGCCCCTCGGTCCAGAGGAGACACAATCATCGGGGCTCCCGGAAACGTTCCCTAGGAACACATATCATCGAAAGTCCCGGAAATGTCCCCAAAGAACCACAGATCATCGGGGTGAACCAAGTAACATATCGTACCGGAAACGCACATCGACCTAGATATCTTCCCGGAACTACCCCCTCGGGGTAAACAATCACACGTCATACCGGAAACGCACATCGGGGTACATAATCATATACCATACCGGAACCGCACATCGGACTAGGTATCTTCCCGGAATGTCCACCTCGGGGTACACACTCATATACCATACCGTAACCGCACATCGGACTAGGTATCTTCTCGGCATATCCACCTCGGGGTGCACACTCAATCCACAATAGCATATCAAACAATATTGTCACACACATTGTCAAACCAAACTTACCGGCGTTACTTACCAACCATGTCTCATCGGTCTATCACTCTCCCGATCATATCATTAGACACAATCCATACGCATTCACACATACGATCAACCAATCAAATCACATTCATTTCATTCAGTCAATCAATCATAACGCGGATCAATCATTCATATTACAATCAACTTAATTCATCTAGTTTAGTATGACTCTTAAATTAACCTAACCTGACCTGGACGCTAGTCCGACCTGGTGGCAGAGCTCCGACCTGACCTGGACGAGGACGGTGTTCGTTGGCGCGAAGCTAAAGACCTCCTCCATCTCAAATCTGGCGAGAGCGAAGGTTCGTCGGCGTCATTCCGGCTGAATTCGTCCCAAACCAGCTCGCCTTGAGGGGGGTTTCAGGAGGACGTTGTCGGGGAAGTCGAACAGGACGAGAGAGGCACGAACCCGTGTTGTCTTCTCCGTTGTCGGTGCGGCGCGATTCGAGCTCGGGGAAGAAGAACGGGAGCGAGAAGTTCCGGCTACGGCATCCCGATTTAGCTGCCGGCGTCGTTTGATTCGTACACGGAGCAGAGCTCGGTGAAGGCGGCGTCGGGTGCGAGAGGGAGAGAGAGAGAGACAGAGACAGAGAGGTGAGGGCTCGTGTCTCGGGAAGCGTGCGCGAAACTGAGGAAGAAGAGTGAACAGTAGCTAGGGTTAGGGGAAACCGAAATGGGCCTGGTCGAGTGGGCTTGGTCTGGTTGGCCGACTGGGCCTGGGTGGCCCAAGTCTGCTCCCTTTTTTTCTTTTGTACTTGACCCAAAATTCAACCATTTTTCCAACCAACGACGTTCCAACCCTATAATTAAATATTAATTCTTTTAACCGAACGCTCTTTACACAAGTCGGCCATGACCCCCACCGAGCCTGAGTCACACTTTGCGAACATTACGATGTTGCGCGATTTGATGAAGTAGTGTTGCCTCCCGAATTATCTGCGTGTTCCCCGGTGTTGTTTTATTAAAATCAGTTGTTGTTTTTTTTTCATTTGTAGTTTTTTCATTTGTTGTTTTTTTTAATTAATGAAGTTTAGCTTTTTCTAAGTCTTGGTTTGCGTGAAATTATTGCCATGACCATGCAAAAAGACCAAATTACCCTTCAGAGGCCGACGGTTTTGTGGCTATAAAAGCCACATCTTCCTTCCATTATTTTCACACCACTTCAATCCACAACCTCTCTTCCTCCCAAGCTTCTTTCCTTCAAACTTCTTGCTATCTTTCTTCCCTTTTTCGAAGGGAAAACGGCCGGCACAGCAGCCTACCCCTAGCGCCATGAGGAGGAGATGGTTTTGGTTTTATGTTGACTACACGATGCTCATTCGGGGCCAAATAATAGGTATTGGCCGGAAGTGTTCGCAAACTATGTCGGAAATGCACCGGTCAACGCCCCGTCGCGCACACAAAAGCAGTGCAGGGACCATTGACAGAGGATATCCCTAAAGATGCACCGTTTCAATTTATATTACCGTGAAGCAGTGCATGTTCGCCTTTCGGGAAAAACCGAAGCTTTTCTTTGAACTGCAGCGGCGGATCGGTATTTCGCCCAACATGGCCACCACTTCACGAAGTTCTCGCTTTGGGAGATCGTTAAAGACCATCCGAAATTCCTCCAGTACGTGCACGAACTGTAAATCGTGAACATACTCAGTTGGCTTTCCCTTTTCGGTGATAATAACGTGTACTTTTCCGTTCACGAGTTTGTCGAGCTTGTTTGTGTTATTTTCGAGCTTGTGTGTGATAATTTTCGTCTTTATTTTCAATAAAAATTATGGTTTAAATTATTAATTTTCGTCTCACCGCCGGCGGCTCCCCGTCGGTATAAAGTTGCCCACTACAGGTTTATGGCGTTTACCGCAGCTGGTGAGCTGGCAGGGAAACAAAAAACTAATATTTTAATGTTCACCGCCAGCAGCCGACAGTGACACTGTGGATGCTCTAAGAGCACCTTAAGCCACGGTTTGTCCAAGCTAACGTGTCAAAAAATACAAGTTCGTCCAGTTGTCTGCAGTGATATTCACCAAACATAAGATGAATTGGAACAAAAAAGTAATGCAATTGACAATGACGATAAATTCTTGGCCTTTAGGGAAAGAAAATATCCCCCAATTGCTAAAATTCCCATTTTTTGAGCTAAATCACCCCTCCGTTTTACTTGTCCAACTGGTTAAACGCTAGGATCTTTGATCAGATGGTCGGGGTTCAAGTCACGAATCTGTAATAAAAATAACATTCAAAGAGGATTAATGGGAGTAAAAAGGGTAGCAAGAACAACCAATGAATGTGGCCTAATCTATTCCTATCACCATGGTTTACAACACCAAGTTCACTTCATACTTGTCCAAACTCACCAGTAGAGTACATAAACTAAGTTGAGCAGCAATTCAGTTTCTTCAATGCAGACACATCCTCCTTCACATTTATCCTCTCTCCCTTGGCCGGCACCGAAGCACCCGCCTCGTCCCCTCCTTCCATAGCCTTCTTGGCCGCAACACGGTAGATCTGAGTCAGAACCTCAGCAAATGCATTCTCCACATTTGTAGCGTCCAGCGCTGAAGTTTCCATGAAGTAGAGTGCCTCCTTCTCTGCATAGGACTTCCCGTCTTCAGTTGAGACGGCAACAAGGTGCCGGAGATCGGACTTGTTGCCAACGAGCATCACCACAATGTTGGGGTCCGTGTGGTTCCTTAATTCTTTCAGCCACCTGTCCACGTTCTCGAATGTTGCGTGACGCGTGACATCGTACACAAGAAGCGCCCCCATCGCTCCACGGTAGTATGCACTAGTTATGGCACGGTACCTGCAAATGAAGAAAATTAATACGACTAAATACAAATGAAATTGAAATACATTACCAAGTAAAACTACATGTGTTACTATCCAATGCCGCCTCACATCAATGTCTTTTTAAAAAATTTGAATTTGCAGCGAGAAACATATCATTTTGGCTATCACGAAATACCACATGCCACTGTTGAGTAAAACCAAGTTAAAGGAAGAACTTAGGAATAATTGCAAAAAAAACTTGTAGTGAACTATGCGCGTTTTGTATATACCATGGGTGAACTATTTTTTGCAAAAAACATCTGCCAATTATTTTCCATACGCAAATTCACTAACGTGGATAATTTTTTTGCAAAAAAAGTCGAAAGTAATCATGCCAAAGTGTATACATAAGGTATCCAAATTGCGAAACACGTATACATCAGGGTTACAAATTGCAAAACACATATAATGTAAAGGGAAAAATGTTATTTCCACGTGATTGTCACATGACTAATTTCCATTAAAAATCACGAACTTGCAAACTGAAAATAGTCGGGGGATGTTTTTTGCAACAAAAAAAATAGTTCACCGATCGTATTTGCAAAACGTACATAGTTTACCGCAAGTTTTTGCAATTAACCCTAGAATTTATTACATCCAAAACAATTGTTAACATATATATAGGCCCAATGGGCCTTAGCCTTTAGTATGATGTAACCCTATATTAGTCTTTAGACTTTATTAGACGTGAGATTACATTCTCAACACTGCCCCGCACGTGTCTTCTGCACATGGGCCATAGTAGGACTTGACTTGTGCATATCCGCCGGAGTTGGGAGACCCAAATCGACCAGATTTAGCTTTAATACCATGTCAACAATCGTAGACTGGTTGTATATTTGATAACAAAAATAGAATGTACGGGGATACATACATACATATATATATATATATACATACATACATACATACATACATACATATATATATATATAGCACAAAAATGTGCTAGGGTTACATCGGACTAAAGGCTAAGGCCCATTGGGCCTAATTTATGTTAACAGCAATCCCTTGCAAGCTTTCTAAGTAGCCATGAACTCAAACTTGGTGGTGGAGAATGCAACACAGTTTTGCAACCTAAACTGGTAAGAAATAATGCCTCGTACAAAATTAACCAAACAATCTATAGTGGATGCTTTAAAGTCAACCTCTCTGGCAATATCTGAATAAGAAATAACCAACAGGGATAGATTTCTGGGTTAATTACGTTTACCTACACTAACGTATACACGTATTACACATGCACACACTAACCTTTGGAAATTACACATACCTACCCTAACCTTTGCGTTTGGTATGTAGGTTAGTGTATGCACATGTAGTTTTAACAGATAGGTTAGTGTAGATATCTGTTAAAATCTTGAAAATACATAAAGGTTAGGGTAGGTATCCGTAATTTCCAAACGTTAGTGTGTGCATGTGTAATATGTGTATACATTAGAATAGGTAAACGTAATTAGCCCTAGATTTCTAGCTACCCAAACTAAGTATCAGATTTGATGTAACACAAAGATACCTCAAAATTCATATTGCAGCCTTTCAATGTTCTCTATTCATATTTGAACAAAAACATGGCAATCTTACTAACAAGGCATGCAATATGAGGTCTAGTCCAGTAGATACAAAACAGTCTCCTCCGGTTTATCCACATCACAGTGGTATTATTAGATCTCCCAGATGTATTACAAGACAATCTCTGCACTAGTCCATACAAGATACCCTCAAACTTCATCCTTAATCGAAAGTAAGGTCCACCACCACCACCATGATGACAAGCATGGTCTAGCTGGTCCAATTCACAGTGTACAGTTTATGTATGACGCTCTGATACAACTTAATGGGGAGAAAGCCTACGAGTGGCCAATGAAGCCCACTTGGGTTGGCCTGGTGGTCAAGGAGTTCCCCCACCTCCTTGAGGTCAGAGGTTCGAACCCCAATGGGTACAAATGCTTGGGAGCAGGTGTGGGTGGAGGTTAGGTTAGGAATTAGACTAGGCTAGAGTAGGATTTCCCCGCTTTCTTGTTGATCCAATGAAGCATACACATGTTAACTATCAAACCGGCCAAAAGACTAGCCTAATAAGTCACATGTCCCAAATGTATATCAATTGTTAACTAACTTTATATTTCTACAATGTGAAACACTTGCTTACACATGAATGACGCCGTACAGCTATCATAAAATTGGGTGGGAATATGCATGGCCATGCAGTTTCTATGGTAACAGGCCTTTTAGAGACATGAAACGGTCACATAAGTTTCAAAGAGAACAAGCTAAAATGTTGAATTTGAGAAGAGGATGCTTCCAATCTAACAGCTACATGAGGATTCAAGCTAGTGATTTAACTAATCACAAATATAAACCACATTCTGCTTATGGGATAGTTTTCAGCTTTCAAAATAGAGTAGAATGAGTAAGCAACCTATAGGAGTTTATGGATGATATAGACACAATTTATAGGTGGTGGTGGCTCCAGATCAAGTGGGTAGTATCTTAATTTTGCCTGAAAAACTTTTTTCAGATACTACTCCAGATCTTGAGATCTAAACCAGTTCTTACCATTTTCATAGGGCATTCAGTAGATCTCACAAACTACAAATTTAGGAAAGGCATCCAAGATGGCACCAAAAAATATGCCATGAAATAAGATCAACTCTTCAAATCTTAAGAAGAAGAAAAATCAAACCCACCAACCAAAACTAAATTCAATTAAATCTAGGTCCTAAACCTAAAAAAACTAAAATAGAATCAAACAATCAAAACCTAAATCAGAGATTCATCAAAATCCCACATACCACCAGCCCCAAAACAACCTAAATCCACCAAAATGGAACTAAAAGCTTCATAAACTCCAATGAAAGCTCAAAAATGGGAAAACCCAGATGAGAAAGAGTGAAGTAGAAGAAGAAACGGACCTTTCCTGGCCAGCAGTGTCCCAAATCTGGGCTTTGATGACCTTGCTGTCGACGTTCAAGGAGCGAGTAGCGAACTCGACACCAATGGTGGACTTGGATTCGAGACTGAACTCGTTCTTGGTGAACCTGGAGAGCAGATTGGACTTCCCCACACCTGAATCTCCAATCAGGACCACCTTGAAGAGATAGTCATAGTCATCTTCAGCTCTGTAACCTGCCATTGTAGTGTGCTACACACTGGTAGCTAGTAGCTACGAGTTGGGTTTTGCTTCTTTCTTCTCGAGAGAGAGAGATTTGGAAGCAGGAGATGCTTCTTACTGCCTTCCAGATCGTGAACTTGTCAAGTGTGAAAAGATCTTCATTTTATTTTATGGTAGTCTTATTTATATAAGTACAATGAGAAAAAGCAAAGTTTCATGTGTGTGGTTATGATCCCTATACACATTTAAGAGTTATATTAGCCTTATCGCACCTTCCTTAATTGGTGTCCTAATCTATAATTATTATTACTAATTTACTACTGATTTTTAATTAGAACAATTCAAGTATATCAAAAAAAGTTATCAGTGAACAATACAAAAAATCCTAGTTTAATCTGAAGTTACCCACACATTTCTAATCTAAATAAGTATATTCTATAGGATCAAACTTATGATTTCAAATAAAGGTGAAATGGGAAGAATCTTCCATCATCAGCTAACCCAAGTGAACAAGTACATCAAATTATTTGATGCATGTAAATAATCAAATCTAATTATTATTAAGTGTTAAATTTAAATCCTGTCAAAAAAAAATTAATTATTTTATTGACTCGATGAAACATATATTTTTTTAAATGGTTAATTACTTCTTCATTAATAAATATAGAATTCTGATATATACTGTAGTAGGAGAAATCTAATAGAAACCCTCCTTATCCTAAAAACTGTGTAAACCAATCATAACCATACACCATTTAGATCTAACATTCACCATAATGTCACATCATCATCCCAATTCCACCAAAAGTCACGCCAATTTCTTCCTTTCTCACACAAGCAAGGGCATAATTGTAAAAGCATGGTGTCATGTGGACAAGTGTCCATTTTTTTCTTAACCAATTCACTAATTTAATATTTCCCGCTTCGTTTGAACTCCGATTAGCTTCAAACTTGCGCCAATATTTTTCTTTTTCCAAGGGCTTTAAATCAAGATCAGTCATGAATATATTTTGAAACACGAAAATAAAAAGTTATATTGGGGTGATAAAAACAATGTTAAGTGTTGATAAATCTTCACTAATAAATTTTTCATATCGGGGTATCAAACTAGTGCTAAATAGTGTTTAGTGTTGATAAAACTAGTGCTTAGCGTTCATAAAAAAACATGTGATGATGTAATAAAAATCATGTTCGATTTTGGAAAATGAGGTGATAAAACTAGTGTTCAGTGTTGATAAACCCAGTGTATAATGTTGATAAACCCAGTATATAGTGTTGATAAACCCAGTGTATAGTGTTGATAAAAATTACACAGACTTAACTTTTTTTTAAATCAGCCCCAAAATAAGGGTGATAACCTAGAGTTTAGTGTTGATAAAAAAACATGTGATGAGATGATAAAAACACATGTAATTTAATGATAAACATAATGTTTAGTGTTGATAAAACTAGTGCTTAGTGCTCATAAAAAAACATGTGATAATGTGATAAAAATCATGTTCGATTTTGGAAAATGAGGTGATAAAACTGGTGTTTAGTGTTGATAAACCCAGTGTATAGTGTTGATAAACCCAGTGTATAGTGTTGATAAAAATTACACAGACTTAACTTTTTTTTAAATCAGCCTCGAAATAAGGGTGATAACCTAGAGTTTAGTGTTGATAAAAAAAACATGTGATGAGATGATAAAAACACATGTAATTTAATGATAAATATAGTGTTTAGTGTTGATAAAACTAGTGCTTAGTGTTCATAAAAAAACATGTGATGATGTGATAAAAATCATGTTTGATTTTGGAAAATGGGGTGATAAAACTGGTGTTCAGTGTTGATAAACCCAGTGTATAGTGTTGATAAACCCAGTGTATTGTGTTGAAAAAAATTACACAGACTTAACTTTTTTTAAAATCAGCCCCGAAATAAGAGTGATAACCTAGAGTTTAGTGTTGATAAAAAACATGTGATGAGATGATAAAAACACATATAATTTAATGATAAACATAGTGTTTAGTGTTGATAAAACTAGTGCTTATTGTTTATTTAAAAAACATGTGATGATGTGATAAAAATCATGTTCGATTTTGGAAAATGAGGTGATAAATCCAGTGTATAGTGTTGATAAATCAAGTGTATAGTGTTGATAAACCCAGTGTATAGCGTTGATAAAAATTACTAAGACTTAACTTTTTTTTAAAAAATCAACCCCGAAAATAATTTTTTTTTTGTGCTTCAAAATATATTCATGAATGATCTTGATTGAAAGCCCTTGAAAAAACAAAACTAATGGCGCAAGTTTGAAGCCAATCGGAGTTCAAACGAAGCGGGAAAAATTAAATTAGTGAATAGGTAAAAAAAAAATACGATGATTTTACTAAAAAGTTCTTACCCCTTACTAAAAAGTGTTGTTTTTTTTGCAGTCAACAAGTCAACCACTCAATTGCATCTCATCCATCCATTCTTAAAATGAATGGCTTTGATTGGTTCACACAGTTTTTACGTTAAAGAGTGATTTCTATTTGATTTTTCCTCTATACTGTAGATTGACATGGACACACCTAAACTCAAAATTATAAATTAATAGTATGAAAGTTAGATCATATCCTTTGGCATGAACCACGCTAAATTGTGGTGATGATGGTTCGTATAGACATAAATGCATACAATACCTAATAGTGTAGCTAGACAAGAATCTTGGACTAGTTGTTACTCATTTTGTCCGCATCACAAATATATTTTTTTCATCAATTATTCTTAAATTTAATTTGTTATCATGAGATTCAAATCTAAATCATTTCAATGAACGAAACTAAAAATAAACTCTCGGAGAACCCTTCTGGGTTGCATAGGAACCCTTTAATATTGACCTCTTCATTTCCAGCCGCCCCGCCTTTTCCGACCCTATTTCCACGATGTCCGGCCACCACTCTCCTTCTCAGCCATCCCAGAAGAGCCCAGCCGTCTCGGGTTTCCTCCACGGCATCTCCTTCCCCGCCTTAGACAACGCATCCTCCGCCGTTCCCCCGTCCGAGTCACAGGGGCCCGGCCACAACACGCAGCGTCCTGGTCGCTCGTCGGCACTGGTCGTCCCGGAGTCCCTCCCGTCACATCCGCACCCGGGCGCGATCGTCCCATACGACCCCCCGCCCGTGGAGAAGGCAAAGGCCCCGACGTGGATGGCACCCCGACGCCCTCAGCTGAACTTGGCCGGAATCAGCCCCGCCAGCGTGAACGTGAACCACATGAGCTTCTGAGCACTATCGACGCCCCTCCGCCGGGTCTGCACCAAAGATCTCCTCCTCGGAGCGTGTTCGAGCCAAACCCGATGGACGGGCCACCGTCATATGCCAGATCTGTTTCCCGATAGGTCAGGAAACAGTCGGACTGTATCGCACCAGTGAGGGACTTTGAGGACGAAGACGAGGTCTTGGATGTACCGGTTGAGGTCGTTCTGGCGGCTACAAACGGAAAATATCTCTTCTCGCTAGCAGGTCGGGTCGCCGGGGGGGAAAGTCACAACCAAAATGCTGTTTGTGGGTTGATGTTGCAACAGTGGAAGGTGGACGGCCTCCAGGTCGAATTTCTGTCGCCAGATATTATCGGGTTCCATTTCCCGTTCCTAGCGACTATGGAGAACATCCGCCACCTTGGGCCGTGGGGATTCAGAACCTTAGTGTCCGCGATCTGATATCATCCTACATGGGCACTCAGGTAACCTCGACCCCTATACCTTTTGCTAGGCGGGAGGATCATTTCATGTGGATGAGGGTCAGGCTGGATGTGAATCAGTCGTTAAGGAGACGTATTCGTCGCCGCTTCCCTGGTAACGCCTGATGTGGACATAAAATGCATCGGTTTTGGATGTTTTTATCCCACATTCTTGAGCTTTTTAGTCCCGGGATTGTATAATTTGGTCCATTTTTCTCTCTATACTCGTACTTTGTCTCTCATTGTGTTTTGTAGGTGCTTTCACCGGAAAAAAAAGGCGCTAAAATAGAGGAAAATCCGGTTTTAGAAGTTTTGGAAGCTGAATGATTTTGCGAAGGGCATAACTTATTCATACGAACTCCGATTGTCTTCAATTTTATGTCAAATCGAAGGGAATTCAGAGATCTACAACTTTTGTCAAGGGCCCAAGACCGTTACGGCCCTCTATCAGGCCCGCGCGAGGATTTTCCATTTCCATACGGGTTTCTACTTAAAAAAAAAGAAGAAATTTTCCTATTCCAAATCCGAATTTGAGAAGGAAATAAGGTTCTTGAAGTCCTATATACAGGGGACCACGAATTTGGAGAGGGTTATTATTTGGGATGTTGAGTGAGCGAAAGAGAAAATTAGGGGAACATGAGATAGTGAATCTTAGTGAAGAATGCTCTGCAGTTTTACTCAATAAGTTACCCCCTAAACTTAAAGACCCAGGTAGTTTCACTTTGCCATGTGAGATGGGGAAAATATC
Source organism: Erodium maritimum (assembly GCA_963921825.1). NCBI lineage: Eukaryota > Viridiplantae > Streptophyta > Magnoliopsida > Geraniales > Geraniaceae > Erodium > Erodium maritimum. The sequence goes on from OY997592.1 coordinate 179,158, forward strand.
TTTTGCTAGAGCCCTATGTGACTTAGGAGCAAGCATAAATTTAATGCCCTTATCCGTCTTTCAGAAATTGGGATTAGAAGAGGAACCTATACCAACATCAGTAACCCTACAACTAGCAGATAGATCTATAAAATATCCAAGAGGTATTATTGAGGATGTGTTAGTCAAAGTAGATAAATTTATATTTCCTAGCTGATTTTATAATCTTGGATATGGCTGAGGACTATGAGATTCCACTGATTTTGGGTAGGCCATTTTTGGCCACAGCCCGAGCCCTTATAGATGTGGAACAAAGTAAGTTGACCTTGAGATATGGTCAGGAAGAAGTAGTTTACAATGTGTTTAAATCTATGAAGCATGTTAGTCCAGATAATACATGTTTTAGGATCGATGCTTATGATCATGTTATTCAAGAGAATTTTAATATTTGTGGATTTGAGACTCCTCTTGAGGCATGTTTAGTAGACAGTATTGGCGAACTGTGTGTATCTTCACAGGAAGGTGCAGATGAAGTGATCCAGATGTTGGAGGCTTGTCCACCTTGGAAGACTCGCAACACCCCTAAATTTATCACATTGGAAGCAACTTCGGGGCCAAAGTTGAAACCCTCAGTTGAACAAGCCCCAGAACTAGAATTGAAAACTCTTCTTGAGTCTCTTAAATATGTATTTTTGAATGACAATAACACTTTGCATGTAATAATTTATGCTGCATTGTCACCTCTACAGGAAGAAAAGCTGATGAGAGTTCTGAAGGGGCATAAAAAGGCTTTTGGATGGACCATTGCAGACATCCAAGGGATAAGTCCAGCCACATGCATGCACAAGATACTCATGGAGGATGATCACAAGCAGAGTGTGCAGCAACAAAGAAGACTAAACCCGCTGATGCAAGAGTTAGTGAAAAAGGAGGTAATCAAGCTCCTAGATGCAGGTATCATCTATCCTATTTCTGATAGTGCATGAGTTAGTCCATTTCAGTGTGTGCCTAAAAAGGGGGGGATCACAGTAGTGAAAAATGATAACAATGAATTACTCCCAACTAGGACCGTTACAGGATGGAGAGTATGCATTGATTACTAGAAACTAAATGATGCCACCCGTAAGGACCATTTTCCCCTACCTTTTATCGATCAAATGTTAGAGAGATTAGCAGGACATGACTATTATTGCTTTTTAGATGGATATAGCGGGTATAATCAAATTGCCATAGACCCTAAAGACCAAGAGAAAACTACTTTTACTTGTCCTTATGGCACATTTGCATATAGAAGAATGCCATTTGGTTTATGCAATGCTCCCGCTACATTTCAAAGATGCATGCTTGCAATATGACATGGTAGGCACATATCTAGAAGTGTTCATGGATGATTTTTCTTTGTTTGGTTCCTCATATGATAACTGCTTAAGTAATTTGGATGCTGTATTAACAAGGTGTGAGGAATCAAATCTGGGGCTTAATTGGGAAAAATGTCACTTCATGGTTACACAGGGAATAGTCTTAGGACATAAAATTTCCTCAAAAGGGATTGAGGTAGACACAGCTAAAGTGGATGTAATTGGGAAATTACTTTCGCATGATTCAGTAAAACGAGTTAGGAGCTTTTTAGGACATGCAGGCTTTTATCGTAGATTCATAAAGGGATTTTCAGAACTATCTAAACCACTAAGCAATTTACTTGTTAAAGATGTTCCTTATTTGTTTTTGATGATGCTTGTCTAACTGCTTTTAAAACTCTTAAAGAGAAGTTAATAAATGCACCTGTTATGGTAAGCCCTGATTGGTCTCTACCTTTCGAACTCATGTGTGATGCTAGTGATCTAGCTATTGGGGTTGTCCTAGGACAGAGAAAAGACAAGGTATTCCATACAATTTACTACGCTAGTAGAGTACTGAATGAGGCTCAGGTAAATTACGCTACAACTGAAAAAGAATTACTTACTGTAGTATTTGCATGTGAAAAAATTCATTCCTATCTAATCCCGTCTAAGGTAATAGTATATACCGATCATGCTGTCCTGAAATATTTGCTAAGTAAAAAAGATGCTAAACCTAGATTACTGCGATGGATTTTTTTGTTGCAGGAATTTGATTTGGAAATTAAAGATAAGAAAGGGGTAGAAAATGTAGTTGCTGATTACCTGTCTAGGATTGAAAATCCTTACGAAAACACTAAAATGCCTATAAATGAGGAGTTCCCTGATGAACGCCTCTATAAAGTAGATAACCAAAAAGCCCCATGGTTTGCACATTTTGCAAATTATTTGGTTTCAGGGATAGTACCTGGGGATCTAACATCCCACCAGAAAAAGAAATTTATGCATGATGCAAAAAATTATATATGGGATGATCCTCTTTTGTTTAAGGTTTGTGCAGATCAAATGATAAGGAGGTGTGTACCCGACTCTGCAATCCAAGAGATCCTCTTCCACTGTCATGGGGGAGAAGTAGGAGGGAATTTTGGTCCTGCCAGAACAGCTCGTAAGGTGCTTCAGTCAGGTTTCTATTGGCCTACACTCTTTCATGATGCCTATGTATATGTCAAATGTTGTGATCGATGCCAGCGCACAGGTAATATCTCTAAGAGGCAGGAAATGCCAATGAACGTCTATCTTGAGGTAGAATTATTTGACCTTAGGGGAATGCATTTTATGGGACCTTTTCCACGCTCGAATAGTAATGAATATATTCTTGTGGCTGTGGATTATGTATCCAAATGGGCAGAAGTAGTGGCTCTGCCCACAAATGACCATAAACCGGTATTAGCCTTTTTAAAGAAAAAAAAAATTTCCCGGTTTGGTGTACCTATGGCAATAATTAGTGATGGTGGAAAACATTTCTGCAACAAATATTTTTGAAAACTTTTAGCTAGCTATGGAGTCCACCATCAATTGGCCACACCCTATCATCCCCAAACTAGTGGTCAAGTAGAAGTGACCAATAGAGAACTAAAGAGCATCTTGGAAAAGACCGTCAATGCATGTAGGAAGGATTGGTCTACCAAGCTTGATGATGCTCTCTGGGCTTACAGAACTGCATTTAAAACCCCTATTGGTTGTTCACCTTATAGACTTGTGTATGGAAAATCTTGTCATTTACCTGTTGAATTAGAACATAAAGCTTTTTGGGCAATTAAATTCCTTAACTGTGATCCCCTAGCTTGTAGTTTAAACAGAGTAGTACAGATAAATGAACTGGAGGAATTCCGATCTCAAGCCTATCACAATGCAGCACTGTACAAGGAGAGAACAAAGGCATGGCATGACAAGAACATCAATCCCAGAGAATTTAAAGAAGGAGACCGGGTTTTGCTTTATAATTCTAAACTCAAGCTCATAGCTGGTAAGCTCGTTTCAAAGTGGAGTGGGCCTTTTCGGGTGATGAGGGTTCTCTCTAAGGGAGCCGTCGAGATATCCGATGGTAAAGGGGCCTCATTTTTAGTGAATGGGCATATAATCAAGCAATACTATGGTGGTATGATTGGGAATCAGGAAGTATTTTTCCTACAAGAGCCTGAAGTTGAGGTGTGGAGGCGGCATAAGCCGCCTTTAAGTCTAGCCAACGACTTTAAACAAAGGTGCTTCTCGGGAGGCAACTCGAGGTTTGTATATTCATTTATTTTTCTTTTTGTTGAGCTGATTAAGGATATATGTCACTGCAGGTACCAAGATTTGTGGTCTGAAGGGGAAAAGAAAAAGAAAACAAGCACTGTTCTGATCCTCAAAGTCAAACGGTTCAGCAGCTAGGAGTATTATTATAGGAAGACCACAAGGTAGGGAAAGTACTAAACTCCTCGTGCAATTTAATACTTAGTATGCCTATTAGGTTAATAAAATCGGAAAGGTTCTAGAAATGCACATAGGATGCGAATAACTAGAATAATTGTCTTTCAATTACTAATAACCGGACGTGTCTAGTATGCATGCATAGGATGTGAACAACTAGTTTAACTCGCTTTCAATACTTGGGAACTTGCTTTATTGGTAGAAAGGTCGAGATGAGCCATAGGATTGGTTGTGGTTGCCTCACATGCAATGCTTGCTTAGTTTTATGATGAACTAAGAGTCTAATGAAACTAGATAAAGTGTATGTTTGAATGATCGAATGAATGCTTGGATGATTGTATCATTGAATGAATGCATGAATGAATGAATGATTGAGTGTAATTGGTTGTGCCAAAAGAGTATGATCGGGTGAGTGATAAACTGATGGAACGTGGTTGGTAAGTATGCATGTAAGTGTAATTGCGGGTATGAATCCCTTGTGATGTGTATTGATGAATTGTGTGGACCCCGCGGGGCATTGTTTGATTGATCCTGCGGGATATTGATTGTGGACCCTGCGGGGATTGTTTGATTGATTCTGCGGGATATTGATTGTGGACCCTGCGGGGCATTGTTTGATAGATCATGCAGGATATTGGATGTGGACACTGCGGGGCATTGGTTGATTGAACCTGCGGGATATTGGTTGTGGACCCTACGGGGCACTGGTTGGTTAATCTTGCGGGATATTGATTGGAGGACCCTGCGGGGCATTGGTTGGTTAATCCTGCGGGATATTGGTTGTGGACCCTACGGGGCATTGGTTGGTGATCCGGTATGGTACCCACACCGTTGAGGATTCCGGTGTGGGGTAGTATCATAGCCGATGGTTGGTTTAACCTGCGGGGATGATTATTGGTGGTCCGGTATGGTACCCACCCCATAGAGGATTCCGGTGTGGGGTAGTATCATAGCCGTTGGATGGTTGACCCTGCGGAGAATGGTACCTACATCGTTGAGGATTCCGGTGTAGGGTAGTATAATGGTTATTGTTGATACGGTATGGTACCTACACCGTTGAGGATTCCGGTGTAGGGTAGTATCATAGCCGATGGATTGTTATTCTGTTGCATCCCAATGACATAGTGTCCTTTGGGGGCATTTCCGAGAATCCCAACGATAAGCGTCCCTCAGGGATACCGGTAGCCCGATGTATGTGCCTCCTCTGGACCGAGGGAAAATCTGATATGACACGAATACACTTGTGGATCGGAGTATGGGATCCGATATGACACAAGAATCTATTCATGAATCGGAGTATTGAGGATTTGAGTTGTTGGCGTGATATTCACGTGATCCCATTTTAGTAGTTATCGAATCTTTACCCGTTGATATTGTGGCATGTTTTGAGGCGTGCCGCCTTCCGACTAGATGTCGGTACATTGGATTATTCCCTTGATTGAGATACGTCTACCTTTCCACGAGATGTGATGAAACGAACGGTTGTTCGAAACCCTGTAGTGGTCATGAGAACATTTGTTTTGAGGGTTGCATCTGTGTGTTCCTTGCTTGCTTTGGGTGTGTTAGGTCGTGACATGAACTTATAGGCGTTCCAGTGTGAACTATTCTTGTGATGGTTATTAAAGATAAAATGCGAAGTTACATCTGCGGATGGCTCCGTCTTTATCCGACTTTCGGAGTATTTCGGTAAGACACCCATACCGATGGAAATTTCCGGTATGGCATGTCTAGACCGATGTCGAGTGTTTCGGTGTGATACCTATGCCGTTGAGGATTCCGGTGTGAGGTATCTACATCGAGGTTGTTTGTGACGGTCCGCTGTCTACACCGTCGTTGGATTTCGTTATAGGTTACCAAGATCGTTATCTGTTATTCCTCAGTGTCTGAGGGCTAATCGACTTGTTGTGTGTACTCTTTGATTCCTTGTGATGATCTAATTTGTTTCACGTTGAAATTGTGAAGTGTTAAGAAATACTGTTTGTCAACGCCAAGTTTGATTTTGGGTATTACTCCTTGTAGAATTGTTGTGGTTGGTCTTGACTTGGTAGTGTTTGAGTTCTGTTGTGGTTAGTCCCTGCATCGGTTGCTAAGGAGGAAACGGAGAAGTAACGTTGGTGTGTGGTTCCGACTCTGTTCGACTTGCAGAGCGTCCCGGCAGGATACCTGTGCCGACGGAAAATTCCGGTATAGGATATCTAGACCGTTACCTGAGATTCTTGAGTGTTTGAGTGTTATTCGGCTTGTGTTTTTGCTCGGTTTTTCTTTGAGTTTTGGCATGGCTTGTTACCCGTTGATATTGTGAACGGTTGAGTGAGGCTATTCTTCACCGCCAAGTATGACGTTTGAGTAACTAGCGTGAATCTAGTGAAGCACGATTAAGCGAAGGTCGCGTAGATTCGGAAACGGTTAAAGACCGCGCAGAGCTGACAAAAGAGTTACACCGATGAAAGGCGCAAGCCTCTTGTGTGTTTCAATTTGTGATCAGATATTTCTGAGGGTGAGTCCGAAGGAGGGCCCAGTACGGTTCAACCGTGACGGAGGCAAGTTGACCCCGCAACTGATCGGACCTTTTGAGGTTTTTGGCAGAATTTGAGCCGTTACCTATCGTCTTCCATGTTCCGACTGCGAAAGTACACCGCGGATACCTCACTTATGAATTGTAAGAGAACGTTCCATGAGATAGGGTCAAGAGGAGCGTGTTCGTTTCGAATTTCGAGGACGAAATTCTTTTAAGGGGAGTAGACTGTAAAACCCCACTTATTTTAAAGGGTAATGTTGTGAAATCTGAAACGTTGGGGTAGGAAAGTGCATCAAGTATTTTGTTTAAAAGAAAAAAAATTTAAAAAAAAGGACAAGAGGCTTTTGGGCTGACTGGGCCGGTCAGGGGCGAGCTGGGCCCAGACTGACGAGATTTGGCCCACCTCACGCTTCAGAAACCCTTGCCCAAACCCTGTGCTTCCTCTTCACTCGTTCGAGCACGCCTACCAAGACAGAACCTCGCCGCCCTCAATTCCTCTCTCTCTCGACTCATCATGTTCCTCCTTCCTCTCTCGAAACGCTTCCCTTCACAGATCCACACCCAACCAAGCCTCGCCGAGTCGTTCCTTCATCGTACCAGATCTACCCTCGCCGATACAAGAACGCGAGACGCCATAGCCGCCGACTACCCTCGTCGTCGTTTCCTGTTGCGACGCACACAACGCCGGCACGAGACGACGTAGCCACCGCCGTCGAGTCGCGTCCGGATTCGAACCCCGTTGTCGTCGCTGTCACGCGAACCAGTTCGAGCTCGCCATCGCCGTCGGAGATCTGTGTTGGTTCTCGTCGCCCGAGCTCGTTTCACGCCGTTCCGGGGTCAAGGAAGTGATTCAGGTGAGCGAGCGTCGCCGCCCTTCTTCCCGACCTTTTTCCCCCTTCTTCCTGAGCTCCTGACGCCGTGCACCGCCGTACCTGACGAAGCCCTCGCCGGAGAAATGCTCGTCCGTCGCCTCTGGCTCGATCAGGACAGGACTGGGCCTTGGGCCGGTTTAGAATTGGGGACGGGTCGTGGCCCAGAAGTGAAGACGAGCTTTGGGCCGGACAACCCAAGTTGGGCATGGATTAGGCCTGGACTCGGGCCAGGCCCAGGCCCGAGAGGCCGGGTCTGGACGCGGGTTCGGACCTGGGTCGGAGCCGGGTCTGTGGCCGGCTTCAGGTCAGGCTGGGTCCGGGTTTGGTCCGGGTCTGGACTTGGATCCGGGTCAGTTTCCGGATTCGGGCCGGGTTTCGGGTCGGACTTGGGACGGCCGGGTCTGGACAGGAAGATTACATTAATATTAATTAATTTGATTACATTTTGGACTAAAATCAGATACTTTGGACCTATCAGTCTAATTAAAAGGCAACCAGTTAATTTATCTTAAACTGATATTGGACTTAACTGTTAAAATCCAGACTGGACTTCGCCCGAGAAGACGGAGTTGGCCTAGTCGTCAGCAGCTAGGAGTATTATTAGAGGAAGACCACAAGGTAGGGAAAGTACTAAACTCCTCGTGCAATTTAATACTTAGTATGCCTATTAGGTTAATAAAATCGGAAAGGTCCTAGAAATGCACATAGGATGCGAATAACTAGAATAATTGTCTTTCAATTACTAATAACCGGACGTGTCTAGTATGCATGCATAGGATGTGAACAACTAGTTTAACTCGCTTTCAATACTTGGGAACTTGCTTTACTGGTAGAAAGGCCGAGATGAGCCATAGGATTGGTTGTGGTTGCCTCACATGCAATGCTTGCTTAGTTTTATGATGAACTAAGGGTCTAATGAAACTAGATAAATTGTATGTTTGAATGATCGAATGAATGCTTGGATGATTGTATGAATGCATGAATGAATGAATGATTGAGTGTAATTGGTTGTGCCAAAAGAGTATGATCGGGTGAGTGATAGACCGATGGAACGTGGTTGGTAAGTGTGCAGGTAAGTGTACTTGTGAATCCCCCTTGTGATGTGTGTTGGTGAATCTGTCTCATTGATTGATTGATCCTGCGGGATATTGGTTGTGGACCCTGCGGGGCATTGATTGATTGATCCTGCGGGATATTGGTTGTGGACCCTGCGAGGCATTGGTTAGTTAATCCTGCGGGATACTGATTAGAGGAGTGTGGGGCATTGGTTAGTTAATCCTGCATGATATTGATTAGAGGACCCTACGGGGCATTGGTTGGTTAATCCTGCAGGATATTGATTGGTGGACCCTGTGGGGCATTGATTGGTTGATCCTGCGGGATATTGATTGGTGGACCCAGCGGGGCATTGATTGGCTGATCCTGCGGGATATTGATTATTGGTGATCCGGTATGGTACCCACACCGTAGAGGATTCCGGTGTGGGGTAATATCATAGCCGATGGATGGTACCCACACCGTTGAGGATTCTGGTGTAGGATAGTATAATGATTATTGGTGATCCGGTATGGTACCCACACCGTAGAGGATTCCGGTGTGGGGTAGTATCATAGCCGTTGGATGGTTGACCACACCGTTGAGGATTCCGGTGTAGGGTAGTATAATGATTATTGGTGATCTGGTATGATACCCACACCGTAGAGGATTCCGGTGTGGGTAGTATCATAGCCGAGGGATTGTTATTCTGTTGCATCCCGACGACATATTGTCCTTTGGGGGCATTTCCGAGAATCCCGACGATAACCGTCCCTCAGAGATTGTTACTGGTAGCCCAATGTATGTGCCTCTTCTGGACCGAGGGAAAATTTGACATGACACAAGTACTCTTGTGGATCGGAGTATGGGATCCGATATGACACAAGAACCTACTCGTGGATTGGAGTATTGAGGATTTGAGCTGTTAGTGTGACATCCACTTGACTCCATTCTAGTAGTTATCGAATCTTTACAAGCGCTTTTCACTTATTCTATCGAAAGTTACCGTCATCTTTAAGAATGTGATATTGTTCTTATCTTGCCTATTTTATAACATCATTTTGATTAAAAGTATTAATTGCATTATGTGTCGTCGTGCTAATGCAGTTTTATTACTAAACTGGAGGTTAAACTGTTTATGATTTTCCCTACTGAGCGTAAGCTCACCACTATTTGTTTTATTGACTATTTATACAGGCGTGCTTGATGAGTAGTGGACTCGAGGCTCGGGAGCTTCTGGAGAGTCTGGGCATTATGGTCTTAGAGACGTCTTTTCGATCACCGTAGTGAACCCCATGTTTTACTTATTCCCTATGGAGCCTCGGCTCTTAATTATAATTAGGAACATGTTATTCGATTATTTTATCGGAACCTTTGAGTATTTAAATCAGTTTTTATTATTCTTTTGTTATTATTTAATTATCAACTCAAGTCGCGTCTCGAGTCTGGCCAAAACCGGATTTGGGGCGTGACAGCTTCTTTGTGACACGGAACGGATGCCAAACCGGACCGCCAAGAAGCCCGCCAGGGGCTGCAAAACGGGCCGGTACGAGGCCCTTTACAGGTCATATGAAGGGCCGGAGTGTGATACGGTACGGGTGACCAACCGGGCCGGATTGCGATACGGACCAGGCCTTCGAGCGGGCCGGGCAGTCGCCCGTTCCGGATGTCATGTCGTGCTGCACCAATGGGCCTCCCTTGTACCTGATCCCTTTCCTAAACACCCCAGCCACCACTCCTTTTCCTCTCACCTTATCTCTTCGTTCCACCACACCTACACCTTCATCTCCACAGCAACACCAACCCTTTTTACACCTTCATCTCCACAACAACACCAACCCTTTTTACACCTTCATCTCCACTGCAACCCCCATTCTCAGTTCCATTCCTCCACATAAACCTTAAAACTTTATCTCCACCAATCATTCCTCTCTGTACAGTTCAACCCCGACTCACAAGAAAATAAAATCACAGGTGCGTCAGGGAGACCTTCGCGTGTTGCATTCCGGGCCGTCCCAAGACCTACACCGGCACACGTTCCAGCGTCTACAGCGAACCTCTGGGTTCTGCGTTTCGGCACGGTAAGCGACCCGTCCCAAGTCGTATTCCGGCACGGTAAGCGAACAGTTCAGTGTCGTATTCCGGCCCGTCCAGAAGCGTGAACCAGGTGACCGTTTGGCCCTCCGAGAGATCCGCTCTGTGTCGCTCGCCGGTCCTCCGAGAAATTCGTTCTGTGCTGCATTCCGGCACACCCAGTGACCCGCCCCGTACTTCATTCCGTGCCAAACCAGTGAAGAGCATAAGTGAAAATGTCAGAGACAATCCACTACCAAAGGAAAAAGAGAACTCGAAAGGGTAAATCAGGGGAAGGATCAAGCTCCCAAGCAAGGAATCAAGAAGCCCCGGAGCAACCTGAGAAACCTGTGGAATATTGGATTGACCCGAGTCCACTGCCACGACGTCCTTATTCGCCTGACTCGGATATAGGTACCCCTGGCATCCCTTGCCTTATTTTCAGTGATAACCCTATTCGGAACACACGACTCAAGCTTCTGCAGGGAAGAGAAATAATGACACCCAAGTTTGTCGACTTGGGCTTTGTGCAAACAGGACTCCGGTGCAGGGAGGAGTTTATCAACCGGCTGGAGGGAGTCGGTTGGTCAACTCTTTCCACTTGGTATCCTCGTTCCTATAGGAACTTAACACTGGAGTTCTTGGCGTCATTTAGCATTCAATGGTCCAATGACGACAGGGTCGTGTGCTTCCGGTTGTGTGGACGATAGTTCCGACTCTCCCAAAGGGAGTTCGTGATAGCTCTTGGTTTCACTCCCTATGATGGGGACCTACCCGACCCACCCACAGTAGGGGAATGTTGGGCACATATTTCAAAGCCTAGGGATGGCTTTAGCAACAGTCTGAATGTTACTCGGTTGAAATCCCCGGTGCTGAGATATTTCCACAAGGTTCTGCCGTACACCATTTTTGGTAGGGCAGACAATGCTCATACTCTCATACATCGGGAAATAGGAATTGTGTACTGCTTTGAGGTGGGAAGAAGAGCTCCCTTTGACTTTTCTATCCTGGAGTATTTGGAGGGACAGACCAAGAAGAAAGATGGAAAAATTGGGTGTGCTGCAATAGCTACCCAATTAGCACAATCTCTCGGAATGTGGGATGATCCTCAAGAGGAAGCCATGCTTCTCCCCATTTAGGGGGATTACATAGAAAGAGTCATCTTCAGCAAGAAAGAGTTATTTGAGGGTGTTGGGGGAAATCCAACACTAGAGGAGCGAGTGACGGCTATGCATGAGAAGGTGACTATGCTCCGGGCTGAGGTGGCTGATTTAAGACAAGGGCAACGCCCAACCCTCTTTGATTGAGCTGCAATATGAAAGGTTGTCGGAATTCTGTCGTCGATGTTGTAGGTTGACACATCGTTTACCTGACTGTACGGCTCACCTACCTGGAATTGGTCGGGAGGAGGCCCGTTATGATACCTCTATAAGGGTGCCAAGACACCTAGATGTGGATCGCCTGCTCAAGACGGTCTGGCAGCCCCCGAGACATAGTGGGGAGTTGGCAGTAGATGATCTCCTGACAGGCCTCTCCCTGAATCCGATCAGCAGGTCCAGAGAAGAATCCCATGGGGTAGTGGCACTTTTTCAGCATTACCAGTCACGAGACTCCTGGAGGTTTCCAAAAGGGAGGACTATCACCCGAAGTCTGACAACTTGGATAAAGTTGTCCCGGAAGGGACGGTAATCACAATGCAAGAAGAATCCCCGAGAGTATTTAGGGGACAACTGGGTATCACGAAGCCTGACAACCTGGCTAACGTCCCCTATGTTGGGGGTGATTTTTGTCCGGAAGGGTATGCAGGCGACCTGGGCTCACCAGCGGGGAAGCAGAAAGATCCCCAGGCCCCGTCCAGAAGTGCAGGTCCCATCAGATCCAAGACGATGAAGACCAAGATGAAGAGTAGGAGCGTACAACTGTACGCTAAAGCTACATGTACAAAGAAAGTTTTGGAGCTGTCTGACATCATTCCCCAGGAGCACAAGCCGGGCAAGGACAAGGAGGAGCAGACTACACAAGTGGAGGTAGTGAGGCCTCCTCTGCAGGAATGAAAAGACCCGGCGGGGTGGGTTTGGTCGTCTCTGTCCTATATCCACAGACCCGGGACTGCCAGTGTTGGGAGGTCTCGGAAAAACCGCAATCACAGCTCTTTATATATGGTCGCTTTATATTTATTTTGATTTTTGTTGGAACTATCTGGTTTATTTTTTGTGCTGGACAACTTTGATTATGTCTCGTTGTTTTTAGACGTTGGTGAGGGGATGTCGTGAGTTAGTGTCTACGATAAAAAGTAGACTATTTCTACGGGTCCATGAGCGCTGAGCTTGCTACGGTCGGCCTAGACACATATATGGAACCCAGAGCGGTTACGCTCTACATTGTATGGTTTTTTGGTTGTAGTAATGCACTTCCCCAGTTACCCGTTTCAAAAAAAAACTGATTTCCTTTATATTTGTTAAGAATAATTGTAAAAAAAAATATACCATGAGATATCCGCATTTTAAATTTTTGAGAAATTTTCAATTTAATACACTGGCAAACATTTATTTGAACTATAATACCTTAGCTTGTTTTTTTTTTGCATTTTAATACCCTAACAAACATTTATTTTCACTTTCATACCCAACCGTTAACTTTCCATCCAAATTGGATGAAAAGTCCAAAATACCCCTTGAGACCAATCATATTTTCAAAACCTACCACAAAAAATCGTATTTTTTATATATTTAAAAAAACTATATTTTATTTCAAAAAATATTTAAAAAATCAGTTTTTATATATTTCAAAAATCATATTTTTATATAATTCAAAAAATCAGATTTATTAAAAAATATTTAAAAATCAGTTTTTATATATTAAAAAAAAGATTTTTATATGTTTTTTAAAAAATAGATTTTATTTCAAAAAATATTTAAAAAAATGAAGTTTTTATATGTTTCATAATAATATTTTTATATAATTTAAAAAACAGATTTATTTCAAAAAAGAAATTTAAAAATAAGTTTTTTTTATATTACAAGAATCAGATTTTTTTATATATTTTAAAAAAATTAGATTTTATTTCAAAAAATATTTAAAAAAAATCAGTTTTTATATATTTAAAAAATAAATTTTTATATATTTCAAAAATCATATTTTTATGTAATTCAAAAAAATCATATTTATTTTTAAAAAAAATTAAAATCAGTTTTTTATATATCACACAAAACAGATTTTTATATATTTCAAAAAATATATATTTTATTTCAAAAAATATTTTTAAAAAATCAATTTTTATATATTTAAAAAATCAAAGGTTGAAGGGAGTTTTTGGTATTTTTTTTTGAAAAAACAAGGTCATGTGCAAAGCACATGACTATTTTCTATCCATTTTGGATGGAAAGTTAACGGTTGGGTATGAAAGTGAAAATAAATGTTTGTCAGGGTAAAAAAAAACAAGCTAGGGAATTATAGTACAAATAAATGTTTGGCAGAGTATTAAATTAAAAAAAAATTCTAAATATTTTTACCATCTTCTTTGATATTTGCATAAAAATACCAGAAACTCAATGTTTTGTTGCTATTTGTATAAAAAAATCCCCTATGATTCAAATTTAAAAAAATAACAAGTACAAAAATATGAATATTCTAATCATACAATAAGTAAGAAATTTGAGGTGAAAATTTGAAGATTATGTTCTTCAGCTATTATTTTTTAAATAATAGGGGTAAAATCATTTTTCAAATTAATTTATACAAAATGCAACAAGAAAACAAGTATAGGGCACTTTTTACAATTATAAAAGAAAATGACTACAATTTACAAAAAAAAAAAAGTGGATACCTTATGATATATTTTTTTACAATTATCCCAAGTTGTTATTCACTATAATCACTGAGATTCGAACCAATACTGAATCACTTCCATTGTCATAACTAGTGTTACAAGCCTACAAGAGAAATGCTGTCAAAATTGCATTTTTCAAAATTTCATGTACATTTTTCTTTTTCTCACTAAAGCACATGTATATGATCATGTTAGTCACATAACTCCATATTACAGCCAATTCCTAGTCCTTATGCTGCCCGTCCTTCTCCCCGAGGCATCTTCTTCGATCCCGCTGCAATACAGCACAAAGAGAGTGATTCAAACAATACATGAATAGTCAAATTTAAATACATACTTGGCAAACGGAAAAACATGAGAGTAATCCAACTGTGAAGATTTATACTGTCATAATTCAACTCATCTTTGCCACAACATAATTCTTCACTGAGCAACTGTTATTTACTGTTTCTATGAGAATAAATCTGAACTTACTCTTTTATCACAAGAATGCATGTTCATAACCACTAGTACAGATTCATGTCCAATTTTCTAACTACTAATTAATAAAGGGATAACTGCAAAAAAGTGACATGAGGTATTTACTTCCTGCAAGTTGTAGCTTTGTTCTTTGCTAATTGCAAAAAAAGTGCCATGAACTTGCCTTTTTGTTGCGCTTTGTGTAAATTTGTTTCAAAATGACGATTTCAAAATTTTAAAATAATAAGTAAAAAACAAAAAGAAACCCGGAATTTGCACCTTACTTTTCTTCTCCTGTGGAAGGAGGAAGAAAATTAAGAGAAATGAAACTTATGGATTTTTGTTTTGTTTTTTACTTATATTTTTTAAAGGGTAAAGTGGCCATTTTGAAATAAAATTACACAAAGTGCAACAAAAAGGCAAATTCAGAGCACTAAGTTGCAAAAAGTGAATAACTCAGGGTACTTTTTTACAATTATCCCTCTGATAAAAGATGTAGTTTAGGGTGAAACAGAAATTGTTTTTCAAAAAATATACAAACATAGCTCATTATCTCTGTATGGAACCAAGAGCATACACCAGAATGTAACACCGAAGATGGTATATTTCTTGGTGGAGCAAAGAGACTGTAATTGCTAAAAACTACAAAAAAAATATTCATGTGCTAAAAACTACATTGAGTTTAAAAGTGTACAGAAACATAAAATAAGTATTGTCCAGTCTTCTGTTACAAATAATGAACAGAATATTATGTTCTGTTAAGTATTGGCCCATATGTTTTGTCCACAGTACTTTTCAATGCTATATGTTTTGACCATGGCACTTTTCAATTATATACGTATTGTCTACATATATACAGAATATTCTGTTCATTATTTGTAACAGAAAACGGTGAACAATACTTATTGTATGTTTTTGTCAACTTTTAAACTTGCTGTAGTTTTTAGCATGTGGACAAAACTTTTTGTAGTTTTTAGCAATTAACCCTAATATTAAATATAGGACTATTTTAGAGTTGTATTGGTACTTTATAGGTATAATTTTAAGCAGTCTCTGATCATCAAGAGAGAGAGAGAGAGAGCATACTATCTTCAACATCCTTCATCTGGTAATAGTGAGGGGCTATCTCCACCAGCCAGTCTGGTTTTAGTTCAGTAACCTGCAAGTTTCCAAGTGTAATCTATGAGCATAAATATGTCAAGTGAATCCTCCACACAAGGGACATGAAAACTAATGATAAACACTTACCTGTCTCATATACTCCTTGGTTGTAAGAACCAGTTCATGATATATAACCCACCTTGGGAGGATCTGAAGATACATAAACCCATCAAACTAAGGAAGTTACATGGATTCGAAGATATATGAGCACAAACACTCTTAAGAACGATTGTTTATAGGGATAATTGCAAAAAAAAAGTATCATGAGGTATTTATTTTTTGCAACTTGTATCCCACTTCTTTGATAGGTGCAGAAAAGTACCCTGAACTTGTCTTTTTTTGCAATTTGTATAAAATGACGATTTTACCCTTACAATTTAGATTTAAAAAATAGCAAGTAAAAAGAAAAAAATCAAAATTTTCATTTCCCCTAAATTTCTTCATCTTTGTACTGAACAAAGAGTAAGAAATTTAAGGGATATGAAAATTTGGGTTTTATCTGCTCTTCAATTATTATTTAAAAAAATTAATTTCCAAGGGTAAAATCGCCATTTTGAAAACAAATTTATACAATTGCAACAAAAAGACAAGTTCAGGGCACTTTTTTGCAATTACCCAAGAAGAGGGCTACAAGTTGCAAAAAATGAATACCTCATGGCACTGACACATTTTCATGAATCTTAGAACATCAACCATTAAAAACATGGGCATATCATCTTACCTGTGCTAACCCTGAGCTCGGGTGTATGTGAACAGTCTGGGGATGTTTGACTGTTCTGTAGGCTCCACTTTTTTGCAGCTTTGCAGAATGAGGGAAAAATCCTGAATAAAACAATTATATTTGAAGTGAATACAAATTCGAACATTCAAGTGACATTATGAACTGAGGTAGTTATGCATTACCGGAAGTTATTGTCTTCTTTATAGCATCAAGGTCATTGGTATTAGTGGTCGGTTCAATTTCAACTCTCTCCAAGAGCCCCGCCAACTGGTCCCTGATATCTCTAGCGCGTTTCATACTCCTCACCTGGACACATTCAAATTAGAAATTAATATTGCAATTTAAGACCGAATGCACCCAGAATGAAATTTCACCAGAATATTAGTTCGATCAAAATGGAAATTATGTAACTGTACCTGGATATAGTTCTCATAGCACCATTGCGTTGAAAAATTAGTTTCTTTCCATGAATCGTAAACCTTGAAAAAGAGATGGGATAGGATCAGTAAGTACACATGACTCACACTGATTAAATATATTCTGAAAAGAACAACACAAGCATAAGTAATGAACCAACCTTAAGCAATGCAATGTGGTCCCCCACATTGCCAGAGTGGAAATTCATTCGGGCATTGTCAGCATGAACTTGTTTGTCCTTGGGGCGGTAAAAAATCGAATTACCAATAGAAAGCATAGCTGCGATGGAGATAGCATCCTCGGAGCACTGATACTTTTCAGAGGCAACTATCATCTTAGAGAGCATAGGATCCAATGGGAACTCTGCCATTCGTCTACCCATCTTAGTCAACTCTCCATGTGAGTTCAGTGCGCTCAGAGCAAACAGAAGTTCTAGAGCTTTTAGTATTGCTTCGGCAGGTGGTGGGTCCATGAAATCAAAATTTATCAGGTCGTGGATACCGAGGCTCTTAAGACTGAGGACAACATTTGCAAGATTAGTCCTTTGTATTTCGGGTACTGTATTGTCGTCCAAATCATGCATATAGTTGTGGTGAGTGTATAGCCTATAACACTTTCCAGGACCCGTTCTTCCAGATCTACCAGCCCTTTGCTGAGCTGATGCTTTTGAGACAGGAGCAACCAGCAATGACTCCATACCAGTCCTTGGATTGTAGGACTTCATTTTGCAGAAACCGGGGTCAATTACGTATTTTATCCCATCTATAGTCAATGATGTCTCAGCAATATTTGTAGCCAACACTACCTTGCGTGCACCTTCAGGAGTAGGTTCAAATATTTTCGCCTGCAGCTCGGTTGGCAGGTTCGCGTATATAGGGCATATTATCAACTCTGCTATCTTTGTCCCCAAGCCCCTTGTCCTGTGTTTTAGAATTTCTTCTGCTGTTTCAATCTCTTCTTGACCGGTGAGGAAAATCAGGATATCTCCAGGTGCCTCCATCACATGGATTTGCAGTGCAGTGACAATCGCTGCATCCAAGTAATCCGCTTCAGGTGCTTTTGTATAATGTATCTCAACAGGAAACCGCCTCCCTGGAATTTTGAAGATTGGAGCAGAATCAAAATAATCACTGAACTTCTCAGCATCGAGTGTGGCACTTGAGATGAGTAACTTCAGATCAGGTCGAAATCTAGAAATATCCTGTCTCAATTAAACAAAAAGTCAGGACAGAACTAAATAAGATAATTAACACATGATCAAATACTAAAAAGCAAGGACTCCGATGTGATTGAAAATCAGAGGATGGTTCTGTGGTCCATTAGTTAACTATTATAGCAATCTCAATGTTGCATTACAAAAGATGCATTAATGTAGTTTCAGAAATCTTTGTCATATCGAAGATCAAAAAAGAAAAGGGATAATTGCAAAAAAGTACCCTGAGGTATTCATTTTTTGCAGCTTGTAGCCCTCTTCTTTGGTAGTTACAAAAAAGTACGTTAAACTTGTCTTTTTATTGCAAATTGTATGAAAATTACCATTTTACCCTTACAATTTAGATTTCAAAAATAATACGTAAAAACAAAAAACAAAACTTCATTTCCCTACCATACAAAGAGTCGGAAATTTAAGGGATGTGATGATTTGGATTTTTCATTCTTTAATTAGTATTTCTTAAATTTAAATTTCCAAGGGTGAAATCGTCATTTTGAAACAAATTTACACAGTGCAACAAAAAGACAACTTCAGGGAACTTTTTTGTATTTATCAAAAAAGAGGGCTACAAGTTGCAAAAAGCGAATAGCTCAGGGAACATTTTTGCAATTATCCCTAAAAAAAACAAGTCAAGGGTCCACTAGGTGATTAAAGGTGCTTACCTTCACTAAACCAAATAAAATGTCTGTTGATAGTGTCCTTTCATGAGCTTCATCAACCATGACAACACTGAAAAAATACAACATGTGTCATGTATAGCTTTCCATTAAACAATGCAATAGTATCACTATAAAGCATCGTTCACCTATAGCTTTCCAGATCTGGCTCACCAAGGAATTCTCTCAATAGCATTCCATCTGTCATGTATTTCAGCACCGTCTTCTCCGATGTGCAATCTTCGAAACGAATAGAGTAACCAACCTGGAAAGAAAAATAAAGCTTCATGATGATACAGAAGAAACCAATGAAATCAAGCATGTGAATTCCTGTCCATGTGCAGTTGAATGTATCGACGTCAAGAATATGTACATGGTGAGGACATCACACAATCAAATCATAAACCATCAAACAGTCACATTTCATGATATGTTAATGGAATAATTGAAAAAACTTGTGGTGAACTATGCGCGTTTTGCAACTACATCCCCCAACTATTTTCCGTCTGCAAATCCACTAGCAGGGTTATTTTTTTTGCAAAAGTATATACATGAGGGTTCCAAATTGCAAAACATGTATATATGAGGGTTCCAAATTGCAAAACACGTATATATGAGGGTTCCAAATTGCAAAAGGCGTATAATGTAAAGGGAAAACCATCCCAAAAAGAATTGAAGTCACATGATTGTCACAATGACTAATTCCCGTAAATATAACGGATTTACATACAGAAAATATGAGGGTGATGTTTTTTTGCAAATAAAATTGTTCACCGAATTCACCGCAAGTTTTTGCAATTATCCCTATGTTAATTGATCAATACCAATGTAAACATGATCGGAATACCACCACAACATGGCCAAACAAGAAAAACACGAATACACTACATGAAGAAAGAAAGCATACCTCATGCCCAAGTTTAACTCCCATTTCTTGAGAAACACGAGCAGCAACACTCATAGCCGCAACTCGTCGTGGCTGAGTACACCCAATCTGAACCCACCAAGGATACCATCAATCATCCCACTAATATTTGTTTTCCAAGTGTGCAACAGAAAAGAAGACAATGCACCCAAAAAGTTTAATCAGACTATTTATAATTATCAATAATAAGTAGAGAGATACTACCTTCCCTCGCTTGGTATACCCAGCTTCATGAAGATACTGGGGTATTTGGGTAGTCTTTCCTGAACCTGTTTCTCCAACAATGACAAGAACCTATACAAAATTAAACAAGGCAGGATTACTACATAGTACATAGCATACTGCACATTAAAAATTCGTAATAATCAGCAAAAATAAAAGACCTGATGATCGTGCACTGCTTGGAGCAATTCTTCCCGATATGGAAACACCGGTAAAGTTTTCCTGTCTGCCTGAGTGGACAAAAGGCAAATAGACAAGCATATAAGAACCAATAGTTTTCATTTTAATATATGAAACTGAAGTAAATGATCTGAACACAAATCTCATGATCCCAGATGAATTGGCATTGATGAGAAAATAGACGGCATAACCACAGTGATTATTGCATTCCTCTCACATAAACTAAGAGATGATACTCAAAAAATAGTGCATCATTGAGGGGATAAATATGAACAGTAACCATCAACATCATAGTTACAAAAAAAATGTCTTCTTGCTCCAAAGTTGCTTTTATGTAGTATAATAAAATACAGAATATTCAACTCTCAATATGTGAGTACTAGAGATCTAACATTTAAATTCCACTAAGACGATATGTATGTAACTTATTTAATTCTTCACTCAAAAATTTCAATATATTTTCCCGTTCATATTAAATGGTTTATTGTCTTCACACCATAACTGTTAGTTTAGTTTATTTCCTATTCCTAGTCCTATTAGGTTTTCATAATTCCATGTTGCTTAGCATTAGTATTTCCTATTTAGTATAGAATTAATCCCTATATAAAGGGATGCTCTCATTGTATTAAAAAGAAACCAAGAATTATCAATAATAATTTTGAAATTTTATACGGTATCAGAGTGTTATGGTCCTGCGTGATCGATCGCGTTATGGGATAGGATACGGGCTCGTTAGAAGGGAACCCGAAGACCTTTTGATACAAGCTCATGATTATCGAGGGAACTCGAGGACCTCGTGGGAGAGACCAAAATATTCTTTATAATTCTTAGTCTCCTTTATTCATTAATCTCTCTTGGTATATATAGCCAAGAGATTACTTGGAGTCCAAGTTCTAATACACTTAAAGGAATACTACTAACTTACCAAATCCTAACAA
This sequence comes from Erodium maritimum, assembly GCA_963921825.1. Classification (NCBI taxonomy): domain Eukaryota; kingdom Viridiplantae; phylum Streptophyta; class Magnoliopsida; order Geraniales; family Geraniaceae; genus Erodium; species Erodium maritimum. The sequence goes on from OY997592.1 coordinate 200,162, forward strand.
TAATTAAAAGGAAAAACATTAAAAGGAAATACTCTCAACCTAGGACAATTATTAGAAGGAAATAACTAATTAAACTCAAACCCTAGCCGACTATCTCTATTTGGCAGCAGCTGCGCAGCAACTTTGGTGTGTTTAGCCCACTCCGTTACGGTCCGTAAGGCCCATAACATCACTCCCCCCTCGCAGATGGCGCTTGTCCTCAAGTGCATTAGATGGAGTGATGTCCTTTGTATGCATGCTGGCAGCTATGTACTCGTCCTCAATCAAGTTCAGAATTTTTTTTAATATAAACCGCTCACTGCTTATTACCTCCCAAAGTGCCACGTCACCAATATGTGTTTCAATAGGAAGCATAGTTGGCTCTTCTGATATTCCAGAGTGTTGTGGTCACTTCAGTGCCTGTTTAGAATCCTCCTGTTGATTTATCGGTGTTGTGCCGGATAAAGAATTGATCCGGACAGCCAAGTCTCCTGCAGAACTGCCCTCCTGACAGGGCTTTGCTTGGCATTGGAGTTGCGCTCCGGATCTGGTGGTGGTGGCTGCCGGAGCTGGTGGTGGTTGCTGCCGGCCAGCCGGGGCTGAGATCGCCTCCTGCGGAGGTGCGGACAGCGCACGAACCTGCAGTGCACGAACCTGCAGCGCCAATTCCTCTAGCTCTCGCCGATCAGCTTCACTTTGCAGTCGATCTGCTTCAATTTTCAGCTTATCAGCTCTATATTCGGCCATGAATGCCATAACTTGCTGCTGAAACGATTGCTCTTGGTCCATAACGAGTGGCTCTGATACCAGTTTGTTATGGTCCTGCGTGATCGATCGCGTTATGGGATAGGATACGGGCTCGTTAGAAGGGAACCCGAAGACCTTTTGATACAAGCTCATGATTATCGAGGGAACCCGAGGACCTCGTGGGAGAGACCAAAATATTCTTTATAATTCTTAGTCTCCTTTATTCATTAATCTCTCTTGGTATATATAGCCAAGAGATTACTTGGAGTCCAAGTTCTAATACACTTAAAGGAATACTACTAACTTACCAAATCCTAACAATAATTAAAAGGAAAAACATTAAAAGGAAATACTCTCAAACTAGGACAATTATTAAAAGGAAATAACTAATTAAACTCAAACCCTAGCCGACTATCCCTATTTGGCAGCAGCTGCGCAGCAACTTTGGTGTGTTTAGCCCACTCCGTTACGGTCCGTAAGGCCCATAACACAGAGCCTGGTTCCTCACGCACACCGCTTCAAACCCCACTATCTCTAAAATATATAAAATATTTCTCTATTTAGCTCATGTCTCTAATGGGCCTTTATTAAGTCTTATCTTCAAAGCCCTTATCTCTCTTCTCGATGGGCTCTTTCTCCTTCTAAATAATACACATCTAAACCCGTAAACGGGCTTGTCCGTGAGGGCACGTGTTAGAACATTAAACTATAACGGGGCCTTCAACTATCATCTTGCGCTTTTACTTGAGTTGGATCCACGTTTACCATGTCTACTCCATGATTTTTACTGACCTTAAATTAAATTTCATATTATGACAAGGAGAAAAACTTAATTGCCAGAGAAACTAAAAGGATGCCCACCTGAAGCTTCTCGAACGCTGATTTTGCCTCAGATTCTTCATGTGCCCCAGTTGTTAGCTTATCATCATACTGCACACATAAGAAAGCAAACCCAAATGAGATTTCAGAATGGAACAAAACAGAACCTCTAGGGTAACAGAAATTAAAAGGCGTACATTGTCACCATCCATCACCGACGCCTTGATAAAATCAATCTGGTCCTCAAACACAAACCTAGACAAAATAATTTGAGATGTCAATTATTTTATTCTACATGTATAAACAATGAGGTCCAAAATCAGTATTTTATAGCTATAACATTTAACTTTAATATTAACTGCAAGCATAAACGGATGGTTATAGATTCTACAAGCAAGTGAAAGGAGTTAATAAGAAGGAAGCTCTTGGTTGGAAACCATATAGACTTACTGATAGTCCTCAGATGTTTGTTTTTTATTTTTTGAACCATATTTCATTGTGGCCTTCCCTGTAAAAAAAACAATTCAAAATTAAAACACTGAAAACCAACTAGAACATTCCAAGAGAAAAACTGAAGTAACAAATGCTCGTAACAGTCGGAAGAAGTAACCACTTACCAATTTGATGCTCCTCCCAAGCCTCCTGTTCAGCAAATGGGTTCATCTTATCCCCAGCACCCGAGTCCCTATAAGTTGCAGAAGCAAAGAATTAGTATAATAGGTCAAAAAGCAAGATCTGTTACCAGATCATGCGAATTTATTTAAATAATAAATCAGTAAACCGAACTAGAAAAGAAAAAGGTTGATGAAGTCTCCATGGGAGTGCTTAATGAATTGATCAGCAAGATGCTTGCAGAAACCAACCTATAACGCTGCAAAGCTACAGCAAATCTCTTTTCCTGGTTCACACCACCATCAACATCATATGCATCTGGCATCCTATACTGCAGTCCAAAGAGAATGAAAGAGTGGGTTAAGCAGAAACTACATTAGTCAAATATAAATAAGTACATATAAGAGAACAACTATCTGACTTCTTTAGATAGCTACAGAAGACATACCCGAAATAACCACAACACAATAACCCATATAGGTGCAATAAAGACTAACATAGTGTCATAAAAACCAATCCATTATACCCACTTCTATTAGATAATCCGATTTTTCAAACTTAAGATGGACCCAATTTCTAAATTGGAGGATTTTCAGCACTACAAGCATTTTGCTGATGAAATTTGCATGACAGCCTCAAATTGAACGCATAGAAAGTCTTTGAAGTCTTCTAAATTTTATAATATGATTTCTTGTCCTAATATCTGTTAGCAGTGGCCTACAGATGTTTTGCAGGATCAATAATAACTCTATCCAATATGCTGTCCCGTAACTTTTTCAAAATGAAATTCAAAGTGATAGCACATGACGGTAGCATTGACTCTTTACATAGACTATACAAACAAGGCCATCAAATTGTGAATATGTATAGTGGATGCATAGATGAACTTGAACCTCTATGCATTCAACCTTTAAAAGTACCACAAAAGTACCTCATTAATATCATCAGTATCTTCTGATCGCTTCTTTGCAAGTTCATATATTTGCTTCTTGTATCTGCAGAATATAGACCCATGAAAAAACTCAACCTTCTAACATTGCAAGAAAAGAAAGAAAACATTTTATCCTCATACCCAACAAGGTACAACCGAATTGGTAGATATAAGAGGAAAGAAAAGAATAAGAAAGCCTCAACCATGTTTCCTACAGAAAATATCATTTTGCACCTATAATAGCACTGCACAAGTAGCATTATAGCATAGATCTCACAAGTCCAAAACAAAGGCAATTTAAAAGTGTCATATGGAGAATCAGTAGTCTGATCAGACAAATAAAATGCTGAAGCATCAGTATTGAACATAACTGAAGTATAACTCTGACAAAACATGAAAAATAACTATGTTCTGATGAATAAATTCATTAAGAGTAAAATGTGGTCACTGTCTTGATAACTATTTTCAGGGATCTAAAAAGGAAGATAGTTTTCATCACAAAGTAAATAAGTATAAGCAGGTATTCTTTCCCTTCGTGCTTTGCCTTGCACATTTTCAGTATGCAAGACATATCACCTCACTGAACTTCCTTACCCATATGTTGGATATACTCCCAGAAAATATCTATCATATATTGAACAGCCAAAAGCATATAGTTCACACAATTACATTAACATTTTTATGTCTTCAGAGGTAAAAAGGAAAGAGTGAAACAAAAAAAAATGAAAATGTGTAAATTCATATACACTAGGTTTTGATTACAGAAGAAAAAATATTTTCTTGCGCAGCTAACGAAATAATTACCTATAATCACGCTGCTCTGATTCAGTAACTTTGACATCACCAAAAAGATACTGTTCATCTTCTATATCATCCCTGAAATAAATAAAACATAGTAGAGAGGTCAGATAGCATAATGGATCAATACATATTACTCTTGGCGACTAAAAACTATCCCTAAGAACACCATTGAATTCAGGTGGGCATAAATATTTTACATTACCTGATCTCTTCCAATTTCTTCTGCTCCCTCTTCTTTAGATACTCTTGTCTTGAAACTTTCCTGAACCAGAGGCCGAAAATTGAAATGAATCCCTCCTAATGAATAAAGATAAAAGGAGTATAGTGATAAAGACAAATCACTGCACACGCATACTTCTGTTATTTTCTATAATCTTAAGACAGTTGACAGAAAAGAAGCGGAAGGGGAAAATAGTCAGATAGTGTATATTTGAACACAAATAAATGACAAGCATACAGCAGAGAACAGTGTAAAGGATCCATAAAGCTGGTAATAGGTATGCAAATCCATCCCTAGCATAGGGAAGTCAACACTAGAGTTCTGATTGGATTAAGATGATCTTGAGACTAAAAATTAAGATCATCACTCTTTAAGCCCACTTGATCCACTAATCCCATTACACTAGTGTGTGTGCACAATCGATCACGCAATTGTATTATTCAATCTAAATGTTCAGCAGAATTATATTAATGTTTAGAAATTTCGCCTTCCAGAAAGCAAGGATTTCTTGGACCACTCCATATCACCTCCTCCATTCAGCATTTATATGATTTTTTATCAGTGATAGCACCACCCACAAGTTTTGAACCCCGGCCTTTGGGCTAAGGACCCAAGCACTTAACCACTTGGCCAAGCAGGCATTGGTTTAAGATTTCCATGTTAGGAGGTCATGTATGCTTAACAAGGCAGAGCACTAATGAATTTCTACCTAGGTAATAATAATTGACCAATCAGTATCATCAAATATTACACAATTAGAAGACTTGATAAACCTTAAAGCATCGAGGTCATCTTGCTCCAGGGCATTTGATCTCCGGATTACTTCTTCTGTTGTAAACAATGGACATGACAACACCATCAAAAAAGTAGAAATATGTATGAATGTAAGCAAACGTGTAGCAATCAGCAGTATTTAAATATGTGCTAAGGATAGCATACCTTCCTCCTTACGAGATAATTTTGGATCTACAAGCTGTTCAATAGAAAGGGGGAAATGATGTTAAATTACATAAGAAATACAAGTATGTGATGGTAAACATATGCAGCAAAAAATAAAACATGAATGCATGTCTACCACTGACTGCTGAAGTATCCTGCGTTGAAAGTGTATGGTTTAAGTTTAATTCATACCAATTGGTATGGTAATACATACCTTCCTTGTTGATGCTGCGTCCCTCTCTTTTAATTTCTGCTCTAACTCCTGCCTCTCTTTTTGATCACGCAATCTTTCCTCCTCAGACTGCATATGAAAGAAAAAAAAGATAGCAATCATATTGTATACTCAGGAAAAGGAAAACAGCTTAATGTTAAATTTAGGAGAAGCAGATGGAAAAAAAAAATATTTTCCTATTAATCCTAACCGAGACAAGAAGTTCAACAACTTCAGCCCACAGCCTGATAGCATAGATGATAGCACTATATTTGTAGCAATGTTCATGTAAAACTAGGCAGCACGGGCTCAAAATGAATGTCCAGACAAGTAACAAACTAAACAAGGATTCTGACACCTAAAGTCATTAAGTTTTTTATACGCTCATCAGATCATATTCAAATGGACGATTCAACAGTAAAATGTAAACTAAGGCTTTTTCTTATTCTTAAGAAGGGATGCATTCCAAACTTAAGCATCCACATTCCAATACCTCTGAACCATCATCTGCAGCCTGGGAAGTTCGTCTCTTAACACGTCTTTTGTCTTCCACTTGAACAACCTCCTGCAGTGTTGACTCAAACAAAGAGTAACAAAGAATTAGAAAATACATCAATTGGCAAGACCTGCTTACCATAAGAAACAAAAAATGAATTCTATAATCGGTAAGAATATAAACACTGCACCTCTTCGTCTTCATCATTTTGACTCTCAGTCTTCTTCCTGAAACGTTTCTTTTTAGTCTCAGCATTCCTAGATTCTGGCGGATCCACAACAGACGACTTAACACTAGCACTGGCAGCCTCAACCTCATCATCGTCATCAGCATCCAAAAGGGCATATGTTTTCTGCTTCCTAGCCAACAATGCAGCTTCCTTTTCTTGTTTCTGGTATAGCTGATGTAAACAGAAGTACCACTAAGGTGAAGATACACAATACAACTATTTGAAAAGTACCCATTAAAATTCAAAATTTGCATAGAGCACATCAATATAGCTTGCAGGATTGAAACCACTCACGCTCATGTCCGCCGCTTTACGTGGAACTTTGGCGAAGACGTCCTCTGCAAAATTCCTGGTCTGGCTTGACGAAGACAAACCAAGCTCAAGCAGCTTACCAGCCACATCTCCTGGCGATGAAGCTTGTTTAGCTGCAAAAATCAAAACACCATAATCATTCCTCACGAATCACAATGCACTATATTAAAAAAAATGAAGAGTGAACAAAAGCAGACCTAGTCCAATGACATACTGAATGACCGTTGGCTGTGAATAACCTAACAGTTCAATGAGTTTATCAGACACCCAACTCCTCAAATTGTTATCGCTCGCCATTGTCGCTCTGACAAGAACAATTACAAGGATTAGGGCAAGCAATTGAGAGATAAGAGGACGATGAGAGCACAAAACTATGAAAGAATGAATTGAATTGAATGGGAGAGACTGATAGGTACCTCTAGTGCGATCTGCGAAAGGATGAAATCGGCCGGGAAATCGCAGTGCAGTGCGGTGGTTAGAGGGACGGAGCGAGGAGTGAAGAAGAAGATCGAATGTGACCAGCAATGGCTCTGGTCTTTCTCTTTCCTTTGTCAAACAGAGTTGTATTTTTTGGACAATAATGCGTGTGGGTTGGCCCATATAAAGATATAGCTGGGCTTGGCCCATATAAGTTTTGGCATGTAAATCAGTTTCACTCGTTTGTCCACTCCCTCGTTAGAACGTGCACAGTCGCACCGTGTTGGAGTTGGCGCACCGAACCGTTTTTTTACTGTTTGCCGGGCGCGAGTAGACTCATTGTTGTGGAGCACTGATTTTGAGACCCGCGAACCGAAAAAGTACAGTTCGCGGGACGACGTACGACCCACGCACCGTATTTCTGGTTGCGGGTCGTTCAGCCCGAGTTGCGTCAGCCATCCGTGTTGCAACACGTGGTCATCCCGATTTGTTTTTTTTAAATACATAAAATTACATTTAACTAAATAGAATTAGTGCAAAATTAAAGTATAAATAGATAATTTTATACTATAACAAATATTATGCAACATTTAAAATGGACACAATATTTTTATCTAAAATGTACAACTCGTCAGTGTCCGTTTTCGACGAAATCTTAGTATTTTTCGGGTCGAAACGGACTCTCGAGCAATGAAATTAAACATACAATGCAATTAATTAATTTATTTTATTATTAATTATTTTTACCAAAATTTATTTCAATTTTATAAAATGTTTACTGTTTTAATAAACTATTTAATTAAATCAGCAACATATCAATTCAGCATCCAGTCAGCATTCACTCACAATACGGTCCCATATCCGGTTTGTACCATTGTAGAGCACAATTTATATTAAGGATTGCAAACCTTAATTTTGCACAGTCAACATACGGTTTGATCATCCGGTTTGACCCACTGTACATGCTCTTAGCTAGTTTGACTGATGTTGATAAGACATTTTTCTCTCTCTTTTTTTATCAGCAAAACAAATTTATGAAAACTCATATTTTAGAGGATGAAACATATAGGAAGAGTCCTTATAAAACAAAGGTCCAAATTAATTTTGGCATTAACAAGAAATATCTTAAGATTGTATAGTTCTCGGCCTCAAATCAAACAACAAATTTTAAAAGACTAAACCAATATAAATAAGGAGCATCCATATGATCAGAACTCTGAAACTTAACAAGAGTACAAACCAGGCAATCAAGGTCTAATAATCGTATTTTACAATCATTAAGCACATAACAAGTAAACATAAAATCATGTTTAGAACTCGGATTTCACAACCATGAAACACACAAGACTAATAAACGTCTACAACCCGGATTTTCCAACCATTAAGCCTAAACGATACTTATTTCAACCCAAACCTCGACCCGAGTTTGTAGAACACTATGTCTCATTAGGACCATCAACATGTCAAACGGAGAGGATAACGGCCACTAACAAGCCGATGACCAACAATACAAACGACGGAGATATATCTGGAGGACAATACCCGTCAAAACTCACTATACCCTAAAATCGGATCTGATGGATTTCAACAAATAGACATAATTTCCCAAACCACTCATCGGCGACCAACACCTATAAATCGGCGAGCTATAACAACCGTAATGAAAGGAAACAGATGAAAACCGAACAAAAAACGATAAAGAAGCAGGGAGGGAACAACAAAACTTAAGCATAAGTGATCGAGAGCAGGTATACCTCAACTGAAAAATGAGACACAAAGGCACTGAGTGAAAACCACTAGACCACGCCGAGAAAGGCCTCGTGGACTTCACTGGAACATAATCGGGACGAAAACCTCACACCCAACCCCAATCCACAACCATCACCAAGAGGAAGGTCATCAAGTGACCTTGTCTGGCAACGACAACCGGCAACTAGACGAGTTGTAGACTAAAGACGTCTAACAAAGAACCACCGAGGTTGAAGGCGAGCTCGGCCAAACACCAACGGCCAGAGCCAAAATCGGCTACACCACATAGACGAGGTTGTGATACCGTAGGTCCTCGTCGAGTCCAGATCCAAAGAGAGCACAAGTAAATCTAATTGTGTTCTTCAGAACTTGAACCCCCGAGGACGAAAAGTCAGCAACAGGTGAGGAGGTGAAACCAGGAAAAGGCCAGAGGGAGATAGAAAGCTCTAGCGTAGAGGGGACATCTAAAAAGGGGGAAATGGAGAGAAGAATGTGGGGTAGTATAGGATGTCACTACCGATGACGCCCATGACCGAAGACCATGGCGTTTCTAGTGGAGAGAGAAGCATATTGAAGACGGCTTCTAGGGTTTCGCAAAGGAGGAAGAGAGAATGTCACGCCCCAAATCCAGTTTTGAACGGACTCGAGACGTGACTTAAACTAATAATTAAATAACAACGATAAAAGTAACAATTAATCAACTTTAAATAATCAACTTTAGTTCTGATCAAATAACTTGTTAAAAAGAAGTTCCAAACTGAAGTTACGAGTCAAAGCTCATAATATTATAGAGTATATATAAGGTCCAAAATAAGGACAAAAACGTCTCTAATGCCAACACCACCCGGACTCTCCCAGAAGCTCCCGAGCCTCGAGTCTAACTCTAGGAACTACTCACCAAGCAAGCCTGTACAAAACAGTAAATAAACAAACAGGGGTGAGCTTACGCTTAGTAGGGAAAATAATAAGTAGAAGCAACCTCCACTTTAGTAATAAAAATGAATTAACACAATTAATCACAATGTACAGATAATACGTTTAACCAACAAGAAGCTAAGGTAACGAGAACAATAATAATATCCAACGCTTAAGGGAAAACAGTAATTCAAGAAGGTTAAAGGAAAGGCGATGTAATCTTTGATAAAACTACTAAAACGAGAGTATTTAAATATCACGCCAATAACTTAAACCACAATACTCTGATCCACAACTAGTTATTGTGTCACGTCGGATACAATACTCCGATCCACAATAGTTCTTGTGTCATATCGGATTTTCCCTCGGTCCAGAGGAAACACATACATCAGGGCTACCCGAAACATCCCTGAAGGGACACATATCGTCGGGATTCTCGGAAATGTCCCCAAAGGACCATAGATCATCGGGGTGAAACAGGATAACCCTCCGGGAATGCTCCCGTAGGACGCATACACCCGGGGTGAAGCAACAAGTAACCATCCCCGCAGGGTAAACGATCTCGTGTCGTACCAGAATTCCCTTCGGCCTAGACGTCTTCCCGGGATTCTCATCGGGTTGCACACAATCTATCGGCTATGATACTACACCACACCGGCGTACCCCCTCGGTGTAGGTACCATACCGGATCACAAGTCATCGGCTTAGGTACTACCCCACACCGGCTTACCCCCTCGGTGTAGGTGCCATACCGGGACACAACTCCTCTTAAAACACACACAAGAGAGTAACATACCAAACGGTCATAACCAAAGCTTAGTAACTCACAATCTTACCACAACACGCCACAAAGAACCCATAATAACAATCACACTTACCGGCATACTTACCAACCACGTTCCATCGGTCTATCACTCACCCGATCATACCATTTGGCACAATCAATTTACACTCAAGCATTCATTCAAGCAATCAATCATTCAAGCATTAATTCAACCATTCATATCACAAGCATCACAATTTATCTAGTTTAGTTAGACTCTTATTTTAACCTAAAGGCAAAACAAGCAAGGCATGTGAGGCAATCACAAACAATCCTAAGGCTCATCACAGCCATTCTACCAGCACGACAATTTCCCAAGTATTGAAAGCGAGGTAAACTAGTGAATTAATCCTACATGCATACTAGACACGTCCGATTATTATTGTAATTGAAAAACGATTATTCTAGTTAATCACATCCTATAAGAAAACTAGGACCTTTCCGGTTATTATTAACCTATAGGCATACTAAAGCTTTAAATTAAAATAGGAGTTTAGTACTTTCCCTACCTCGAAGTCTTCCACGAACAATACTCCTAGCTGCTGACGTCCGGGCTAGCTTCCTCTCTGTGTTCTCACGGGTCCAAGTCTTCTTCTTCTTTCGAGCTCGGGTCCACGGTCTTGGATCACAAACAAAACTAAAATTAATAACTCTACAAAGACGGTCTTTAAATTAATCTACCCCAAAAACGCTCTAAAAACAACTCTAGGGCTAAAGGAACGAATTTGGGCTCGAACTAGGCTCAATTAGGATGACCCACAGTTCTGGAAACCAGGCCCGGAATCTGGCCCGTCCCATACCACAGTCCGGCCCGGAACCTGATCCGGTGGTGTCACAGATCGGCCTGGTACCAGACACGGACCACGCAACGCACCGGCCTGGAATCAGACACGGACCGTGCGAGGTGCCGTGCCGGAGTCAGGACCGTTCCGCGCCGCGTACCGTGCCGGTACCTAGCCCGTTCCGTGCCGCGTGCCGTGCCGGAACGTAGCCCTCTCCGGGTCCCATTCCGTGCCGAACCTGACCAGATCCTCCCCTTTCTTCCCCAACTCGAATTCTGCGAAAACCAAACCAAAACATCCATTTCCAGCTTCACCAAGCTTCAAAACAGTCATCAACAGCCACTAAACTTCAACACCCTCAATGGGTTCCATCAAAACTTCAACAACCACAACAAAAGCAACTTAAACTTCACTAATTCTTCTCCAACACCAACAATTAACAACCAAGGAAGCAAGTTCTTCAAGTTCTAGCCAAAACCCACAAAAATCCAAACTAGAAAGTGATTGAAATGAGAAGTTAAGATTGTACAAACCTTTAGGATGGTGAGATGGTGAAGGAAAGGTGACTTTGGAGGTGTTTTGATAAAGAAATGCCTTGAAGATGGCTCCTTTCTCTCCCTTTCTTCTTCCTCAAGCAAGGTTGCTCCTCTCTCTCTCCCTCTAGCTCTATTTGGCTGCAACAATGAAAATGGGCTGAATTGGGTTGCTACAATGCCTTAAATGACCTATTGTGTTGAAAGGACCAAAGGCCCCTTTAGTTCTTATCCCTTTAAAGGCAACTAGTGAGGGTATAAAGGTCAATAGAGTCTCTTTCTTTTCCTCCAAGCCACTAATGACATGTGTCATAGTGGGTGACTACTCTCCTTTAAATAAAATCCATCAGTCCAAATTAAATCGCATTTAGTCGATAAATAGTTCGGGTTTGACCAAAAGTTGACCTTTCCAATATTACAGTCAAACAAAAGGAAATGGCCCAACTAAGCTAACCATGGTGACGGCTAAGCTTTTTAGGCCCCGGAAAGGTCCCGAACGACTCCCGGAGTCATCGGTTGACTTTTCCGGCCGAAAGTCAAACTTCGCCGAAATTCACCGGTTCGCCAGGGATCGATCGGGGGCGGTTCTTAAAATCTACCCCCCTTAAAAGAATTTCGTCCTCGAAATAAAAAAACATAAGTATCCCTAAAGTCAAACAGGTGGGGATACTTTGCGCGGATCTCATCCTCGCGATCCCAAGTCGATTCAGCTCCTTCGTGCTTCCATTGCACTCGTACTAGTGGGGTAGTCTTGTCCCGCAGGACCTTCACTCGCGTATCCAAAATCCTGACTGGCTACTCCTCATACAAGACATCATCAGCCACGTCGATGTCCGTCCACTCGATAACGTGGGAAGGGGTCTGCAGTGTACTTCCATAGCCAAAATACGTGGAAGACGTTACGCACGTTCCCGAGCCGTAATTGTAATGCAAGGCTATAGGCAACAGCTCCAACTCTGCCCAAAATCTCAAAAGATCCGATAAATCGCAGGGCTAACTTGCCTCCGTCGCGGTTGAACCGCAATAATCTCGTCTTCGGGCTCACCCTCAGAAACACGTGATCATCAACTGTAAACTCAAGAGGTCGACATCGTCTATCCGCGTAGCTCTTCTGTCGGCTCTGCGCGGTCTTTAACCGTTTTCGAATCAACGCGGCCTTCTCTTAATCGTGCTTCACTTGATCACGCAAGTTACCCAAATGCCATACTTGGCGGTGAAAAACAGCCTCACTCAACAGTTCACAATTTCAACGTGCAATAAGTCAAGCCATAACTAAAAGAATCACCGAATAAACACAACAAGTCGATTAACACTCAAACACTGAGGGTTACTAGGTGACGGTCTAGGTATCCTACACCGGGATCCTGCATCGGTATAGATATCGTACCGCCACAGACAACATCGGTCTAGATACTTTGTACCGGAATTTTCCGTCGGTATCGGTATCACAACGGAACACACGACGTCGGCCTAGACATCCCATACCGGAATTCCCCGTCGGTATAGGTATCCTGCCGGAACACTCTGTAAGTCGAACAAAGTCGGAACCACACACCGACGTAACTTCTCAATTTCCTCCTTCGTAACCGTTACAGGGACAAGTCACACCAGAACTCAAACACTATCAAGTCAAGACCAATCCACAACAAATATACAAGAAAGTAATACACAAATGCATTCATCAAGACAGCGGATCTCATAAACACTGCATTGTTTTGAACCACCACTTGTTTTACCACATCTCGTGGATAGGTAAGCGCACCTCAACAAGGAATAATAATACGTTTCACCGACACCTAGTCGGAAGGCGCACTTCGAACACACACAAACCAGACATTACTACAACAACACCTGACAGTAATTAAGACACAACCAAAATCGATCATCGAAGGTTATCCAACCTATGTTATTCCTCTTACCGTACTTGTTCACATAATACCGATTAGACCAACTTATAAGTCATTTCATCCAGGTCACCACATTAATGAGTACCCAACAAGCAAAGTAACTCAAGGATTTGAACGGTTTAGAGTACTTTGCGTGATTTCTTCAATCGTCTTTCGAACAACTCAGGACCAACAACGGTCAACTCTTAACCCTTACTGTGCCCTGCATGGGTACAAGACCCGACCTACCATACAATGCTTCGTTCGGTGCCATCTTGTTACTGGCATGGAAGCTTGTGGTAGTCACACTCGGCTAACTGTTTTCGGACCCCAACGTGAGGTGCTCTCACTTCTATGGCGTAAACTTAACGGTTGCACAAGTCCTCGATGAACGTTGGTGTTCGTCCTTCCCTTGTTGATGAGGTAAAAGCTTCGATACGAACTCGGCTCTCGCTCTCCGCATCCTGCTCCGTCTGGTGTAACGCCTGATGTCGATGTACCTCTCGGTGTTACCCGCCTGTAACGTAAGGTGCGAACGATCTGACTCTTGCAACACATCTTCTCCACTGCTACGCGACACGAACTCTCCCCTCGATCCGCTATAGGCTCACGATCTTTGGTGTCGCTGTTGTGGTCCATCTTCTTCTAGGACTTTATCGCGTCAGCGCTGAGTATCAGTTCTTCGTCGTGATTCGGCCCAGCTTCCGGTGGTCGTCATGCTTCTTCCGCACTCCACTCCTCTTGTTCACGAAGCGTGTTGCGTTCTTCACAACGCTGCGCTCGGACATATATCTCTTCTCGCTGGCCCTCCGGATTGACGTTTGGTTTGGTGGACTCTGCGGGAGCGAATCTGCATGGTCCAAGGATGTTGGCGTCGTCTCTGGTCTCGGGTCAATTCTGATACCGACCCTATGAGCTGGTCGCACTCTGATCGGCTCCTCGGGAAAAACCTAAGGAAACACACTCGAACATAATCTCACATGTAGGACACACACTTATCCAACTCTTCGCTCGTTACTCGGGGTGTCAAGACATAAAGGTCGTCTCAAAGGTTCAATTCTTAAGACTTCAATCTTCCAGCAGGGGTAGAAGAAACTGGAGATTGCGGCGCCTGTGGGTCATGGGCCCACCACACTTCCGCTGCGCCACTCTGCTCTTATCGCCACTCGGTCATCTCCTGTGACCGGTCGGACTGTTTACTGGTTATTGCTGCAACCCTTCACTGCTCGGCATTCGTTGCTGGTAGCACTCGATGAACGTCTGATGTTTCACAATTCGGTTCTTAAAACTTGATCAACACGCTCGAAGCGGGAAAAGAAACTTTCATTACGGTAAGGTCTTTAAGGACGAGACGGTCCGTTACTCCACTTTCAACTCACACTGACATTAATTGGTACTACAAAACTCCCGGCAGGCGTGTTGAGGCACGTGTGGGCTTAACAGTTTTAAATTCCGTTCCAACAAAAAGTAACCACGAAACAATACCAACAAGCGTGATACTCAAGTGTCAGAAACACGATATTCAAAATTTAAATGGCAAACAAGTACTCTAAGCGATCTCATGATCGGAATCATGTCCCTCAGCTCGGGGCCCGGCAATCGCGTACACTCAACCCTGCTGAGTCGGAGGTCCTCCTCTCAGTGGTGGTGGAAGAATCTGCTGTTGTGGGGCCCTCGGCTGATATCTTTGTGCTGGTACTCCTGCCGCCTGACGTGGAGCTCTCGGAGGCTGTGCCTGCCGTGGTCGGCCAGGAGGTACCGGGCGAGGCTGCGCCTGCTGAGGTCTCGGCGCTGGCGCTCCTCCAACCAGATCAGGACAAGCGAAGGAAATGTGTCCCTGTCGGTCGTACCGATAGCACGTCCTCTCATCAACACACGGTCTCTCGCCGAATCTCGGTGGACGGTCAATCCAACGATATGCAGGTCCGCTGCTCCTCGGGCAGTTTTGGGCTAGGTGGCCCAGCTGCCTGCACAATGGGCACAACTGCGCTAACGGGGCTGGTCCAACTGACGCTAATGCTCCCATACGGCGCACGCCACCAGACTGGAACTGTGGCTGAAAAGATCCCGAGACCCTCTGCCTCCTTGTATCGCGACCCTCGGACGGCCTCAGGATGCCACTCGGCCTCGGCCTGATATCTCGCGCCCTGGCAGTCTCCCGAAAATGCCTCTCCACAGCTAGCGCCTAATCCACCAGTGTAGAGTACTCCTCGGTCCTGAAAGCAATGACTCGATCCGCGATCGACGGGATGGGTCCTCTCTCAAATCTCCTATAGCGACTCTCCTCGGTCTGCACCATCTCTGGTGCGAAGCGAGACAAGGACGTGAACCTCGCCTCATACTCAGAGTCGGTCATCCCTCTCTGCCGCAACTCCAGGAACTGTTGGTGCCTATCATCTCGAACAGATCGAGGGAAGTACTGCTCCAGGAACAGTCGGCTGAAAAGCTAAAAATCATCCCCAAACCTGGTCTGCACATGCTGCCACCAGTAATACGCCTCTCCCTCTAGCTGAAAGGTCGTGAAGGATACTCTCAGACGCCCCTCGGATACCCCAGAAGTATCGAGGTTGCGGGTAATCCGCTCCAACCACCTTGCAGCTGCCTCAGGGTCTGAACCCCCAGAGTAGACCGGTGTGCCCAACCTACAGAAATCCCTGAGAGCCTGGTCCGTGTAGCTGTCAAACTGGTCTGGCCTCTCGATAGTGACTGCGGCAGCAGTAGGCACAAGCTCTGGTGCCGGTGCTGTAGTCCTCTGTTGAGCGCTGATTGTTGCTAGCACTGCGTGAACCACCTCCTCTAAAGGGGCCACCTGAGTCGGCTCTGCGACTGGAGAAACCCTGGACGGTAACCTGACGGTCTAGCCTCAAAACTCTGGTGCTCTGTAGAAGCAGCACCCTGGGCCCTCGCTGCCCCTGCCTGCTAAATGACAGGTGTCTGTCTCTGTCCCCCAACTGGGCGGCTTCTAGTACCTCTCGGCACGTAAACTCGAGACATGTCATATACCTGTTGCACGGATAACGCACATGTTCAGTTTCTTAGTTTAGAACAAAGCGCTTCGATTATGACATAAAGACGTTCACACGCGTTTCACAAGGGTCATACTCGGACCAACAGTACTTAGTTTCGGTATACTCATATATAATACTTTATATATGCAGAGAAGTCAACACACTTGTGTGTCCCACAACATCAATCAAGCAATTCAACCAACTCCTACAGGAGGCACAGTTTCAACAATTTACACAACAACATACCGGACCGGCATACATCTCGGTCGGGTATCTTCCCATCACATTGAGTTCAAATTACAACACAAACAGTTCCACGAATTTTAGCATTAATTCCTTTCCACAAGTTCTCAACACTTAACTTTCTATCATAACATTCATGTCGATCTCGCGTCGTTACAACCCGATTCAGGCATCCCCGAGTCTCTTTGTAACCACTTGACATCCCCCTATCACGTTCGACTACAGTGGCGCCCCTGAGTCAACCCGTGATAGTGCAAACACTTCAGTTTTACGTTTGTTATTGTTGATTGTGTGAAAGTCGTCGTTAAGAGTATTGTAAGATTGGCTACGAACCCCGGTTTGGTATTTAGTCGCGCTGTACTAGTATGCCCTAATTGGATGGTTACTCGTGGTGGTGAGCCGATGTTCATTACCTTAACTACTTTCTCTACTGGGCGAAAGCTCACCCCTTACATCGTTGATTTTCAGGTGTTGAGCGGGGTTTGTGCTAGCAGGACACAGCTGAGCTTGGGAGCTGGCAAGAGTCATAGGCTAGTGGGTCTAGAGACGTACATTGTTTTGATTTATTTATCGTCTTCTAGGTTTACTTAAGATTTATTGACTCGTTTATTCAAATTTATGAATCGCGGATTATTATTTTAAGCTTTTAAATTTTACTTTTATTTAAATATTATTACTGTTTTAGTTCACGTCTCGAGTCCGGTCAAAACCGGATTTGGGGCGTGACATATCGGTAAGACCTGGGATCATTAGAATAATACTCTCTTTTTTCTTCTAAGAGTTTTACTATCAAGTCACGTAATTGATGACCTTAGAAAGAGTCGATTATTCATGCAATTAACATTTAACAAAATGATAATGAAAGTGCCAATGTATTAATAAATGATAATGTCATACAAGAAAAGATTGGCCTAGGGCATAAAACTAACAGAGAGTTCCTCTATAATCGTTGTCTCTTACCCCTGATTTTTCTTGAATTAGGGGATTCTGGTTCCCTTTTGTGAAATTGGTCTTATTAATAAATTTTCGGACTTATAAAAAAAACACAACAGCATATTTTGGATGGACGTGTGTATTTGACTATAATATGGTAACATACGAATCGTGGGCTGACGCATGAGTAGCTTTTCGACTTTAAATTTCGGAGCCAACTCTTCTTCTTCACGCATTAATAGTTCCTCTGCAATTCTCACATGCGTTTCTTCCACCCAGCAGATTGTCACCGTCGTTTTTCCGACCCTGTACATCCTCGTTGGCGTTTCTCCGACACTACCACATTCTCACTGGCGTTTCTCCCCCCCCCCCCAGCATATTGTCACCATCGTTTCTCGACTCTGCATCCTTCACCGTCGTTTCTTCAACCATGTACATGATCACCGGCATTTTTCCGACACTACTCATTCTCACCGAAATTTCTTCCATCAATATCCAACAACGACAACTCCCGATTTGAGGGCACGACCACGTCCTAGGATCAAACTCAATGACGTCTTATTACGAGTTTCCCGTACCGAGAACGCAATGTACACTGATGGTCTTATATGTTCGACTTAATCCACCCCCTAAAAGGGTGATACGTATGTACCGTAAGTGGAGTCTCTTTGAGGAGGTTACATTTGTGTGTGCATGGCTCAAATTTGAAGAGCACGGTGCGGACCAAACTAGCCAAAACTTTTGGGACAACATTCGCGCTGAGCTCGCCCACGTGATCCGATAAAGCCCGATGATGGAGCGGTCTGTCAAAAACTGCAAATACCATTG
The DNA here is from genome assembly GCA_963921825.1 of Erodium maritimum. Classification (NCBI taxonomy): domain Eukaryota; kingdom Viridiplantae; phylum Streptophyta; class Magnoliopsida; order Geraniales; family Geraniaceae; genus Erodium; species Erodium maritimum. The sequence continues at coordinate 218,575 of OY997592.1, forward strand.
GACTGTCACCATCCGAAAGGTGAAGAACTTACAGTTGTGCTTGTCAAATTTGAAGCTCATTTATCAACCCGGTCGTTCTGACGCCCAAGTCATGACCGATGCAGAGAAGGAGTACGTCGAGACACTGATACGGTTAATCTAACTTGGAAGCTAGGGTAGAGCGGACCCATTTTTGAATTGGTCTCGTGGTGGACTAAGTACTCCCTCGGGGTGCCAACGTGCATCGTCCTCCCTGGAATGATAATAGAATGGCTCCTAAACGCGGAGTTGTTGGCCTCTAAGGTACTTTGCCAAATCTTTATGGAACCTCTTCCACCTTACATCCAATAGAGCGGTGATACTGGTCAACCCCTACTGGAGCGCTTCATCCTCATTCGACGAGGCGAGGGTGCTTGAAGCCCCCCGCCGCTGCGCTTGTTGCCTTCTCTAACTTATTAGACCCCTCCGATTCTGAGTCCCGCTCCTCCCTCTCCGGCATCTTCCTTCCAACAGAAACTCTGGTAGTGATCACTTTAGGTGGTAGATCCTCTTGGGTTGGCGGTTCGTATTCCCTTGGAGCTTTGTTAGCCTTTGGATGGCCTCCTCCATGAGCTCGATTCAGACCCCTGATTCCCCCAGACCTCCTATCCTGACCTGAATCCACCGGTGCAAATTGGCGAGGTTGGTGACCCGAGGATCCACTCAGGTAGTCCCAGTTTGTTCCCGGTACTGGTTTCCCGTGTCGGGATCTTATTAGGGCCGATCGGGGGTCAGCTGGTGACCTCAACGAGGGACCCTTACTCCCCCCTCCAGAGGACAAGTTGTGAACAAATGACCTGCACAGCTACATCCAAAGTAATGATTAGCCAGCCTCTCATAAGAAACATATAACATTGTGCGTACATGAGACTCTGTCAACCTGAACCCCAACTGGCTCTGTAAGGGGACTCGAATATCCACACGAACCCGGATGCACATGAAGTCCCCCCAACACATCCCGTCGGCATCATCATCCACTGCTATGCACACCTAGAGCTCCACCCAACCTGAAGCCTACTCCTCTATTCCACGCTCTAACCGGCAAGTTTGAGATTCTCGCCCAAAATGAAAAGTGCTTAAATAGCATATCCCCGACCTCATATACGGACGAAGATCTGCAAATAGGACCAGCGAGTTACGAAACGCCCAAAGCTCCCCGCCTAATACCCTCGTCCGTTCCCTGGCCGTTCTGAAAAATAATAAATTGATGATACGATAATTTATGTAAATTATTTTATATCTAAAACTCTTATTGCAATGTAAGATTTTCTCTTATAAAAAAATTACAATGTAAGACCTTTTTTGCGGAAAAAGATTATTAGAAAGAGTCATAAGAGGAGAAATCAAATACAAACCATGTCTTAACCTAAAAACTAGAGAACCAATCTAAGCCATCCATTTTAAGAATGGATGGATGAGATGCAATTGAGTAGTTGACTTGTTGACTGCAAAAAAAACAGCATTTTTTAATAAGTGGTAAGGGCTTTTTAGTAAAACAATCATGTTATTTTTTTAATCAATTCACTAATTTAATTTTTCTCGCTTCGTTTGAACTCCGATTGGCTTCCAACTTGCGCCATTGGTTTTTTTTTAAGGGCTTTCAATCAAGATCAGTCATGAATATATTTTGAAGCACGAAAAAAAAATCGGTGTTGATTTTTTTTTAAAAAAATCTGGGTAATTTTTATCAACACTTTGCTCTGGATTTATCAACACTTTTACACTGGTTTTATCAACACTTTACACTGGTTTTATCACCTCATTTTCCAAAACTGATCATGTTTTTATCACCTCATCGCATGCTTTTTATGAACACTAGTTTTATGAACACTAAACAATAGGTTTATCATTCAATTACGTGTGTTTCATCATTCCCCATCACATGGTTTTTTTGAAGCACGGTTTTTTTTTATTTCGGGGCTGGTTTTTAAAGAAATTATATCTGGCTAATTTTTATCAACATTTTGCTCTAGTTTTATCAACACTTTACACTCGTTTTATCAACACTCTACACTGGTTTTATCACCCCATTCTCCAAAACTGATCATGATTAGTTTATCACACTTATTATCAAAATTGCACATGGTTTTTATCACCTCAGTACATGTTTTTATCAACATTTAGCACTAGTTTGATGCCTCCGATATAAAAAATTTATTAGTGAAGATTTATCAACACTCAACATTTTTTTATCACTCCGATATACCTTTTTATTTTCGTGCTTCAAAATATATTCATGATTGATCTTGATTTAAAGCCCTTGAAAAAATAAAAATATTGGCGTAAGTTTGAAGCTAATCGGAGTTCAAACGAATCGGGAAATATTAAATTAGTGAATTGGTGAAGAAAAAAATGGACACTTGTCCACATGGCACCATGTTTTTACAATTATGCCCTTGCTTGTGTAAGAAAGGATGAAAGTGGCGTGAGTTTGGGTGAAATTGGGGTGATGATGTGGCATCATGAGGAATGTTGGATGTTAGGTGTGTGTGGCTAGGATTGGTTCTCTAGTTTTTAGGTTAAGAATGGTTTGTAGCCGATTTCACCTCAGAGCTATAATAAGTTAAGTATTTTTAGTCATTTCAAATATTATTTTAAAAAAAACGAAGATGGGCTTAAATATTTCAGCCCAAAATTGTAGTTCCATGCACAAACTATTTCATACTAAAACAACAACAAAAACTCCACTAGCCGCCTCCTCTCTTCCGCCCCGCCCCAAACATAGCCGTTTACTCCATCCCTCACCAATACCCCAGCCGCCGCTCCTCCTACCGCTCTTTTCCAGCGACGCCTAGCCACCAGTCGTCGGCCCATCACTGACGACCGGAAAGTGTTTATCTCTTAGCCACCACTGAGGTAGTTATTTTTCTAATCTTTTCCCTGTGATGCAATTTATTTTGGTTAGTTTTCTTTGTAATTCTTGTCATATATGTTGTGAATATTGTGTTTGCTAGCATCCTGTTAAGTATTAAAAGCATGGCTTTGAATCTTTGAATTGCTTTTTTCTCGGTAAACATGACAGTTTTAAGGTTGCTTTGAATCCAAACATATGTATTTTGTCTGTCATAATTATAAACATTCGATTATATTAGGGCGTTTGATGATATTTATGTTATGCATGTGTTTAAGAAATTATTTTTCCGACCCTTGAAAAGTTTGCATCTTGTTAATATAAGTTTTTATGGTACTTTTGCCATGAAACCCACCCACCAGAACTTCATGGAATGCTCTGTACCATATAGAAATTCTGTTTCACTAGAAGCTTCAATTTACAACTAGTTTAATGTTTCATAATTTTTCAAAATTGTTATATTTTCTCCGTCTGCAATCTGAATGACTGGAATTCGGTTAAGTTAGTCTTTTTCCGTTAACTAGACCTAGCTTACTGTTTATGAGAATGTGGATATAGAAAGCTCAAAACTACCACTTGGCCTTTCAATTAGTTATGCGGATGATTAAGTAAACTTCAATCTCTACATCTCCCTCCTGAGGATCCTCCGGTTGGGGAATGCCGCTACCATATTCATAATTAATAGGGAGCTGAGGAGGACTCTGCTTTTTACTTATGATGAACAAGAAGTGAAGGCTGAATGAAATAGAGACTTAGAAGACATTCCAAATAATTGGGTAGTATCACCATGTTTTGTTTGTCCCTTGAGTTTGTATCCTCTTTGTTGCATTCTGTTGCGTGGTTTAATAATACCTCTCTTTTTTTTCTCAGGGTTATTTCAGTGCAAAAACAAAGATGAGCTTCCCTGATCCACAATCTCCATTTATGCAGCATCCACAACCTTTGGTTGGGGATGGTGATAGTGTTGGTGGGTACTGGTTCCCTTCGAATACTGATCAGTTTGACCCACAATCACCATTCGAACAAAACCCTCATCCTTCCAAAAGACCTAGAAGTTCCGAGGAGAATCAGTCAAATTCATCTAATTCTCACTCTATGAATATCAATTCGATGAACACAAGGATGCAGCCACCGAGTGGTCCTGTCAACCACCCTAAAGGAATTGGCAACATTTTCTTCAAGACTCGTTTCTGTGCAAAGTTTAAACAAGGAATGTGCAGGAACGGAGAAAATTGCACTTTTGCTCATGGTAATGAAGATCTGAGGCAGCCTCCACCCAATTGGCAAGAGATTGTTGCAGGAGCAACAGGTGGCCGGGTGGAAGATAGAACTCCCCCATCAGGAAATTGGGATGATGACCAGAAAATAATTCATAGGCTGAAGCTATGCAAGAAGTTCTACAAAGGGGAAGAGTGCCCTTATGGAGACAGGTGTAATTTCATTCACGAGGATCCAGCGAGGTTATCTGATGATTCGGGGAGGTTTAGGGAGAGTTCAGCAATAAGCATTGGAACTACAGGAGACCCGACAGTGGCTAACGGAAGCAGCTCTAATCTCTCTGAAGGTAGTAGGAGCGGGAATATTTGTTCGGATGTTTTTCGAAAGACTGCATATTGGAAGACAAAGTTATGTACTAAGTGGGAGACAACAGGACAGTGCCCCTTTGGTGAGAAATGTCATTTTGCTCATGGTCTAGCAGGTATGCATATCGTTTTGTTTGTTATTGTTAACTCAAATTGTCTTTATGATTGATTTCTTTTCTTGTATCAATATGAGGAATGTAAGAAAAGCTAAATTTTCATGTTAAATCTGATTCATTGCATTTATGATTTAAGTGTAGGTCTTAGTATAATAAAGGGTTAAATGTAAAAACCTACCCTTATGTATTGGTCACAAACAATAAACTACCCTAAAGTATTGGTCACTGTTGGAGGCATGTAAATGATCTTTGACCAATTCATAAGGCATGTAAAAGATATGTGATCAATTCATAAAGGCATGTAAATGATTTGTGGCCAATTCATAAAGCATGTATATGATATGTGACCAATTAAAAAGGCATGTAAAGGACCTGTGGCCAAAACATAAGGTCCTTCATTTAATACTTTTAAACTTTTGGTAGCTTATTGTTCGTGACCAATACATAAGGATAGATTTGTACATTTAACCCTATAATAAAATCATGAATTTGATCCAACTAATCCTTTTGCGAATGGAATAAATCCCCCATTCTTCCTTCCCCAATGACCAACCAAATAAGAGAAAAGCCTTACTTCAGATAAGTAAGTGGTAATGAACTCAAAACCTACCAATTTTGAAATATAGAAGCAGTAACACATGTGATCAGTTTTTGAAATATGTAGTTACCATTGGTAGTTTGTCTGCAAATAATTCTGTAAATGGAGCATCATAAGTTCATTAGAAAAATGTATACCATAAGTGATGAAACTTTAACGCATTGAAGTTTTTAGGAGTTTGAAAGAAATAGCACACCTTAACTAGAAGTATGAACCTTTCAGCACTAACACATGAATTCTATATTTGGTTTTCGGTAAACCAATTGGATACAACTTAATCTAATTTCCCTGTCTTGTGAAACCAGAGTTACAGCTTCCCGGCGTGCGTGAAGTGGAAGCAGGGAATACAGGCTCCATTTCAGCTCGAGCTCAATCGGCTCCTTGTGCTGGAGCATCTCCAAGCGTATCAGCAAGTATGCCCGCCAGAAATGAAGAAGGGCAGGGGAACAAGTTCTTACTCAAATGTAATGGTTCGAAGAAGATAAATCGCATATATGCTGATTGGCTTGATGATATGCCCTTGGCACACAACCTGTCGAACCAAGTTGAGAGTTGAGATAGTCTGATCGGCAAAACATTTTTCTGGTCGGAGTTTTGATCAGTTTTGCACCCTTATGTTTCTATCCTATTATCTCTCAGTTCTCTTCCATAGTAGAAAGAAAGACCAGGAAACCAGTTCTTTACATATGCCTTGTACATAGATAGCTTGGGTCAATTGTGATCTACATAGAATTGTACTATATTTTATTGCTCCTCTCGTATCAAAAGTTCAATGGTACGTCAGAAACGGCAAAAGGAAGAAAAAAAACTGTTTTGGGTTGAAAACTTTTGGCGAGTGCAAAAATATGCATGTCTATGCGTACACACTATTTGAGATCAATCCCAATTTGTTAAGGCATTCAAAACAATTTGTTAAGACATTCAAAACAATGGATTCCATTTTCTCCCAGCTTTTGACATTATAAAATATCAGCAATGGCAAAAAAAACACCTTTTTTGAGATCTCTATGCGTACCCACTATTTCAGGGCAATCCAAGTTCATTAGGGTCATTTTCTTGCATACTGTAGTACTTCATAAACGGCCAAAAGAGGGGGGAAATATTTCAGAGTTAAAAAACTTATGCGATGTACAAAACTGTGCATCTCTGCCCTTCCAAAATTTGAGACCTATCTTAGTTTGGTAAGGAAGTGAAAAGAGATTATCCTCTTTTTTGTAGTGAATCAGAAATGACAAAAAAGAAGAAAATGTTACTTTTAATTGAAAACATGAGAGAAAAAAAATATGCATCTTTACATGTACACTATTTTGAGGTCAATTCAAATTCCTGAAGTAGTGAAAAGAAGAGGAAAAATTATTTTGAGATGAAAACTTGGTGAAAGTACCTAAATATGCATTTGTATGAATACCCACTCTTTTGAGGTCAATCCAAGTTGTTAGGGAAGTGAAAAGAGATTACTCCTTTTTGTTGTTTCCATATGTCAGAAACGGCACAAAAGAGAAGAAAATTATCTCAAGATGAAAACTCGTGGAGAGTACCCTAATATGCATTTTTTTTACACGGACCCATTAGTTTGAAGTCTTCGAGTAGTAAAAACATACTATTCTCTTTCTTTTTTCATTTCCAACATACTATAATACGTCATGATCGGTAGAGAAATGGAAATGATTTTGAGTAGAAAACTAGTGAAGAATGACTCACTGACACAGTATGCAATTTCAAGGCGTTCATGCAAGGTACTAGACATTCACATTGGAGGAGATGATCTAGAACACAGTTTCCGAGCATTACAATCTTCAAGCATATCAAAGTCAAAAGACATTTCACTTCAAGCTGTTGCTAGCAATATTTCTTATATGATGATCCATAATTCTACATACCAACTACAGCATAATACCCTCCAATAGGTGTTGCAGCAAAATCCAGAGAGGTGAGTGACAAGTTAAAGACAAGCATACAGGAAAAATTAAAGCCTTATCAATAAACACCTATATTTTGAAGCTTACTTATGAATAAAATCTTCTTAAGCAAAACTCTTACATTCTCTAATTTCCAATGCTTTCAGTCTCACCATTAGTGGTATGATTACTTCTATCTCTCCAATTTAAGAACATCTCCAATGGTATTAGGCTATTAGCTCCGTCTCAGTTAATAATCCAGGTTTATTAAGATTTTTCAGAAGAGAAAAATCGAAAAGGCTGGATTAATTGTTCAATAACATATATCCATGCAAAACAATTGATTCCAGAACTCGTACTACAAAAAGTTGAAGATTTATCACTAAAATGAACATATAGGTAGTTATGTGAACAATCTTTCAAATATCTCTTCTGGGTCAATCACAAAACATCCAAAAAAAATTACAAAATCTCAGAACAAGGGCAACAATATTGTTATCTCCGATATGCCCGTATAAAAAAAATACCCTGAAATGTCATTTTACAGCACTTGGCACCGCATTGGCCGGATTCTTATGAACCTGTCGCCGCGGCTCCGGAAGCTTCTGTACTTCAACCGTTGACCTCTGCTCGATTACCTTCCATTTGTTGGCTCCGACAGTAACAATCACTGGAACATTTCATGGTACGATTCCGATCAGATAACAAATTCGAACGATGGAAAGCAGAATACGAGGTACGAGGAAATGCTTACACCCGGCGCCGACGAAACAGAGTAGGCGTGCGAGCTTGGGGCCGGCTGGACCTGACTGCTCGCCTGTCATTCTTCTTCCTCCATTTGGGCACAAACAAAGCTATTGTAGACTGAAGCTGCGCCAGTGTTAGAGATATAGTTATCCAAGAGTTTGATTTATCCAAATCTCTTGATATATTCTTTTGTATTTTGAATTGTTGACATCTGTAAACTTGTACAAATACAATTCATTATGGAATATACAGTATGGTTTAAATCCCAATATGGTATCAGAGCTATACTAAAACTCTCCCTCTCTTTTCTCTCTTTCTGATTCTATTCCAATTTTTTCACGTCTTCCGCCCCCTCTATTCCATTTGCAATCGCGCCTGCTGCACTGTTCTGCAACCATGGCCGATCCTAAGATCTATCATGCTTTGATTGTTGCCAATATTCGTGGTTCCATTCCCATTACTTTGGAGCTCGAAAAAGGACAATATTCGTCTTGGGCTGAGCTATTTAAGATCCACTGTAGGGTCTATAGGGTTCTTCATCACATACTGCCAGCCACGCCTTCTCCTTCTGCCGAACCTGTTCCGGTCGCCACGCCGGCGTCATCTGCATCGTCCGAGACCTTAGCAACATCCACCGAAGCTCCTGCCACCGAGACTCAAGAGGGTGCTGCTCAAACCCAAGCACCGGTTGCATCATTGACTTCTCCGGCTCCGGCACCTGCTTCCCCATCGGACGTCCCTGCTGATCTGTGGGATCGACTTGACGCCACCGTCCTTCAATGGATTTATGGTACGATCTCAAATGACTTGCTTCAAACTATCATTACTCCGGATTGTACTGCTGCCCGAGCTTGGGAAGCATTACGTCTCATTTTCCAAGATAATAGGCACTCTCGCACAGTTTATTTGGAACATCAATTTTCAGCTGTTAAATTAGATGATTTCCCTAATGTCTCTAGTTTTTATCAAGAATTAAAGACTATTGCCGATCAATTGTCTGATATGGGTGCTCCGGTATCCAACAATCGACTTGTACTTCAGTTGGTTGCGGGATTATCGGAAGCCTATGACAATGTCGCAACTATTATTCAGCAAAGTGATCCTCTCCCTCAGTTTTATGAGGCTCGTTCTCGCCTTGTATTGGAAGAGACCCGTAAAATGAAGCAAGTTGCTTCTAATTCCGGCTCGTCTTTGTCTGCTATGCATGTTCATTCTACTGTGTCTTCTCCAAAGGACAGTGGTGATCGTACTGTTCGTGGAAACAGACGTCCGAACCGTGGTGGACGTGGTTCTGCGACCAGAACTGGGCGTAGGTCTTCTAAACAGACCGCACGGCCCAACTCTGTCTCTTGGGCTGGACCGCAGCAACCACAGCCTTGGGCTGGACATCAGCAACAGCAGCCTTGGGCTGCTCCTCCACACGCCTGGACAGGACAGGGATTTCCTTGGACTGGGCCGCCGGCATGGGCCCAGCATCCCTCTGCGTCTTGGACTGGCCCACAGCAGTCATGGACTGCCCAGCCTCCCTGCCCATACCCCACAGTTCCGGGCCAATGGACTCGTGGGCCTCCTCAGCAGCAGCAGACTGCTCAACCAGGTTTACTGGGCTCTCGGCCACCAGCTTCCTCACAGGCCCATTTAGCTGTCCCTACCGATATATCATCAGCAATGGCCTATCTTTCGATGCAGCAACCACTTGATGGACAGTGGTATATGGACTCCGGCGCATCCTCTCACATGACTGCGAATTCAGGTACTTTACGTTCTTATATTAATTCGAACATTTCTCATTCTGTCATTATTGGTGATGGTAATCGTATTCCTATTTCGGGTTATGGTCAAGCATCTATTTTCCCCACCCATCCTCACTATACGTTATCTAATGTTATACATGCACCTAAACTGGTAAAGAATTTGGTTTCTGTACGTCTATTTACTCGTGATAACCATGCCTCGATCGAATTTGACCCTTTTGGTTTTTCTGTGAAGGATTTTCCGACGGGTCGTCTGGTTTTGAGATGTGATAGCACAGGCGATTTATATCCAGTCACCTCTAATGTTTCGTTTCAGTCATCATTTCCCTTTTCAGCTTCTGCAACGGTGTCCCCGGCGTTATGGCACTCTCGTTTAGGGCACCCGGGTGCACCGGTTTTCAATTCCCTTCGTCATGCTAAGTTTATTAATTGTACGAACAATTTTAAATCTGTTTGCAATTCTTGTGCTATGGGTAAACATGTTAAACTTCCGTTTCATAATTCTACATCGTTTACTTGTGCACCATTTGATATCATACATGCTGATTTGTGGACATCACCCATATTAAGTTCTTCTGGTCATAAGTATTATTTGATATTGCTCGATGATTTCACTAATTTTGTCTGGACGTTTCCGTTAGGCAAGAAATCTGATGTTTTCAAAATATTTCTAACATTTAATACTTATGTATCAACTCAATTTGGTGTCCCTATCAAAAGTTTTCAATGCGACAATGGCAAAGAATTTGACAACACACCGTTTCGTACTTTTGGAGCTTCTTCGGGCTTAGTGTTTCGGTTCTAGTGTCCTCATACATCGTCTCAGAATGGGCGTGCAGAGCGCAAAATCAGGAGTATAAACAACATGGTTCGTACGCTTCTTCTTCACGCGTCCATTCCGCCTACATACTGGCATTATGCACTTTCTATGTCCACTTACTTGTCAAATGTCTTACCGTCGAAGTTACTTAATTTTTCCTCCCCTACATTTGCACTATATCACCGTCTTCCCGCTTACTCTCACATTCGTACTTTTGGTTGCTTGTGTTTTTCGTTATTTCCTTCCACCTCGATTCATAAATTGCAGGCTCGCTCCACTCCATGTGTATTCTTCGGATTTCCTTCCAACCATAGAGGGTACGTTTGTTTTGATTTAAAAGCAAATAAATTCATTATCTCGAGGCATGTGTTATTCGATGAATCGGTGTTCCCATTTTCTACTTCATTTAGCCCGACATTACCCACTTATGACTTTCTGTCCAGCCCAATATCTCCAGCTACTAGGGTCCGGCTTCTGTTTGGCCCAGATGAACAGCCCAGGCCCATTCCGCCACCAGCTGCTTCCTCCTCGCCCGCACTGCCTCATCCATCTGGACCCGACCCACCCGCACCCGTCAGCCCGCGTGCTTCTCAGCCCGTCCCCTACCCGACTGGCCCATCCTCACCACCTGGCCCATATTCACCATCTAGCCCGGTCTCTCCTCAGCCCACACCAGCAGTTGCTCAGCCCAGCTCACCTGCACCCAGTGTGCCTGACGTTGTCCCTTTTGTTCCATCTCATCTGATGGTCACAAGGGGCAAATCAGGTATTACTAAACCCAATCCCCGTTATGCCCTTCACTTCACTACCACCTTGTCTCCAATTCCCCGAAATCCCAAAGATGCTTTACTTGACCCGAATTGGAAACTTGCTATGACAGATGAGTATAATGCTCTTATTAATAATAAAACGTGGGTTCTGGTTCCACGTCCAGTGGGTGTGAATATCATTCGGTCTATGTGGATTTTTAGACATAAGACTCGGTCTGACGGTTCTTTTGAGCGCTATAAGGCTCGCCTTGTTGGTGATGGCAGGTCTCAGCAGGTTGGAGTGGATTGCGATGAGACGTTCAGTCAGGTAGTCAAACCCGCGACCATCCGTACAGTACTCAGCATTGATGTCTCGCGATCGTGGCCTATTCATCAGCTGGACGTTAAGAATGCCTTCCTCCATGGCAATCTTAATGAGACAGTATATATGCATCAGCCACTTGGATTTCGCATCTCGGCCTATCCGGATCATGTTTGCCTGTTACACCGTTCTTTATACGGCCTCAAACAGGCACCTCGGGCCTGGTACCAGCGGTTTACTAACTTTGTCTCCACTTTTGGCTTTTCTCATAGCAGGTCCGATCACTCCCTATTTGTCTATTGGCGTGGGAAAGACATCGCCTACTTGTTGCTCTATGTAGATGACATCATCCTTACATCGTCGAGCGAGTCTCTCCGCTTGTCCATCATGTCTCGTCTCAGCTCCGATTTCGCTATGAAGGATCTAGGCCCTCTGTCCTATTTTCTTGGCATTGTTGTTCAGCGTCATCCTGGTGGCTTATTTCTTTCTCAGCAGAAATACGCCAACGAGATCATTGCTCGTGCTGGTATGACATCATGTTCTTCCTCGGCCACTCCGGTAGACACACAAGGGAAACTTGGAGCATCTGACGGTTCTCCCTTTGAGAACCCGACTCTGTATCGCAGTCTCGCTGGAGCTCTTCAGTATCTCACATTCACGAGGCCCGACATATCTTATGCAGTCCAGCAGGTGTGCTTGCACATGCATGATCCTCGAGTTAGTCACATGGGCGCTTTGAAGCGCATTATTCGGTATATCCAAGGGACGACACATCTTGGGCTTCACATCTACTCCTCACCCAGTTCCGGCCTTGTTTCCTACACTGACGCTGATTGGGCTGGCTGTCCAGACACTCGCCGCTCCACTTCTGGTTTTTGTGTATTTTTGGGGGACAACCTCATCTCGTGGTCCTCCAAACGGCAGCCTACACTTTCCCGCTCGAGCACTGAGGCTGAGTATCGCGGGGTTGCTAATGTGGTTTCTGAGTCTTGCTGGATTCGGAATCTTCTGCTCGAGCTTCATTGCCCACTTTCCCGAGCTACGCTGGTCTACTGTGACAATGTGAGTGCCATCTACCTTTCTGGCAACCCTGTTCAGCATCAGCGTACGAAGCACATTGAGCTAGACATCCACTTCGTTCGGGAAAAGGTCGCCAAAGGACATGTCCGAGTTCTCCACGTCCCCTCTCGCTCACAGATCGCCGACGTTTTCACCAAAGGCTTGCCGCGAATCTTGTTTCTTGATTTTCGGTCCAGCCTGAACGTTCGTGAACCTCCCGTTCAGACTGCAGGGGCGTGTTAGAGATATAGTTATCCAAGAGTTTGATTTATTCAAATCTCTTGATATATTCTTTTGTATTTTGAATTGTTTACCTCATCTGTAAACTTGTACGAATACAGTTCATTATGGAATATACAGTATGGTTTAAATCCCAATAGCCAGGATTCTGTCACGTGAAATGCGCGTGACATGAAGAGGCCTCGCGCCTGGCCCACAGCCCATATAGCCATGGTTTCAACTCATGGGTCATCCGGCCCACTCCAGTTGGGAGCAGAAAAACAGAACAGAGTGAAAAACAAGCATAAATCTGAAAATTATGTTTACCTATTCTTGAAGGGTTAATTACGCTCACATACCCTGAATTATACATGTTTAACGGATAAATACCCAAAAATTATTTCGTAACGAATACATACCCCGAACTAACAGTTTGTAACAATATCCCCCATTTCATCCATTTTTAGGGTTAGATTTAGGTTTAAAGAGAGATTTAGGGTTGGATTTAGAAGTTGGTTTTAGGATTGTAACACTACGAGTAGTTTCAGAATTTCTGAAAAAATAAACAAAAAATGGACGAAAAAATGGATGGAATGGGGTATGTTGTTACAAATGTTAGTTCGGGGTATATATAAGTTATTTGGGGTATGTATCTGTTAGTTCGGAGTAGGTGTATGTAATTAACCCATTCTTGAAACATCAAAATGAATATATCAATATCCATTAATAAAATCTCGTGCAGGTCGGATAATCCACAGGTCATTCGGATATCATCCGATATATGTGCGAAGATAGACAAATTTGGCAATTTTTGATCTGCAACCAACCCAAAATCATGTAGATGAGTGAGTAACAGGGCGCAAGCCAACCAAGCCCGTAGACGTCCTAGATACCACCTAGAAGAGGAATAAGACAGTGGCGGAGCCACCAAGGCTCTAGAAGGCTCAATTTTTATTCCGAAAATTTAGATATGTTTTATTTTAAAATTTTCAATTTCTAGTGTCGTGTGTCATTCTCAAATTTTTCTAACATTTGGTATTATCATTCAATATATTTGGTGTCAACTAACTGAAAATATTAGCTCAGCCACGAAAATCAGGAAGGTTTGTTATAGCAAAGATTGTGGCATTCATCATGCACCTCTTTGTTTATCTTGAACACTTATTATATTTAGCTGAAATTTCAAGCTATATTTAGAAATACACAAAACTGAATCATGTTGATGAGGGAAGAGGCCAAAATGTGGGAACTCGAGTTTCGGGAGATAGCGACAGGTGCTGACGTCACTTGACGGATATGAGCTCATCCTTGCCTCCCTCTTAGACACCTTGTTCTGCCAGCACTTGATTACTAATCAGAACAAGTTCATCAATTCACATCCCTTTCTGACAAGAGTCCTATAAATAAATCCTCCCTATTGAGCACATCATGTCTCACCTAATTTGTAAGTACTATGACGGATATCGGAGCTGTTAAGGTTGCCGGAGACAAGTACCGTTCGTTGTTGAACGAGGAAGCGGAGAACATACAGTGGAGGCATGGTGGCCCTCCCATTTTTGATGCTGTCAACAAGCTCTTCGAAGAAGGCCGAACTCAGGTAAACAAACATTTTCATCTTCAACTAACTAGAATTTTTAGATAGATCAGACTTTAACCACGTATATACAATATAGACCGTCATGATTATAAGTATAGAGATTAAAACCAATCACTTGAATGCAGGAGTGGCCTGAAGGGTCGATCGAAGAAGTAGTTCAAAATGCAGTGAAGTCATGGGAAATGGAGATGTCCCACAAGACACGTTTACAAGACTTCAAGAGCATAAACACTGAGAAGTTCAAGCTCATTGTTAATGGTACTAATATTGAGGCTTTGTACATTTTTTAAAAACAAACTACTTATATAGGGTGAGATTTACATAATTAAAAGGTCAACTTTTTTATTGAGTGATACTAATTTTTATGAATAGCTCTTTGTTTTTGTATTTTATCGACGTGAGTTCAACTTTAATAGGCTCCGACCCTATACATTGCATTTGTACTCATATACGGTCCGTAAATATGTATATTTAAGAGGGTAGGTTTTAACGAATAGGGCGCAAGGGACTGTCCGGAGAAGAGACACTCAGGCTTGGAAGCTACAACGCCTTGCTGAAGAACTCTCTGCCGGAGGAGTTTCAGTACTACAAAGCAGATGAAGAGACCTATGAATCGTCCCATGATGCTTTCCGATGCGTGGGAAGTCATCGGTGTCTACTCCGGGCCGCCTCTGGTCACTTACAAGTTCAGGCATTGGGGTTACTTCGAGGGACCCTTCAAGGGCCGTGCCCCGAACCGGCGAGATGGTAGAGTTCTTCGGGGTCGGTATTATGAAGGCAAGTTTAAGGATCTGTCTATCTTAACGTTATGGTAAGGGTGGTGATCTTACAACCTTGATTGATCCGAAACAAGTGAGTATGTGTTCGCAGGTTGACCAATCTCTGAGAGCGGAAGAGGTCGAGATATACTACGATCCTGCAGAGCTGTTCGGGGGCCTTCTGAAGAGGAAACCCGTCTCTGATCCGAAGATAGACCAGCAAGATTTAACGGACAAGAGATCAACTTCTCATCACTGTCCCTTCCTCAAGTAGTAATAGTTTCCTACGTACTATGTGCCCGAGGATGCTTTTCTTGATCATGTGCACTTTACATGCAGTGCTAAATTTATATAGGGGATAATAGGAAAAAAAATATTGTCATAAAACTCATTCTCACAACGCTTTCTGAATCTTATCCCGACAATAGTGGCAGATCTAGAGGGGTATAGGGGTCCATGGCTCCATTGATTTTCTGATCCCGTCACTGTTCGATAAGGTGTTGTAAGGCGAGTTGTAGAACCAACATTAAGATGGTCCAACAAACAAAAACACAAAAAATTGGTGTCTACTTGTTGATCACAAACAAGAGATAACCCTTATGGTTTGAGAGAGTTAAAACTAAGAGGGAATAAGAGAGCAAAGGTTTAACATCTCATAACTAACGTTCATTCATGTTTTGCTTTCATTCATATTGTGATGTTGCATTTTCATCTCCGCGGGAACAAGGGTTTAGTACATGTATTTATAAATATCAACAATGCTTAAAATATTGTTGTATAACTCTCGCATACAAGGAAAGGTGGCATGGATGTCATGCCAGATAACTCATGTATATTTTAGTGGCCACGCATAGCATATACACATGCTATTTCACAACACTATTCCTTGGATACTACAAATGTGTTTCAAGTTACCTAGCTACAAACCTCCTCAAGAAAAATCCAATAAGATAAACATGTAAGGAAAAATGTGTAATGCACAAAACGTGCATGAGATTATGCTAGAAGCTGCCTCATAAAAACCTTTCAAAAAATTCCCGTGAGATAAAACTTCGATAAAAGAAAAAGAGTACATCGAACTGAACTTGTGTCCCCCTGTTTCTATAGTAAATTGGGAGGGGAATTATGGAATCTCTCCAGACATCCACATTCTGACTAATCGTTATTATGAGCAAAAGTTTTCTTGAGTACCTATATTTCTGGACACTGAGTAAGATTGGAGTAAATGACATGAAGCTTTTTGACTGGAGAATGATAACATTTGTTTCTATTTCTTCAATTTACATGAAGAGAATGATGAATATTTGTTGCAGAACTCGTGACATTTGAACTAAATAGCAATCAACAATCTTAAATTTATAGTATTCAGTTCAGCAACTACACATCCAAACGGAAAAGGTAGAATTGCAAATCACTCTTTATTGAACTTAACATAGTTCTCATTACCTCCATCAACCAGCGGCGTCCTCCGTCGCTCTATGTGGCGGCAGCGGCTGCCTCATCCTCCTAAGCTGGTTGATCCAGCGAACCTCAGGAACCTGATCGGCCCAATCCGGAGCGACCCCACCAAACGAAATTCCCCTCATCGCCTCCATAACCCTCGTGGCGTTCTCCGTCGGCAGCGGCGCGTTCCTCCGCCTCTCGTCCTCCCGAAAAGCCCGGAGCATCGCCGAATCAGAGGCCTGCCTCATCCTCTCTTCCTCCTCTTCCTCTTCACTCCTGTGCTCCACTTCGCCGCTCAGGTGAAGCGACGAGATCCCGTTTTCGGCTCGACACACGAAGCCGTTCGTGTTCTGGAAATCAGGGGCGGGGGCGTGGTCTTCGTCCGAATTGGCCTGATCGGAATCTTCGTCGTCGACGGCGGATATTGGCTGGTAGTAGTCTGTTGGTGTATCGTCGAGACTGGTGTCGGAATCGCTGTCGGCGGTGTTGCCTGCGAGAGCGAGACGACACATTAGAAATTGATCTCCGATTACTGCTTGGAAAATATTTAAAACGAAAACCAGGAAATTAATTACCTTCCATGGAATCACTGGAAGGCGTCGTCCTAATAGAAGTACTCATTGTCTGAGAGAAGAAGAAAGGGAAATTCCAAGGAGGAGGGGCTATGGTCGACCTTATGTTTCCGGATATAATACAAAAGAGAATAGAAAAATTATGAAAAATAGGGGGACCTCAAAGACATGGTTTCGAACTATTTTTGTTAGCGTAAATTCGTTGCTATGATATTTTTTTTTCTCAAAAATATGTTTACATCTTTTGTTTATTATCAAAAAATAGTGAATTAAAAATGGGCACCGTCTTCGGTGGTGTGAATTCCGCAGTGTCGGGTCTTTCTCCATTTGTGAATCTCTCATTGTGCCTCGGTGGTGTGGTCACGATTCAAGATTCTCTTTCGTTATTTGTTGTTCGGTTTTGATTTTGTTTTGGTGTGAGTTTAATGTCAAATAATTGTACTTGTTGATGTTCAGGAGTCCACTGGTTGCACTTTTTGTGTGCACATTATTGTACTTTTGGCGTGCAAGTTGTTTTGCACGTTCTGGGGCGCCTTGTGTTGCGTTTGGGCTTCGGTCGGGAGTCGGTAATAATATAGGCTAGCTAGTATGGAGTCTGTAATATTTATCATTTGCTTGTGCATTTCATCAGATTGTATGTATATTTTCGTTGATTGATATATAAAATTGATGCATTACTCATTCAAAAAAAAATAACGACTTATGTTTATTTATTTATTTTTCCTGTTACTTTGGATAGAAAAGGAGCACGTGCTTGACACATGATCTTTATATTTATCATAAATACCAAAATTATCCTTATTTCTCTTATCTAAATAATATCCAAAGAAAGAGTTGAATACTCAGTACAATATATCCAAGATTTAGATTTTAGACTAGAGGAATACAGACAATTTCGATATTTATGATAAATATAAAGACTATATGTCGAGTACATGTTCATTTTCCATCCAAAAT
The DNA here is from genome assembly GCA_963921825.1 of Erodium maritimum. Lineage (NCBI taxonomy): Eukaryota > Viridiplantae > Streptophyta > Magnoliopsida > Geraniales > Geraniaceae > Erodium > Erodium maritimum. The sequence continues at coordinate 236,636 of OY997592.1, forward strand.
AACGGAAAAATAAAAAATAAATGTTAGTCACTACTGTTTGATAATAAACGAAAGTATAAGTATGATTTTGGGAAAGAAAGGTAACCACAGTATTTTCATGGTAACAAAAGTGGTTTGAGGGCATGTTTTTGAGGTTTCCCCTGAAAAATATATACCAGTTGGGATTCGACCCCAAGTCTGTCATCTACTATTTTACCACTAGACCACTATTTAAGTAATCGAACATATGTTAAGTGTTGTTACTCTAATAAATTAACTAACTAAATTTGAAATTAGTAACCACGGATAAAAATTTACGGGTTGAATTGTGCATTTTTTTTAAATAGGATCAATTCCATCTCACTACCCAAATCCCTCTAACTTAGTCTATTAAATCAAACATAAATTGTTATGAGGAAGAATTTGGGAATGATTTGAGGGGCAATTTCGATATTTTTTAGAACTATTTAGGTCATGTGTCACACACATTACGATTTTCCGTCCAAAAATAGACGAAAATTTAACAATGGGTACTAAAGTGATACAAACTCAATTTATAGGGTAGCAAGGTGAGAAAAAAATTAGAATAGTGGAAATGAAATCCAAAAAGTTTAGAGTATTGAGATGGAATTTACCCTTGAAAATACTATTAATGAACTATTTACTTTGTAAATGACATTTCTAACTATTTTCCATTTGATTTTTTTCTCGTTCGAGGCTTTGACATAACCTCCAAAACCTAACCGTCGTTGTCGTCTTTGGCGAAAACTCTTCTTCTTCTTCTTCTTCTTCTTCTTCTTCTTCTTCTTCTTCTTCTTCTTCTTCTTCTTCTTCTTCTTCTTCTTCTTCTTCTTCTTCTTCTTCTTCTTCTTCTCCACTAATTCCTATGACTTGTTGTAGGTATTTTCGTTCAACATACATGGTGTGTTCATCTCTTTTAGATTTTTGTCAATAAATCTCTCGATTTTGGGTAGATTTGGTCGTCTTTTTCTCTTTTTTGCAGGGCCTAAAGTCAAGGTTACTATATAACTGTTCTCCGGTGGGTTGTGGAGGCCAGGAGTGTTGGTGGGTGGCTATCTGGTGACTCGCTTATAATGTGGCTTGGGAAGCAGCATCAATGGGAAAGAGCCTTGGAGAGCCAGACACGGGTTTTAATGATCGCGGGACACCGATGAGGAGGAGCAGCCCGCTCTGTGATCCTACCCCTCTGTCTCCTAGAGTGTTCCTCGGATTCCTCCGAGTTGAGGCAAAAGGCGTGCCAGATGCATACCTTCAACTAAAGAGGGGTGAATCCTTGCATATACACATAGGATAGTTATATATTGTATGTCATTCTTATGGGTTTCACTACATCTAAACGATACGATGAAAACAGCTATTTGTGTTGTAAGGTTAGCGCCTCAGATGTTACAAGATCTAAGAATATGTCTAATCCTTCCCTGTGTTTTTCGATATATTATTCGAAATAAAAATGAACTGAACTCCCACAATGCCAAAAAAAGAAACTATTTTCATTTACACATTCATTAAGGGGGTTAATTTTTATTTTTTACAAAAAAATAAAAATAACAATGAATATATTAAAATAATATATATATATATATATAAGAGTTTCAAATTAAAAAAATATGTATACACGAGGATTATAAATTATAAAATACGTATAATATAAAAATAAAACTGTTATTTTCAAAAAATTAAAGTTATATACATCTATAGTTATAAAGGAAAAAATACTAAATGATTATTAAAGCCCAACAAAACCCAAATCATTCATAACTTTATGAAATGATGCATGGAAAGAAGATAACTCGAACATAATTACATCAGTTATGAGTTTACTTTTCCTATAAAAAAAAGTTCCGAGTCTACTTAGAGCATCCACAGTGGTGGACGTTTTGCTAGTGATAAGGTGCAGGCGTGGAGGAGGCGGTGAGCTAGCGGGGAGCACCTTTTTTCAGCGCTGGCAAGGAAATGAGCCGTTGAGCTCCACGCCAGCACTTATCACTGGCGTGAACATCTGGTCCTCCTCGTTGACCGCGCCGGCCGTTGGACCAACACGTGTTGGCGACACGTGGAAGGCGCTGGCAGCCACAACATTCAAAATAAATAGCACCCCTTATATTTTGCAATCTACATCCACAACACTCTCTCTACCTCTCTATTCTTCTTCCACAATTTATATTTTTGTTCGTTTTGAAATGGATTTGGATCTCAACGATTGGGGCGATATGGTAACTGAGTTGGGCTGCGATATGTTTGACTCGGCAACGCAATAATTTTTCCCTTCGAGCAATGTATCCGGAGCGACAACCGACCCATCTCCAACGGTTACCGAGGCCGACGCCGGGGTTCAACCTAAACCTAAAGCAAGAAGAATATTGTGGAGCGTCGATGAGGATGAGCGTCTAGTTCGTGCTTGGATGCACTATTACTACGATTGAATTCACAGGAATGCGAAGCATAATATGAAGTATTGGGGGGCCATCGCCGACGAAGTTGCTGCTATGCGTGGACCGAATGATCCTAAAAGGTCACTGAAGCAGTGTAAAGACCACTGGGGCCAAGTCAATCCAAAAGTGACGAAGTTCCAAAAGTATTACACACGGTGTATGAATGACCACAGGAGCGGTCGTTCCGATGATGAAGTCACGACATTGGCCGAGAAAATGTACTTGAAGAACGAAGGCGCTCCATTCACATGGAAACGTTGGTGGAGGCTCGTAAGAAACGAGCACAAGTAGACGTCAATTTTATCATCGACATACCCGATGGGGAATACGAAGGCACACCGGCGAGTAATTTCGACCCATCTACCGATTTGGGCAAGCGTACTCGTGAAGATACGCCCGGGGAGGACAGTGAGCGCACCATGGGTGCTATGCCCGACTGCCCAACGGCGTACAAGCGGCCTATGGGTCAGAAGGCGGCCAAAACTGCGAAGCTCAAAGGTAAAGGCCTTGTAGCAGCCAAGAAGGAGCTTGTCGAGAGTGTTCAGCAGGCCCAATTAGCGGCGGAAAGAGCAAACACAACGAAGCTAAAGCTCATGGCCTTCGATCGATGGGTGCAAGTGGAAGCGAAGAACAAGTTGTCACGCCCCAAATCCGGTTTGATCGGACTCGAGACGTGAACTAAAAACAACAATTAAATAATAAGTAGAAGAGATTTAATAATGCAAGTTCCACAAAAACTTAATTAAAAACCAAGGTCAAGAGTCAACAGCTCGGTAATCAAACTAACAGATAATAAAGTTAATACAAAGCAGTACGTCTCTAGGACAAAAATCATGAATCCCAAGGAGCTCCGAGCCTTGAGACCACCTCTAGATACTACTCAACAAGGAAACATGTACAAACAGTAAACAAGAAGGGGGTGAGCTTACGCTTAGTAGGAAAAAGTAGTAATGTAAAGGAATCCCCGCTTTAATAACAAAACCGATTAGTACAGTTATCCAACAGACACTAATTAAAGAGCAACAAGAACTGCAATACTTAAAGAAAGTACACTCAAGGAGATCAATGGGAAGATAACGAAATTACCAAAGGAATCGACTAAAGAAACGCACAAACACCGAAATACTGATAATCAAACCGCAAGGCTCTGATCCGTACACTTTATTGTACATCATATCAGATTGCCCCTCGGTCCAGAGGAGACACAATCATCGGGGCTCCCGGAAACGTTCCCTAGGAACACATATCATCGAAAGTCCCGGAAATGTCCCCAAAGAACCACAGATCATCGGGGTGAACCAAGTAACATATCGTACCGGAAACGCACATCGACCTAGATATCTTCCCGGAACTACCCCCTCGGGGTAAACAATCACACGTCATACCGGAAACGCACATCGGGGTACATAATCATATACCATACCGGAACCGCACATCGGACTAGGTATCTTCCCGGAATGTCCACCTCGGGGTACACACTCATATACCATACCGTAACCGCACATCGGACTAGGTATCTTCTCGGCATATCCACCTCGGGGTGCACACTCAATCCACAATAGCATATCAAACAATATTGTCACACACATTGTCAAACCAAACTTACCGGCGTTACTTACCAACCATGTCTCATCGGTCTATCACTCTCCCGATCATATCATTAGACACAATCCATACGCATTCACACATACGATCAACCAATCAAATCACATTCATTTCATTCAGTCAATCAATCATAACGCGGATCAATCATTCATATTACAATCAACTTAATTCATCTAGTTTAGTATGACTCTTAAATTAACCTAACCTGACCTGGACGCTAGTCCGACCTGGTGGCAGAGCTCCGACCTGACCTGGACGAGGACGGTGTTCGTTGGCGCGAAGCTAAAGACCTCCTCCATCTCAAATCTGGCGAGAGCGAAGGTTCGTCGGCGTCATTCCGGCTGAATTCGTCCCAAACCAGCTCGCCTTGAGGGGGGTTTCAGGAGGACGTTGTCGGGGAAGTCGAACAGGACGAGAGAGGCACGAACCCGTGTTGTCTTCTCCGTTGTCGGTGCGGCGCGATTCGAGCTCGGGGAAGAAGAACGGGAGCGAGAAGTTCCGGCTACGGCATCCCGATTTAGCTGTCGGCGTCGTTTGATTCGTACACGGAGCAGAGCTCGGTGAAGGCGGCGTCGGGTGCGAGAGGGAGAGAGAGAGAGACAGAGACAGAGAGGTGAGGGCTCGTGTCTCGGGAAGCGTGCGCGAAACTGAGGAAGAAGAGTGAACAGTAGCTAGGGTTAGGGGAAACCGAAATGGGCCTGGTCGAGTGGGCTTGGTCTGGTTGGCCGACTGGGCCTGGGTGGCCCAAGTCTGCTCCCTTTTTTTCTTTTGTACTTGACCCAAAATTCAACCATTTTTCCAACCAACGACGTTCCAACCCTATAATTAAATATTAATTCTTTTAACCGAACGCTCTTTACACAAGTCGGCCATGACCCCCACCGAGCCTGAGTCACACTTTGCGAACATTACGATGTTGCGCGATTTGATGAAGTAGTGTTGCCTCCCGAATTATCTGCGTGTTCCCCGGTGTTGTTTTATTAAAATCAGTTGTTGTTTTTTTTTCATTTGTAGTTTTTTCATTTGTTGTTTTTTTTAATTAATGAAGTTTAGCTTTTTCTAAGTCTTGGTTTGCGTGAAATTATTGCCATGACCATGCAAAAAGACCAAATTACCCTTCAGAGGCCGACGGTTTTGTGGCTATAAAAGCCACATCTTCCTTCCATTATTTTCACACCACTTCAATCCACAACCTCTCTTCCTCCCAAGCTTCTTTCCTTCAAACTTCTTGCTATCTTTCTTCCCTTTTTCGAAGGGAAAACGGCCGGCACAGCAGCCTACCCCTAGCGCCATGAGGAGGAGATGGTTTTGGTTTTATGTTGACTACACGATGCTCATTCGGGGCCAAATAATAGGTATTGGCCGGAAGTGTTCGCAAACTATGTCGGAAATGCACCGGTCAACGCCCCGTCGCGCACACAAAAGCAGTGCAGGGACCATTGACAGAGGATATCCCTAAAGATGCACCGTTTCAATTTATATTACCGTGAAGCAGTGCATGTTCGCCTTTCGGGAAAAACCGAAGCTTTTCTTTGAACTGCAGCGGCGGATCGGTATTTCGCCCAACATGGCCACCACTTCACGAAGTTCTCGCTTTGGGAGATCGTTAAAGACCATCCGAAATTCCTCCAGTACGTGCACGAACTGTAAATCGTGAACATACTCAGTTGGCTTTCCCTTTTCGGTGATAATAACGTGTACTTTTCCGTTCACGAGTTTGTCGAGCTTGTTTGTGTTATTTTCGAGCTTGTGTGTGATAATTTTCGTCTTTATTTTCAATAAAAATTATGGTTTAAATTATTAATTTTCGTCTCACCGCCGGCGGCTCCCCGTCGGTATAAAGTTGCCCACTACAGGTTTATGGCGTTTACCGCAGCTGGTGAGCTGGCAGGGAAACAAAAAACTAATATTTTAATGTTCACCGCCAGCAGCCGACAGTGACACTGTGGATGCTCTAAGAGCACCTTAAGCCACGGTTTGTCCAAGCTAACGTGTCAAAAAATACAAGTTCGTCCAGTTGTCTGCAGTGATATTCACCAAACATAAGATGAATTGGAACAAAAAAGTAATGCAATTGACAATGACGATAAATTCTTGGCCTTTAGGGAAAGAAAATATCCCCCAATTGCTAAAATTCCCATTTTTTGAGCTAAATCACCCCTCCGTTTTACTTGTCCAACTGGTTAAACGCTAGGATCTTTGATCAGATGGTCGGGGTTCAAGTCACGAATCTGTAATAAAAATAACATTCAAAGAGGATTAATGGGAGTAAAAAGGGTAGCAAGAACAACCAATGAATGTGGCCTAATCTATTCCTATCACCATGGTTTACAACACCAAGTTCACTTCATACTTGTCCAAACTCACCAGTAGAGTACATAAACTAAGTTGAGCAGCAATTCAGTTTCTTCAATGCAGACACATCCTCCTTCACATTTATCCTCTCTCCCTTGGCCGGCACCGAAGCACCCGCCTCGTCCCCTCCTTCCATAGCCTTCTTGGCCGCAACACGGTAGATCTGAGTCAGAACCTCAGCAAATGCATTCTCCACATTTGTAGCGTCCAGCGCTGAAGTTTCCATGAAGTAGAGTGCCTCCTTCTCTGCATAGGACTTCCCGTCTTCAGTTGAGACGGCAACAAGGTGCCGGAGATCGGACTTGTTGCCAACGAGCATCACCACAATGTTGGGGTCCGTGTGGTTCCTTAATTCTTTCAGCCACCTGTCCACGTTCTCGAATGTTGCGTGACGCGTGACATCGTACACAAGAAGCGCCCCCATCGCTCCACGGTAGTATGCACTAGTTATGGCACGGTACCTGCAAATGAAGAAAATTAATACGACTAAATACAAATGAAATTGAAATACATTACCAAGTAAAACTACATGTGTTACTATCCAATGCCGCCTCACATCAATGTCTTTTTAAAAAATTTGAATTTGCAGCGAGAAACATATCATTTTGGCTATCACGAAATACCACATGCCACTGTTGAGTAAAACCAAGTTAAAGGAAGAACTTAGGAATAATTGCAAAAAAAACTTGTAGTGAACTATGCGCGTTTTGTATATACCATGGGTGAACTATTTTTTGCAAAAAACATCTGCCAATTATTTTCCATACGCAAATTCACTAACGTGGATAATTTTTTTGCAAAAAAAGTCGAAAGTAATCATGCCAAAGTGTATACATAAGGTATCCAAATTGCGAAACACGTATACATCAGGGTTACAAATTGCAAAACACATATAATGTAAAGGGAAAAATGTTATTTCCACGTGATTGTCACATGACTAATTTCCATTAAAAATCACGAACTTGCAAACTGAAAATAGTCGGGGGATGTTTTTTGCAACAAAAAAAATAGTTCACCGATCGTATTTGCAAAACGTACATAGTTTACCGCAAGTTTTTGCAATTAACCCTAGAATTTATTACATCCAAAACAATTGTTAACATATATATAGGCCCAATGGGCCTTAGCCTTTAGTATGATGTAACCCTATATTAGTCTTTAGACTTTATTAGACGTGAGATTACATTCTCAACACTGCCCCGCACGTGTCTTCTGCACATGGGCCATAGTAGGACTTGACTTGTGCATATCCGCCGGAGTTGGGAGACCCAAATCGACCAGATTTAGCTTTAATACCATGTCAACAATCGTAGACTGGTTGTATATTTGATAACAAAAATAGAATGTACGGGGATACATACATACATATATATATATATACATACATACATACATACATACATACATATATATATATATAGCACAAAAATGTGCTAGGGTTACATCGGACTAAAGGCTAAGGCCCATTGGGCCTAATTTATGTTAACAGCAATCCCTTGCAAGCTTTCTAAGTAGCCATGAACTCAAACTTGGTGGTGGAGAATGCAACACAGTTTTGCAACCTAAACTGGTAAGAAATAATGCCTCGTACAAAATTAACCAAACAATCTATAGTGGATGCTTTAAAGTCAACCTCTCTGGCAATATCTGAATAAGAAATAACCAACAGGGATAGATTTCTGGGTTAATTACGTTTACCTACACTAACGTATACACGTATTACACATGCACACACTAACCTTTGGAAATTACACATACCTACCCTAACCTTTGCGTTTGGTATGTAGGTTAGTGTATGCACATGTAGTTTTAACAGATAGGTTAGTGTAGATATCTGTTAAAATCTTGAAAATACATAAAGGTTAGGGTAGGTATCCGTAATTTCCAAACGTTAGTGTGTGCATGTGTAATATGTGTATACATTAGAATAGGTAAACGTAATTAGCCCTAGATTTCTAGCTACCCAAACTAAGTATCAGATTTGATGTAACACAAAGATACCTCAAAATTCATATTGCAGCCTTTCAATGTTCTCTATTCATATTTGAACAAAAACATGGCAATCTTACTAACAAGGCATGCAATATGAGGTCTAGTCCAGTAGATACAAAACAGTCTCCTCCGGTTTATCCACATCACAGTGGTATTATTAGATCTCCCAGATGTATTACAAGACAATCTCTGCACTAGTCCATACAAGATACCCTCAAACTTCATCCTTAATCGAAAGTAAGGTCCACCACCACCACCATGATGACAAGCATGGTCTAGCTGGTCCAATTCACAGTGTACAGTTTATGTATGACGCTCTGATACAACTTAATGGGGAGAAAGCCTACGAGTGGCCAATGAAGCCCACTTGGGTTGGCCTGGTGGTCAAGGAGTTCCCCCACCTCCTTGAGGTCAGAGGTTCGAACCCCAATGGGTACAAATGCTTGGGAGCAGGTGTGGGTGGAGGTTAGGTTAGGAATTAGACTAGGCTAGAGTAGGATTTCCCCGCTTTCTTGTTGATCCAATGAAGCATACACATGTTAACTATCAAACCGGCCAAAAGACTAGCCTAATAAGTCACATGTCCCAAATGTATATCAATTGTTAACTAACTTTATATTTCTACAATGTGAAACACTTGCTTACACATGAATGACGCCGTACAGCTATCATAAAATTGGGTGGGAATATGCATGGCCATGCAGTTTCTATGGTAACAGGCCTTTTAGAGACATGAAACGGTCACATAAGTTTCAAAGAGAACAAGCTAAAATGTTGAATTTGAGAAGAGGATGCTTCCAATCTAACAGCTACATGAGGATTCAAGCTAGTGATTTAACTAATCACAAATATAAACCACATTCTGCTTATGGGATAGTTTTCAGCTTTCAAAATAGAGTAGAATGAGTAAGCAACCTATAGGAGTTTATGGATGATATAGACACAATTTATAGGTGGTGGTGGCTCCAGATCAAGTGGGTAGTATCTTAATTTTGCCTGAAAAACTTTTTTCAGATACTACTCCAGATCTTGAGATCTAAACCAGTTCTTACCATTTTCATAGGGCATTCAGTAGATCTCACAAACTACAAATTTAGGAAAGGCATCCAAGATGGCACCAAAAAATATGCCATGAAATAAGATCAACTCTTCAAATCTTAAGAAGAAGAAAAATCAAACCCACCAACCAAAACTAAATTCAATTAAATCTAGGTCCTAAACCTAAAAAAACTAAAATAGAATCAAACAATCAAAACCTAAATCAGAGATTCATCAAAATCCCACATACCACCAGCCCCAAAACAACCTAAATCCACCAAAATGGAACTAAAAGCTTCATAAACTCCAATGAAAGCTCAAAAATGGGAAAACCCAGATGAGAAAGAGTGAAGTAGAAGAAGAAACGGACCTTTCCTGGCCAGCAGTGTCCCAAATCTGGGCTTTGATGACCTTGCTGTCGACGTTCAAGGAGCGAGTAGCGAACTCGACACCAATGGTGGACTTGGATTCGAGACTGAACTCGTTCTTGGTGAACCTGGAGAGCAGATTGGACTTCCCCACACCTGAATCTCCAATCAGGACCACCTTGAAGAGATAGTCATAGTCATCTTCAGCTCTGTAACCTGCCATTGTAGTGTGCTACACACTGGTAGCTAGTAGCTACGAGTTGGGTTTTGCTTCTTTCTTCTCGAGAGAGAGAGATTTGGAAGCAGGAGATGCTTCTTACTGCCTTCCAGATCGTGAACTTGTCAAGTGTGAAAAGATCTTCATTTTATTTTATGGTAGTCTTATTTATATAAGTACAATGAGAAAAAGCAAAGTTTCATGTGTGTGGTTATGATCCCTATACACATTTAAGAGTTATATTAGCCTTATCGCACCTTCCTTAATTGGTGTCCTAATCTATAATTATTATTACTAATTTACTACTGATTTTTAATTAGAACAATTCAAGTATATCAAAAAAAGTTATCAGTGAACAATACAAAAAATCCTAGTTTAATCTGAAGTTACCCACACATTTCTAATCTAAATAAGTATATTCTATAGGATCAAACTTATGATTTCAAATAAAGGTGAAATGGGAAGAATCTTCCATCATCAGCTAACCCAAGTGAACAAGTACATCAAATTATTTGATGCATGTAAATAATCAAATCTAATTATTATTAAGTGTTAAATTTAAATCCTGTCAAAAAAAAATTAATTATTTTATTGACTCGATGAAACATATATTTTTTTAAATGGTTAATTACTTCTTCATTAATAAATATAGAATTCTGATATATACTGTAGTAGGAGAAATCTAATAGAAACCCTCCTTATCCTAAAAACTGTGTAAACCAATCATAACCATACACCATTTAGATCTAACATTCACCATAATGTCACATCATCATCCCAATTCCACCAAAAGTCACGCCAATTTCTTCCTTTCTCACACAAGCAAGGGCATAATTGTAAAAGCATGGTGTCATGTGGACAAGTGTCCATTTTTTTCTTAACCAATTCACTAATTTAATATTTCCCGCTTCGTTTGAACTCCGATTAGCTTCAAACTTGCGCCAATATTTTTCTTTTTCCAAGGGCTTTAAATCAAGATCAGTCATGAATATATTTTGAAACACGAAAATAAAAAGTTATATTGGGGTGATAAAAACAATGTTAAGTGTTGATAAATCTTCACTAATAAATTTTTCATATCGGGGTATCAAACTAGTGCTAAATAGTGTTTAGTGTTGATAAAACTAGTGCTTAGCGTTCATAAAAAAACATGTGATGATGTAATAAAAATCATGTTCGATTTTGGAAAATGAGGTGATAAAACTAGTGTTCAGTGTTGATAAACCCAGTGTATAATGTTGATAAACCCAGTATATAGTGTTGATAAACCCAGTGTATAGTGTTGATAAAAATTACACAGACTTAACTTTTTTTTAAATCAGCCCCAAAATAAGGGTGATAACCTAGAGTTTAGTGTTGATAAAAAAACATGTGATGAGATGATAAAAACACATGTAATTTAATGATAAACATAATGTTTAGTGTTGATAAAACTAGTGCTTAGTGCTCATAAAAAAACATGTGATAATGTGATAAAAATCATGTTCGATTTTGGAAAATGAGGTGATAAAACTGGTGTTTAGTGTTGATAAACCCAGTGTATAGTGTTGATAAACCCAGTGTATAGTGTTGATAAAAATTACACAGACTTAACTTTTTTTTAAATCAGCCTCGAAATAAGGGTGATAACCTAGAGTTTAGTGTTGATAAAAAAAACATGTGATGAGATGATAAAAACACATGTAATTTAATGATAAATATAGTGTTTAGTGTTGATAAAACTAGTGCTTAGTGTTCATAAAAAAACATGTGATGATGTGATAAAAATCATGTTTGATTTTGGAAAATGGGGTGATAAAACTGGTGTTCAGTGTTGATAAACCCAGTGTATAGTGTTGATAAACCCAGTGTATTGTGTTGAAAAAAATTACACAGACTTAACTTTTTTTAAAATCAGCCCCGAAATAAGAGTGATAACCTAGAGTTTAGTGTTGATAAAAAACATGTGATGAGATGATAAAAACACATATAATTTAATGATAAACATAGTGTTTAGTGTTGATAAAACTAGTGCTTATTGTTTATTTAAAAAACATGTGATGATGTGATAAAAATCATGTTCGATTTTGGAAAATGAGGTGATAAATCCAGTGTATAGTGTTGATAAATCAAGTGTATAGTGTTGATAAACCCAGTGTATAGCGTTGATAAAAATTACTAAGACTTAACTTTTTTTTAAAAAATCAACCCCGAAAATAATTTTTTTTTTGTGCTTCAAAATATATTCATGAATGATCTTGATTGAAAGCCCTTGAAAAAACAAAACTAATGGCGCAAGTTTGAAGCCAATCGGAGTTCAAACGAAGCGGGAAAAATTAAATTAGTGAATAGGTAAAAAAAAAATACGATGATTTTACTAAAAAGTTCTTACCCCTTACTAAAAAGTGTTGTTTTTTTTGCAGTCAACAAGTCAACCACTCAATTGCATCTCATCCATCCATTCTTAAAATGAATGGCTTTGATTGGTTCACACAGTTTTTACGTTAAAGAGTGATTTCTATTTGATTTTTCCTCTATACTGTAGATTGACATGGACACACCTAAACTCAAAATTATAAATTAATAGTATGAAAGTTAGATCATATCCTTTGGCATGAACCACGCTAAATTGTGGTGATGATGGTTCGTATAGACATAAATGCATACAATACCTAATAGTGTAGCTAGACAAGAATCTTGGACTAGTTGTTACTCATTTTGTCCGCATCACAAATATATTTTTTTCATCAATTATTCTTAAATTTAATTTGTTATCATGAGATTCAAATCTAAATCATTTCAATGAACGAAACTAAAAATAAACTCTCGGAGAACCCTTCTGGGTTGCATAGGAACCCTTTAATATTGACCTCTTCATTTCCAGCCGCCCCGCCTTTTCCGACCCTATTTCCACGATGTCCGGCCACCACTCTCCTTCTCAGCCATCCCAGAAGAGCCCAGCCGTCTCGGGTTTCCTCCACGGCATCTCCTTCCCCGCCTTAGACAACGCATCCTCCGCCGTTCCCCCGTCCGAGTCACAGGGGCCCGGCCACAACACGCAGCGTCCTGGTCGCTCGTCGGCACTGGTCGTCCCGGAGTCCCTCCCGTCACATCCGCACCCGGGCGCGATCGTCCCATACGACCCCCCGCCCGTGGAGAAGGCAAAGGCCCCGACGTGGATGGCACCCCGACGCCCTCAGCTGAACTTGGCCGGAATCAGCCCCGCCAGCGTGAACGTGAACCACATGAGCTTCTGAGCACTATCGACGCCCCTCCGCCGGGTCTGCACCAAAGATCTCCTCCTCGGAGCGTGTTCGAGCCAAACCCGATGGACGGGCCACCGTCATATGCCAGATCTGTTTCCCGATAGGTCAGGAAACAGTCGGACTGTATCGCACCAGTGAGGGACTTTGAGGACGAAGACGAGGTCTTGGATGTACCGGTTGAGGTCGTTCTGGCGGCTACAAACGGAAAATATCTCTTCTCGCTAGCAGGTCGGGTCGCCGGGGGGGAAAGTCACAACCAAAATGCTGTTTGTGGGTTGATGTTGCAACAATGGAAGGTGGACGGCCTCCAGGTCGAATTTCTGTCGCCAGATATTATCGGGTTCCATTTCCCGTTCCTAGCGACTATGGAGAACATCCGCCACCTTGGGCCGTGGGGATTCAGAACCTTAGTGTCCGCGATCTGATATCATCCTACATGGGCACTCAGGTAACCTCGACCCCTATACCTTTTGCTAGGCGGGAGGATCATTTCATGTGGATGAGGGTCAGGCTGGATGTGAATCAGTCGTTAAGGAGACGTATTCGTCGCCGCTTCCCTGGTAACGCCTGATGTGGACATAAAATGCATCGGTTTTGGATGTTTTTATCCCACATTCTTGAGCTTTTTAGTCCCGGGATTGTATAATTTGGTCCATTTTTCTCTCTATACTCGTACTTTGTCTCTCATTGTGTTTTGTAGGTGCTTTCACCGGAAAAAAAAGGCGCTAAAATAGAGGAAAATCCGGTTTTAGAAGTTTTGGAAGCTGAATGATTTTGCGAAGGGCATAACTTATTCATACGAACTCCGATTGTCTTCAATTTTATGTCAAATCGAAGGGAATTCAGAGATCTACAACTTTTGTCAAGGGCCCAAGACCGTTACGGCCCTCTATCAGGCCCGCGCGAGGATTTTCCATTTCCATACGGGTTTCTACTTAAAAAAAAAGAAGAAATTTTCCTATTCCAAATCCGAATTTGAGAAGGAAATAAGGTTCTTGAAGTCCTATATACAGGGGACCACGAATTTGGAGAGGGTTATTATTTGGGATGTTGAGTGAGCGAAAGAGAAAATTAGGGGAACATGAGATAGTGAATCTTAGTGAAGAATGCTCTGCAGTTTTACTCAATAAGTTACCCCCTAAACTTAAAGACCCAGGTAGTTTCACTTTGCCATGTGAGATGGGGAAAATATCTTTTGCTAGAGCCCTATGTGACTTAGGAGCAAGCATAAATTTAATGCCCTTATCCGTCTTTCAGAAATTGGGATTAGAAGAGGAACCTATACCAACATCAGTAACCCTACAACTAGCAGATAGATCTATAAAATATCCAAGAGGTATTATTGAGGATGTGTTAGTCAAAGTAGATAAATTTATATTTCCTAGCTGATTTTATAATCTTGGATATGGCTGAGGACTATGAGATTCCACTGATTTTGGGTAGGCCATTTTTGGCCACAGCCCGAGCCCTTATAGATGTGGAACAAAGTAAGTTGACCTTGAGATATGGTCAGGAAGAAGTAGTTTACAATGTGTTTAAATCTATGAAGCATGTTAGTCCAGATAATACATGTTTTAGGATCGATGCTTATGATCATGTTATTCAAGAGAATTTTAATATTTGTGGATTTGAGACTCCTCTTGAGGCATGTTTAGTAGACAGTATTGGCGAACTGTGTGTATCTTCACAGGAAGGTGCAGATGAAGTGATCCAGATGTTGGAGGCTTGTCCACCTTGGAAGACTCGCAACACCCCTAAATTTATCACATTGGAAGCAACTTCGGGGCCAAAGTTGAAACCCTCAGTTGAACAAGCCCCAGAACTAGAATTGAAAACTCTTCTTGAGTCTCTTAAATATGTATTTTTGAATGACAATAACACTTTGCATGTAATAATTTATGCTGCATTGTCACCTCTACAGGAAGAAAAGCTGATGAGAGTTCTGAAGGGGCATAAAAAGGCTTTTGGATGGACCATTGCAGACATCCAAGGGATAAGTCCAGCCACATGCATGCACAAGATACTCATGGAGGATGATCACAAGCAGAGTGTGCAGCAACAAAGAAGACTAAACCCGCTGATGCAAGAGTTAGTGAAAAAGGAGGTAATCAAGCTCCTAGATGCAGGTATCATCTATCCTATTTCTGATAGTGCATGAGTTAGTCCATTTCAGTGTGTGCCTAAAAAGGGGGGGATCACAGTAGTGAAAAATGATAACAATGAATTACTCCCAACTAGGACCGTTACAGGATGGAGAGTATGCATTGATTACTAGAAACTAAATGATGCCACCCGTAAGGACCATTTTCCCCTACCTTTTATCGATCAAATGTTAGAGAGATTAGCAGGACATGACTATTATTGCTTTTTAGATGGATATAGCGGGTATAATCAAATTGCCATAGACCCTAAAGACCAAGAGAAAACTACTTTTACTTGTCCTTATGGCACATTTGCATATAGAAGAATGCCATTTGGTTTATGCAATGCTCCCGCTACATTTCAAAGATGCATGCTTGCAATATGACATGGTAGGCACATATCTAGAAGTGTTCATGGATGATTTTTCTTTGTTTGGTTCCTCATATGATAACTGCTTAAGTAATTTGGATGCTGTATTAACAAGGTGTGAGGAATCAAATCTGGGGCTTAATTGGGAAAAATGTCACTTCATGGTTACACAGGGAATAGTCTTAGGACATAAAATTTCCTCAAAAGGGATTGAGGTAGACACAGCTAAAGTGGATGTAATTGGGAAATTACTTTCGCATGATTCAGTAAAACGAGTTAGGAGCTTTTTAGGACATGCAGGCTTTTATCGTAGATTCATAAAGGGATTTTCAGAACTATCTAAACCACTAAGCAATTTACTTGTTAAAGATGTTCCTTATTTGTTTTTGATGATGCTTGTCTAACTGCTTTTAAAACTCTTAAAGAGAAGTTAATAAATGCACCTGTTATGGTAAGCCCTGATTGGTCTCTACCTTTCGAACTCATGTGTGATGCTAGTGATCTAGCTATTGGGGTTGTCCTAGGACAGAGAAAAGACAAGGTATTCCATACAATTTACTACGCTAGTAGAGTACTGAATGAGGCTCAGGTAAATTACGCTACAACTGAAAAAGAATTACTTACTGTAGTATTTGCATGTGAAAAAATTCATTCCTATCTAATCCCGTCTAAGGTAATAGTATATACCGATCATGCTGTCCTGAAATATTTGCTAAGTAAAAAAGATGCTAAACCTAGATTACTGCGATGGATTTTTTTGTTGCAGGAATTTGATTTGGAAATTAAAGATAAGAAAGGGGTAGAAAATGTAGTTGCTGATTACCTGTCTAGGATTGAAAATCCTTACGAAAACACTAAAATGCCTATAAATGAGGAGTTCCCTGATGAACGCCTCTATAAAGTAGATAACCAAAAAGCCCCATGGTTTGCACATTTTGCAAATTATTTGGTTTCAGGGATAGTACCTGGGGATCTAACATCCCACCAGAAAAAGAAATTTATGCATGATGCAAAAAATTATATATGGGATGATCCTCTTTTGTTTAAGGTTTGTGCAGATCAAATGATAAGGAGGTGTGTACCCGACTCTGCAATCCAAGAGATCCTCTTCCACTGTCATGGGGGAGAAGTAGGAGGGAATTTTGGTCCTGCCAGAACAGCTCGTAAGGTGCTTCAGTCAGGTTTCTATTGGCCTACACTCTTTCATGATGCCTATGTATATGTCAAATGTTGTGATCGATGCCAGCGCACAGGTAATATCTCTAAGAGGCAGGAAATGCCAATGAACGTCTATCTTGAGGTAGAATTATTTGACCTTAGGGGAATGCATTTTATGGGACCTTTTCCACGCTCGAATAGTAATGAATATATTCTTGTGGCTGTGGATTATGTATCCAAATGGGCAGAAGTAGTGGCTCTGCCCACAAATGACCATAAACCGGTATTAGCCTTTTTAAAGAAAAAAAAAATTTCCCGGTTTGGTGTACCTATGGCAATAATTAGTGATGGTGGAAAACATTTCTGCAACAAATATTTTTGAAAACTTTTAGCTAGCTATGGAGTCCACCATCAATTGGCCACACCCTATCATCCCCAAACTAGTGGTCAAGTAGAAGTGACCAATAGAGAACTAAAGAGCATCTTGGAAAAGACCGTCAATGCATGTAGGAAGGATTGGTCTACCAAGCTTGATGATGCTCTCTGGGCTTACAGAACTGCATTTAAAACCCCTATTGGTTGTTCACCTTATAGACTTGTGTATGGAAAATCTTGTCATTTACCTGTTGAATTAGAACATAAAGCTTTTTGGGCAATTAAATTCCTTAACTGTGATCCCCTAGCTTGTAGTTTAAACAGAGTAGTACAGATAAATGAACTGGAGGAATTCCGATCTCAAGCCTATCACAATGCAGCACTGTACAAGGAGAGAACAAAGGCATGGCATGACAAGAACATCAATCCCAGAGAATTTAAAGAAGGAGACCGGGTTTTGCTTTATAATTCTAAACTCAAGCTCATAGCTGGTAAGCTCGTTTCAAAGTGGAGTGGGCCTTTTCGGGTGATGAGGGTTCTCTCTAAGGGAGCCGTCGAGATATCCGATGGTAAAGGGGCCTCATTTTTAGTGAATGGGCATATAATCAAGCAATACTATGGTGGTATGATTGGGAATCAGGAAGTATTTTTCCTACAAGAGCCTGAAGTTGAGGTGTGGAGGCGGCATAAGCCGCCTTTAAGTCTAGCCAACGACTTTAAACAAAGGTGCTTCTCGGGAGGCAACTCGAGGTTTGTATATTCATTTATTTTTCTTTTTGTTGAGCTGATTAAGGATATATGTCACTGCAGGTACCAAGATTTGTGGTCTGAAGGGGAAAAGAAAAAGAAAACAAGCACTGTTCTGATCCTCAAAGTCAAACGGTTCAGCAGCTAGGAGTATTATTATAGGAAGACCACAAGGTAGGGAAAGTACTAAACTCCTCGTGCAATTTAATACTTAGTATGCCTATTAGGTTAATAAAATCGGAAAGGTTCTAGAAATGCACATAGGATGCGAATAACTAGAATAATTGTCTTTCAATTACTAATAACCGGACGTGTCTAGTATGCATGCATAGGATGTGAACAACTAGTTTAACTCGCTTTCAATACTTGGGAACTTGCTTTATTGGTAGAAAGGTCGAGATGAGCCATAGGATTGGTTGTGGTTGCCTCACATGCAATGCTTGCTTAGTTTTATGATGAACTAAGAGTCTAATGAAACTAGATAAAGTGTATGTTTGAATGATCGAATGAATGCTTGGATGATTGTATCATTGAATGAATGCATGAATGAATGAATGATTGAGTGTAATTGGTTGTGCCAAAAGAGTATGATCGGGTGAGTGATAAACTGATGGAACGTGGTTGGTAAGTATGCATGTAAGTGTAATTGCGGGTATGAATCCCTTGTGATGTGTATTGATGAATTGTGTGGACCCCGCGGGGCATTGTTTGATTGATCCTGCGGGATATTGATTGTGGACCCTGCGGGGATTGTTTGATTGATTCTGCGGGATATTGATTGTGGACCCTGCGGGGCATTGTTTGATAGATCATGCAGGATATTGGATGTGGACACTGCGGGGCATTGGTTGATTGAACCTGCGGGATATTGGTTGTGGACCCTACGGGGCACTGGTTGGTTAATCTTGCGGGATATTGATTGGAGGACCCTGCGGGGCATTGGTTGGTTAATCCTGCGGGATATTGGTTGTGGACCCTACGGGGCATTGGTTGGTGATCCGGTATGGTACCCACACCGTTGAGGATTCCGGTGTGGGGTAGTATCATAGCCGATGGTTGGTTTAACCTGCGGGGATGATTATTGGTGGTCCGGTATGGTACCCACCCCATAGAGGATTCCGGTGTGGGGTAGTATCATAGCCGTTGGATGGTTGACCCTGCGGAGAATGGTACCTACATCGTTGAGGATTCCGGTGTAGGGTAGTATAATGGTTATTGTTGATACGGTATGGTACCTACACCGTTGAGGATTCCGGTGTAGGGTAGTATCATAGCCGATGGATTGTTATTCTGTTGCATCCCAATGACATAGTGTCCTTTGGGGGCATTTCCGAGAATCCCAACGATAAGCGTCCCTCAGGGATACCGGTAGCCCGATGTATGTGCCTCCTCTGGACCGAGGGAAAATCTGATATGACACGAATACACTTGTGGATCGGAGTATGGGATCCGATATGACACAAGAATCTATTCATGAATCGGAGTATTGAGGATTTGAGTTGTTGGCGTGATATTCACGTGATCCCATTTTAGTAGTTATCGAATCTTTACCCGTTGATATTGTGGCATGTTTTGAGGCGTGCCGCCTTCCGACTAGATGTCGGTACATTGGATTATTCCCTTGATTGAGATACGTCTACCTTTCCACGAGATGTGATGAAACGAACGGTTGTTCGAAACCCTGTAGTGGTCATGAGAACATTTGTTTTGAGGGTTGCATCTGTGTGTTCCTTGCTTGCTTTGGGTGTGTTAGGTCGTGACATGAACTTATAGGCGTTCCAGTGTGAACTATTCTTGTGATGGTTATTAAAGATAAAATGCGAAGTTACATCTGCGGATGGCTCCGTCTTTATCCGACTTTCGGAGTATTTCGGTAAGACACCCATACCGATGGAAATTTCCGGTATGGCATGTCTAGACCGATGTCGAGTGTTTCGGTGTGATACCTATGCCGTTGAGGATTCCGGTGTGAGGTATCTACATCGAGGTTGTTTGTGACGGTCCGCTGTCTACACCGTCGTTGGATTTCGTTATAGGTTACCAAGATCGTTATCTGTTATTCCTCAGTGTCTGAGGGCTAATCGACTTGTTGTGTGTACTCTTTGATTCCTTGTGATGATCTAATTTGTTTCACGTTGAAATTGTGAAGTGTTAAGAAATACTGTTTGTCAACGCCAAGTTTGATTTTGGGTATTACTCCTTGTAGAATTGTTGTGGTTGGTCTTGACTTGGTAGTGTTTGAGTTCTGTTGTGGTTAGTCCCTGCATCGGTTGCTAAGGAGGAAACGGAGAAGTAACGTTGGTGTGTGGTTCCGACTCTGTTCGACTTGCAGAGCGTCCCGGCAGGATACCTGTGCCGACGGAAAATTCCGGTATAGGATATCTAGACCGTTACCTGAGATTCTTGAGTGTTTGAGTGTTATTCGGCTTGTGTTTTTGCTCGGTTTTTCTTTGAGTTTTGGCATGGCTTGTTACCCGTTGATATTGTGAACGGTTGAGTGAGGCTATTCTTCACCGCCAAGTATGACGTTTGAGTAACTAGCGTGAATCTAGTGAAGCACGATTAAGCGAAGGTCGCGTAGATTCGGAAACGGTTAAAGACCGCGCAGAGCTGACAAAAGAGTTACACCGATGAAAGGCGCAAGCCTCTTGTGTGTTTCAATTTGTGATCAGATATTTCTGAGGGTGAGTCCGAAGGAGGGCCCAGTACGGTTCAACCGTGACGGAGGCAAGTTGACCCCGCAACTGATCGGACCTTTTGAGGTTTTTGGCAGAATTTGAGCCGTTACCTATCGTCTTCCATGTTCCGACTGCGAAAGTACACCGCGGATACCTCACTTATGAATTGTAAGAGAACGTTCCATGAGATAGGGTCAAGAGGAGCGTGTTCGTTTCGAATTTCGAGGACGAAATTCTTTTAAGGGGAGTAGACTGTAAAACCCCACTTATTTTAAAGGGTAATGTTGTGAAATCTGAAACGTTGGGGTAGGAAAGTGCATCAAGTATTTTGTTTAAAAGAAAAAAAATTTAAAAAAAAGGACAAGAGGCTTTTGGGCTGACTGGGCCGGTCAGGGGCGAGCTGGGCCCAGACTGACGAGATTTGGCCCACCTCACGCTTCAGAAACCCTTGCCCAAACCCTGTGCTTCCTCTTCACTCGTTCGAGCACGCCTACCAAGACAGAACCTCGCCGCCCTCAATTCCTCTCTCTCTCGACTCATCATGTTCCTCCTTCCTCTCTCGAAACGCTTCCCTTCACAGATCCACACCCAACCAAGCCTCGCCGAGTCGTTCCTTCATCGTACCAGATCTACCCTCGCCGATACAAGAACGCGAGACGCCATAGCCGCCGACTACCCTCGTCGTCGTTTCCTGTTGCGACGCACACAACGCCGGCACGAGACGACGTAGCCACCGCCGTCGAGTCGCGTCCGGATTCGAACCCCGTTGTCGTCGCTGTCACGCGAACCAGTTCGAGCTCGCCATCGCCGTCGGAGATCTGTGTTGGTTCTCGTCGCCCGAGCTCGTTTCACGCCGTTCCGGGGTCAAGGAAGTGATTCAGGTGAGCGAGCGTCGCCGCCCTTCTTCCCGACCTTTTTCCCCCTTCTTCCTGAGCTCCTGACGCCGTGCACCGCCGTACCTGACGAAGCCCTCGCCGGAGAAATGCTCGTCCGTCGCCTCTGGCTCGATCAGGACAGGACTGGGCCTTGGGCCGGTTTAGAATTGGGGACGGGTCGTGGCCCAGAAGTGAAGACGAGCTTTGGGCCGGACAACCCAAGTTGGGCATGGATTAGGCCTGGACTCGGGCCAGGCCCAGGCCCGAGAGGCCGGGTCTGGACGCGGGTTCGGACCTGGGTCGGAGCCGGGTCTGTGGCCGGCTTCAGGTCAGGCTGGGTCCGGGTTTGGTCCGGGTCTGGACTTGGATCCGGGTCAGTTTCCGGATTCGGGCCGGGTTTCGGGTCGGACTTGGGACGGCCGGGTCTGGACAGGAAGATTACATTAATATTAATTAATTTGATTACATTTTGGACTAAAATCAGATACTTTGGACCTATCAGTCTAATTAAAAGGCAACCAGTTAATTTATCTTAAACTGATATTGGACTTAACTGTTAAAATCCAGACTGGACTTCGCCCGAGAAGACGGAGTTGGCCTAGTCGTCAGCAGCTAGGAGTATTATTAGAGGAAGACCACAAGGTAGGGAAAGTACTAAACTCCTCGTGCAATTTAATACTTAGTATGCCTATTAGGTTAATAAAATCGGAAAGGTCCTAGAAATGCACATAGGATGCGAATAACTAGAATAATTGTCTTTCAATTACTAATAACCGGACGTGTCTAGTATGCATGCATAGGATGTGAACAACTAGTTTAACTCGCTTTCAATACTTGGGAACTTGCTTTACTGGTAGAAAGGCCGAGATGAGCCATAGGATTGGTTGTGGTTGCCTCACATGCAATGCTTGCTTAGTTTTATGATGAACTAAGGGTCTAATGAAACTAGATAAATTGTATGTTTGAATGATCGAATGAATGCTTGGATGATTGTATGAATGCATGAATGAATGAATGATTGAGTGTAATTGGTTGTGCCAAAAGAGTATGATCGGGTGAGTGATAGACCGATGGAACGTGGTTGGTAAGTGTGCAGGTAAGTGTACTTGTGAATCCCCCTTGTGATGTGTGTTGGTGAATCTGTCTCATTGATTGATTGATCCTGCGGGATATTGGTTGTGGACCCTGCGGGGCATTGATTGATTGATCCTGCGGGATATTGGTTGTGGACCCTGCGAGGCATTGGTTAGTTAATCCTGCGGGATACTGATTAGAGGAGTGTGGGGCATTGGTTAGTTAATCCTGCATGATATTGATTAGAGGACCCTACGGGGCATTGGTTGGTTAATCCTGCAGGATATTGATTGGTGGACCCTGTGGGGCATTGATTGGTTGATCCTGCGGGATATTGATTGGTGGACCCAGCGGGGCATTGATTGGCTGATCCTGCGGGATATTGATTATTGGTGATCCGGTATGGTACCCACACCGTAGAGGATTCCGGTGTGGGGTAATATCATAGCCGATGGATGGTACCCACACCGTTGAGGATTCTGGTGTAGGATAGTATAATGATTATTGGTGATCCGGTATGGTACCCACACCGTAGAGGATTCCGGTGTGGGGTAGTATCATAGCCGTTGGATGGTTGACCACACCGTTGAGGATTCCGGTGTAGGGTAGTATAATGATTATTGGTGATCTGGTATGATACCCACACCGTAGAGGATTCCGGTGTGGGTAGTATCATAGCCGAGGGATTGTTATTCTGTTGCATCCCGACGACATATTGTCCTTTGGGGGCATTTCCGAGAATCCCGACGATAACCGTCCCTCAGAGATTGTTACTGGTAGCCCAATGTATGTGCCTCTTCTGGACCGAGGGAAAATTTGACATGACACAAGTACTCTTGTGGATCGGAGTATGGGATCCGATATGACACAAGAACCTACTCGTGGATTGGAGTATTGAGGATTTGAGCTGTTAGTGTGACATCCACTTGACTCCATTCTAGTAGTTATCGAATCTTTACAAGCGCTTTTCACTTATTCTATCGAAAGTTACCGTCATCTTTAAGAATGTGATATTGTTCTTATCTTGCCTATTTTATAACATCATTTTGATTAAAAGTATTAATTGCATTATGTGTCGTCGTGCTAATGCAGTTTTATTACTAAACTGGAGGTTAAACTGTTTATGATTTTCCCTACTGAGCGTAAGCTCACCACTATTTGTTTTATTGACTATTTATACAGGCGTGCTTGATGAGTAGTGGACTCGAGGCTCGGGAGCTTCTGGAGAGTCTGGGCATTATGGTCTTAGAGACGTCTTTTCGATCACCGTAGTGAACCCCATGTTTTACTTATTCCCTATGGAGCCTCGGCTCTTAATTATAATTAGGAACATGTTATTCGATTATTTTATCGGAACCTTTGAGTATTTAAATCAGTTTTTATTATTCTTTTGTTATTATTTAATTATCAACTCAAGTCGCGTCTCGAGTCTGGCCAAAACCGGATTTGGGGCGTGACAGCTTCTTTGTGACACGGAACGGATGCCAAACCGGACCGCCAAGAAGCCCGCCAGGGGCTGCAAAACGGGCCGGTACGAGGCCCTTTACAGGTCATATGAAGGGCCGGAGTGTGATACGGTACGGGTGACCAACCGGGCCGGATTGCGATACGGACCAGGCCTTCGAGCGGGCCGGGCAGTCGCCCGTTCCGGATGTCATGTCGTGCTGCACCAATGGGCCTCCCTTGTACCTGATCCCTTTCCTAAACACCCCAGCCACCACTCCTTTTCCTCTCACCTTATCTCTTCGTTCCACCACACCTACACCTTCATCTCCACAGCAACACCAACCCTTTTTACACCTTCATCTCCACAACAACACCAACCCTTTTTACACCTTCATCTCCACTGCAACCCCCATTCTCAGTTCCATTCCTCCACATAAACCTTAAAACTTTATCTCCACCAATCATTCCTCTCTGTACAGTTCAACCCCGACTCACAAGAAAATAAAATCACAGGTGCGTCAGGGAGACCTTCGCGTGTTGCATTCCGGGCCGTCCCAAGACCTACACCGGCACACGTTCCAGCGTCTACAGCGAACCTCTGGGTTCTGCGTTTCGGCACGGTAAGCGACCCGTCCCAAGTCGTATTCCGGCACGGTAAGCGAACAGTTCAGTGTCGTATTCCGGCCCGTCCAGAAGCGTGAACCAGGTGACCGTTTGGCCCTCCGAGAGATCCGCTCTGTGTCGCTCGCCGGTCCTCCGAGAAATTCGTTCTGTGCTGCATTCCGGCACACCCAGTGACCCGCCCCGTACTTCATTCCGTGCCAAACCAGTGAAGAGCATAAGTGAAAATGTCAGAGACAATCCACTACCAAAGGAAAAAGAGAACTCGAAAGGGTAAATCAGGGGAAGGATCAAGCTCCCAAGCAAGGAATCAAGAAGCCCCGGAGCAACCTGAGAAACCTGTGGAATATTGGATTGACCCGAGTCCACTGCCACGACGTCCTTATTCGCCTGACTCGGATATAGGTACCCCTGGCATCCCTTGCCTTATTTTCAGTGATAACCCTATTCGGAACACACGACTCAAGCTTCTGCAGGGAAGAGAAATAATGACACCCAAGTTTGTCGACTTGGGCTTTGTGCAAACAGGACTCCGGTGCAGGGAGGAGTTTATCAACCGGCTGGAGGGAGTCGGTTGGTCAACTCTTTCCACTTGGTATCCTCGTTCCTATAGGAACTTAACACTGGAGTTCTTGGCGTCATTTAGCATTCAATGGTCCAATGACGACAGGGTCGTGTGCTTCCGGTTGTGTGGACGATAGTTCCGACTCTCCCAAAGGGAGTTCGTGATAGCTCTTGGTTTCACTCCCTATGATGGGGACCTACCCGACCCACCCACAGTAGGGGAATGTTGGGCACATATTTCAAAGCCTAGGGATGGCTTTAGCAACAGTCTGAATGTTACTCGGTTGAAATCCTCGGTGCTGAGATATTTCCACAAGGTTCTGCCGTACACCATTTTTGGTAGGGCAGACAATGCTCATACTCTCATACATCGGGAAATAGGAATTGTGTACTGCTTTGAGGTGGGAAGAAGAGCTCCCTTTGACTTTTCTATCCTGGAGTATTTGGAGGGACAGACCAAGAAGAAAGATGGAAAAATTGGGTGTGCTGCAATAGCTACCCAATTAGCACAATCTCTCGGAATGTGGGATGATCCTCAAGAGGAAGCCATGCTTCTCCCCATTTAGGGGGATTACATAGAAAGAGTCATCTTCAGCAAGAAAGAGTTATTTGAGGGTGTTGGGGGAAATCCAACACTAGAGGAGCGAGTGACGGCTATGCATGAGAAGGTGACTATGCTCCGGGCTGAGGTGGCTGATTTAAGACAAGGGCAACGCCCAACCCTCTTTGATTGAGCTGCAATATGAAAGGTTGTCGGAATTCTGTCGTCGATGTTGTAGGTTGACACATCGTTTACCTGACTGTACGGCTCACCTACCTGGAATTGGTCGGGAGGAGGCCCGTTATGATACCTCTATAAGGGTGCCAAGACACCTAGATGTGGATCGCCTGCTCAAGACGGTCTGGCAGCCCCCGAGACATAGTGGGGAGTTGGCAGTAGATGATCTCCTGACAGGCCTCTCCCTGAATCCGATCAGCAGGTCCAGAGAAGAATCCCATGGGGTAGTGGCACTTTTTCAGCATTACCAGTCACGAGACTCCTGGAGGTTTCCAAAAGGGAGGACTATCACCCGAAGTCTGACAACTTGGATAAAGTTGTCCCGGAAGGGACGGTAATCACAATGCAAGAAGAATCCCCGAGAGTATTTAGGGGACAACTGGGTATCACGAAGCCTGACAACCTGGCTAACGTCCCCTATGTTGGGGGTGATTTTTGTCCGGAAGGGTATGCAGGCGACCTGGGCTCACCAGCGGGGAAGCAGAAAGATCCCCAGGCCCCGTCCAGAAGTGCAGGTCCCATCAGATCCAAGACGATGAAGACCAAGATGAAGAGTAGGAGCGTACAACTGTACGCTAAAGCTACATGTACAAAGAAAGTTTTGGAGCTGTCTGACATCATTCCCCAGGAGCACAAGCCGGGCAAGGACAAGGAGGAGCAGACTACACAAGTGGAGGTAGTGAGGCCTCCTCTGCAGGAATGAAAAGACCCGGCGGGGTGGGTTTGGTCGTCTCTGTCCTATATCCACAGACCCGGGACTGCCAGTGTTGGGAGGTCTCGGAAAAACCGCAATCACAGCTCTTTATATATGGTCGCTTTATATTTATTTTGATTTTTGTTGGAACTATCTGGTTTATTTTTTGTGCTGGACAACTTTGATTATGTCTCGTTGTTTTTAGACGTTGGTGAGGGGATGTCGTGAGTTAGTGTCTACGATAAAAAGTAGACTATTTCTACGGGTCCATGAGCGCTGAGCTTGCTACGGTCGGCCTAGACACATATATGGAACCCAGAGCGGTTACGCTCTACATTGTATGGTTTTTTGGTTGTAGTAATGCACTTCCCCAGTTACCCGTTTCAAAAAAAAACTGATTTCCTTTATATTTGTTAAGAATAATTGTAAAAAAAAATATACCATGAGATATCCGCATTTTAAATTTTTGAGAAATTTTCAATTTAATACACTGGCAAACATTTATTTGAACTATAATACCTTAGCTTGTTTTTTTTTTGCATTTTAATACCCTAACAAACATTTATTTTCACTTTCATACCCAACCGTTAACTTTCCATCCAAATTGGATGAAAAGTCCAAAATACCCCTTGAGACCAATCATATTTTCAAAACCTACCACAAAAAATCGTATTTTTTATATATTTAAAAAAACTATATTTTATTTCAAAAAATATTTAAAAAATCAGTTTTTATATATTTCAAAAATCATATTTTTATATAATTCAAAAAATCAGATTTATTAAAAAATATTTAAAAATCAGTTTTTATATATTAAAAAAAAGATTTTTATATGTTTTTTAAAAAATAGATTTTATTTCAAAAAATATTTAAAAAAATGAAGTTTTTATATGTTTCATAATAATATTTTTATATAATTTAAAAAACAGATTTATTTCAAAAAAGAAATTTAAAAATAAGTTTTTTTTATATTACAAGAATCAGATTTTTTTATATATTTTAAAAAAATTAGATTTTATTTCAAAAAATATTTAAAAAAAATCAGTTTTTATATATTTAAAAAATAAATTTTTATATATTTCAAAAATCATATTTTTATGTAATTCAAAAAAATCATATTTATTTTTAAAAAAAATTAAAATCAGTTTTTTATATATCACACAAAACAGATTTTTATATATTTCAAAAAATATATATTTTATTTCAAAAAATATTTTTAAAAAATCAATTTTTATATATTTAAAAAATCAAAGGTTGAAGGGAGTTTTTGGTATTTTTTTTTGAAAAAACAAGGTCATGTGCAAAGCACATGACTATTTTCTATCCATTTTGGATGGAAAGTTAACGGTTGGGTATGAAAGTGAAAATAAATGTTTGTCAGGGTAAAAAAAAACAAGCTAGGGAATTATAGTACAAATAAATGTTTGGCAGAGTATTAAATTAAAAAAAAATTCTAAATATTTTTACCATCTTCTTTGATATTTGCATAAAAATACCAGAAACTCAATGTTTTGTTGCTATTTGTATAAAAAAATCCCCTATGATTCAAATTTAAAAAAATAACAAGTACAAAAATATGAATATTCTAATCATACAATAAGTAAGAAATTTGAGGTGAAAATTTGAAGATTATGTTCTTCAGCTATTATTTTTTAAATAATAGGGGTAAAATCATTTTTCAAATTAATTTATACAAAATGCAACAAGAAAACAAGTATAGGGCACTTTTTACAATTATAAAAGAAAATGACTACAATTTACAAAAAAAAAAAAGTGGATACCTTATGATATATTTTTTTACAATTATCCCAAGTTGTTATTCACTATAATCACTGAGATTCGAACCAATACTGAATCACTTCCATTGTCATAACTAGTGTTACAAGCCTACAAGAGAAATGCTGTCAAAATTGCATTTTTCAAAATTTCATGTACATTTTTCTTTTTCTCACTAAAGCACATGTATATGATCATGTTAGTCACATAACTCCATATTACAGCCAATTCCTAGTCCTTATGCTGCCCGTCCTTCTCCCCGAGGCATCTTCTTCGATCCCGCTGCAATACAGCACAAAGAGAGTGATTCAAACAATACATGAATAGTCAAATTTAAATACATACTTGGCAAACGGAAAAACATGAGAGTAATCCAACTGTGAAGATTTATACTGTCATAATTCAACTCATCTTTGCCACAACATAATTCTTCACTGAGCAACTGTTATTTACTGTTTCTATGAGAATAAATCTGAACTTACTCTTTTATCACAAGAATGCATGTTCATAACCACTAGTACAGATTCATGTCCAATTTTCTAACTACTAATTAATAAAGGGATAACTGCAAAAAAGTGACATGAGGTATTTACTTCCTGCAAGTTGTAGCTTTGTTCTTTGCTAATTGCAAAAAAAGTGCCATGAACTTGCCTTTTTGTTGCGCTTTGTGTAAATTTGTTTCAAAATGACGATTTCAAAATTTTAAAATAATAAGTAAAAAACAAAAAGAAACCCGGAATTTGCACCTTACTTTTCTTCTCCTGTGGAAGGAGGAAGAAAATTAAGAGAAATGAAACTTATGGATTTTTGTTTTGTTTTTTACTTATATTTTTTAAAGGGTAAAGTGGCCATTTTGAAATAAAATTACACAAAGTGCAACAAAAAGGCAAATTCAGAGCACTAAGTTGCAAAAAGTGAATAACTCAGGGTACTTTTTTACAATTATCCCTCTGATAAAAGATGTAGTTTAGGGTGAAACAGAAATTGTTTTTCAAAAAATATACAAACATAGCTCATTATCTCTGTATGGAACCAAGAGCATACACCAGAATGTAACACCGAAGATGGTATATTTCTTGGTGGAGCAAAGAGACTGTAATTGCTAAAAACTACAAAAAAAATATTCATGTGCTAAAAACTACATTGAGTTTAAAAGTGTACAGAAACATAAAATAAGTATTGTCCAGTCTTCTGTTACAAATAATGAACAGAATATTATGTTCTGTTAAGTATTGGCCCATATGTTTTGTCCACAGTACTTTTCAATGCTATATGTTTTGACCATGGCACTTTTCAATTATATACGTATTGTCTACATATATACAGAATATTCTGTTCATTATTTGTAACAGAAAACGGTGAACAATACTTATTGTATGTTTTTGTCAACTTTTAAACTTGCTGTAGTTTTTAGCATGTGGACAAAACTTTTTGTAGTTTTTAGCAATTAACCCTAATATTAAATATAGGACTATTTTAGAGTTGTATTGGTACTTTATAGGTATAATTTTAAGCAGTCTCTGATCATCAAGAGAGAGAGAGAGAGAGCATACTATCTTCAACATCCTTCATCTGGTAATAGTGAGGGGCTATCTCCACCAGCCAGTCTGGTTTTAGTTCAGTAACCTGCAAGTTTCCAAGTGTAATCTATGAGCATAAATATGTCAAGTGAATCCTCCACACAAGGGACATGAAAACTAATGATAAACACTTACCTGTCTCATATACTCCTTGGTTGTAAGAACCAGTTCATGATATATAACCCACCTTGGGAGGATCTGAAGATACATAAACCCATCAAACTAAGGAAGTTACATGGATTCGAAGATATATGAGCACAAACACTCTTAAGAACGATTGTTTATAGGGATAATTGCAAAAAAAAAGTATCATGAGGTATTTATTTTTTGCAACTTGTATCCCACTTCTTTGATAGGTGCAGAAAAGTACCCTGAACTTGTCTTTTTTTGCAATTTGTATAAAATGACGATTTTACCCTTACAATTTAGATTTAAAAAATAGCAAGTAAAAAGAAAAAAATCAAAATTTTCATTTCCCCTAAATTTCTTCATCTTTGTACTGAACAAAGAGTAAGAAATTTAAGGGATATGAAAATTTGGGTTTTATCTGCTCTTCAATTATTATTTAAAAAAATTAATTTCCAAGGGTAAAATCGCCATTTTGAAAACAAATTTATACAATTGCAACAAAAAGACAAGTTCAGGGCACTTTTTTGCAATTACCCAAGAAGAGGGCTACAAGTTGCAAAAAATGAATACCTCATGGCACTGACACATTTTCATGAATCTTAGAACATCAACCATTAAAAACATGGGCATATCATCTTACCTGTGCTAACCCTGAGCTCGGGTGTATGTGAACAGTCTGGGGATGTTTGACTGTTCTGTAGGCTCCACTTTTTTGCAGCTTTGCAGAATGAGGGAAAAATCCTGAATAAAACAATTATATTTGAAGTGAATACAAATTCGAACATTCAAGTGACATTATGAACTGAGGTAGTTATGCATTACCGGAAGTTATTGTCTTCTTTATAGCATCAAGGTCATTGGTATTAGTGGTCGGTTCAATTTCAACTCTCTCCAAGAGCCCCGCCAACTGGTCCCTGATATCTCTAGCGCGTTTCATACTCCTCACCTGGACACATTCAAATTAGAAATTAATATTGCAATTTAAGACCGAATGCACCCAGAATGAAATTTCACCAGAATATTAGTTCGATCAAAATGGAAATTATGTAACTGTACCTGGATATAGTTCTCATAGCACCATTGCGTTGAAAAATTAGTTTCTTTCCATGAATCGTAAACCTTGAAAAAGAGATGGGATAGGATCAGTAAGTACACATGACTCACACTGATTAAATATATTCTGAAAAGAACAACACAAGCATAAGTAATGAACCAACCTTAAGCAATGCAATGTGGTCCCCCACATTGCCAGAGTGGAAATTCATTCGGGCATTGTCAGCATGAACTTGTTTGTCCTTGGGGCGGTAAAAAATCGAATTACCAATAGAAAGCATAGCTGCGATGGAGATAGCATCCTCGGAGCACTGATACTTTTCAGAGGCAACTATCATCTTAGAGAGCATAGGATCCAATGGGAACTCTGCCATTCGTCTACCCATCTTAGTCAACTCTCCATGTGAGTTCAGTGCGCTCAGAGCAAACAGAAGTTCTAGAGCTTTTAGTATTGCTTCGGCAGGTGGTGGGTCCATGAAATCAAAATTTATCAGGTCGTGGATACCGAGGCTCTTAAGACTGAGGACAACATTTGCAAGATTAGTCCTTTGTATTTCGGGTACTGTATTGTCGTCCAAATCATGCATATAGTTGTGGTGAGTGTATAGCCTATAACACTTTCCAGGACCCGTTCTTCCAGATCTACCAGCCCTTTGCTGAGCTGATGCTTTTGAGACAGGAGCAACCAGCAATGACTCCATACCAGTCCTTGGATTGTAGGACTTCATTTTGCAGAAACCGGGGTCAATTACGTATTTTATCCCATCTATAGTCAATGATGTCTCAGCAATATTTGTAGCCAACACTACCTTGCGTGCACCTTCAGGAGTAGGTTCAAATATTTTCGCCTGCAGCTCGGTTGGCAGGTTCGCGTATATAGGGCATATTATCAACTCTGCTATCTTTGTCCCCAAGCCCCTTGTCCTGTGTTTTAGAATTTCTTCTGCTGTTTCAATCTCTTCTTGACCGGTGAGGAAAATCAGGATATCTCCAGGTGCCTCCATCACATGGATTTGCAGTGCAGTGACAATCGCTGCATCCAAGTAATCCGCTTCAGGTGCTTTTGTATAATGTATCTCAACAGGAAACCGCCTCCCTGGAATTTTGAAGATTGGAGCAGAATCAAAATAATCACTGAACTTCTCAGCATCGAGTGTGGCACTTGAGATGAGTAACTTCAGATCAGGTCGAAATCTAGAAATATCCTGTCTCAATTAAACAAAAAGTCAGGACAGAACTAAATAAGATAATTAACACATGATCAAATACTAAAAAGCAAGGACTCCGATGTGATTGAAAATCAGAGGATGGTTCTGTGGTCCATTAGTTAACTATTATAGCAATCTCAATGTTGCATTACAAAAGATGCATTAATGTAGTTTCAGAAATCTTTGTCATATCGAAGATCAAAAAAGAAAAGGGATAATTGCAAAAAAGTACCCTGAGGTATTCATTTTTTGCAGCTTGTAGCCCTCTTCTTTGGTAGTTACAAAAAAGTACGTTAAACTTGTCTTTTTATTGCAAATTGTATGAAAATTACCATTTTACCCTTACAATTTAGATTTCAAAAATAATACGTAAAAACAAAAAACAAAACTTCATTTCCCTACCATACAAAGAGTCGGAAATTTAAGGGATGTGATGATTTGGATTTTTCATTCTTTAATTAGTATTTCTTAAATTTAAATTTCCAAGGGTGAAATCGTCATTTTGAAACAAATTTACACAGTGCAACAAAAAGACAACTTCAGGGAACTTTTTTGTATTTATCAAAAAAGAGGGCTACAAGTTGCAAAAAGCGAATAGCTCAGGGAACATTTTTGCAATTATCCCTAAAAAAAACAAGTCAAGGGTCCACTAGGTGATTAAAGGTGCTTACCTTCACTAAACCAAATAAAATGTCTGTTGATAGTGTCCTTTCATGAGCTTCATCAACCATGACAACACTGAAAAAATACAACATGTGTCATGTATAGCTTTCCATTAAACAATGCAATAGTATCACTATAAAGCATCGTTCACCTATAGCTTTCCAGATCTGGCTCACCAAGGAATTCTCTCAATAGCATTCCATCTGTCATGTATTTCAGCACCGTCTTCTCCGATGTGCAATCTTCGAAACGAATAGAGTAACCAACCTGGAAAGAAAAATAAAGCTTCATGATGATACAGAAGAAACCAATGAAATCAAGCATGTGAATTCCTGTCCATGTGCAGTTGAATGTATCGACGTCAAGAATATGTACATGGTGAGGACATCACACAATCAAATCATAAACCATCAAACAGTCACATTTCATGATATGTTAATGGAATAATTGAAAAAACTTGTGGTGAACTATGCGCGTTTTGCAACTACATCCCCCAACTATTTTCCGTCTGCAAATCCACTAGCAGGGTTATTTTTTTTGCAAAAGTATATACATGAGGGTTCCAAATTGCAAAACATGTATATATGAGGGTTCCAAATTGCAAAACACGTATATATGAGGGTTCCAAATTGCAAAAGGCGTATAATGTAAAGGGAAAACCATCCCAAAAAGAATTGAAGTCACATGATTGTCACAATGACTAATTCCCGTAAATATAACGGATTTACATACAGAAAATATGAGGGTGATGTTTTTTTGCAAATAAAATTGTTCACCGAATTCACCGCAAGTTTTTGCAATTATCCCTATGTTAATTGATCAATACCAATGTAAACATGATCGGAATACCACCACAACATGGCCAAACAAGAAAAACACGAATACACTACATGAAGAAAGAAAGCATACCTCATGCCCAAGTTTAACTCCCATTTCTTGAGAAACACGAGCAGCAACACTCATAGCCGCAACTCGTCGTGGCTGAGTACACCCAATCTGAACCCACCAAGGATACCATCAATCATCCCACTAATATTTGTTTTCCAAGTGTGCAACAGAAAAGAAGACAATGCACCCAAAAAGTTTAATCAGACTATTTATAATTATCAATAATAAGTAGAGAGATACTACCTTCCCTCGCTTGGTATACCCAGCTTCATGAAGATACTGGGGTATTTGGGTAGTCTTTCCTGAACCTGTTTCTCCAACAATGACAAGAACCTATACAAAATTAAACAAGGCAGGATTACTACATAGTACATAGCATACTGCACATTAAAAATTCGTAATAATCAGCAAAAATAAAAGACCTGATGATCGTGCACTGCTTGGAGCAATTCTTCCCGATATGGAAACACCGGTAAAGTTTTCCTGTCTGC
This sequence comes from Erodium maritimum, assembly GCA_963921825.1. Taxonomy (NCBI): domain Eukaryota; kingdom Viridiplantae; phylum Streptophyta; class Magnoliopsida; order Geraniales; family Geraniaceae; genus Erodium; species Erodium maritimum. Next base: position 271,197 of record OY997592.1, read on the forward strand.
CTGAGTGGACAAAAGGCAAATAGACAAGCATATAAGAACCAATAGTTTTCATTTTAATATATGAAACTGAAGTAAATGATCTGAACACAAATCTCATGATCCCAGATGAATTGGCATTGATGAGAAAATAGACGGCATAACCACAGTGATTATTGCATTCCTCTCACATAAACTAAGAGATGATACTCAAAAAATAGTGCATCATTGAGGGGATAAATATGAACAGTAACCATCAACATCATAGTTACAAAAAAAATGTCTTCTTGCTCCAAAGTTGCTTTTATGTAGTATAATAAAATACAGAATATTCAACTCTCAATATGTGAGTACTAGAGATCTAACATTTAAATTCCACTAAGACGATATGTATGTAACTTATTTAATTCTTCACTCAAAAATTTCAATATATTTTCCCGTTCATATTAAATGGTTTATTGTCTTCACACCATAACTGTTAGTTTAGTTTATTTCCTATTCCTAGTCCTATTAGGTTTTCATAATTCCATGTTGCTTAGCATTAGTATTTCCTATTTAGTATAGAATTAATCCCTATATAAAGGGATGCTCTCATTGTATTAAAAAGAAACCAAGAATTATCAATAATAATTTTGAAATTTTATACGGTATCAGAGTGTTATGGTCCTGCGTGATCGATCGCGTTATGGGATAGGATACGGGCTCGTTAGAAGGGAACCCGAAGACCTTTTGATACAAGCTCATGATTATCGAGGGAACTCGAGGACCTCGTGGGAGAGACCAAAATATTCTTTATAATTCTTAGTCTCCTTTATTCATTAATCTCTCTTGGTATATATAGCCAAGAGATTACTTGGAGTCCAAGTTCTAATACACTTAAAGGAATACTACTAACTTACCAAATCCTAACAATAATTAAAAGGAAAAACATTAAAAGGAAATACTCTCAACCTAGGACAATTATTAGAAGGAAATAACTAATTAAACTCAAACCCTAGCCGACTATCTCTATTTGGCAGCAGCTGCGCAGCAACTTTGGTGTGTTTAGCCCACTCCGTTACGGTCCGTAAGGCCCATAACATCACTCCCCCCTCGCAGATGGCGCTTGTCCTCAAGTGCATTAGATGGAGTGATGTCCTTTGTATGCATGCTGGCAGCTATGTACTCGTCCTCAATCAAGTTCAGAATTTTTTTTAATATAAACCGCTCACTGCTTATTACCTCCCAAAGTGCCACGTCACCAATATGTGTTTCAATAGGAAGCATAGTTGGCTCTTCTGATATTCCAGAGTGTTGTGGTCACTTCAGTGCCTGTTTAGAATCCTCCTGTTGATTTATCGGTGTTGTGCCGGATAAAGAATTGATCCGGACAGCCAAGTCTCCTGCAGAACTGCCCTCCTGACAGGGCTTTGCTTGGCATTGGAGTTGCGCTCCGGATCTGGTGGTGGTGGCTGCCGGAGCTGGTGGTGGTTGCTGCCGGCCAGCCGGGGCTGAGATCGCCTCCTGCGGAGGTGCGGACAGCGCACGAACCTGCAGTGCACGAACCTGCAGCGCCAATTCCTCTAGCTCTCGCCGATCAGCTTCACTTTGCAGTCGATCTGCTTCAATTTTCAGCTTATCAGCTCTATATTCGGCCATGAATGCCATAACTTGCTGCTGAAACGATTGCTCTTGGTCCATAACGAGTGGCTCTGATACCAGTTTGTTATGGTCCTGCGTGATCGATCGCGTTATGGGATAGGATACGGGCTCGTTAGAAGGGAACCCGAAGACCTTTTGATACAAGCTCATGATTATCGAGGGAACCCGAGGACCTCGTGGGAGAGACCAAAATATTCTTTATAATTCTTAGTCTCCTTTATTCATTAATCTCTCTTGGTATATATAGCCAAGAGATTACTTGGAGTCCAAGTTCTAATACACTTAAAGGAATACTACTAACTTACCAAATCCTAACAATAATTAAAAGGAAAAACATTAAAAGGAAATACTCTCAAACTAGGACAATTATTAAAAGGAAATAACTAATTAAACTCAAACCCTAGCCGACTATCCCTATTTGGCAGCAGCTGCGCAGCAACTTTGGTGTGTTTAGCCCACTCCGTTACGGTCCGTAAGGCCCATAACACAGAGCCTGGTTCCTCACGCACACCGCTTCAAACCCCACTATCTCTAAAATATATAAAATATTTCTCTATTTAGCTCATGTCTCTAATGGGCCTTTATTAAGTCTTATCTTCAAAGCCCTTATCTCTCTTCTCGATGGGCTCTTTCTCCTTCTAAATAATACACATCTAAACCCGTAAACGGGCTTGTCCGTGAGGGCACGTGTTAGAACATTAAACTATAACGGGGCCTTCAACTATCATCTTGCGCTTTTACTTGAGTTGGATCCACGTTTACCATGTCTACTCCATGATTTTTACTGACCTTAAATTAAATTTCATATTATGACAAGGAGAAAAACTTAATTGCCAGAGAAACTAAAAGGATGCCCACCTGAAGCTTCTCGAACGCTGATTTTGCCTCAGATTCTTCATGTGCCCCAGTTGTTAGCTTATCATCATACTGCACACATAAGAAAGCAAACCCAAATGAGATTTCAGAATGGAACAAAACAGAACCTCTAGGGTAACAGAAATTAAAAGGCGTACATTGTCACCATCCATCACCGACGCCTTGATAAAATCAATCTGGTCCTCAAACACAAACCTAGACAAAATAATTTGAGATGTCAATTATTTTATTCTACATGTATAAACAATGAGGTCCAAAATCAGTATTTTATAGCTATAACATTTAACTTTAATATTAACTGCAAGCATAAACGGATGGTTATAGATTCTACAAGCAAGTGAAAGGAGTTAATAAGAAGGAAGCTCTTGGTTGGAAACCATATAGACTTACTGATAGTCCTCAGATGTTTGTTTTTTATTTTTTGAACCATATTTCATTGTGGCCTTCCCTGTAAAAAAAACAATTCAAAATTAAAACACTGAAAACCAACTAGAACATTCCAAGAGAAAAACTGAAGTAACAAATGCTCGTAACAGTCGGAAGAAGTAACCACTTACCAATTTGATGCTCCTCCCAAGCCTCCTGTTCAGCAAATGGGTTCATCTTATCCCCAGCACCCGAGTCCCTATAAGTTGCAGAAGCAAAGAATTAGTATAATAGGTCAAAAAGCAAGATCTGTTACCAGATCATGCGAATTTATTTAAATAATAAATCAGTAAACCGAACTAGAAAAGAAAAAGGTTGATGAAGTCTCCATGGGAGTGCTTAATGAATTGATCAGCAAGATGCTTGCAGAAACCAACCTATAACGCTGCAAAGCTACAGCAAATCTCTTTTCCTGGTTCACACCACCATCAACATCATATGCATCTGGCATCCTATACTGCAGTCCAAAGAGAATGAAAGAGTGGGTTAAGCAGAAACTACATTAGTCAAATATAAATAAGTACATATAAGAGAACAACTATCTGACTTCTTTAGATAGCTACAGAAGACATACCCGAAATAACCACAACACAATAACCCATATAGGTGCAATAAAGACTAACATAGTGTCATAAAAACCAATCCATTATACCCACTTCTATTAGATAATCCGATTTTTCAAACTTAAGATGGACCCAATTTCTAAATTGGAGGATTTTCAGCACTACAAGCATTTTGCTGATGAAATTTGCATGACAGCCTCAAATTGAACGCATAGAAAGTCTTTGAAGTCTTCTAAATTTTATAATATGATTTCTTGTCCTAATATCTGTTAGCAGTGGCCTACAGATGTTTTGCAGGATCAATAATAACTCTATCCAATATGCTGTCCCGTAACTTTTTCAAAATGAAATTCAAAGTGATAGCACATGACGGTAGCATTGACTCTTTACATAGACTATACAAACAAGGCCATCAAATTGTGAATATGTATAGTGGATGCATAGATGAACTTGAACCTCTATGCATTCAACCTTTAAAAGTACCACAAAAGTACCTCATTAATATCATCAGTATCTTCTGATCGCTTCTTTGCAAGTTCATATATTTGCTTCTTGTATCTGCAGAATATAGACCCATGAAAAAACTCAACCTTCTAACATTGCAAGAAAAGAAAGAAAACATTTTATCCTCATACCCAACAAGGTACAACCGAATTGGTAGATATAAGAGGAAAGAAAAGAATAAGAAAGCCTCAACCATGTTTCCTACAGAAAATATCATTTTGCACCTATAATAGCACTGCACAAGTAGCATTATAGCATAGATCTCACAAGTCCAAAACAAAGGCAATTTAAAAGTGTCATATGGAGAATCAGTAGTCTGATCAGACAAATAAAATGCTGAAGCATCAGTATTGAACATAACTGAAGTATAACTCTGACAAAACATGAAAAATAACTATGTTCTGATGAATAAATTCATTAAGAGTAAAATGTGGTCACTGTCTTGATAACTATTTTCAGGGATCTAAAAAGGAAGATAGTTTTCATCACAAAGTAAATAAGTATAAGCAGGTATTCTTTCCCTTCGTGCTTTGCCTTGCACATTTTCAGTATGCAAGACATATCACCTCACTGAACTTCCTTACCCATATGTTGGATATACTCCCAGAAAATATCTATCATATATTGAACAGCCAAAAGCATATAGTTCACACAATTACATTAACATTTTTATGTCTTCAGAGGTAAAAAGGAAAGAGTGAAACAAAAAAAAATGAAAATGTGTAAATTCATATACACTAGGTTTTGATTACAGAAGAAAAAATATTTTCTTGCGCAGCTAACGAAATAATTACCTATAATCACGCTGCTCTGATTCAGTAACTTTGACATCACCAAAAAGATACTGTTCATCTTCTATATCATCCCTGAAATAAATAAAACATAGTAGAGAGGTCAGATAGCATAATGGATCAATACATATTACTCTTGGCGACTAAAAACTATCCCTAAGAACACCATTGAATTCAGGTGGGCATAAATATTTTACATTACCTGATCTCTTCCAATTTCTTCTGCTCCCTCTTCTTTAGATACTCTTGTCTTGAAACTTTCCTGAACCAGAGGCCGAAAATTGAAATGAATCCCTCCTAATGAATAAAGATAAAAGGAGTATAGTGATAAAGACAAATCACTGCACACGCATACTTCTGTTATTTTCTATAATCTTAAGACAGTTGACAGAAAAGAAGCGGAAGGGGAAAATAGTCAGATAGTGTATATTTGAACACAAATAAATGACAAGCATACAGCAGAGAACAGTGTAAAGGATCCATAAAGCTGGTAATAGGTATGCAAATCCATCCCTAGCATAGGGAAGTCAACACTAGAGTTCTGATTGGATTAAGATGATCTTGAGACTAAAAATTAAGATCATCACTCTTTAAGCCCACTTGATCCACTAATCCCATTACACTAGTGTGTGTGCACAATCGATCACGCAATTGTATTATTCAATCTAAATGTTCAGCAGAATTATATTAATGTTTAGAAATTTCGCCTTCCAGAAAGCAAGGATTTCTTGGACCACTCCATATCACCTCCTCCATTCAGCATTTATATGATTTTTTATCAGTGATAGCACCACCCACAAGTTTTGAACCCCGGCCTTTGGGCTAAGGACCCAAGCACTTAACCACTTGGCCAAGCAGGCATTGGTTTAAGATTTCCATGTTAGGAGGTCATGTATGCTTAACAAGGCAGAGCACTAATGAATTTCTACCTAGGTAATAATAATTGACCAATCAGTATCATCAAATATTACACAATTAGAAGACTTGATAAACCTTAAAGCATCGAGGTCATCTTGCTCCAGGGCATTTGATCTCCGGATTACTTCTTCTGTTGTAAACAATGGACATGACAACACCATCAAAAAAGTAGAAATATGTATGAATGTAAGCAAACGTGTAGCAATCAGCAGTATTTAAATATGTGCTAAGGATAGCATACCTTCCTCCTTACGAGATAATTTTGGATCTACAAGCTGTTCAATAGAAAGGGGGAAATGATGTTAAATTACATAAGAAATACAAGTATGTGATGGTAAACATATGCAGCAAAAAATAAAACATGAATGCATGTCTACCACTGACTGCTGAAGTATCCTGCGTTGAAAGTGTATGGTTTAAGTTTAATTCATACCAATTGGTATGGTAATACATACCTTCCTTGTTGATGCTGCGTCCCTCTCTTTTAATTTCTGCTCTAACTCCTGCCTCTCTTTTTGATCACGCAATCTTTCCTCCTCAGACTGCATATGAAAGAAAAAAAAGATAGCAATCATATTGTATACTCAGGAAAAGGAAAACAGCTTAATGTTAAATTTAGGAGAAGCAGATGGAAAAAAAAAATATTTTCCTATTAATCCTAACCGAGACAAGAAGTTCAACAACTTCAGCCCACAGCCTGATAGCATAGATGATAGCACTATATTTGTAGCAATGTTCATGTAAAACTAGGCAGCACGGGCTCAAAATGAATGTCCAGACAAGTAACAAACTAAACAAGGATTCTGACACCTAAAGTCATTAAGTTTTTTATACGCTCATCAGATCATATTCAAATGGACGATTCAACAGTAAAATGTAAACTAAGGCTTTTTCTTATTCTTAAGAAGGGATGCATTCCAAACTTAAGCATCCACATTCCAATACCTCTGAACCATCATCTGCAGCCTGGGAAGTTCGTCTCTTAACACGTCTTTTGTCTTCCACTTGAACAACCTCCTGCAGTGTTGACTCAAACAAAGAGTAACAAAGAATTAGAAAATACATCAATTGGCAAGACCTGCTTACCATAAGAAACAAAAAATGAATTCTATAATCGGTAAGAATATAAACACTGCACCTCTTCGTCTTCATCATTTTGACTCTCAGTCTTCTTCCTGAAACGTTTCTTTTTAGTCTCAGCATTCCTAGATTCTGGCGGATCCACAACAGACGACTTAACACTAGCACTGGCAGCCTCAACCTCATCATCGTCATCAGCATCCAAAAGGGCATATGTTTTCTGCTTCCTAGCCAACAATGCAGCTTCCTTTTCTTGTTTCTGGTATAGCTGATGTAAACAGAAGTACCACTAAGGTGAAGATACACAATACAACTATTTGAAAAGTACCCATTAAAATTCAAAATTTGCATAGAGCACATCAATATAGCTTGCAGGATTGAAACCACTCACGCTCATGTCCGCCGCTTTACGTGGAACTTTGGCGAAGACGTCCTCTGCAAAATTCCTGGTCTGGCTTGACGAAGACAAACCAAGCTCAAGCAGCTTACCAGCCACATCTCCTGGCGATGAAGCTTGTTTAGCTGCAAAAATCAAAACACCATAATCATTCCTCACGAATCACAATGCACTATATTAAAAAAAATGAAGAGTGAACAAAAGCAGACCTAGTCCAATGACATACTGAATGACCGTTGGCTGTGAATAACCTAACAGTTCAATGAGTTTATCAGACACCCAACTCCTCAAATTGTTATCGCTCGCCATTGTCGCTCTGACAAGAACAATTACAAGGATTAGGGCAAGCAATTGAGAGATAAGAGGACGATGAGAGCACAAAACTATGAAAGAATGAATTGAATTGAATGGGAGAGACTGATAGGTACCTCTAGTGCGATCTGCGAAAGGATGAAATCGGCCGGGAAATCGCAGTGCAGTGCGGTGGTTAGAGGGACGGAGCGAGGAGTGAAGAAGAAGATCGAATGTGACCAGCAATGGCTCTGGTCTTTCTCTTTCCTTTGTCAAACAGAGTTGTATTTTTTGGACAATAATGCGTGTGGGTTGGCCCATATAAAGATATAGCTGGGCTTGGCCCATATAAGTTTTGGCATGTAAATCAGTTTCACTCGTTTGTCCACTCCCTCGTTAGAACGTGCACAGTCGCACCGTGTTGGAGTTGGCGCACCGAACCGTTTTTTTACTGTTTGCCGGGCGCGAGTAGACTCATTGTTGTGGAGCACTGATTTTGAGACCCGCGAACCGAAAAAGTACAGTTCGCGGGACGACGTACGACCCACGCACCGTATTTCTGGTTGCGGGTCGTTCAGCCCGAGTTGCGTCAGCCATCCGTGTTGCAACACGTGGTCATCCCGATTTGTTTTTTTTAAATACATAAAATTACATTTAACTAAATAGAATTAGTGCAAAATTAAAGTATAAATAGATAATTTTATACTATAACAAATATTATGCAACATTTAAAATGGACACAATATTTTTATCTAAAATGTACAACTCGTCAGTGTCCGTTTTCGACGAAATCTTAGTATTTTTCGGGTCGAAACGGACTCTCGAGCAATGAAATTAAACATACAATGCAATTAATTAATTTATTTTATTATTAATTATTTTTACCAAAATTTATTTCAATTTTATAAAATGTTTACTGTTTTAATAAACTATTTAATTAAATCAGCAACATATCAATTCAGCATCCAGTCAGCATTCACTCACAATACGGTCCCATATCCGGTTTGTACCATTGTAGAGCACAATTTATATTAAGGATTGCAAACCTTAATTTTGCACAGTCAACATACGGTTTGATCATCCGGTTTGACCCACTGTACATGCTCTTAGCTAGTTTGACTGATGTTGATAAGACATTTTTCTCTCTCTTTTTTTATCAGCAAAACAAATTTATGAAAACTCATATTTTAGAGGATGAAACATATAGGAAGAGTCCTTATAAAACAAAGGTCCAAATTAATTTTGGCATTAACAAGAAATATCTTAAGATTGTATAGTTCTCGGCCTCAAATCAAACAACAAATTTTAAAAGACTAAACCAATATAAATAAGGAGCATCCATATGATCAGAACTCTGAAACTTAACAAGAGTACAAACCAGGCAATCAAGGTCTAATAATCGTATTTTACAATCATTAAGCACATAACAAGTAAACATAAAATCATGTTTAGAACTCGGATTTCACAACCATGAAACACACAAGACTAATAAACGTCTACAACCCGGATTTTCCAACCATTAAGCCTAAACGATACTTATTTCAACCCAAACCTCGACCCGAGTTTGTAGAACACTATGTCTCATTAGGACCATCAACATGTCAAACGGAGAGGATAACGGCCACTAACAAGCCGATGACCAACAATACAAACGACGGAGATATATCTGGAGGACAATACCCGTCAAAACTCACTATACCCTAAAATCGGATCTGATGGATTTCAACAAATAGACATAATTTCCCAAACCACTCATCGGCGACCAACACCTATAAATCGGCGAGCTATAACAACCGTAATGAAAGGAAACAGATGAAAACCGAACAAAAAACGATAAAGAAGCAGGGAGGGAACAACAAAACTTAAGCATAAGTGATCGAGAGCAGGTATACCTCAACTGAAAAATGAGACACAAAGGCACTGAGTGAAAACCACTAGACCACGCCGAGAAAGGCCTCGTGGACTTCACTGGAACATAATCGGGACGAAAACCTCACACCCAACCCCAATCCACAACCATCACCAAGAGGAAGGTCATCAAGTGACCTTGTCTGGCAACGACAACCGGCAACTAGACGAGTTGTAGACTAAAGACGTCTAACAAAGAACCACCGAGGTTGAAGGCGAGCTCGGCCAAACACCAACGGCCAGAGCCAAAATCGGCTACACCACATAGACGAGGTTGTGATACCGTAGGTCCTCGTCGAGTCCAGATCCAAAGAGAGCACAAGTAAATCTAATTGTGTTCTTCAGAACTTGAACCCCCGAGGACGAAAAGTCAGCAACAGGTGAGGAGGTGAAACCAGGAAAAGGCCAGAGGGAGATAGAAAGCTCTAGCGTAGAGGGGACATCTAAAAAGGGGGAAATGGAGAGAAGAATGTGGGGTAGTATAGGATGTCACTACCGATGACGCCCATGACCGAAGACCATGGCGTTTCTAGTGGAGAGAGAAGCATATTGAAGACGGCTTCTAGGGTTTCGCAAAGGAGGAAGAGAGAATGTCACGCCCCAAATCCAGTTTTGAACGGACTCGAGACGTGACTTAAACTAATAATTAAATAACAACGATAAAAGTAACAATTAATCAACTTTAAATAATCAACTTTAGTTCTGATCAAATAACTTGTTAAAAAGAAGTTCCAAACTGAAGTTACGAGTCAAAGCTCATAATATTATAGAGTATATATAAGGTCCAAAATAAGGACAAAAACGTCTCTAATGCCAACACCACCCGGACTCTCCCAGAAGCTCCCGAGCCTCGAGTCTAACTCTAGGAACTACTCACCAAGCAAGCCTGTACAAAACAGTAAATAAACAAACAGGGGTGAGCTTACGCTTAGTAGGGAAAATAATAAGTAGAAGCAACCTCCACTTTAGTAATAAAAATGAATTAACACAATTAATCACAATGTACAGATAATACGTTTAACCAACAAGAAGATAAGGTAACGAGAACAATAATAATATCCAACGCTTAAGGGAAAACAGTAATTCAAGAAGGTTAAAGGAAAGGCGATGTAATCTTTGATAAAACTACTAAAACGAGAGTATTTAAATATCACGCCAATAACTTAAACCACAATACTCTGATCCACAACTAGTTATTGTGTCACGTCGGATACAATACTCCGATCCACAATAGTTCTTGTGTCATATCGGATTTTCCCTCGGTCCAGAGGAAACACATACATCAGGGCTACCCGAAACATCCCTGAAGGGACACATATCGTCGGGATTCTCGGAAATGTCCCCAAAGGACCATAGATCATCGGGGTGAAACAGGATAACCCTCCGGGAATGCTCCCGTAGGACGCATACACCCGGGGTGAAGCAACAAGTAACCATCCCCGCAGGGTAAACGATCTCGTGTCGTACCAGAATTCCCTTCGGCCTAGACGTCTTCCCGGGATTCTCATCGGGTTGCACACAATCTATCGGCTATGATACTACACCACACCGGCGTACCCCCTCGGTGTAGGTACCATACCGGATCACAAGTCATCGGCTTAGGTACTACCCCACACCGGCTTACCCCCTCGGTGTAGGTGCCATACCGGGACACAACTCCTCTTAAAACACACACAAGAGAGTAACATACCAAACGGTCATAACCAAAGCTTAGTAACTCACAATCTTACCACAACACGCCACAAAGAACCCATAATAACAATCACACTTACCGGCATACTTACCAACCACGTTCCATCGGTCTATCACTCACCCGATCATACCATTTGGCACAATCAATTTACACTCAAGCATTCATTCAAGCAATCAATCATTCAAGCATTAATTCAACCATTCATATCACAAGCATCACAATTTATCTAGTTTAGTTAGACTCTTATTTTAACCTAAAGGCAAAACAAGCAAGGCATGTGAGGCAATCACAAACAATCCTAAGGCTCATCACAGCCATTCTACCAGCACGACAATTTCCCAAGTATTGAAAGCGAGGTAAACTAGTGAATTAATCCTACATGCATACTAGACACGTCCGATTATTATTGTAATTGAAAAACGATTATTCTAGTTAATCACATCCTATAAGAAAACTAGGACCTTTCCGGTTATTATTAACCTATAGGCATACTAAAGCTTTAAATTAAAATAGGAGTTTAGTACTTTCCCTACCTCGAAGTCTTCCACGAACAATACTCCTAGCTGCTGACGTCCGGGCTAGCTTCCTCTCTGTGTTCTCACGGGTCCAAGTCTTCTTCTTCTTTCGAGCTCGGGTCCACGGTCTTGGATCACAAACAAAACTAAAATTAATAACTCTACAAAGACGGTCTTTAAATTAATCTACCCCAAAAACGCTCTAAAAACAACTCTAGGGCTAAAGGAACGAATTTGGGCTCGAACTAGGCTCAATTAGGATGACCCACAGTTCTGGAAACCAGGCCCGGAATCTGGCCCGTCCCATACCACAGTCCGGCCCGGAACCTGATCCGGTGGTGTCACAGATCGGCCTGGTACCAGACACGGACCACGCAACGCACCGGCCTGGAATCAGACACGGACCGTGCGAGGTGCCGTGCCGGAGTCAGGACCGTTCCGCGCCGCGTACCGTGCCGGTACCTAGCCCGTTCCGTGCCGCGTGCCGTGCCGGAACGTAGCCCTCTCCGGGTCCCATTCCGTGCCGAACCTGACCAGATCCTCCCCTTTCTTCCCCAACTCGAATTCTGCGAAAACCAAACCAAAACATCCATTTCCAGCTTCACCAAGCTTCAAAACAGTCATCAACAGCCACTAAACTTCAACACCCTCAATGGGTTCCATCAAAACTTCAACAACCACAACAAAAGCAACTTAAACTTCACTAATTCTTCTCCAACACCAACAATTAACAACCAAGGAAGCAAGTTCTTCAAGTTCTAGCCAAAACCCACAAAAATCCAAACTAGAAAGTGATTGAAATGAGAAGTTAAGATTGTACAAACCTTTAGGATGGTGAGATGGTGAAGGAAAGGTGACTTTGGAGGTGTTTTGATAAAGAAATGCCTTGAAGATGGCTCCTTTCTCTCCCTTTCTTCTTCCTCAAGCAAGGTTGCTCCTCTCTCTCTCCCTCTAGCTCTATTTGGCTGCAACAATGAAAATGGGCTGAATTGGGTTGCTACAATGCCTTAAATGACCTATTGTGTTGAAAGGACCAAAGGCCCCTTTAGTTCTTATCCCTTTAAAGGCAACTAGTGAGGGTATAAAGGTCAATAGAGTCTCTTTCTTTTCCTCCAAGCCACTAATGACATGTGTCATAGTGGGTGACTACTCTCCTTTAAATAAAATCCATCAGTCCAAATTAAATCGCATTTAGTCGATAAATAGTTCGGGTTTGACCAAAAGTTGACCTTTCCAATATTACAGTCAAACAAAAGGAAATGGCCCAACTAAGCTAACCGTGGTGACGGCTAAGCTTTTTAGGCCCCGGAAAGGTCCCGAACGACTCCCGGAGTCATCGGTTGACTTTTCCGGCCGAAAGTCAAACTTCGCCGAAATTCACCGGTTCGCCAGGGATCGATCGGGGGCGGTTCTTAAAATCTACCCCCCTTAAAAGAATTTCGTCCTCGAAATAAAAAAACATAAGTATCCCTAAAGTCAAACAGGTGGGGATACTTTGCGCGGATCTCATCCTCGCGATCCCAAGTCGATTCAGCTCCTTCGTGCTTCCATTGCACTCGTACTAGTGGGGTAGTCTTGTCCCGCAGGACCTTCACTCGCGTATCCAAAATCCTGACTGGCTACTCCTCATACAAGACATCATCAGCCACGTCGATGTCCGTCCACTCGATAACGTGGGAAGGGGTCTGCAGTGTACTTCCATAGCCAAAATACGTGGAAGACGTTACGCACGTTCCCGAGCCGTAATTGTAATGCAAGGCTATAGGCAACAGCTCCAACTCTGCCCAAAATCTCAAAAGATCCGATAAATCGCAGGGCTAACTTGCCTCCGTCGCGGTTGAACCGCAATAATCTCGTCTTCGGGCTCACCCTCAGAAACACGTGATCATCAACTGTAAACTCAAGAGGTCGACATCGTCTATCCGCGTAGCTCTTCTGTCGGCTCTGCGCGGTCTTTAACCGTTTTCGAATCAACGCGGCCTTCTCTTAATCGTGCTTCACTTGATCACGCAAGTTACCCAAATGCCATACTTGGCGGTGAAAAACAGCCTCACTCAACAGTTCACAATTTCAACGTGCAATAAGTCAAGCCATAACTAAAAGAATCACCGAATAAACACAACAAGTCGATTAACACTCAAACACTGAGGGTTACTAGGTGACGGTCTAGGTATCCTACACCGGGATCCTGCATCGGTATAGATATCGTACCGCCACAGACAACATCGGTCTAGATACTTTGTACCGGAATTTTCCGTCGGTATCGGTATCACAACGGAACACACGACGTCGGCCTAGACATCCCATACCGGAATTCCCCGTCGGTATAGGTATCCTGCCGGAACACTCTGTAAGTCGAACAAAGTCGGAACCACACACCGACGTAACTTCTCAATTTCCTCCTTCGTAACCGTTACAGGGACAAGTCACACCAGAACTCAAACACTATCAAGTCAAGACCAATCCACAACAAATATACAAGAAAGTAATACACAAATGCATTCATCAAGACAGCGGATCTCATAAACACTGCATTGTTTTGAACCACCACTTGTTTTACCACATCTCGTGGATAGGTAAGCGCACCTCAACAAGGAATAATAATACGTTTCACCGACACCTAGTCGGAAGGCGCACTTCGAACACACACAAACCAGACATTACTACAACAACACCTGACAGTAATTAAGACACAACCAAAATCGATCATCGAAGGTTATCCAACCTATGTTATTCCTCTTACCGTACTTGTTCACATAATACCGATTAGACCAACTTATAAGTCATTTCATCCAGGTCACCACATTAATGAGTACCCAACAAGCAAAGTAACTCAAGGATTTGAACGGTTTAGAGTACTTTGCGTGATTTCTTCAATCGTCTTTCGAACAACTCAGGACCAACAACGGTCAACTCTTAACCCTTACTGTGCCCTGCATGGGTACAAGACCCGACCTACCATACAATGCTTCGTTCGGTGCCATCTTGTTACTGGCATGGAAGCTTGTGGTAGTCACACTCGGCTAACTGTTTTCGGACCCCAACGTGAGGTGCTCTCACTTCTATGGCGTAAACTTAACGGTTGCACAAGTCCTCGATGAACGTTGGTGTTCGTCCTTCCCTTGTTGATGAGGTAAAAGCTTCGATACGAACTCGGCTCTCGCTCTCCGCATCCTGCTCCGTCTGGTGTAACGCCTGATGTCGATGTACCTCTCGGTGTTACCCGCCTGTAACGTAAGGTGCGAACGATCTGACTCTTGCAACACATCTTCTCCACTGCTACGCGACACGAACTCTCCCCTCGATCCGCTATAGGCTCACGATCTTTGGTGTCGCTGTTGTGGTCCATCTTCTTCTAGGACTTTATCGCGTCAGCGCTGAGTATCAGTTCTTCGTCGTGATTCGGCCCAGCTTCCGGTGGTCGTCATGCTTCTTCCGCACTCCACTCCTCTTGTTCACGAAGCGTGTTGCGTTCTTCACAACGCTGCGCTCGGACATATATCTCTTCTCGCTGGCCCTCCGGATTGACGTTTGGTTTGGTGGACTCTGCGGGAGCGAATCTGCATGGTCCAAGGATGTTGGCGTCGTCTCTGGTCTCGGGTCAATTCTGATACCGACCCTATGAGCTGGTCGCACTCTGATCGGCTCCTCGGGAAAAACCTAAGGAAACACACTCGAACATAATCTCACATGTAGGACACACACTTATCCAACTCTTCGCTCGTTACTCGGGGTGTCAAGACATAAAGGTCGTCTCAAAGGTTCAATTCTTAAGACTTCAATCTTCCAGCAGGGGTAGAAGAAACTGGAGATTGCGGCGCCTGTGGGTCATGGGCCCACCACACTTCCGCTGCGCCACTCTGCTCTTATCGCCACTCGGTCATCTCCTGTGACCGGTCGGACTGTTTACTGGTTATTGCTGCAACCCTTCACTGCTCGGCATTCGTTGCTGGTAGCACTCGATGAACGTCTGATGTTTCACAATTCGGTTCTTAAAACTTGATCAACACGCTCGAAGCGGGAAAAGAAACTTTCATTACGGTAAGGTCTTTAAGGACGAGACGGTCCGTTACTCCACTTTCAACTCACACTGACATTAATTGGTACTACAAAACTCCCGGCAGGCGTGTTGAGGCACGTGTGGGCTTAACAGTTTTAAATTCCGTTCCAACAAAAAGTAACCACGAAACAATACCAACAAGCGTGATACTCAAGTGTCAGAAACACGATATTCAAAATTTAAATGGCAAACAAGTACTCTAAGCGATCTCATGATCGGAATCATGTCCCTCAGCTCGGGGCCCGGCAATCGCGTACACTCAACCCTGCTGAGTCGGAGGTCCTCCTCTCAGTGGTGGTGGAAGAATCTGCTGTTGTGGGGCCCTCGGCTGATATCTTTGTGCTGGTACTCCTGCCGCCTGACGTGGAGCTCTCGGAGGCTGTGCCTGCCGTGGTCGGCCAGGAGGTACCGGGCGAGGCTGCGCCTGCTGAGGTCTCGGCGCTGGCGCTCCTCCAACCAGATCAGGACAAGCGAAGGAAATGTGTCCCTGTCGGTCGTACCGATAGCACGTCCTCTCATCAACACACGGTCTCTCGCCGAATCTCGGTGGACGGTCAATCCAACGATATGCAGGTCCGCTGCTCCTCGGGCAGTTTTGGGCTAGGTGGCCCAGCTGCCTGCACAATGGGCACAACTGCGCTAACGGGGCTGGTCCAACTGACGCTAATGCTCCCATACGGCGCACGCCACCAGACTGGAACTGTGGCTGAAAAGATCCCGAGACCCTCTGCCTCCTTGTATCGCGACCCTCGGACGGCCTCAGGATGCCACTCGGCCTCGGCCTGATATCTCGCGCCCTGGCAGTCTCCCGAAAATGCCTCTCCACAGCTAGCGCCTAATCCACCAGTGTAGAGTACTCCTCGGTCCTGAAAGCAATGACTCGATCCGCGATCGACGGGATGGGTCCTCTCTCAAATCTCCTATAGCGACTCTCCTCGGTCTGCACCATCTCTGGTGCGAAGCGAGACAAGGACGTGAACCTCGCCTCATACTCAGAGTCGGTCATCCCTCTCTGCCGCAACTCCAGGAACTGTTGGTGCCTATCATCTCGAACAGATCGAGGGAAGTACTGCTCCAGGAACAGTCGGCTGAAAAGCTAAAAATCATCCCCAAACCTGGTCTGCACATGCTGCCACCAGTAATACGCCTCTCCCTCTAGCTGAAAGGTCGTGAAGGATACTCTCAGACGCCCCTCGGATACCCCAGAAGTATCGAGGTTGCGGGTAATCCGCTCCAACCACCTTGCAGCTGCCTCAGGGTCTGAACCCCCAGAGTAGACCGGTGTGCCCAACCTACAGAAATCCCTGAGAGCCTGGTCCGTGTAGCTGTCAAACTGGTCTGGCCTCTCGATAGTGACTACGGCAGCAGTAGGCACAAGCTCTGGTGCCGGTGCTGTAGTCCTCTGTTGAGCGCTGATTGTTGCTAGCACTGCGTGAACCACCTCCTCTAAAGGGGCCACCTGAGTCGGCTCTGCGACTGGAGAAACCCTGGACGGTAACCTGACGGTCTAGCCTCAAAACTCTGGTGCTCTGTAGAAGCAGCACCCTGGGCCCTCGCTGCCCCTGCCTGCTAAATGACAGGTGTCTGTCTCTGTCCCCCAGCTGGGCGGCTTCTAGTACCTCTCGGCACGTAAACTCGAGACATGTCATATACCTGTTGCACGGATAACGCACATGTTCAGTTTCTTAGTTTAGAACAAAGCGCTTCGATTATGACATAAAGACGTTCACACGCGTTTCACAAGGGTCATACTCGGACCAACAGTACTTAGTTTCGGTATACTCATATATAATACTTTATATATGCAGAGAAGTCAACACACTTGTGTGTCCCACAACATCAATCAAGCAATTCAACCAACTCCTACAGGAGGCACAGTTTCAACAATTTACACAACAACATACCGGACCGGCATACATCTCGGTCGGGTATCTTCCCATCACATTGAGTTCAAATTACAACACAAACAGTTCCACGAATTTTAGCATTAATTCCTTTCCACAAGTTCTCAACACTTAACTTTCTATCATAACATTCATGTCGATCTCGCGTCGTTACAACCCGATTCAGGCATCCCCGAGTCTCTTTGTAACCACTTGACATCCCCCTATCACGTTCGACTACAGTGGCGCCCCTGAGTCAACCCGTGATAGTGCAAACACTTCAGTTTTACAAGAATTTCGGCATGACTCGTTCGTATATTCCACTAACCATCCGCTTAAGCGGGACATTTAATAACCAATTTCACCCAGCATTCAGCACACAAGGTATACCACAACCAGCAAAAGTACACACCACCGTAAAGTATCGTCGTATCACTCGGGTTTCCACCATTACTCGATTAACACCCAATCAAGTCAACAATTCAAAATTCATCAAATACATAACGGCCAACCAAGGCGACAACTCACTTAACAAACGTTTTACCACAACTACCAATTCATAACAGCCCGATCATCGCTCGTTAAACCAACCCTGATCTCAACCGGTCGGTATCACCGATCAACTGAGGCATACAGTAAATAGAGCATAAGATACAAGTCAAGCAAAGCAGACAACGTAACATAAGAAGTCAAAACTTAAACAAACCACTTCAACAACTGAGACTTTTGTCGTTCCAACTCTATGCATCGGATATTTCCGCCTTGCGTCACTAAATACTACGACTTAGACCACCTAACTCTACCCACCTAATTGACGTACGGTCCGAGGTTTTGAAAATTAGTTCAAAACGAAACCAGGCTCTGATACCAAATTGTCACGCCCCAAATCCGGTTTTGACCGGACTCGAGACGTGACTTAAACTAATAATTAAATAACAACGATAAAAGTAACAATTAAACAATTTTAAATAATCAACTATAGTCCTGATCAAATAACTTGTTAACAAGAAGTTCCAAACTATATTTACGAGTCAAAGCTCAGAATATTATAGAGTAAATATAAGGTCCAAAATAAGGACAAAAACGTCTCTAATGCCAACACCACCCGGACTCTCCCAGAAGCTGCAGAGCCTCGAGTCCAACTCTAGGAACTACTCACCAAGCAAGCCTGTACAAAACAGTAAATAAACAAACAGGGGTGAGCTTACGCTCAGTAGGGAAAATAACAAGTAGAAGCAGCCTGCACTTTAGTAATAAAAATGAATTAACACAATTAATCACAATGTACAGATAATACGTTTAACCAACAAGAAGCTAAGGTAACGAGAATAATAATAATATCCAACGCTTAAGGGAAAACAGTAATTCAAGAAGGTTAAAGGAAAGGCGATGTAATCTTTGATAAAACTACTAAAACGAGAGTATTTAAATATCACGCCAATAACTTAAACCACAATACTCCGATGCACAACTAGTTATTGTGTCATGTCGGATACAATACTCCGATCCACAATAGTTCTTGTGTCATATCGGATTTTCCCACGGTCCAGAGGAGACACATACATCGGGGCTACCGGAAACATCCCTGAAGGGATACATATCGTCGGGATTCTCGGAAATGTCCCCAAAGGACCATAGATCATCGGGGTGAAACATGATAACCTTCTGGGAATGCTCCCGCGGGACGCATACCGGAGTCGGGAACTTGATCCGGAGCGTGTCACAGACCGGCCCGGTACCAGACACGGACCGCGCAACGCACCGGCCCAGAATCAGACACGGACCGTGCGAGCTGCCGTGCCGGAGTCGGGACCGTTCCGCGCCGCGTACTGTGCCGGTACCTAGCCCGTTCCGTGCCGTGTGTCGTGCCGGAACGTAGCCCTCTCCGGGTCCCATTCTGTGTCGAACCTAACCAGATGCTCCCCTTTCTTCCCCAACTCGAATTCTGCGAAAACCAAACCAAAACATCCATGTCCAGCTTCACCAAGCTTCAAAACAGTCATCAACAACCTCCAAACTTCAACACCCTCAATGGGTTCCATCAAAACTTCAACAACCACAACAAAAGCAACCTAAACTTCACTAATTCTTCTCCAACACCAACAATTAACAACCAAGGAAGCAAGTTCTTCAAGTTCTAGCCAAAACCCACAAAAACCCAAACTAGAAAGTGATTGAAATGAGAAGTTAAGAGTGTACAAACCTTTCTGATGGTGAAATGGTGAAGGAAAGGTGACTTTGGAGGTGTTTTGATGAAGAAATGCCTTGAAGATGGCTCCTTTCTCTCACTTTCTTCTTCCTCAAGCAAGGTTGCTCCTCTCTCTCTCTCTCTCCCTCTAGCTCTATTCGGCTGCAACAATGAACATGGGCTGAATTGGGTTGCTCCAATGCCTTAAATGACCTATTGTGTTGAAAGGACCAAAGGCCCCTTTAGTTCTTATCCCTCTAAAGGCAACTAGTGAGGGTATAAAGGTCTATAGAGCCTCTTTCTTTTCCTCCAAGCCACTAATGACATGTGTCATAATGGGGGACTACTCTCCTTTAAATAAAATCCATCAGTCCAAATTAAATCGGATTTAGTCGATAAAAAGTTCGGGTTTGACCAAAATTTGACATTTCCAATATTACAGTCAAACGAAAGGAAATGGCCCAACTAAGCTAACCGTGGTGACGACTAAGCTTTTTAGGCCCCGAAAAGGTCCCGAACGACTTCCGGAGTCATCAGTTGACTTTTCCGGCCGAAAGTCAAACTTCGCCGAAATTCACCGGTTCGACCGGGATCAACCGGGGGCGGTTCTTACAGAGAACGACCACCAAAAAACCATTTTCTCATTCAACTTTAATTCTATCCGTTTGGATCCTAGTTAGAAACAATAATAGGTTTTCTGGATGTTTTTTTATATCTATTAGTTTGTCTTTTTGGTTTCCAAGTAACAATTAGAGCACACGGTGGGGTCGTTTCAGTTTTGATTCGCGCATCGAAAGTAGTTGGAAATCTAAGTTAGCCCGTCGAATCATCAAATTTGTGGTGTTTTTCTATGTCGAGTCGGTAGCCCTATGAAGACCGTCTACGATTTTACAGAAGGTCGTATCTATCATTTCAACGAGATCAACTTTGACCATTTGTTTCAACGGGTGACACGTGGGACATTTATGCGCAAATATTCTGTCGAGAATCGCAAAATCTGCCACTTTCTGTTGAGTCAGACGATTAGGCTTCAACTAAAAAATGAACAACGTGAAACGTTTTTCACCATAAAAAATTCATTCAAGTTCTATATTTTCCCATCCTATCAAAAATTTCATTCTCTCTACACAAATATCCCGAGGACGTGCATTTTTCACGATTGATGATGGATTCTCCTAGTGGTGACGAGTTTGATCCGATTGGAATCTACTACGCCACTTTATAGGAGATGACCCAAAGAGATGGAGATGAAAATGATATAGTCGTTATAGGCAGTTGCGGACCTACGAAGGCCCTAGGGGGGGCACGTCCCCCCCCCCCCCCCCTCCTCAATTTTTTTTTGAAATTTTTGTACTAAAATTTTCATTTTTTTAAAAACACCCCTTGAACTTCTTGCTATTTTCTATTTGTGCCCCCCTCAAAAAAAATTTATTGTTGAAAAAAATTGGTCCCCCCCTCACCAAAAAAGCTGGCTCCGCCACTGTCACGAGCTACTATTAAGGAAGTCGAGGAACGGATCATGAACTCCAAGTCGATGAAGCACAACATGAATTACATTTTAGGAGATCGACACGATTATCATGAGCGTCTTATGGATAACTACTTCATTAAGAGGTCGTTATACGGGGGAAGAAGGTTTTGTCGATGGCTTCGTATGGAAAAGTTCAATTCTATGCTACTTTTTATCAGGCGTGTCAAAATTCGACCTGTACTTCACCCAAAAAAAGGATTGTCGAGGTCGGACCGACTTCTCACCTTACCAAAAGTGTAATGCGTTATTCGGATGATATGTTACGATTCAACGGGCAGCAACTTAGGCGAGTATTTGAAAATGGCGGAAAAAATGGTGCTCGAGTCATTGCACCAGTTTCGTTATGTCGTCATTAATATCTTCGGGGAAACCTACCTCAAGAAGTTAACCGCTAATGAAATTGCCCACCTTTTGTGTGTAAATAAAATGTGTGGTTTCCCGGTTACATCGGTAGTCTTGATTGTACGCATTGGGCGTGGAAGAATTGTCCAAAACCGCACCAAGGAGTTTACAAGCGGGGAGATGATCTTGGGTTCTTTCACTACCGCGAGAATGGGGTGATCCGCATGACCACTCCATCACTACCATCACGACATCAAGGAGCCGAACCAACACAACCATGAAGAGTCGCATCACCTCAACATTACGAGGCCACATCACCACAGCGATTAGAAGTCGCACCACCGTGACAAAGAGAAGCCACACCCCATGCGAAGATCCTCTAAGAGATCTCCATACCCTAATTGAGGTAGTGGCGGTTAGGGTAGATTGCATTGATGTGAATGTGTTTTTTCTCTAAGTACGCCTTTTCAAGGGTTTTACGGTTATGAGTAAGAACACTAAATTTTATTTTATTTAATATTTCATGTGTTGATATATGATAATGTATAAACTCTTGTTTTTTAAGATGGACAATTTCGATTGTTTCTCTACTTTTTAGGATTAAGGAGGTTTCTAACCATATTTTTTTTTATGATATAAGCCTTTTTATCTGAAGTATTCATGTTATCGTAACTTGTGTATTAAGTAAAAGGTATGCTTTGAAAGGATGTTGTTAGGGCTACGCAGTTGTCGCATGTTAGGGTTACGTAATTGTCGTCGCCGCTTGCCACTTCTTAGTTGGAATCCCCCTCCCGCTACTAACGATGGTTCTCTTTGTCAAGTATCAGGTCCAATCTGCAATTCCAATCGCAATGGTTACTGAGATCCTTCTATCCTCATCGCCGCTTTATCGCTTCAGTGGTGGAATGACAAACGAGATCTTTCTTCTTGTCCATCTCCCCAATAAGAATCCCAATATCGTCGGCCTCTTCCCCAATTTCGGGGCCGCCTCCACCGTCTTTCATCCCGTCATCGTTGTATCCGCCTTCGAAGCTTCACCCTAAATTTTTCACCCGCTTTTGGGTCGTGATGATCGTTAGGTTCGTTTTTGTTTTGTTTGCTATTTTTCTTTTTGCAAGGTTTAATCATGCGGAAGTTCACTGGACGCAATTAAGGAGGAATGTCTTGCTTCCCAATTCCACTCCTCCTCCTTCTGAATATCTATGTTCGATCGCACTCTTCACGAGAAACGAGTCCTCACTATGGGATCATGTAACGTTTAAGCACCATCCTAGACAAAGGTTTCTTCAGTTGATTATGTATTTCTTCCTTTATCGTAGTTTCCGTTTAATTTCAAAACTAAATTTGTCTTTAGCAGTTGTTTCAGAGCTTGTGAATCGAAAATCGAAATCACATGTGTTTTATATATTGACTCTTTTCTTTTTTGATAAATGATATAAGTATCCTTTTCGCTCAAAAAAATATACTTTGAGAGTTTGTCTCAGGAAAAAAATATAGAACGCTTACTTTGAATGGAATGAATATTTTTTTTTATCAGCAAAAAATTATTAGAGGACCAAGTTTTCAAAATGAAAACAAGGCCAAGGGGAAACCCTCAAACAAAACAACCAAGAGCATGTCTAAACTAGCACCTCAAACCGGAGAATAACCAACCCAAACAAAGGGTACATCACATGTCTATCTACCCTAATTTTGCTAACATGAAGTACACAATAACTAAAACCTGGATGGAAACAGTACACAGCCAAACCAAACAAAACTAACCCCCAAAATGGGAAAGAACCAAGACTCTTACCAAGTAGATTTAACGAACATTAAGAAAACCAAGGCCAATAAAAGCAAACTACAAACAGAACAGTCTAAAAACACCAGAGAACCACCAGAAGTAGCAACACAGAAAGGAAAAGTAGAAGAGAAGCAAACTTCACCGCCCATCAGACGCTTAGCAAAGAGAGAACATGATGATGCTTAGTCCTCAGTTATCCGAAGAATAACCCCCTCTATCCAACACAAGGAGGGAACCCGAGAAGGTAAGAACCGGTATCAAAGATACCGAGAAAACGTCGTGACCCTCAAAAACAATTCTAACCCTCCACCCCAAAATCCCTCAAATCGGGCTAGAGGCTGCCGGCCAGCACCTAAAAAACAGTCACCCGAACGAAGAGGAATGGAATGAATATTATTGAACATAGAATTAACACTTCATGACTCAATTGCCTACCGGAAGAGAAATAACAAGCTTGTTCCTTATTTATGCTGATATTTTAAAAGTCAACAAGATATCCCTATTATTTAAGTGAAAGCAAAGAACAAATGTAAGGATAGAACCATATGGCAAATCCAATATTCCACTCTTTGTCCACTATTAATTGTCTTGTTCTCCATGGAACCCTTAAGCAAACAGATTAGACCTTAGTACACCATCTAATAAGCATTTTGTCGCCGTACTTGACACTGACACTACTAATTCTTTCTTATACTAATCTCTAAAGCTTGTTTTTGGCCGACCACATAGAATCATAGAGAATGGTACTTCTTCCAACACACTCATTATAATAATATGAGTATTACACGATATTTATAAATTAAAAATGTGCATCATGTTTAGTTTTTAGGTTTCTATCATAATATAACAGAAACCATATAAAACATGACTTTTTTTAACGAAAGGTGTACATTTTCATTACTTTAAAACGATAATCGATTACATTGTTGTGCATCGAGTAACATGCTCCTCGACTACAACAAGGTCAATATAATGAACAATCGTTCACTGAGCCTTTTCCTTTTCACATCAGAACCGTCACAGACGGTATTTTGATGCCCCTCAGGCAGGTGCTGCCTCTTGGGCAAAGAGAGAAGACGGTGAGGAGAAAGGGGGTACCGGAGAACATGAGGGACCTCAACAGTAATGGTGATGGAGAAGTCCTTGATTTTCTGCTCGATAGGCATTGATCCTGCAAAGACAAACTCAAACAAAATAACTGCAACCCTTCCGATTAGTTAGAGCCATAATCGTGACAGGGGACGAGTCGGTTGCGGCGGTGGAAGCCAGGGAGGAGGACGCGGCGGCTGCTGCAACTTCAGGGACGCCTCTAGGGACGACGGCGGCATCAGAGACGGCGACGACATCCGAGGCGACGACAGCAGCAGGGGCGACGACGACTTCAAGGACGACAACGACAACATCAGGAATGGCGGCTGTAGAGACGGTACTTCTTGGGGCAGAGGAGAGACCGAGACAGATCGGGAGATGCTCCGTTGATGGCGGGAGGCGACCAACGTCGCGGTGGCTAGGGATGACTTGAAAGAAGCCCTAGCAGAGAAAAAAAAATCACAGGATCCAAGGGGAAAGTGCAAAGGGGAGATTGGGAAAGAGAGAGAAGAAGAACCATGGCATAAGCTATGGCAATTGCCATAGCCATAACCATGGAGGAGGAGACGACAGCTAGACTCTCAAACCCTAGCAGAGAGAAAAACTTTTTTTACCACATAAAACATGATAAACATCTCATTTATTCTCCTTTTAGATTATTATTATTATAGGTAGTTACTTTATTTTCTCAAAGCATTTTTTACTCGGTTTAGGGTTTTCTCTCTTCTTCTTCGTCCCTCTCTCACATACTTCACGTTCTCTAATGACGCCATCTACTCCTTCTGTTCCATCTACTCTCGGTGCTTTGACAATGACCCCCTCCTCCCACGTAACCCCTACTCGTCACTCTATCCACATGTAAGGCGTCATGATGAGGGTCTGACACCAAGACGGACTCGTCATTAATGATCTCGAATGGGGTATACCCGGCTTCTTTTTCACTTCCCAAGGAGAAAAGGACCGGATTTGGAGGGGCGAGCCATACTCATACAAGCAAGAAACTCTTGTCCTGAAGGATATCTAACCACACATCAACCGATCATCCTCCCTTTCTCCTGCATCCAGTTGTGGGTTCACCTCTCTAACCTCACCCTGGACGGTCTCACAGCCATGACGGGCTTCCAGGTCGGTGAAGTGTTAGGCTGAGTCTGGACGGACACCGCGGGCCTTGCATGGGGAGGCAACTTCAAGGTGTGCTCCCCTTAATATCATGTCAAGCTTTGGACCGCAACGACTCACCTTTCCCCTTCCCCCACATCACAAGACTTCATGCCTATTGCCACGACGTACCCTTGAATGTGAGTTGCTTTCACTTCTAGGACGTAACCTCATGGTTATGCTTAGTCCTCGCGGGACATTAGCGTTCGTTCTTCTTTTGCTGAGAAGGTCGTTTGGTTAACTCTCAATGTTATCCGTTTGTTCCGTGTGACCTGGCGGTAGGCCGTTAAATTCTTCTGGAGAGAACGTAAGAAACACCCCTTGATTTAGTTTCTCACGCACGCCACACACTCGTGCAACCTTCGTTCGCTAACAAAGATTTTGAACAACGTCGCCTCAACGGTTCGAATCTTTGAACTTAGGTCTTGTAGCGGAATTAGAAGAAACTGTAGATTACGACTACTGTGGGTATGGACCCACCACGCTTCCGCTGCGCTACTCTGATCTTATCGTTGCTCGGTCATTTCCGGTGACCGGTCGGACCGTTTACTGGTCAAGGCTGCGGCCTTTCACTGTTCGGCATTCGTCGCTGATGGCGCTCGATGAACGCTTGCTGTCTTAGCACTCGGTTCTTAAAATTCGATCCACCCTATCGGAGAAGAAAAGAACCTTAAATCTGACTAAGTTTGTTACTCCACTTCCCAACTCCCACTGATGCTAGTCGGTACTACCATACCTTTAGTCGATGTGGTTAAAGTACCGGTGGGCTTGACAGTGTTAAACTCGCTCGATCAATACGTCACCACGAACCAATACTCCAGTGTAAAGCTCAAGTGTCAGCTGACACGAAATCCAAAATGTAATCTGTAACAAGTACTCTACGCGATCTCAAGATCGGTATCCAGTCCTCACTCGGCCCCGGTAATCAGGTACGCTCGGCCCTACCGCATCGGAGGTCCTCCTCTCGATGAGATGAAAGAATTTACTACTATGGTAGCATGTTCTCTTGTCGGCTCTCGTAGGTCGACCTGTGGAACGGTTCGTAGATCCGTCGTTCAACTGGCATTCTCGGCCCATACGTTCCAACTGTTTGCGTAGGGACAACCCATACCACCGAGGCATGTCCAACGGACGCCACTTCTCCAACCCATCGTGCCTCACCGGACTGGGTCTGTGAATGGAAGAATCCTGAGGTCCCCTGCCTTCACGGATTGCGACTCTCTGACGGCCTCAAGAAGCCTCTCGGCCTCGGCCTGGTCTTCCGCGCCTTGGCGGTTTCCCAACATGTCTCTCTAACGCTAGTGTTTGCTCCACTAGTGCTGAATCGTCCACGGTTCTGAAGCAATGACTCAATCTGTGCCAAGAGAACTGAGTCCCTTCTCAAATGCCTACAACGGCTCTTCTCGGTCGGCACCATTCCGGTGCGAAGCGATACGGGGACATGAACCTCGCCTAATACCCATAGACGGTCACTCCTTTCTATCGCAGATCAAAACTGCTGGCGTCGGTCATCTCGAATAGATCAAAGGAAACACTGTCCCAAGGACAGTCCGCTGAACGGTTGGAAGTCATTTCCAAATCTGGTCTGCACACGTTGCTTCCAGTAACGTGCTTCTCCCTCGGCTGGGGGGTCGTGGAACACATTCTCCAACGAATATCCGAACACTCTAAACGTATTAAGGTTGTGGGTAATCCACTCCAACCATAATACAACTGCCTCGGGGTCTGAATTCTCGGATTAAACCGGTGCACTCAACTTATGGAAATCCCTGAGTGCCTGGGTCGTGCAACTGTCCACCTGACCCGGCATCTCGGTAGTGACTGCGTCGGTAGTAGACACAGACTCTTGTGTCCGTTCTGTAGTCTCATGCTGAGCGTAGCTAACACTGCGCGAATCACCTCATTAATAGGGCCGCTTAAGTCGGCTTTGCGACTGGAGGAATTCTAGGTGGTGACCCTACCGGTCCATCCCCCAAAACCCTGGTGCTCTACGGAAGTAGCTCCCTGGGCGCTAACTGCCCCTGCCAGAACGATAGCTGGTATCTGGCTCTGCCCCACAACTGGACGGCTCTTGGTACTCTCCAGGATAAAAACACGTGACATCTCACCATTTCACTGTCTTTAGCAACTATAGGTTCAGATCTCGATTTAACCTAATCGGTTCGATTCACCAAAACATGACGTTCTCGTGCGTCTCCACCGGATCCCACTTGGACCAAAAATAAGTCGTAAAGTCATAAGTAACACTTATGTAGACAAGAGACCCGCACCTCGTGCGTCTCACACAGAAAACAAGGTTCGGTCGAGTACAAGGACGTTCACGCGCGTCTCACAAGTCACCCAAGTTTTTACGCTCTTAAGCTTAGTAGATATATACTCAAATATAAAAGCACACAAGTTCGCATCTCTATGCGTCTCACAACAACAACCAGCGATTTAAGCAATCAACCACCAACTCCCACAGGAGGGTTCCAACTCAAGCACACCACACAAAGTACAAATCAACAGGCATACCCCTTGCTCGGGTATCCTTTCACAAAGAGGGGTTTAGCACTTAACATAATTCAATTCAATAATCACACTTAACCTTTCCTTCCCTCCCACAGATTCTCATTTCTTAACTTTTACCCAAAGCTTTTCGTGTCGATCTCATGTTGTTACAACCTGATTCAGGCGTCCCCGAACCTCATTGTAACAACTGGACATCGAACCATCATGCTCAACTACAGTGACGTCCCTGAGTCAACCAGTGATGGTGTAAACATTTTAATTTTACTGAAAATTCGGCATGACCCATTCGTATTTTCCCTTAACCCTCCGCTTAAGCGGGACAAGCACCAACACAAATTCACAAGGCAAAAGTACGCAGAGTTCTCATGCTCGGCCAAAGACATCACACAGTCAATAAACAGAGTTCTTATGCTCCTAAAGTACACAACGCAATCAATAAACGGAGTTCTCGTGCTCCCAAATACTATGGGGTACTCGTGCCCCAAACTCGCCACACACGGGCACACGGGGTTCTCGTGCCCCAATCTCACCACACAAGGGCATACGGGATTCTCGTGTCCCAATCTCACCACACAAGGGCATACGGGATTCTCGTGTCCCAATCTCACCACACAAGGGCATACGGGATTCTCGTGTCCCAATCTCACCACACAAGGGCATATGGGATTCTCTAGTCCCAATCTCACCACACAAGGGCATACGGGGTTCTCGTGCCCCAAACAAAGTTCTCATACAACGGGATACAGGGTTCTCGTGCCCCACCCAAAACACTTAATATCAGCACACATGGAGTACTCATGCTCCAGACAAGCAGTCAACCACAAGTCAAAACTTGAACAAGACCAAACTACAACTTGAAAAATTTCGAAGTAATCCACCAAAATGGCAACCCCACCAACCGTTGGCTCACCCTACCATGAATGCATAGCGGGTCGGTCATTGATCGTTAATCCAATTCCGATCTCAACCATTCGGCTTCACCGATCACTAGGGAGAGGATAGCAATCAAGTAATGCAAACATTGTAGTGTAAGGTTCCATTTAGGACAACCATTAAAGCGACTCACGACTTAGACTCCCTAACTCTACCCACCTAATTGACTTCGGTCCGAGGTTTGAAAATCAGTTCATAAGACACCTGTTTCAAATGAAACCAGGCTATGATACCAAATTGTCACGCCCCAAATCCGGTTCTTGTCCGGACCCGAGGCATGACTAGTAATAAATGATTAAAAAGACAATAATTCAACATTTAGTTCCTGAAAATCTCTAATAAGAACTCAAATCCACAAAATCCAGTTTAAAACATAAATAACCCTCCAGGGGTGTAATAATAATTCTCCACAAAATCTGTTCCAACAGAAATGAAAGTAAAATCGAAGTCTCTATAGACACCCACACCGAGAAGCTCCCGAGCCTCTACTCCTCAATCAAGCCTGTAAACACAACAATAAACTCATAGGGGTGAGCTTGCGCTCAGTAGGTAAAACACATAACAAGGTGAACCTTAAACTCCATAAATCAACAGCAAAGTCAACAAGATCCATAAATCAACAGCAACATCAACAAGCTCCATAAATCAACAGCAACGTCAACAAGCTAGCTCATAACCAATACGGGTAATAGGTAAACCAGCCAATGCTGTGGCACATGAAGTCTCCACCCTCCGATCCACATATGATGTGTCCTCTCGGATTTTCCCTCAAATCCAGAGGAGACGCATAACATTGAGGCGACCGGAAACAACCCTTCGGGGCGCTTAACATCGGGATTCTCAGAATCGTCTCCAAAGGATTTTATGTCCTCGGGAACCAAGGTATTACTCCCATAGGAAGCATACACTTGGACAATTCAATAATAATCAGTTAATAATTGAACAACGCACTCAACCGAAACACGAAACAATCCAATCCCAACAACCACCAATTCATTGTCACACATAACTCACACATCACCCATTCACCACAACACACAGTACACGAAACACGTAACCACAACACACCAATCACACAATCACAACTTACCGTTCACTCACCAGTCTCGAACCAACGGGGCATCGATCACCTGATTGCACCGCTCGGTACAACCAGTCATACTCGATGCTACAAGCAACCACTTAAAGAATACAAGCAATCATTCAAATACAATCAACAGTCAAGCAGGAGTTTAATCAACCAATCGTAAAAACCTTTAATCGAGTATTCACACATGCAATTCAACCAGTTCCGTTAGACTCTTTAGCCCATCCACTAAGCAACCAACAACCAAGCATGTGATCCTAACACGCAACTAATCCGAGGGCTTTGCCAAGGCTCCTCTACCAGACAAACAATTCCCAAGTATTGAAAGAGAATTACATTAGTGATTGACATCCTATTCATTCACCAATAGACACTTCCGGTTATTAGAAATTGAAAGACAATCATGCTAGTTATTCGCATCCTAGAGGCATTTCTAGGACCTTTCCGATTTTATTAGCCTAACATGCATACTAAGCATCATAAACGAGAGGTTAGGACTTTCCCTACCTCGAGGTCTTCCTCTCAACACTCTGATGATAAGCCCGGTGGTCACCACTCCGTTCTTCACACGGGTCCCGGCGTGATCTTTGCTTCTCTAGCTCGGGTCCAGTTGATGTCTGGGTTTACAGATAAAAGGTCCAATCAGTTCTCGAGTGTCCGAAACCTCGGAACGTCTCAAACGTCCTCAATTTACCAATTTTAAGTCCAAATCATTATTTTAATAATTAATTAAATCAGCGACCCGGATCCGACTCGGATCCGGTCCGAATCCTCACCTGATCTGGTCAGAGGCCTGCTCTGGGCCCAAGGCCCAATCTGCCTGATCCAAAACTGGCCCAAGACCTGGTGTGTCCTGGTCGGTCTGAACCGGAAGCGGAGCGAGACGGCCGTGACGGTCTTGTGGGTTCTCGCCGGCGACGGCGGCGACGAAGAGTTCGGGGGAACTGGGCGACGACGGGAAGGACAACCGTGACCGGGGAAGGACGGCGGAAGCTCCGACATGCTTCCACGGACCCAATCGAAGCACGGTGGATCCTGTTCGGTTCTCCGGCGAGGGTTCGTCAGGTTCGGCGGTGGACGGCGACAACGCGCACGGAGGAGGGAGGAGAAGGTCGGGAAGAGGACGGCCGACCGATTCTCACCTGGAGGGACCTCCTGACTCCGGCGAGGGTTCGATTTGAGTGCTGGACGGAGAGGCTCTTCGCGAGCTTCCGACGGCGCTGTAGATCCAGATCCGGTCGCGAGGTTCTCTCGCCGGCGAGCTCCGTCCCAGACACGGCCGGTCGTGGCTTCAGCGGCGCCTCCATGGGTGAGGTTCGCGTCGTGACCGGGAGGAAGAGCGCGGACGAGCTCCGACCACGGGATTCAGAGAGAGAGAGGCACGGTGGGGAGAGCTTCGCGCAGGAGGGAGAGAAAGGCGTGCCTCGATTTGCGTGCCCGAAAACTGAGGCTGCAAACAATAACAACTAGGGTTATCAACAGTGCAGGGCTAGGGTTCGGAATGGGCTTGAGTGTGGGTCTGGCTGGGCTTTGTCAAGCTGCTTGGACCAAGTCAGATTCAGCCCAAGTCCTCCCCCACCTCCTTGATCCAAAATTTGTTTGCTTTCTTTTCTTTTAAATTAAATCCTCTCCCTTTTTTTTCTTTTGCAAACGATCCCAAAAATCAACTCGCTCCTTAGCTCAACGATGTCTCCTACGATAAATTGTTGAAATACAATTTCATGTCTTTACAGGGCACAACTCGATCTAGAGCCTCTTTCTGTTCATGGGGTTCTCTTTGGATACTCAACATACTCCTCACTTTCATTTACGGGTCTCCACTACGGGACCAATGTGTTTGATAGAAAACACAAGACCTTCCAAGTCGAGTCAGGAAGTACAAGCTGAACTACGATCGTACGACCATCGCTAAGAGGATTTACCCACTCAACAATCTCTTGGAATAATCGGGTATTTTAGCTATATGATTCACGTCTTAAACTCTCTGTTTGGGCTAATGTCTTCCCCTTGTCATTTTCATAGTACTTTTAAATGTTTGGGAAAATATCAGATTGGTACCCTTAACTATACGTTTTTAACACATTGGTACCCTTAACTAATTTAATCACTAAAAAGGTACCTTAAGTTTTCAATCAGTAACACTTTAGTGTTTTCCGTCCGTTTTTGAACGAAAAATAGTCATGGTGGTGGAGATGAAGGATGGGGAAGAAACAGAATGAAAGAGAAACAAAATGAAGGAGGCGTATGTATGAAATAAAATGGGGGAGATGAAGGTTGCGTAGGAGAAATAAGGTAAAAGAATCAACCACACCACTCAATAAAGGGAAAACAACCCGCACAAAGCTACAAAATCTCGAACTAGTAAATATTGCCACAAGACCAAACAAGATGAAACTTTTGCAGAACACGTCTCACCATTACCCGGATATGGAGGAACGACCCTAGAAATGACTCATAAACAAGTACTTATAGGACTCAACAAAAAGAGGAGACGGACAAGAGACCAGGTTTGAGACGAGGGAAAAACAGGAAAGAAGAAAGAAAAAATAGTATCAACGATATCACCTAAAAATTAAAAGAAACAGGACTGGTCTTTCCATCTGGATCAACTTAAATATCACAAACTGGAATCTTCCTAAAATAATAGTGGACTCAATGTTACCTATGATCATTACTGCACCAATAATAGTGGATCTTTGGAACTGTGTGTATAGGACTTCCATATGCGTAATAAAGCCTCATACGTAATTAAAGTTGATTCCTATCCTCTCCTTTACTAGTTGCTTTATATATAGAGGAGCCTGGATCTTTCAACTAAAAACTCCTTTAGTGGTAAGAAGGAACAAAAGGAGATTAGTGTCTTGATTATGTTTTTTTATCAGAAATTTTTATAAATATCTACCTCTGAAGTAAAGGATTAGGCAAAAGAAACTCTCAAAGTAACTTACATACAAACAAAGGTATCCTTTAAAAAGATTTTTAGTGTAAAGATTATAGTGTAAGTAACCTTCACAGATCTAAGAAGCACCTCAGCCAGAAAAACCAAACAACAAGGATCTAACAATTCCTATACCTGAATATATCAACTATGAACTAAACTAGTCCAAAACAACAATATGGGAATAACCAGAAAAAAACAGTAAATAACAAACAACAATCTAAATACCAAATATGACATCATGAAGAACTACCAAATATCCGGTAGGCAGCCACCAACCACAACTCCAATCATATCGTTCCGGAAACAAATAACCGAAACACTCGTTTAATCCTAAACTCACCAGGGTCACAAGGACCCCAGTACGTCGACGGTCAACACCACTAATCGTTAGAATTAGACCTCTGAACCCGACCCGGTCAGAACTACGAACAAAGCCAATACATGGCTAAACCCTCGACGTCGGCCAACACCAGGATCGTCGAGCCTCCGCCACACCCGTGATCGGAGGAGAGCAGTGTAACCAGACGAAAGATCAGAAAACAGGAAAAACACAAGTGAACGGCCAAACCCTAAAGGACCAAAAAGTCTTCCTCCACAACAACGAGATTCTACCTGAATAACGACGACCTACTCCGTAAAAGACGAAGAAACGCGTCCATGACAAACAGTTATAAATTCTAATTTTATTTAGACGTGTTAATTGTGTTCTTAATTATAGATTGATAGTTGTATGACTTATTGCAAATTAACACACAATTTCTGGTTCTTAATTAAAATTTATTTTTTGTCTATGTTTACACTTCATATAATTGATTCACGTGAGTACTGAGAGATTTTTTACCCTTCAAATGGATATTCTCAACTACACTCGAGTGATACAATGAATCATTAACAACACAAAAAAGCATTGACTTGACAAAAAAGTACAAACCCGACAAGTATTTAGAATTTTGAAACAAGGAATCATAAACATGTAGCCAGAAATAAAAACAAGAGAGAAGAGCTTGCAAGCAATGAAGCACAATTTGGACACACATTGTTTGGGTTGGTCTGCATTGATGGAGATGGGTGTTTTTACGAGAGCTTTCTCCAACAAGTTAGCTGATAAGTGCATATGTAATTATCCATGAAAAGGTTGGAAATGACAACAATACAGGCTAACATCAAAGTGTTACGACATAGGTTCGAGAAAAATAAAATTATATTTCATATCATCGACATAATTGTAAGCTAGTTCGGATTCGTCAAATTAAATCACTATATAATTTTGATAACTTCCTTAGATTCATAAATCAAACTAGCAATTGATTAACTTCTCCTCAGAAAGTTCGTTCTCACTTCTCTCTAAAACAAACCCTACCCTTGTTTCTCTTTGTCGCCGCCTATGACGGTGGCCTCGTGGCTTCAGCCACTAAGGTCACCGTCGGTTCGAGCTTCTCCCCCTTCCTCTCTTTTCCCCTAATCTTCTTCTTTTAGTCCCCTCCTCTCTCTCCCCCAGGCGTGGTTGTGGTATTTTAGCTTTTCTTCTTCTCCAGCGTTCTCGACCCAGATCTGACCCTGGGACACGCTTCCCCTCCTTCACCATTGGGGATCGTTGTAGATCGGGCTCGGCTTCGCTTTTTTGGTGGATGTTTCTTCGCTTGAGCCTTCTCCGTCTTCTTCTTTAGCGTTGTTTCATGGTTAGCCTCCCCTTTTTCTCCGACGTCGCGCTTCTGTTCTGTCCGTGGGACACGCTTCCCCAAAGTTTAGGTTGGGGATTGTCGTGGTTCATGCATGAACTCGTTGCTTTGGTGGATGACTTTGCTGCTTTGGCTTTTCCGGATGTAGATCCTGCCATTTTTAAGAGGTCGGATCTACAGCTTCAGTGCTCTGACGTCTCGGGTACTTCCTCTGTCTACGACCGTTCGTTGGGTATGGATTAGGAACCATATTTTCCCTCGACACTTCTCTTGGTGTTGGCCAGAGCTGGGCTATTTCGGTCGTCTGAGTGCGAGGTTGGGTGCTTCCTTGGCCAAGGTATGAGGTAAGGTTTTATGGGTCTCTACTCTGCACGTGTTTGGTTCTCCCTCGCCCCCACCTCCTTTCTTTCTCTATATTTGTGTGCTTCATGTGTTCCCGACCACATCAATGGTTCGGGCTCGTCAGATATTTGGTGCAGGCCACCGGTGAAAGTTTTGAGAATTCAGTTGTGTTATGAAGCCTCTAGTTAGAGTAGATTGGTTGAGTGGGTTCTGGTGGGTTTCCGTCAGTTCTGTCTCTTCCGTGAGTGGTGTTGGCCACCGGCGTTGATAGGGCTAGCCTTATTGAGCAGGGAGTTGGAGAAATCCAAGCTTGGGTTTGAGTTGGTTCTTTTCTGGGTGTGGTTAGGAGTTGATGAAGTTTTTAATTATGTGCTTTAAGGTTGTCAAATTTGAGTATGTTAGACCTCATTTTCAAATTGTGCTTCACGGTAGTTAAATTCTGGTTTTAGACCATCATTTGTTAGCTCCTTCCTTGGTTGTATTCTTGGTATTGTTGGTGTTTCTGTTGGTTGTATGTTGTTGTTCAGGTCTGTTCTTAGGCCTCTTCTTGTAGCTTGATTGTGACCTCTTTGTGTAGAAGTGTATTGTTGAGGTTCCTCCATGAAATGCTCTTTAGTTTGTATCACCTTCACCCTCAGTCTTTACTTCAAAGATTGAGTTTTAATATATGTTTTTGCCGATAAAAAAAAACTAGCAGTTGATTATGAAACAGGACAATCAACTTGGGAAATTATCATATCTTAAATAGATCCACTTGGATTTCAACCAAAATCGAAAGCAAACAATCACAAGAAAACATAAATTGGTGTGGTTCACCAAAAGTATGTTAATTATATCCACTAATAGATGGAGAAATTTTTTATTGATGAGGATGAAACCTATTTGACTAGGTTACGCTTAATAATAATATATAGGGTTAATTGCTAAAAACTAAAAAAAAAAACTTACCCACTTTCTTAAAATTGCAATGAATATAAAAATATACAAAAACATATAATAAGTATTATCCATAATTTTCTGTTAAAATATTGAATAATTTTGTTAACCCCTACATTTTTTTTTTGAGAGAAATGCTATTGTATTAATTTTCGGCAACAATGATATGCTGAAGAGGCTCGGGGACATGACCCCCTTGCCAATTCCAGACATGGTTAGAACAAGCCGCCCTGGCAAGCCAGTGAGCTGCTTTGTTCGCCGTCCGCTTTACAAATTCGAGCTGCACGTACTCGAGTTTAGATAAAAGGGAAAAACAATCTGTTACGATCGTCCCCAGAGGTGAATGCAGCCCCCCACCTCTTTTGATCATATCCACTATGACCTTACAATCACTTCGAATCACCGTCCTTTGGAGCGGGTATTGTTGGAGCCACAGCAGCGCTTCCCGAATCGCAAACGCTTCCACTAGTCCCGGGTTCTGGGCCCCGTGGAACGAAGTAGACCGAGCTCCCTTGAGATGCCCCCTGTCGTCTCTACATATCCAACCTGTTCCCACTTTTTCTGCTGCTGCGAACATATATGGACAATACATATAACATTAAAAAATATTGTGGTTAAAATATATAGTCTTGAGAAGTGTTGTTGACAAAATATATGAACTCAATACTTAGTAGAATATAATATTATGTTCATTATTTTAACATAAGAATGTAGACATGTATGTTTTACTCCACTTTTGAACATAATGTACTTTGTAACAAGTGAACAAACTTTTTTTTTTTGTAATTTTTAACCATTAACCCTAATATTTACCTTAATCCTATCCCATAATCCTAACTCTAAACAGGGAAGAAAAAAAAACTAATTCCTAGACAAACAAAAACAAATTGCATGACAAGATACTTGCTCTATTAATTTCCTGCTCACCAAACTTTGAATATTAAAATCTCAAATAGGACATCCAAATACAAGAAATACAAGAAATTTCTTCTTTCTTATTGCCTGCAGCCTGCAGGCTCTAATATACAGTGTTATTATCATCCATTAATTTGCCCAGTGTGATCAATTGACCAACTTCACATATAGTAATTTAAAACCATAATAATAATGTTTCAAATAGTTGGAAGAGTTTGGTTGACATAAATATAACCATTTGAATTGATCAATTATAATGGCTGACTCAAGAATCTTGAACCCATCAAACAAACTATATATATAAAAGTAGTTTTATAGTTATGATCCTAGTTACATTTTCTGTTGACTTGTTATATGTCAACGATAAACTGATTTGTAAATACTGATTTTTTACCAGCAAGACAAATATATATATATAGGGAAGCAATCAGGCGCGAACCTCCCTTACGGTGCGAACCTGCGAACCTCAAATCTGGTTTGCGGATATAGCGAACATGGTTTGCGGAAATAAGCATCCCAGTTTGTGGAAAAAAAAGTTTGAAAAAACAGCATATTTATGTTGAGAAAATATATGGTTTGCGAAAATAGTGTATCTGGTTTGCGGAAATAGCGAATATGGTTTGCGGAAATAAGAATCCCAGTTTGCGGAAAAGAAGTTTGAAAAAAAGCATTTTATCTTGAGAAAAATATGGTTTGCGAAAACACCGCAAACTGAGAACACTATTTTAGCAAACCAGATACACTAAACCAGCAGGTTCGCACGTTCGCACCGTAAGTCATGGTTCGCACCTGATTGCACCCGTATATATATATATATATATATATATATATTAAGATAAAAGAAAAGTATAAGAAAGTCTAATTATAAACCTCAAAAATCTATTAAAAAAAACACAACCAACTATAAGGGTATGAAGAAATCAACAACTAATACCAAATACAGACTCGATTATTATCATGAAAGTCCAACCTCTGAAGAATCCCAACAAGAAGAGAACACATTGAAATATTACAAACATTAAGAACACAACAATGAAAAGGTCTATAACCCTGATTTTCCTACCATAAAACACCGAAGATTTAAAGTAGGTCAAACCCGAATTTTTCAACTATTAAGCTCAAAACGATATTGGCACAACCCAATTGACTGCCATAGAATGTAGAACACCTTGTCTCATTAGGACCACTGACCTATCAAAGAGACTTGGAAGGCGATCACTAACAAGTCGACGACCTACACCGTAGACGATGGAGACATGTCGGAGGGTAAACCCACCCAAACACATTATCCCCAAAACCAAAACTGAAGATAAACAACTGCAAGACACAATGACCAAACCACTCGCTGACGGCCAAAAACTTAAACCAGTGAGCCCTAACCATGAATGTGGAAGGAAGCAGTTGAACAATGAGCATATTAGGATAACGGGGCAATGAGGGGGACACAAATCATAAGCAGGAGAGTTGGAGAACCAGTACCAGCACCAAAACGAACCACAAGATCCACGACAATCAACATCTGAGAGGACGAAGAAACGCGTCTGACAACTAGATCTGAAACGAGACGCTAGGCAACAAAACGTTCTTCTAAATGTGACTGAATCAGATCTACAACAATCAACATCCGGGTGGGTGAAGAAACACATCCCACGACCATATCTAAAACAAGACACCTCCGAAGATACGCGAGAGGCTCCACCTCAGCAACACCGAAACGAAGCGAATGAAAGAGACAACAGGCACTCCAAAATGAACCATTAGACTCGAGTGAACCAGATCCACAACAATCAAAACTCTGGAGCATGAAGAAATGAGTCCCATGACCAGATGTGAAACGAGTAATCGCCGATACCCCGAGTGAAGCACCATTGACATCACAACTGCGAGGAGCAAATCTACAAGAGAAGCGACTACTACAATGGAGACCACCAAAACCGAAGATCATAACCAACTCATAACTGGAGATCTACCGCTTAACTCCAAAGCACCACAAGCCACTACACCTCGAGAGCTAAGAAAACAAACTCACAAGTACAACAACCAAACTCATGCCCGCAAATCACACAGATATGGGACAAACCCGAGCACCGACAAGCCGTAACATGTAGAGGAAGACCGAGAACCAGGAAAGCCCAAAATAATCAACCTTCCCCGAATTCCGACAGGGAAAGAGGGGATAAGAGCTCCGGCCAAAGCAGCCCAAACTCTGGAGAACAACGAACCCAACAACGGAGGTCCAGATCTAACGACCCCAACAAGCAGTGACGACCACCTGCAATTCTACCAGTAAGGCTCCGAGCAGGGGACTTCGACGGGTTTACCAGATCTACGACCTAGAGGCCAGAGCTGGCAGGGGAAAACCAAGGAAGTTCAATGACGGCCTGCTCCAGTGACCCTTCGGCCAAATAGGCAAACAAGACCATCACTCCCTCCGACGACCCAACAACTAAACAACCCGACATCACCCAATCCCACTTCGAGCATCCATCACGAGAATTGTGGTTCTGGTTGACCTCCAGCAAATGAATCCCACTAGAAAGGACAAAGAGGCAAGGAGCAGAAGCTCCCCATTGACCGATCGGAGAAGCTGGGGTGGAACAGGGGAGGGCAAAGCGAAGTAGAACAGAGGGGGAAGAAGAGGGAAGAGAAGGAAAGGGGAAGAAGAGGGTCGCCACCGACAACGTTCTTGCCCGGAGTCGAGGCCGTCGCCGATGGAGACGAAAAAGATGTGTGACAGTTAGGTTCAAACGAGGGGCGTTCTTTTCGTTGAGAGAGAGTATAAAGGCTTGCTCTGTAATCCTAACCGGAACGGTAAAAATAAAATATTGATTTGGGTCACCGATTTATGAATATTTTTTTTTATCAAAACAAGTAGATATTATAAATTAAAGGAGTTTGCAAAATGCAAACCTTGGCATACAGAAATTAACATACTGGAAAGTAAACCAACTAAGTATGAAAAAGCATAGACTGTAAAGTAAATGTGCTCTTGGACATCGGGAAGTTGTCTGGACAGTGGGACTACGGTAGCCTCTATCGACACCGATACAGTATGAGCCAAACAAAATTGCACTGATCGAGCAGATCAAGTGTGGAGACAAGTAGTGGTGGACTACGTATTCCCCCAGGTTATCAGCGTGTGCCGTCCTCCCTTGAATGATAGGAGTAGGGCTCCAAAGTGAGGGATTGCTGACCCCTGAAGTGGTAGGGAGATACCATGTCGGCTGTTGGTGGAACCAATGCCACCAGCTGACCAGAGAGGCGGTGCAGTCGACCGACCCCTCTCTAGAGCCCTCTGGACTCATTCCACAAGGTGAGGGTGCTTGAAGCCCCCCTCCGCTGCTGTGTATGATGCACCATCCCCCATTGGCTCCCCATAGGTGCGAGAGTCCATCGAGAATTGGGTCGGACCCGAGCCATAACCTGCCCCGAGACCTTTACCCGACCCGTTCGGGTCAACCCGGTGAGACTTGCCCCGACCCGCGACCCAGTGACTCTGCTTCGGGCCACCCGACCCGAGTCCATATACTCGTGACCCATTCCTGGCCCCACGACCAATACCCGACCCACCCTCACGCGATCCAGTCCATCGCTCAGTCAGGCGCGGTCCAGTCCCAACACACGCCCCCCACTCCGACCCAATCCCCCAAACCCTGTCCACCAGAAGCCTACTGTCCATGGCCCGTGGCAGTATCGAGTCCGAAGAAACCCTAGACGCCACTAGCGCCTTACCCTTCCTTCGCTGCCGCCCCCACGTCGGAATCCGCCGCACCACACCCCGCTTATACTCCATCAACTGCCCCTGCGACCTCCCACCCGAACCTCGGGTTGTCGCAGAACGCACCCCCTCCTCTCTTCGAGCAGGGGAAAGGAACCTTCCCCCCTCCGGTGACGCCCTCGACGAACTGGACCGGGACAAAGATCGCTCGGGAAAAGGAATATTCTCCGATCGACCAAACCCTGTGGATCTTCCGCTGCTCACCTCCTTGCTCCCGCGTTGGTGGTGGTCGGAAACAACCAGCAAACTCACCGCCGCCGCCCACCAGACCAAATCGCAAAGCCCAAACAGAGGCTGCGAATATACTGCACCTTCGTACATCATCATCAACAACCTTGGGACAGGTTGTTGTACTACCCAA
This sequence comes from Erodium maritimum, assembly GCA_963921825.1. NCBI lineage: Eukaryota > Viridiplantae > Streptophyta > Magnoliopsida > Geraniales > Geraniaceae > Erodium > Erodium maritimum. The sequence continues at coordinate 312,296 of OY997592.1, forward strand.
ACCTGTGCCGTTTTCGAAAGTCGTTCGTATAAGATCCTCCCGATCAACACATGCCAAGATGCCATGACCCAGTTGCACCTCATTGAACACCCACAGATCAAGAGAAGAAGCTAGTTTGATCAAGCTAGATTGATCATCAAAGCTTCAACGGCGACGAACCCTAGCCGCCAGAACTCTCTTTTGGTTCACTAGACACTATTTTTGTAAAACAATGAAAGTGACAAATCATGAATACTATTATATACAAGCTTATCATTTATTTTTAAATACTCATTCCTTTTATTTTAAAGGAAACATAGGTATTTTGATTTGAACTAATTACCCTCAGGACCAAAAATGAGACCCTTATCGGCAAGGTTGACCTCGCCCTGTGAGTCCAAACAATTGGAACTCAAAAAGAGTATAATTGTGACCGTTGCATAATGGAGAGGCCGGCGGCTTAGTTCACTACCACCAAACACAACCTCCACTAGGCATTTCGATAGACCTCCATGAACATTTCCCTCTTTTCTACATTCAAATAACACACTCATCACTACACATACATACTTGACTTAGCCATGTAACGTGATCCCCACGTCTCTCTCTCTCTCTTTGTTGCACTTGCACCTATAAATACGAGATCACTTCAAGTTCGAGATCATACCCAGATACATAAATCTCTCTTCTTTCTATCTTCAACACAGCACAAGCCTTTCGAAACTTTATCAAACTACTATGGCAACCTCATCGAGAAGCTCCATATTCCTCCCCCTTCTCTTTGTTCTCGTCTTGAACCTTCCATCAATGGAATCAAGGAAGGTCCTAAAGGTGCCTGCTTTGGAGGGTAGCTTGGTTCTGAGTGCCCTTCCCAAGGGTGAAGTCCCACCTTCCGGCCCTAGCGGCAAGGGTCATGGAGTGGATCCTCCCGCTGATGAGATGCGCTTCACCGTTCACCTCGCCAAGATCGACCGGATTCTCCAATCCTCCGTCCCGAGTCCCGGCGCCGGTCACTAGTTCGAAGTCCAACGCTTCATTTTCATGCATCATGCATCATGCATCTTCCAATGGAATGGATTAATTATTTACACATATACATTTTCAATTTTCTGTAGTTTAATCTTCAACATTTTCGATGATTTAATCTTAATTATCAGTGTAAATGTGTTTGTAATGTACCGATAATGTTAGAGTCCCCATTCAATATATATAAATCATAGCATCAATTTAAATATATGTTTGTATACCATTTATTTGTTCGACTTATTAGGTGGATCAAACCTAATGTGATATCAGATTCAAGTTATGATCAAAATCCTCACACGTGTGTTTGAGGGAGGTGCCAACATCTCATATCGAATATATGATCAATCTAACATCCTACTTATTAATTCAAAATCTCATAGCTTGCGTGTAAAGTCCGACAAATACAACGTTTAATTCCGTTTTATATGTGAAAAAAGTTTTACGTCAGATTTATGTAAATCATAACGTTAACTTAAACAACAAGTCTAAGCTCCACTTATTAGTTCCACCTTTTAGAAGTTTTAGCATTAATAGGTAATGTCTGTCCATTTTTTCTTTATACTCATACTTGTGTGTTACAATGTTTTTGATCGGGATATTGTTTATAAAATTAATAATTGTATGATAATGAATGAGCGTGGAGTTGTCGATTAGATTTAAAAACTAAACCATTGAATTATTTATGAAAGAAAGTATAAGGTCAAACACCCACGAAGCTGCATGCATACGAAGGGCCATATATGTTCGTTATGGTCAAATGTTTTAGCAGATTAATTAATTTAAGTCAACTCCAATTCAGTATATAATAATTTTGGGTAGGTTTCATGTGACGTATATATAGATAAGTAGGCCTGCCAACGGGCTCCTATGCAATACATATTTTGAAAAGACAACACAACGATTAGTTATAGAATTCTACATCGGTTTATGTCGTTTAAGGATATGTTATACGTTAACATATTTCAATAGCCGTAATGTTTCAACATTTGAAGAATCATCATGTTTCTATCTATTACGATTGTAGATTATCGCATTACTATCAAAGAAGTTTACATGGCTGATCCAAATTTAATGTAACGGTTTAGTGCACCTCCAACGGTCGGTACAGAGTAGTTGTTTGTGTGTCGTCGCATGCCTTGTAACGGCGTGCCGACGTAGATGCTGCCTCCAAATGGGTCGGTGCAGAGCGTCGTCTTAGGATTTTGAGACAACATGACTAGTTGCCACAAGGAGTTTTTTTTTTAAGAAAGAGAATATTATTTACACTTGCTACTACACCAAAACAACTATTCTTGAGCCTAGTTATTGTAGAGGAAATTGTAAGAATAGTTATTTGGAAGAGAGAGAAACTTTAACAACCACGCAGGCTCAAACCATTGCAGATGCTCTTAGATATGAACGTTCTTAAATTATCACCGGATAACAGAAACGATCTCGTGGCAGCAAGGTACTATATATCCAAATACTACAATTCTTGTTATTCCTTGGCATCTTAAAGCTTAATGTCCTACGCATAAATTCTTCTCCAAACACATAAACATAACCCGAAGTGTTACTAGTTGGAAAATCCACCAAACTTGAAGACAAGTTTACGTGAGAGTCGCAATAAGGAGCGTAAGAAGATCCCCTAGAGAGAGAGAGAGAGACCTCTCTCTAGAACCTTCGTCGAGAACCTTGCTTCCACCGCCGGTGACTTCCGTCCATGGAGGTCACCGGCGGTTTCTTCCCTCCTCCGACCTTTCTCCGCCCTTCTTCTTCTTCTCCTTCGGCTTTCGTGGCCTCTTTCCGTTCCCCCCATCCCTAGCCCTTCCTTCCTCCTTCGATTCGTTCAGATCTGTCGTGGGAACCCCTTTCCGCGAGGATTGGAGTAGATCTAGCGCCTCTTCCGCCCCCTCACCCTCTCTTCCTCGTCGCTTTGGCCCCCTTTGGCCCCCTCGGCCTGTCCTCGGTCATCGAATCCCCCGCCGTCTGCCGAGCCTCTTCAGATCTGGTCTGGGATAAGCTTATGCGCTCCTCGCAACGTGGATCCTTACAGGTTGAGACTGGCTCCTTGATTTGGTGGGTTCCTCGTTGATTCGCTGCGACTTGGTCTTTGGATCTGGACACTTTCGGGTCTAGATCTTTGCTTCCGTGCGCCGCCGCCTCTATCTGCACTACTTCTCCTGGGTGCGCTGCTCGTACGTCTGTTGTGGAGACCTGATACCTTCAGCCTGTTCAGTACAAGGAAGAAATTCCAGATCTACTCCGTGTGGTGTCCCCCGATGTTGGCGGGAGCGCTTGGAGCAGAGGGTACGCCTCCGGGTTTAGGCTTGTTGCCTTTGAAGGTACTCTTTTCTTCCCTTCCTTGATGGTTTGTTGGATTCCGGCCCGATACTTGCTTCCCCCCTTTTTCAGTTGACTTCCTCCTTCTCAAATCCCTGGATTTGAGCTCGCCGGCCTGTTGTTTTCCGGCGAGGTCTTTGGGCTAGTTGTTCGCCACTGAAGTCTCTGGATAGGGTTTGCTTGTTCAGGCCTCTTCTCAGCCTTTGCGGTGTTGGCCGCATGCGTAATGAGATGGGAGTTCACTTACTAATTAAGGTATGGATTTAGAGGGTTGCAGTTGGATTGCTTTGGCTGCCGGTTGTTTTCTTTCGTTTGGTGCTTAACGTTTTGTATCTGGTTTCTTAGAACCTGTTTTCTTTATCTGGCCTTTTGGTAGTTTCTTTGGGTATTAGTCCTTTATCTGTTTCTTCTTCTGGTTGTTTGGTTTTCTGTGCTTCTTGGGTGTTGTTTTGCCCTTACTATGGTGTTGCCTGTGGTATCCTTGTTGTAAGCTTCTTGTTGTTTCTCTCTGTTTGTAGAGAAGTGTGGTTGAGGATCCACTTGTGGATTGCTCGGTTGTTGTAACTCAAACTATGTTCTTCCTTCCAAAGAACATTTTCAATTTAAATATGCTTTGCTGATCAAAAAAAAGTTTATGTGAGATACAAAATATCAGATATAATTAATTCATAAAGTAATATAGTGTTTCACACGTTTCATATCAAAGTTTATTCGCACCATCAAGTGCCTGAAAGATGGTTTATCCCTTTCTTCTCTATTTTTCTCCCTAGTCTTATTATGACCACCGTAATATTTGTAGCCACATTCCCTCGCCAACTTGCATGGCATCACCCACCCCCTCCAGTCGACCATCCTCTCTGTTCGTTGCAACTCTCGTTTCCCCACTATAGTTCGGTCGATGCAATGGGGACTGTGCGTTCGCTGCCTAAGCATTAGTCTCATCTCTCGGATCCGCCAACATCCTTCCTCCGGCGAGCTGGTAGGAATTGCATGGGACTTTCGTCCTCCGATCTCGATGACTGTTCCCCGAATGCCAAGACCACTTCGCCATCGTCGCCGCTAAGAGGATGACTGGTCGACCCCAAGTTGAATGATCTCCGCAACCCCCATGCATGACCATGATCACCGGATTCAACGAACTCGCTCGACCGATTCGGTGATGCGCTACCTCCGTCGACCAGATCCGATAGGGCCTCTCCCAGCCCACAATCGACGGTTGCACATGTACTCATTCCTCAAACACTAGTAATCGTCCCTCTTGTGGACCCCAATCGTGTATGGAGAATCCTCTTGCTTGGGGCTTACATGCGGGAGTCTGATCCACACTCGGGAACTTATGGTGCAAGAGGTTGTTAGCGTAGTATACTGCGATGGTGGCCTACATGGGATCCTAGGTCTCGAACTATGTTGTTCTGGATCCGCATCATGGTTGATGTACGCCCTAACATGCTAACCCTGACTGGAGTCCGCAAGAACAGTTGGGAAGCACAATATCGTTTCTCGGTAAAAGCAATGAGCTTGGACCACGGAGAAGGACAAGGTCAAGATCCTGGGATGTCCTATCAGCCTGCATATTGACCCCCCACCCCTTACCCCAGAATATAGAGGATGGTAGCCACCCTCCAACCTGCGAAGGAGGAGCCTGGATTGTTTCCCCACGAAGGAGAAATGGCCTTGATAGGGTGAACGCGAGGACTGCAAAACAGCCTCGTTAGTCCTCATGAGGACACTAGGGTATCACGGGGTGTCCCAAAGGAGCCACACCCCGACCCTTAGTGATCAGACTCTAACCAACCCCCAACCTTCTCCTTTTCTTAGGAAACTCCTTGGGAGCTTGTCAAGACACCACACGTCTAAGTGAGTCAAAAGTCATCAGGATCTCTTGTGCCGATCACCGAAAGAATAAGGAACCATCTCCTACATTGTCATTTAGAATAGTCGAGCATCTTCTTATAGGACAAACTTTTCGATTGTCGCCAGAATTATGCATGTCTCTCCTCAGTATTTCCATAACATTTTCACTACATTGTATTATCACTTTTTAATCATCAAAAATCTATCAATAAAATCATAAAACTATGATAAAAAAATTAAAATTTATTTGTGACACGACACTAAGCCACTTGGTACAACACATAGCCGAGCTATAAGACTCTTCCTTAGTGTAATAGGAAGATACGTGTGTGAGATGTACATCTGTAAGTTTCGTTTGTAAGGTTCAACACGGGCTTATAGATATCGAGGATCTATTATGTATAGTGTTAGTTTTGATTTTCAAATATGTGAATCGTAAAAATCAACTTCTTTTAGTGTATTTGTGGTTGGGCATCTGTTTCCCGGCTCTGTCTCTGTATTGGAGGTTATCCTCTATTCCAATCTTGACCTCTTCGTATTACTACCAGTCGAGTCTCACGGAGGCCAACCTCAACAATGTCAGCTTCTGCTTTCGACCACAACGTCTGAAATAGAAGGCCTAGACAGACGACCGGCATTATCCTCTACTCTGCCTCTCGCCTAATCATACAACAACACACGTGATGATCATTAGGAAAATAGACTGTTAGCTTGCCCAACAGTAACTTCTGAAAGTTAATGTCAGTTCCCGACACCCCCACATATCCATACCGCGCTGGACTTCAAGATGGGCTCTACCCCCAACTAGCACCCTAACTATCAATGTTGATGGGGTCATCTTTCCAGATACCAATCAGGCAGGCTGGGGACTCATCACCATGGCTTCAGACTCAAGTAACTCCTTGGTAGCCAATGGAGTCCTCTAGGGGACATGGTCGCGTATTATGCTGGAAGCCTATGGACTTGCTAATTCCCTCCAGATTGTCCACTCCTTTGGCTCGAGCATGATCTATCTTCAATCTGATGCTCTAGTCTTATTACACATGATTCAAGATGGCCCCCTGCCAGTTTCTCTTGTGGACACGATTATAGGTGATATCCGCCACCTGCTTCTTCAAAATGAGAGAGTATCTCTCAAATTTGTAAAAAGAACTGGAACAAAGCCGCTCATTGGTTAGCCATGGCGACTCGTTCTACGCTTGTTCTTTAGTAGTCTAGGACCTACCGGATGCACTCTAGTGTATTATTCATTCTGATCAACAATACAAGGTCTCTTTTGTCTCAAAAAATAAATAAAGACAACCTCAATAGAAAGCTTATTCACCGCAGATAATCTGACTTTTTATGATAGTCATGGACAAAGATAACCTTACTAAAAAAAACTCAATGAGAGGCTATTGTTTATGTTCTTAAAATAGACTTATTCTCTTCTATAGGGCTTCAAAATAGGGGTTGTCACAGTAGGTTGATCGATCATTATCCACCTCACACTATTAATCCAGTAATATCGATTTTTAAGAAATTCAGACCAACACCAAAGCTAGGATCGAAAAATCCTCGCAAATCCAACCAGCTAACTGGTTGGTCGGTAATCGGTTCAAACCAACCAACTACAATTATGTTAGGTCTAAAATATGGCCACGAAATAGTTGGATCCAAACTAGCCCAAGTAACCTATCTATTCAAATTTTAGAAGCAAAAAAACTACAAACATATGCATATTAGATTGATTTACATAGTTTTTTCTTTTATTAAAAAGCGCAAGATTTCATTAAGCTTCAGCAAGAAGAATACATTTTAGTGCATCAAAAAGGTTTCTTGACCATTGAAGAGTCATTGCACTGTATAGAGCCCCAGAAGGTCTTTTTACAAAAAAAAACTCTAGAACAATTGAACCGTTACAAACGATATTGATAGAGCCATATAGGCGAACTGAAAGTAAACTAAGATGAAACCAAAAAATACTGCCCAAGGTGTTTCCTAGACACTGCATACTTTGTAGAGTGCGACCGAACCTGAATCTGTTAGCTTCATAGGGAGGCCAGACTCGAACCACTAGTTGAAAACCTAACCTGACCTCATCAATTTCAATGGGAGGAGAGCGACGATGGTAGATGTGATTCAGGGATCCCTTCCGGTAAAATTCCCTGAATCCTCGGGTAGAAGCCTTGAATCTTCGCTCACTAATCATTAACCATGCAAAAAGGAACAAAAAAGGTAAAGTAAAACAATACAAGTCGATCATCTTGACCTCGAACCCGGATAGAGATCGAGAAGGAGGACTCGGTGGAGGGAAAGGATGGGGATACTACGATGACGACTTCAATGGCGGTTGTAGAGGCGGCGGGGGCTGCTCAGAAGACGGGATCCGAGGCGGGGATGGCGACTGGTATCGAGGAGACGCATGCGACAACCATTAGGATTGTAGGGGGGCGGAAACAAGACCAGAGACACGTTGCTTGTGGCGGGGGGATCCAAAAACATGGTGACTAATGGCTGCATAAAGAAAGTCCTAGAAGAACGGTCAGACCTAGACCGAAACATACGACGACGAGTTTGAGAAACATCAACCGTCTGTACTAGTGGCTCGAAAACCTTAACAGAGAACATACTTAATTGATACACATAGTTAATTATAATCTTTTGCTATAACTAAAAAAATTGAAAATATTTTCAATTCGAAACAGCTATGCTAGGGCACGCTAGGGTTTTGCGATTTTGCGACTTCTTTGCGACACGATCATGAACTCTCCTTCATCCGTGGAGAGGTCAGCGTCCCCCTCGTCTGGTGATGTAGAGAGTGGGGTTGGGGGAGAGGAACGGCAGCCGGGAATTTTAGTGCCGATGAGAACCGGCGTCGATGGCGATCGGGTTTTGCAGGCAGCCATCTGGGACGACCGGTGACGGGTTCGTACATGGTTGCGAGGAGCGAGGATGGCCAGGAGTGGTCGGAGGAGACGGAGGGGACGGCAGTATCGCCGGCGCTCTCCTCCCCGTCTGCCTGGTCTCCATGCAGGTCGGCGGAGGGGCTGACGTTCTCGACGGTGGAGCCAGTTGAGCACGGCCGGGAGGAGGGGCGGCGACCTCGCAGTGTGCAGGCCGTGGGTCCTCGGCCGAAGATGCGTCGTCGTCCGGCCATCCGGGTGGCGGAGGGGGAGACGCTGCGAGTGGAGGTCGGGTCTGAGGAGTCGCTCCGGGATGGGGCGACCCTCATCCCGATTGTGATCTCGTCGGCTACGGCTGACACGGAACCGGAATCCCCGGAGGCGGCGACGTGGCGAATCAGGAAGGGCAAGGCACCGGCAGTTCTATAGTCGGAAGTAGTGCTTCTTAGTGTTTCGGGTGCTACTGGTACAGGCCTGGGCTTGATGGCGGATGCGAGGCGTGCAGGTCATTGGGATCGGGTGGATCTGACTGGACCTACCTTTTGTCAACCACCACGGGAGGCATGGACCCCGAGGGCAGGCTCGGGGCCACTGGGCCAGAAACAAGCTCCCTACTCGGGCTGGACGCGTGGAGATCAAGAGGACGTGACCCGTTGGGCTGCGCGTTATGGATCGAGATCGAGACAGAGTCAAGATGTGGGGGCTACGGGTCAGGGCCGAGCGGATCAGGTGGGTTCTCGTGCGGGGCAGATGCACGGGGGTCAGGACTATAACCCGTTTGGGGCTCGTGGAGTCCCTAACCAAATGGGGGAACTCGGGTCCCAGATGGGAGCGATGAAAATTAGAGAGGTGGTGGTACCGATGCAGGAGATCACAGGGCAGAGTAATTTATATCGCTTTGCTCTGGCTGCCAAGGTGCTCACCTCTAAAAAGTGTTACTGGAAGGCTGTGGCAGAAAGGTTGGAGGATGCATGGGGACTAGCAGTAGAGGCGAAGCCCCTAGTTGGGGGTCTTATTGCGTTCTTTTTCAAGACGGCAAAGGACAGAGATAGGGTGCTGTTGGGAGAGCCTTGGTCCTTCAGGGACTCTCTGATTTTATTCACGGATCTGCGAGCCCACATGCAGGTCCAAGAGCTAGAGTTCCACCACTTTTCTGTCTGGGCCCGTGTATCGAATCTCCCTGTGGGGGCTTGGACGAGGGAGGTGGGATTCAGGGTGGGGAACGCTCTAGGGGAGTGTTAGGGTGTGGATGTGGACAGGGAGGGCCTGTGCTGGGGTGACTTCATGAAGGTCAGGATCAGGGTGGACATTCGTACCCCGCTGCAGAGTCAACTGTGGTTCAGGATGTCGGCCTCCCAGGTACGTACTCGCCTGTTGATCTCATATGAACATTTGCCTGAACATTTCTTTGGGTGCTGTTGTGCTGGTCATTTTTTCCCGATGTGCCCGGTCGTGGGGGGCAAAAGGGGCCCATCGCTGAGAGCCCCGGCGGATCCGAGGTCTGGCTTGGAAAGGGCGAAGCATGGGAAGGCGATGCCGGGTACAAACTGGACGTACCTGAAAGGCTGGGGGGAAAGGGGGATCCTTGGGGAATAGGCCACACACTCCCCGGAGATCTCAGGAGGCCTGACCGCAGGAGAGGCAGCCGGAGGTCAGGGAGGAGGAGACCCCGGTTGGGTGGCTTCCGAGGGAAACGACACCATCCTTGTCGGACAAGAAACGGCTAGAAAGGGAGATGGAACCAGAGGAGGAGGAGCCCTCGGAGGAGTCAGAGGGGTCATCACATGCAGTGGAGGGGGGCTATAAGCACCCCCGCCTCCAGGAATGAGTGCCTGGAGCCCTAGGAAAGGTTTGATCGGCTGTTTACCCTTCCTGGCAGATTAGTGGCAATGGTTCTGCCAACAGTCGAGAAGATGCTTCCCTACCACTTCAGAGTCAGCAATCCCGCGTTCAGGATCCCTACTATTATCATTTAAGGGAGGACGACGCACACTGACTTACCGGGGATGTCATCGGTCCACCATCGGTCAGTTATCTCCTGGTCTGCTCGACCAGTACTTTATGGTTGGCGCATATTGTATCGGTATTTCCGGATGCTACAACAGTTCACCCCCCGACCTCCTTTATGCATATGAGCACCATTTACTTCTCAGTATTTATGTTTCGGTTTCTGTTTCTTTCCGTTATGAAATTGTAAGGGCTCTGTCGTTCGATGGACCCAAGACGCTATTATCTATTTAATAATATTGTCATTTCTCTCAAAAAAAAATATTGAAAATACAAGTTTATAATAAAATTATAAAGGATATAAAACACTATGTTTTACTTTAACTCTTTCCATCCTTAAAAAAACATACGTATGATCAAAAATTAAAATCAGTACAAAATTAAGTATTAAAACTAAAATTCAGTTTCAATAATTTAATCAATTAAAACAAATTTCTCATAGTTTATATACTCATAAAAACTTAAATCAAATATTCTAATATAGTAATATATATCAAATTTAAAAATACTTAAACTTTTGAAATTAATCTAAATTTTAACATAATCAGGTTCGAACTAATCTAACATACAAAATAAGACTTAATACGAACTTTAATTCTAGATACAATAACCTAAATCAAATGACTAACGATTATCCTGAGCTGTCCATCTCGATGGGATCTATGACTCACATGGTGCCACATGTAGAATTCTACACAATATCAATCCGATGGTTTTTTTTTTTCGGTTTAGCTTTTGAAGGGCTGGCAACCAATCATTATGCGTCCAGTTTGAAACTTCCACCGCCAATGACTGAAGTTTCGGTTCCAGATTCTGTTGTAATGATTGCGGTCGATAGTGATCGATTTTAATGGTTTCGGATTTTTTTGCTCACCTTTCTCAAGGAGACCAACAACTTCTTTCAGGATGAGTCTATTAAATGCCACAACAGCCTGCATATATAAGTATTTCCTTTATAAGGAAAGCATTATATCTCTCTAGAAGTTCCTCTCCCTTCTCTTTAACCTACCCTCACCCTCGCAGTCGTCTACGGCGGTGGCCTCGTGGTTTTGGCCACCGAGGTCACTGTCGATCCCCCTAACTCTCTTCCTCTCCCCTTCCTCCTCGGTCGTCTCTCGTCTCTCTTTCCTCCGACGCGGTTACGAGTTGAGCTTCTTCTTTCCTCGACGTCCCGCTCTCAGATTTGGCCGTGTGACTTCCTTCCTCACCTCCTTAGGTGGGGATCTTTGCAGATCTGGGTTTGTTGTTGTGGTGGTGGCTCTGGTTTTTCGCGATAGCTTCTCCTTCTCCTCCCTGTCGGGACCGGTTGTCTAGTAGTGTCAAGTACTCCTCAAATCATTAAGTGGGACGCGATTCCTAGTTCACGCGCGACTTGGATCGTGGTGGTTTGGCTCGATATCGTCGTTGTGGAGGTCGTTCTTTCGCCTTCGTTAGTGGTGCTTTTCAAAGTTCCGCCAGTGGGACTTCCTTCTTCGTTGAATGGTATGGATAGAAACGGACTTGGTACGTCTCCTCTTGCTTGTTGTGGTGCGGCGACGCTCCTTTTCTTGGTAGATCTGGCCTTCTGGGAGTCCGATCTACTTTCCTTTGTATATCTGGATTTCTTGAGGTTTGGTTTTTGGCTTCCTTAGCTTCGGACGGTTCGGATGACAGATCTAATAGCCTTTCTTGTTAGGACCGTGCTAGGTAGAAATACTGACCTCTGTTAACCGTTTCTCGGGGTTGGGCGAAATCGTGTGGAGGTTTGGGTACGTGTTCAGGTTTTTGGTTCTCTGAAGAATGGTCTGCTCCTATAGTAAACTCCTTTCCCTTCTCTGGTTGGGTTAGTCTACTCCCTCACATTCTTCCTTCCCTTGTCTGATGTGTTTCTCTTCTTCTCGACCACGGGTGTGGGACGAGCTCGCCGGTCAAGGGGTTGGTCACCGGCGAGGTCTTAGGGCATTGATCGCCCTTTCAGAAGCAATTAGCTTGGGTTTGGTAAGGTAATTCAGTTTTGTCTCGCTGTTGCGATCCCGATCACTGGTAATTAGATCTTGAAATTCTCTCTTTGTGGGATTCCAGTCTAATTGTTAGTGTTAGTGCCCGTAGTTCAATCCTAAATGTCCAAATGTATATATCATCGTTAGCAATAAAATTAAAATGACTTTATATTACTTATGTGTTGAAGTAATATATCGATGTGTGCTCTGATCTATGCCCACAATGCGAATAGAACCATAGATCGAGATAGATCACACTGGATGGGTCCCTAGTCAACAAAGCTTCACTAGAGGCGACTAGTATGAAAAATGGCTCTTTATGGCTTACGTTCTGTTAGTCATTGGAATGAGATTCCGGAGTCTGATCATAGATATCATGTGAGACATGATATTGGACGACCCGACATGAATATGTGCCATAGATCAAGTCATGAACATATTCATTGTCGTAGCTTGTCATGTATCCTTAGACCAATGAGTCTTTGTGATCGCTATGCAGTAAACAACTGAGTTTGACCTGAGCCTAACGTTGTCCGTAACAGGGCTTCCATAACGAACAGGATTGAGGACGGACTGCATGAGTGACACGAAAGACGGCTAAGGGATTTATCCCTCATACTACGGTATAGGAAAGATATCGGTTCTCGGCCGCTTGATCGAGAGTGACTGAAAGAATAGCATGGTCATGCACATGATACTGGATATCATATATTCAGTCATATCACATATCAAGGAACAGTGATTGAGAATAATAAGGATGGCGGCTCTATGCCTTATCTCAATAAGGATATCGGAGATAAAAGGATAATGACAGGGACGAAGGAAAGGTTAGAATCGATAGGGTCGATTCGTTATGTAGTGTCAGACAATACTAAAGTCTCGTTAGTTTCCACTTAAATAGGATCAAGTAAAATGGGATTTTACATTGATATATTGACATGCATAAATCTAAGGGTCACACCGGAGCGTGAAACTCATTGACACATTTATGGAGAATGGCCAAAAGGGAGTTGTCTTGGGACATGACCAAAACTGGGTTCTGGGTCATGTGCCCGTAAGTGAATAGGAGTTTACGGATCAAGACAAGGCTTGAAGTCTTGGGATTGATCGCGTCGGATAATGTTGGACATTTCCGGTATGGAAGGCTTGGAGGCGATGAGCGAATCACGGGACCTCGTTGGAAATGGCCACGGGCCATGTTCCAAGAGGACCATGAAAGGCCCATGGAACTAATTAATCAAGTCTTGATTAACTAGTACTAAGTAAGCAAGACAAGGATTAAGGTGTTGGTGATTCACCACCTAACCCCATCTTGTCTAGCCATACTTTGTCCTATTTACACCTTACTTGTCGCCATACTTGTCTCATGCTTTTAGTTTGACAAGTTGATGGAGTTTGTTATGTTTAAGTCATCTTTTTTCAACATAACAAACACAAGACAAGAATAGGAAACACAACTTCTCCCTCCTCTCCCTTGCAATTTCGGCCAAGGCAAGCTCCCCCCTCAATTTTTGTGTTCTTGAGTCCTCAAAGAGAAGAACTACGTGGTTTTGATTCCTATGTGGATACGTAGACGTCTTGGAAACTCAAGTCAATCATTCGTTACCCGGTGTTCTTGTTTTGGTAAGAAATAATGCTGAATTTTTCTCTTGTGAATCCATTATTTGTTAGTTGTTTCATGGTTTTAATTGTCTCTTGGTTTTCATTGATTTTCCGCTGCGAGTTGGTTCATCTCCAACCCTACCTCGAGACCTAACACAAATGACATGAGAGTAGTTCTTCCCTTCTAGGTTAGGGTTTGCAGTTTCACTGGTTGTTCGGCTTGGGTTTTGGAGTTTTCCCCTCGCGCTTCATGGTGGATAAATTCGGCTAGCTAGACCCTTTTTTTCAAAGGTTATTAGGACTTCTTGGTAGTCAAATTCGAGTTCATGACCCTTCTTCTTCCTTAATTTCGTTTTTGTTGTTGCTTGTGGTCTCTGAGTTATACGGTTGGCTGCTTCCTGCGTAAATCATGTGTTTTATTTGTTGTGGTAGTCAGCTTAGTTTTATGTGGTGTCTGAAGGTTGCGTCTTTTATGACCTCTTCTTGTCTATTGCTAGACATTTGTTGTACTCATCTTCTCTCTTATAGGATGTTTAATTTCAATTTGTTTTGTTGGTAAAAAAAAACAATCCTACATAAGTTATATTCATTTTGAAGGTGCAGCTAACGAGGATGGATTTTAGTGCTCAGAAACATCTTAATTTGGGATGGCGAAGCCAATACCCCACATACGACCGACCATATTCGGCGATCCCAGACATCATACGTTGGATCCCAGCAAATACTTCCCACTTTCCAGCTACAAAACAAATTGCAATATACTACCCTAAATATCCCATTCAATAACTTTGCTTTCTTATCAGTAATAAACAATGAGTTCTAACCTCACTCCTCTTAATCTAAGCCCTTCTTCAAATAAATGGCTCATTAAGATTCAAATTCAAAATATGTTAACATATGGTAGGGGTAACCATAGGTCCTAACCCTCTTTGAGATTTGTTTTGGCGATCCTAGTTGGACTTGACCTTTCCTTGCACTTCCCAACTATGACCTTTCCATTTTTTGCACAAACTAACATTTTCCGTCTATTTTGACGATTCCGTTAAAAAAATGCTACTGTGCACGTGACCAACACGTGTCAAAAACCTAACGGAATCCGTTAAAATATACGGAAATTGTTAGTTTTCGCAAAAAAAAAGGTCAAGCGTAGTTGGGAAGTGCAAGGAAAGGTCAAGCCCAGTTAAGATCGCCAAAACAAACCTCAAGGGGGGCTAGGGCCCATGATTTTCCCAATATAGTATTCGTTTAGACCAACCAAACTACTTTAACTTGTGATTAAATAACTGGGTTACAGTCAACTCTCCAAGCGTACGAAAACTTTTTTATACAAAAAAAAACTCTCGGCTACCTCACCAATGAGGTTCTCTCTCTACCCTATTAGGGTTTTCTCGCCGCCGTCCACCTCCACGCTGCCCCGCCGCCGCCCGACCTTCAGTCTCGCTGCCTGGTATTGTCCCCACTGTCCCTCTCCACAGGTCTCACTACTCCCTCTCCATCTGGCCCCGTCGAGCTTTGTCTATCCCGAGCTCCTGCGCCCATCCGAATGGCTCCGGCTCCCCAGAGCGTTTTCTCTCCCGTCCCCGTTCTCGATCTCTCCGGATCCGTCATCCTCAAGCCTCGTTTGCTCGGAAATGGACAAGGATGACCAGATCTGACCGAGCGAGGATCTTCAACAGTCGATTGTGACGAGGTTTCTGCCGGAGGTACCATTTCCGGCGTCCCATTCTGTTCATTTACCACCTGAACAACATTGGCTCGCCGGTACACTGGCATCCATGAAGGATAAGCCAGGTGGAGTGAAGTCCGGGACCTTCGCCTTCGTAGAGCCACAGCCATTGTCGCGTCTTCGACAGAGCTTGCTGGAATCGGCTACGGTCCACAAGTATCCGCCGCCCGTCTCTCGACCACAGTCGCCGGCGGAGGGGGACCAGGAGAAGCAGGCGGAGGCAGGACATCCTCCAATGCAGGGATGACCCGACCCGGCAGGGGTGGGTGGAGCCGATGTCGGACTACACCTATAGACCCGGGACAGCCAGTGCTGGGCGGTTCCAGGCAGCCTACACCAACAACTCATCTATTTTACTTGCTTTATGATTATCTGCTTTATTTCTGGAGCACCTTATTTTTTATTTTGGTTAGGTACTTTTATTTTATGTCTCACTGTTTTGAGATGATGGTAAGGAGTTGTCTTGAGTGTTTGCCAACAATTACAAGTAGGCTATTATTATGGGTCCATGAGCGCTAGACTTGCTACGGTCGGTCCGGACACATATCTGGAACCCTGGGCGTTTACGCCCTTCCTTGTTTGATTACCTTTGGGTATTAATACTATTCTCCGGTTACCTGTTTCAAAAAAAAATAACTGGGTTACAAAAGATTAAAAATCATCAATGAAGAACCTATCTCAAAGAAAGCATTGGTAAACCCTAGGGGTTGCGCTCTCTCTGCGCAACCTCCTCCCCCTCCCCCCTCTCCCCCCTTTTTTTTCACCATTGAAGCCCTTTATTTAAAGCTCTCGGATACCCTTGACGGGTTTACCCATGGATGGGTTCAACAGTACCCTTGGTAGGGTTTTCTTTTACTACCTATTTGTTTCATCCGTTTTCGTCGCCGTCCACCTTCGCAGGTCGCCGCCGCTTGTTCAGACCGTCCCACAACCTCTTCCTCGTCTCGTGCTACCGATCTTGCGTCGCCGGATCGGTCCCGTTCTCGAGCCAGTAGCCACCGTGGCCCTCTTGTCGCCGTCCACCTGGATACGTGCTCCATGCGCCGTCTTCCATCCGCAGCGGCCTCCCGCCCCAGGGCCACCCCTCGCCGGCATGGTTCCGCTCCCTCGATGGATCTGGGATCCGGGAGGAGGGACGATAGGTTGGGGACTGTTTCCCCGGCACCCGAAATCGGGACTCTCGACCCCGAACAAACTTTTACGGGTCGAACCGATGATGATCAATCTGTTTCTACGTGAAGTGTCGGTGAAGTCACATCCGGAGCACTGGGAGCATATCCCGTCCTCCGCACTATTTATAAAGATCCAGGCGACTCAAGACGAAGAATTGACGATACTAGAACGCCCCAATGGCACGGGGCCCAGAAGAACTGGCATCGCAGATTTGGTAGTTTTTTATTTCTTTCGTGTGCTAATCTTTGTTCATTCTAGATCTGTTATTCAAAAGCGATCACCATTACAGTTCAAGTTCGCCAAAATCCATATGGGGGCTTCGGACATATGCTGGAACCCAGGGTCTGGGACCTATTTTATGTATGATTTATTGTTATGAGTAATAAAAATATCTATGTTATCGTTTCAAAAAAAAAAACTGGGTTACACAACATTTTCTCAGTTTTGTGGTACATCTAGGGAGACCTCCATCGTTACGGGACAGTGAAACATCCTAAGCAAACCGGGTTATTGGGTCTAGACTTGCCATCTTAATTATATTCCAATTCTTACGGTAAGTTGGTTTGATTATTTCGATCTTGTTTTACATTACGTTAACCTATTTTCGTTTGTTGTGCGTTCACAATTCTAACAGAAAGTACACAAGTTTCTGTCAAGATACAAATTAATATACAACTTATGTGAATGGTAGAGCTTCGTATCTGAGTATGTTTGTGTTGGATACATGACTAATCTTAGTCGTTCAAGAAGAAAATGGGCCATACGAATTTTATAGCCAACCACTTTTCATGGGACTTGTCGGAGAGACTTTAAATGCCACAACTGTCGGGTACATGGTACAATCCTTTTCCACGTCCATATCTCTATTATTAGCGTTATAAATGTGAATATAAGATTGAACACAAGGAAATATATAGATTCATCGACTATATATTGACCATGTCGACCAAATACAAATTAATGGTTTGGAAAGAGATTTTTAGGATTTGAGGTAGTGGTATTTTAGGGGATTCTGTATTTTTTTGGAGATTTCCCGTTTGACTTAACGGGAACTATCGTTTTTTCGATAACAAACAAAAAATATAAGTACGTTTTTGGAAAGAAAAACAGTCGGAACAATATGTAATGTTTATAACAAGAGGTTTATCATACTCTTTCAACCTTGATAGGAATGTAATTTTATACACCAGGTTTGGGACTTAAGAGCCCGACTAAGAATAATGAAAGTCTCATGTCTTAGTCAGTGGCGGAGCTAGCTTTTTCAGTGAGGGGGGGCACCGAAATTTTTCGGTGTCAATACGTGACTGTAAAAAAATTGAGGGGGGGCACAACTACAAAATTAGAAAAAATTAAGGGGTATTTTTGAAAATAAATCGAAAAACATACAAGAATTTTTCAAAAAAAAAAATTTGAGGGGGGGCACGTGCCCCCCCTGGGCACCATGTAGCTCCGCCCCTGGTCTTAGTGGAGGTGGAGGTTCCCTCTTGAAGAGGATTCCTTGTGGAAAAAGCGGTTTGTGTTAAGTTTAGGTAGGAGGTGTCGGATAGGGATTTGGGAAGGTGGAGGTGGATGATCGGACTTTGTAGTTGGGCCATATGTAGGGGTTGGCTGAGGAAGAAAACTTTCACTTGCTTTTTGGGAGCTCGAACCTTAAGTGGACTTCGGGTTCGAGTAATCGAGTTCGTTTCTGGCTCGATGATGGGGGGGGGGGGGGGGGGGGTCCTTTAAAGGATAGGTCGCTTGTTCCACATTTTCGGGGATCAGTTTGGCAATGTCTCAGCCATTGTGGTAGGTGAGAGGTGTGCATTGAAGTTCACCCGTCCATAGAGAGGTCGGGTTCTTCAATTGCAGAGGGGGTTGAAGGATATTTTATGCTCTATTTTGCTCTTCCAAGGGGCGGAGGACTCATGTGTTTGGGCTTTGAGTGAGAAGGGGTATATTTTGAAGGGAAGATGGTCAAATTGTTAGAATCACATAGTACTCGATAATCTTGGATTAAGGTATGTGGATGTCGAGTATGTCTTCGAAGGTGGCGGCCTTCGTTTGGTTATGATGTCAATATGTGATTCTCACGGTGATGTTTTGGAGGAAGGGGAGTGAATATCCCCTAGCTGAGTGTTGGACCTGTTGGTGTCCTTTACGTTTGTTGGCTTTTGAGGATTGTAATATCTCTTTATTCAGTGTCATTTTGTGTGGAGGATTTGGACCGGGTTGGGATGATGAGGTATTCAGTGGGTTACCCCGAAGATGTGGAAAGCTTCTTTTTTTTTTTGATAAGCGCTAGAAATTTATTGAAAGGTCGATCTCCAAGGAGGAGAAAGTCAGAAGCAAAAAATCACGATTACAAAAATCTCCGAAGGAGAAACAAGGAAATAACTCTTAACAAAAGAAGCCAAAAAAATAGTCACTAACCCAAAAACCAACCTACAAAATCCAACAACCAAGACCTACACTTCCTCATACCACTGACTATCCAACGACTCACTAGGAGCCTCCCGATTGAAGGCTCGAGTCTTGGACCTAGTATTGTGAGTACGAGGGACATCCGGAAGAGGTACCGAATTGGGTTTAGACCGTCCCTTACGGGCCTTAGACTTGAGAGCTTCCTCCACCCACCCGTCGAAAGACTTCAGACGGTCTATAACTCCTTGAGGCACGTTCTGAATGGGTTGAAGCTTCACACCAAAAACTGTGTCCTTGAAACCCTTTTGGACCTCCAAAAGTGATTTGGGTTTATCAGTAACATAATCCGAAAAATGCATGGGGTCCGGATCAAACGTTTTGGAGGTTTGAGAAGGGCATCCTTCCATGGACCGACCTGATCCCCGAAAAAACCACCCTGCTCTAGAGACTGACCCTACCCATCAACAGATAAAGGAACAACCTCTCCACCAACCTTGGGTCGACCTAAATCGCTTAAAGAAGTCATATGCAAAGCATAAGTAGCCTCCACCAAAATTAGGCTTACATCCTGAGCAAGAGGAGCTGAACCATTCGACCGGGTGTACGAAGGCATGCTGCTAACCATGGTGAGCGCGCTGGAAATGATAAAGGAAGATGAACAGATTTAGTTCGAAAAAGGGAGAGGGAGACGAAGAAGTGCAGGAGGCGGAGGTTTTTCAAACCCTATTATCAGCTCTTTTTTTCAAACCCTAATTCAATACTCTTAAAAAAACTACATTACTTAGTTAAATAAGTTTCGGTAAAGGAAGGAAAGAGGTCCTTCGTGATGGCGAAAAACCCAAACCCCACATATCACCGACCAAACTCACTGAGCCAAAACATCACACGTTGGATCCCAACATATTCTCAAAGCATTTCTATCACAAACAAACTGCAACCTCATTCCATGTAACCTCATACACATGATCAAACTACATTTAAATGTAGGGATGGCTTAAAATCTCAAATTCATATGTTAGTTTTTTTATTTTATAATAACTATACATATCAGCATGTGCCTCGTAAGTCTTAGAGGCGTTTATAAAAATAATCGATAACGTTTTTCTGAAATGTTTGTAGTATAATTTCAACACCAATATCAAATGATTAATAAGACAAACTCCTCATAATCTTACAGAAATAGCCTAACATGCTTCCTCCAAAACTTTATTGAAAAGACAGAACACAAACATGTACAATCCATGAAGGAAAAACATATAAAACCCCACCCTATACATAATATATATATACATATTCAAATTCCCACCTACCAATAATACAAAACAGATTGCCCAAACCCAAACAGCTAAACAATCCCTTTGTCATCCCACCTAAATTAGTAAAAATGGAACATCATCAATGTCTCCAACTTTGTTCACAGAAACAACAATCAATCAACATTTTGCAAACAGAGAGACAAAAATGGCTGAAATGAGCTTCACAACAACTGCGAGTAATAAACCTGGGACTGCAACACAGTCTTCCCAATCCTGAAACCTGGAACAACGGTAAAACCCACTCGAGGATCGAATCCAGGAGCTGAAACAAACGGCTCCTCAGCCACACTCTCCATGTACACTTCAGAAAACCTCTCCCCCCTACTAATCATAAAGATCGAAGCTTCGGGCTGGAATGAGAACGCCAGGCAATGTAGCATCAAAACCCGCTTCGCCATTTCAGCGAACGAGTTAAAGAAGCCTGTCTCGGGGAATTTACTGGTATTGACTTGGTTTCTCTGGTTCAGGTTCCCGAAGAAGGACTCTTCCATCCTGGGATGGACCAGTCCGAGGTACTTAGCCCTCGTGAACCTCGCCAGTTCTGAGTTAGGCTTCTTAGCAAGATAGTCTCTTGCTTTCAAGGACTTTAGCTCCATGAACCTCTCCGAAAAGGGCTGGTCTTGTTCCTTGGAGAGGCCAAAATTGGGGTAATTGAAACCTTGAAACATTTGATTGCATACATAGGACTCGAACGCGAAGCACTTATGGTCTGGTTTCCAGTAAACGATTCCTGGTTGGATTGAATTGGCGGCTGCATCGATGTCCCAATTGGCGGACTTGGCTTCCTCGATCATCAGCCGGACAAAGCTCCTAACGGACTTAACTGTATGTCGAAGAACAGTATTGAAATGTTTAGGGGTTATGTCTGAAACATGAAACATTTGCCCACTTTGATTCAATCTCTTCTCCATCGTCTTATTGTGATGATTCACTCCCTCCAATCTGTGGCGCAATGATTCGATTTCCGATTCCTTGTTCTTCACCTGAGCTTCCATCTTCTTCACTGTGGTCTGGTAAGTTTTTAGCAGGCTCTTCTGCTCCTTAATCTCGGCTAAAATCAGAGCATTCTCCGGCGAGCTATCGAACTGCTTCTTCACGTAGCACTGCTTCAGTTCCGACAAGCTTTTAAGTTCGGACACAACTGCCTGATCAGCTTCGTGAATCGCATCGACATCGTACGGGGACTGAGCGAGCTGCAACTGAGCGTAGGAGGCTTTCACGGTGGAGACGCTCGCGAAGAGGTTCGCTAGCGTGGCTTCCAAGGCGGCAGCTTTCTCTTCCTCCTCCGTCTTCTTGTTATCGAACGAGTGAGCTAAGCTTCCGACTCTAGCTCCGGTTTTCCGGTCCCCGGAGCTCCTTGGCTTGTCATGAACTCCGTCGTCCGGGACGATTCCGACGCCGGAAAAGGCCCTGAGGTGAAGGACTTTGGCGAGGGTTCTAGCCAGTTTGCTCTTCGCCGGCGTGGCGGCGGAGGGTTTGACGGAGTCCATGGTCTCTGCTGATCGGAAAAAGCAGAGGCGGAGAGGGTTGAAGATGTGGGTCTGTGATGATGGAGAAAAGAGCTGTTGGAGCTTTAACGCTTAGACCGAGGCCATTAATGGAGAAGAGAAACGGTAAGAAAATAAAGAAAGATTGGATTTTTTTGGGAAAGGAAAGTTGAAAAAGCAGAGGAACAGAAGAGGAAACAGAGGAAGAGGAAGCAGAGAGAGAGACTCGAAACTCGAAAGACGCGTTTGTTTTAAGACAGCAAGATTGTACCGTAGGTTTATGTCATGGAGCACGAGGCACGCCTCTCTGACGACGACGTTTCGTTCCATTAAAATATTCTACTCTATTAGCATGCAATTTCAAATTCAAAACTTGGGTAACTAATGCCCACATTTTCTTTCTTTTTTTGTTTTTTATTTTGACAAAATGGATCGGTTTGATTTACATGTTGAAAAGTACAATACAACCATAGGGTTGTTCCCGTCCGGACAAAACACCCAGCTCTAGACAAAAACTCATCAATCGACCAATTACCTTACATTTTGTGTCCATTTCTTTGAAATTATATATCATATCTAGAATAATAATCTGAGTTTGTGAAGACACAGAAAAGAAGAATAAGCTGTAGTCGCTATCAGTAGTAGAGTTAGTTTTTTTTGGTGAGGGGGTACCAAAAATTTCTTATAGTAATACACAACGTCAAAAAAATTTAAGGGGACACAACTAAAAAATTATAAGAATATAAGGGGTATTTAAAAAAAATAAAAAAATTGAGTGGGGCACGTGCCTCCTGGGCCCTACATGGCTCCGCTACTGGTCGTCGTCATCGGTGGCGACACTCTCCCTTTGTTTTCTTTCTTCTTTTCCTATTTGTTTTTTATCCTTCTCTTCTCCTATGCAGTTTTCTCTCCATGTCTTATGATCTAAGAGTAGTATAATCGAGCTTCGGCGTTGGATGAAGTCTTTTTATGGGATACCCGTTTGGGTGAAGTCGTGTTTTGGGTTGTCCTTACGGGTGAAGTCGTTATCTGGGCTGTCCTTTTGGGTGAAGTTATGGTGTTTTGATATGCTGATGTTCTCCGAAAGCCAGAGCAATTGGATTCGATAAGCAGTATCGTTGCAACCACAGCCAGAGCATATTCCGTTTTCCTTACTACATCTAAACCAAGTCCCTGCACAGGGAGGGACATCTCAGGTGATCCCGACGAATCAAGACGACGGGTCGACAATACCAGATTACCCCACTACGCAAGTTGCGGGTTTAAAAAGAATTGGCATCTCAGGATCTATAGTTTCGTATGTTCGTTTTTGTGTTTTCCTATTATCTACGATGTGAAGTAGATTACTTTTACGTGATCCAAGTTCGTCGGGACACCTACGGGGGTTTCGGACATATACTGGATTCAGGGGTATGGGACCCGATTATTGTAACGATCATTTGGCATGATTAATGATACACCTCTATCTTCACGTTTCAAAAAAAAATAAATGTTATCAAGAAAAATTCAATATAATACCCTTCTAAATATTTATTTTCAAAATAATATCTTGACAACAAAAATTTGCAGTTTAGTATCCAAACCAAACATTTACCAACACTTTATTATCCAACCGTCAGATTTCAGTAAACCCCACGACCATCTCTCCTCCCTAATTCCGGATTATAATGTCAGATTTCAGTAAACCCCACGACCATCTCTCCTCCCCAATCTGATCCCCGACCATGATCGAAGCTTACACTCTAGGAACGGCTCTCAGTAATACACCTTTGAGAGTAGGTCGGATTGGTATTCGATTAGATGCTCGGGTCCTTCTCAACATGATCAAGACAGGTGAACCACTAACATCATTGATGTGTACTATCATCCGAGATATCCGTCAAATGCTCCTTCAAAACGAAAAAATAACTCTCGAATTTGTTAAAAGACCTGCGAACAAAATTGCTAACTGACTAACTAGAGAAGCACGTTCTATGCCCATTTTTCAATGGTCAAGGGTTCTCTCTAACACATTTTAATGTATCCTTTCTGATAATGGATAAAATCCGTACCTTTTGTACAAAAAAATTGTATTTCCGTAATTAGTTCAAAACGACAATTTTACCCTCCGAAATCTCATGGGTGAAATTGTCATTTTTAAACAAAATTCACACAAATACGACTGGTCGAGTGACTTTGGGGTTGCGACGTGATAGACAATAGTTGTTAGTCTTACTCATCCAAATGACAATACGGTGGCAGAAGAGAGATAAAATTAAACATTGTATCAGTAGATGGATACTTGTACTTTCTCAGCAGAAAAACAAAGGGAACAAGTAAAGCAACCGTTTGATGAACTAGCCTCTACTATCTTGAACTAGAACCTCTGATGGTGTGTTAGCCAAAATTTCCAAAGGAGCTTCTCGGCCTCGTGCACCTATAGCTCTAACTGAGACCTGAATGCCTTAGAAACCAAAGAACCCGAGCTCACTCGCTCTCTCCTTCTCAAACGTCTCAAAGTACTGGTAGATGATTGTCACCGCCAGAAGGATACCTGTCCCCGATCCAATCGCTCCCATGAAATCCGCCAACACTGTCAGCGCACCAATGCATATGCCTCCGAACGCGGCAGCCGTTGGAATGTATCGGTTCAACTCTTTCTGCAAATTCGATTCTCGGTGTCCAGGCATCACCATTTGTTGTTCCTGCAGACCAGAGGATCCAAATTAGAATACTCATCATATGCCTAAGATCAATGACAGCTTATTTCTAGGATAAAATTGCCATTTTGGAACAAATTTACATAATGCAACTAGAACAAAAGTTCAAGGCACTATTTTGCAATTATCATAGAGGGCTACACCTTGCAAAAAGTCAATACTTCAGTGTACTTTTCAGCAGTTATCCCTTTGTTATTTCTACAAGTTTAACTAATATATAATCAAGACTTGACAGGAAATCCAAACAAGTGAATGTGAAAACAAACCTTGAGTTGTTTGGCGACATCTCTAGCTGAGGATCCAGAAACTTCAATCCACGTTTTTGAGAACAATGCACATGCCGACAACATAAACACAAGGTAGAACAGTGCATGGAAGGGATTGGCTGCCATATCAGCTAAGCTGCAAAATAAAACACAACCAAGTTAAATTCAGAACAGTTCCAGAAAAAATAATAATAAAACAAGGAATGAGAAAGTTCTAATCACCTTGATGGTGCAGTGATATAATATGCGATACCACCAACGGGAATGTACTGACCACCTGAGTATTCAGATTCTTTCCATTTTCCCAAAAGGTTAACGAGAAAGTTGCCACTGTACCTCCTGTACAATAGCTACATGGCAAATAAAAGTAAAGTCGATTAGATGACTAAGCAAAACAGACTGAACCAGACTTTGAGCATGCCAGTACAACTAGATTACCTGGGAGATGAAGTAGAGATTGGAGACAAGTGCAGACTGAAGAATGATGGGCATGTTGGAGGTGTAAAACAGTTTGATCGGGTATGATCCCTGCTGTCCGCGGGCATTCTTTGACCTCACGGGCAAAACCACACGGAACCCTTGGAAGTAGATCACAATAAGGAAGATCAAAACAGTAGCGAGTAGATTTGTAACGTTTGGAAGGTTCTGCCGGTAAAAGGCTTCCCGTAGAGCTCGAACCTTGTCTGTTCGAGTAATGAGAAGGTGGAAGAGGGCAATAACAGCACCTTCAAACTCAGCACCACGCCCACTGTTGATGGTTGTTGGGCTGAACGCCTTCCAGATAATGTTTTCACTGCAAGGAAAATCACATTTTTTTAGGAAAATGATGTTTCAAGGTCATAAATACAGCAAACTGGACAAAAGAACCATATATACTCACCAGATGTTGGTTGCAATGAATAGTGAGATACCAGAGCCCAGACCATATCCTTTCTGGAGGAGTTCATCCAAGCATATCACAATTATACCAGCAAAGCAGAGTTGGATGATAATAAGGATGGCATTTCCAACTCCAAGTTGAGCAACGCTACCATACATTCCCGAGAGAACATATGCAACTGCCTCACCAACTGCAATCAGAATACCCAACAACTTTTGGGCACCATTCCTGAAAGAAAAGATGAAATCGTAATTAGCGATTCACACATTACAATCAGTGGGGCCACATTCCAGCTAATCAAAAGGATAAGATACAATCTTGGCTTCTAAGAAATCTTATCAAAGCGCAGCCCAACAAGGAAAAGTTAATTTACCACTTATGTTTAGAAGAACAAAGGAACATACAAATCACAGCAACTTAACCAACCAAATCTTCATTAACAATTTGCCCTTCTGTACACACTGATAGAGATTATTACATCAGTTAAACTACAAACATTTTTGAAAATGCAAACTTCAACATTGAAAGTAAATTTTAAAATAGAGGGAGCAATACTCCAGATGCATCAGAAAAACAAATTCTTAGGTTATGCCGATTGGCACTGTTACATGCGAGATGCTACCACAGTGTTTAGAGAGCAAATTTGGTGGATGCAGTGAAGCATCACCATGCAGAATAAGCAGACTATGAAAAGTGAAGAGGGATCAAACAACATTCCAAACAGAATTGTTATTAACACATGCAACAGACGCAAACATTACAATTAAAATCCTATTAGACCAACTATCAAAGAAAAAACAGCATTCTCAAGCTACTTACAATAGGGCACGATCCTCACGGACATTGTTGTCCACTTCGATGATCTTTGACCCAGCCAGGAGCTGCATAACCAGTCCAGATGTCACGATTGGGGTGATCCCAAGCTCCATGACAGTCCCACGGTTTGAAGCGAGGATGACACGCATCCAGTAGAATGGATCTGCCCCAGTAGTGGAGTGTATTCCATACAGAGGGAGCTGACTGCATACCAGGAAAATGAAAAGAGAGATCACAGTGTATATGACCTTCTCTCTGAAAGGAACTTTCCTGTCAGCGCTCTGAACTTCAGGCAGAAATGAAAGGAAAGGCCGCACAAGATGAAGCACTCTAAAACCACCTCCCATCGTATTTTTCCCAAGTTAAACCAATCCAACCTGCACAAGCAATTCATGAAAAATTTAAAGGTACATACTATATAGGCACTAGCCCAAAGGAAATATAAAATTGCATTCAATGCTCTGAACCTAAGCTCATGGGACTGCTACCACAATCAAGATACAGCGGATCATCAAATATCCTTAACCAGAAAATAAAGGCCTGAGAGGATACAAATACAATCTTGAGGCACAACCACAACCTGAAAGATGCATCGTGCAGGTGTAGCTTTAAGACATTGTTCAAACAAAATGTATATCAATTTCAAAATAAGTCTACAAAACATAGCCACAGCCTAAGCACGTGATTTTGTCAGTGGAACCATATTTGAGAAATAACCTCTCACTATTCTCTTTCATGGACGCACCAGAACCTATCAGAAAGAACTATTGTGAACCAGCACTAACAAGATCAAGACAAGTTGCTACTAAAACTAAACAACAAACTTGCAATCCAAACTGGATTAAAACCTGTCAAAGCAATGCTGTACAAAATTCAGCTCCAAATGCTTCTTACACAGAACTGGCAGCTAAAAACTCCTCACTTCAATACTACATGAGCCACACCAGGCAAAAACGATCATTCCAAACAGAATTGTTATCAAGACTCATAACAGATGCAGACATTGCAATTACAACCCGCCAGAGAGCATGTTTTGCTTACACAAACACAAATACTCATGCATGAATAACACTATTTTGCTCACAAAAAGAACATGATTACCAATTGATTCCAGACACGTAATTTCAACAAAAATGAAATAAAAACTTCATAAACCAGGTGCATCAGTTTCATCGTCACAGATTAGTTTCCTTTAACGTGTTCCTCAGTATCATACAACCATGCAAGCCATTTCCTCGACAGATCTGAGCAATACAACCCCATCCCCCTATCGACTGTCCATTAAGAACACGGAAATATTCAATTTCCAGATTCAAAAAAAGGAAACACGCATCAATACAATCTATAGCTCAGATAAGACGACGCAACAACGATCTGAATTTAGCATAACCGATATCAAAAATTACAATCGCAGATCTTGTGAAAACGATAGACAGAGATTGAGAACGAGGAAGACGAGGTGACCGTGCGAACCTGAGGATCTGCGAGCCCCAGAGGAGCTAGTGTTGCTGTAGAGAAGAGACCTTGTGAAGTGCACCGGAGCTGGATCTGAAGAGGAAATAAACGAGTGAGGAGTTAAATTGGGGGAGACGACTTGGCGTTATATGTAGGTGTGAACCGGGGCTGCAAGCCACGACGAGGTTACTAATGAGTAGGCGACACGTGTACTTGAGGTGACGACGTGGATGAGGAGGTAATCGGAATCCTAAAACAAATAGTTTTCTAATTATCCATGGAAAAATGAATTATTCGAATTCATTAACAAATAGTTTTCTAATCCTAAAACAAGGTAGGTGTAATCCTACCTTCGAATTTGTCTCAAAAGCAGAAAAAATGGATATATTACGCAAATTTGAGTCTATTACATCATCAAATCAGAAGATCTAGAAACATGCCTAAAAAATCCCTCAACGTTGGCATATTTTACACTCAACCTAAGTTTATTAACGACAACTTTGACTAACCTAGTATGCTTTGACACATAATTTTACCAGACCCGTATTATGAAGAAAAAGAAAAGTGTTTAAGAATTAGTTAGATCCGATTCGATCTGATCAACTGTGAATGCTCCAAGTTAGACGGGAATCTTACGTCTTAAATACATCAATCAATAACGAAAAATAAATAAATAAATTTAGACTTTCACGAGGCCAAGGTTTTTGTCCAAAGTGTGACAAACAAGACCTCAGCAAATGTTCTCCTGTGACCAACCGCATGCAATCACTCCCACAATACAAGTCTACTCTAACGAGAACATGACAGCCAACCACCACTTCACAGTCTTCACTAATCTCATTTCTCCCAAACTTTTTTCGTCAATAAAAATTCATACTTTTTTCAGCAATCATCGTCTACTTTTGACCATCGGAAGTCGTAACCTCGCCGGTACACTCGCCGTCGCCGGCTCTCCTCAAACCCATCTCTCTCCTTCAAGCCTCGCCTCCCAAAAGCGCGACCTCTCCGTGCGTTTCAGTGAAGCTTCCTCTCGAGCCTGATAGCTCTTCTGTTGTAGAGAAAGATAGAAAATGGGGTGTGCGGGATCGTCACAGAGCAAAGTAGAAGGTGAGCTTATTTGGTAATTGATTGATTTCTTAAGGTACGGATTTCAATAAAATCGTTGAGCTTTTGTGCCACTGATCATTTTGGATTTGAATTGAATTGGAAACAGTGTGAAAATTCAGCTCAAGGACTGAGTTCGATTAGAATGGATTTTTGTGTGTGTTGTTGTTATATCCTCAATCCATTGATTGATTAATGTTGTTTGAAGCTGTTTGGTTCTGGATTTAGCTTAAGACTGTTGTGATTAACTTTATGATCTTGTTGTAATGATACTATGGATTGAATTCTGGTGTAAGCACTGAGCTATTTATGCCTAATTTGAAATTTAGGTTTGGAATAATTGCAAAAACTTGCGGTGAACTATGCCTGATTTGCAAGTACTATCGATGAATTATTTTTTTTTTTTTGGAAAAAACACCTCCACGGCTCCACTATGCGCGTTATGCAAATACGTTATCTTTAACTGAAATTAGTCACGTGACTTCATTTTTTCTTCTTCTGGAAATGACAGTTTTGCCCTTTACATTATACATGTTTTGCAATTTGTAACCTTCATGTATATATGTTTTGCGATTTGGAACCCTTATCTATACACTTTGGTATGGTTACTTTTGACTTTTTGCCAAAAAATAAATAATCCCTTTAGAAGATTTTCAGATGGGAAATAGTTGGGGAATGTCATTTGCAAAAATAAATAGTTGGTGGATGTCATTTGCAAAAATAAATAGTTCACTGATAGTATTTGCAAAACGCGCATAGTTCACCGCTAGTTTTTGCAATTATCCCTTTAGGTTTTGATGATCTGTGGAAAAAATTGTTGGGTTGAAGTTGAGTACATAAATTGAGACTCTCCTCTTCCCAAAATTAGTTGCAAGCCGGGTTTGGGGGTAGTTATGTATTGTGTAGGAAATGCCATGATAGTGATCGATGTGCTTAATTAATAAGATCTTCACTATGTGTTTTTTTTTTCATTTGTCTTAGTGATTGATAGCCTTATTTTCCAACTTTATCCGAAAGATGTATGTGCGTTATTTACGATAAAGTTGTAATTCGCCGTAGCATTAAATACTGTAACATCTGATAAGCATCAAGGACCTTAGAGCTCATTGTTTCTCTAGGTTTAAGGCTTATGTGTGTGGTGGTTCTGTGTATTCTATTAATACCTCTGGTATGTGTGGCGTGTGTGCTAAAGATGATCTAAGAGTATTTGTCTGCTAACTCTATTGAATTGTATTTTCAAGATAACATCGGTTAGTGTCATATGTAACTATATAATCTAATTTTTCTGATAAAAAAGCTATATAGTCTCAGTTAGTTGCAAGCTTTATCTGTATCACATTCTTTCCAAATATGCTGCCTATTCGGTAAGCATACACACTTAGCATTAACTAATGGGCTTTAGAGTAAATTTGGTCTGATTTATCCCGTTTTCAGCTCTGATATGCATATTTAGACTCTATGAATTCCTGCGCTTTTTATGAGCTCAATGTACTTTAAGAGAAAACTTGCATCTGATAGGATAATGCTTTTGATGTCTTGTGTTTATACTACACAGAGTATAAATTGTGTTTATACTACACATATCTCTATGCAGGTGCCCTTTGCTTTCTTGTTCATGTGTACATTTTTGCATATGAACGTGCTAAAGTGTCATATTTTAACTCTTCAATCATGTTCTTCACCCATGTTTTGCACATTATGTGGGTCATTTCATGTCCCTATCCCCTAGTTTTCTTGTATGGAGAAGATTCGGTGACATTTTGGAATATGACAGCAAATAGATGCTATTCTGTGACATAAAGGACAATGAACGTTAGATTCCAATGTGAGGCGTTATCAGTGACATTGTCACCTTTCATTAATCATAAAAAAAACACGGATTTGGGTCATATTGTCCCCAAAAACACTGTTAAATGAGAAAGGTGACAGTGTTTTCCTGATAAAACCATCACCTTTTCTGTGTAATCGGGCTGTTTTGATTAATACGAATGTTGACTGTGTTTCTGATAAACCCTCACTTTTAGGGGGTGTTGTTGATAGCGGAAGGTCAAAGTGGGCATGTAAATATATAATGTTTTCCCTAAAATTTATGTCAGTTTAAGTGGGGTCTTGCAATATGTTATGATGTAGCTTTTCATGGACGTGTTGGTTGATCGAAAGGTTCCAGGTACATTTCCTGTAGGACATGTAAGAAAAGATTGTGTGTGTTTGTAGTAAGGAGTGATGCTAGAAAATAAAACTACTTGAAACCTCATCAATGCCTCATGTAAGATGTTTAAGGTTTTACTTCGTTTCTTTTTCATACGCTAAAATGGTTATTAAAACATGTTATTATGACAGGGAATGTGAAAAAAATACGGAAGCCAAAACCATGGAAGCATCCACAGCCAATAACGAAGTCCCAACTATTGCAGATGCGTGAAGAGTTCTGGGACACAGCTCCTCACTATGGAGGCAGGAAAGGTAATTTTCCCTCAACTCCAAGGGAGAAACCCGGGCCTTTTCCTTCTTCCTTGTCTCTCTGTCATATACCACACAATCTCCAATACAAGGATGTGTATTACATAGTCTATTTAGAAGAAAACTATGATTACTTAATCACTCGACTTATAATTTTCTCTGTACAATTTGCCTAATGGTTTTTAGGAGTAACTTTATTAACACACTTGGCGACCTTTGTTTCTCAGATAGACATTGTAAATTAATGTGAGGGGTTATAGTAACACAGTCACCTTTCGTTTATCATTAAAAAAAACATCCGGATTCGGGTCATTTTGTTCCAAAGACCACTGATAAATGAGAATGGTGACAGTGTGTTCCTGATAAAACCAATACCTATTCCGTGTAAATTTGTTTTTTAACTAATAACAAAAGGTGCAGTGTGTTACCAATGACGCGTCACCTGTAGGGTTTTTCTTTTACGGTCAGGGGGTTGGTGGTGTAAATAACATTTCCCATGGTTTTGCTTATTCTTTCTTACTTGAAATCGATTACAATATTTGTGAGAGTATTAACATATTGACTATGATTAATTCCACCGCTGTTGCTGTTCTTAGGTTCCTGTCCACTCAGATTTGGATTTTGATTACTAATGTCCTTGATACAGAGATTTGGGATGCACTTCGAGCTGCTGCGGAAGCTGATATAAACCTTGCACGAGCTATTGTGGACAGTGCAGGTGTCATCGTTCAAAGTGCTGATTTGACAATTTGCTATGACGAAAGAGGTGATTAATTAGCATACTATCCTGTTCGATAACCATTTCCAACTCCTTATTGCCCTCTGCCAAAAAATATACAGAAGGGATAATTGCAAAAAAGTACCCTGAAATGTTCAGTTTTTTGCAAGTTGTAGCCATGTCTTTGATAATTGCAAAAAAGTACCTTTACAATTTGACTCTTACAAATTTAAGGGATACGAAAATTTGGATTTTTTTTCTTTCTTACTTACTATTTTTCTATATCTAATTTGAAGGGTAAAATTATCATTTTAGACATATGCAACAAAACAACAAGTTAAAGGTACTTTTCTGCAATTATCAAAGGAGAAGACTAAAGTTGCAAAAAGTTAATATCTCAGTATACTTTTTTTGCAACTGTCCCTATCAAGAATTTGCTTATGGGAAAAGCTTTTTTTCTCAAAACTTGCATTTTGGGCCAAACCTTTCACTAATACCTCTTGCCATGCGGTGTTCTGAATGTCGAAAAGATATCATCTCATTTCTTTTTAAGCGAAATTGCAACTTTCTGTCTCTTTATTCATATAGTTTTTGTTGCAAAAAAAAATGGCAGGTGCAAAGTATGAACTGCCCAAATATGTGTTATGTGAGCCCACCAACTTGATCCAAGAGAGTTGAAGGCAGAGAGGATACTCAGCACAAGCCAAAGATCAAATGTAAATCATGTAAATGGTTCTCTCATTTCTTTCACAAAGTCTGTTCGGGTTTTCACGGCTCTCTTAACGTTCCTTAGTTTGCTGTAACATTTTCCGGTTGTAACTGACTGATACTTACTGCATCATTTGCTTTCATTGTATATGTTAATTCTCCCAAGTTTTTGCTTTTCCTCAAATGATTTGCCGAGTTTCTCAAATGTTTCTGAATATTTATCACGAATGAAGCCTAATTAACATGGCATATTGGATTTGTCATATTCTAATCATCATACGGGTAAAACCGGTCAAAATCCGGAGAATGAAGAACCAGACATTTAGAATTTAACCGGTGCTAGTCATGGTTTTAAATTTTGGAGAACGGGAAATACCGGTTCGGTTCTGAAAAACATGTTTGAGTCTGGTTAATCGGTCCGTGAACATCCCTAATGATACCCTTACTGCATTGCATCAACATGAAAATCTTAGGGTTAATTGTCAAAAACCACCCCGAAGTATTGTTCACAAACTACCTAAAGTTTTATCCACACCACCAACTTTCGTTTGTGGACAATACTTGAAGGCAGTTTTTGACTATTAACCCAAAATCTTATTTGATCCAAAGTGTTAATTTTTTTTTGGACTTTATATGGGAATTGCTTGGTAGAAGTAAACTAGTTAATGATTCATATATATATTCAGCAACCTAGAGGATAGCGAGTTTTTCAAAAAAATAAATAAAATAGACAAATGAAATACATCTTGAAATCGAATTCGTTAGCGGATTTGTCCAGTCTTTCATAACGCTGGACTCAATTAATTTGATAGAGTCGGATACGTGATAAAAATGTGAGCGAATAAAACCGGACGATAAAACCTTTCGATGAGCTATTGGTAAAAAAAAAACTATTTGTACCGATTCGTACGTTGAATTCAACTCCAAATCCCCCAAGTCACAGGTGCTCTAAGAGCACGCATATCGTGCGACTTATATTGCGAACCACGAATCACAATTCATGAAATTATAGTTCGCGAGTCGCACGATGTGTAGTGCATGATTTGCGACTCGCGAACTACAGTTTTGTGGTTCGCGATTCGGGTCACGAACCGTGACTCATTATTGTCGCGGTTCACGATTTATGATTCATGGCCAGCCCATTCAGGTGCTGACACGTGGCTCGGATGAGTTTTTATTTTATTTTATTTGATATATTTATTTAAAATAAATGCGAAAAACACATAACTTTTTTTTTAACATTTAATGTTTTAAATCTAAATTCAACAAAAACAATAATTAATTTATCTATAATCAGTATTTACTCAACGTTTTTACAACCATGATTCCAATAATCACTATATGAATTCCAAAAAGTCCTTGATGTACATGCTTTAAATACAACACTTGTTTGAAAGAGAGTACTTAGAGCATCTCCAATGGTTAGACACTGTACAGTGTCTATGCGCAGTGTCTAACCACTGTTTTTGGCTTCCAGACACTGCTCCTCCAATGGTAGTGTCTACGCAGTGTCAGGAGCAGTGTCTACACAGTTTTAATTAATTAAAAAAGCACCCCACATTTTTAATACTAATTTTATTTCATACCACACAAACATTACATAATATTTAAAAAGCTAGATAATTTAAACGCTAATACATATGTAGATAATTTAAAACATAATTATTAAAATACGATTAAACTAATTCCTATTTCTACTAATATGTAAACGCCACCTCGCATCATCCTTGAGCATCTCCCACACAGGACGTTTATTCCACAGCCCGTGTTCCCCTTCATAATCTGAAACGGCCGCGGCATATATTTTGTCATCCGTTGCCCCTCTCCTAGGGTCGGCCAGTTTCTTCCGGTAGGCTTTATCAAACCACTTGCACTTCTTGATCATCTTCTGGAAGTGGTCCTTCACTTGCTTCTCTGTCTGTGGCGGCCAAGCATCGTTCCCGGTTTGTACGTAAGCAACGTACATACCATGCCAATACTGACCCCCGGGCTCGTAGTGGGTGAGCCAATTGACCACCAAATGAATTTGCTCCTCTAGTGACCAAAGAGGCCCGGTTGCCCAAGTAGACATATCGACTTGATAGAAAAAAAAAAGGAAATGCTAGAAAATGAGAGAAATTGGAGAGAGAGAATGTGAGGGGTGTGAGAAATGAGAAGGGGTGTGAGGGTATTTATAGGAGGGGAGGGGTCGGGGCGGCTGCCACGACCTAGGGTTACTATTTCAAATAGTAACCCTGGCACGCTCCTCGAGGCTCCGATAATTCGATAAAAAATTGATTTTTTTTGAATAACACACAAATCAACTAGATTGAAACTTTTATTAACAAAACGCAAAGTACATTAATTTAAAAACTAAATTTAAATTGAAGTCTTGGCTAATCCAAGTTCTCCAACCGCTTCCCGAGGCTTTGAATGAGCGAGGCACGAGCCCTAATTTCATCTGCGCCCATGTTGGAGGTGTCTTGGCGAAGAACTGCGTTCAGGGTCTCCATGACCTGATTCTACATCGTAATTTTGCCCTCTAACTGTGTCCCTTTCCTTTGGGAAAGAGTGTCGAGGAACTGCATGTGCTCGGGAGGTAGCCCGGACGCCGCCGACTGGGAGGATTGGGAGGCTTGGGCTTTGCCTCGAGCCCTGGCCTTGGCTCTCTTCTGCCCGATCGGACGACCCTCGGTGGTAAATGAGTTCAACTCGTGGTCGAAGTCGTCTCCAAAAGTGCGAGACTCGTCCATCCTCGTCCGCTTGCTTCCATCACTGTCGGCGTCGAGGTTGAGGTCAAGGTCGGGGATGTCACATTCTGGAACGTTTTTTGTGAAAAACTTCGGTTTCCCCCTCACGATGAGCCACATATGCTTGAATTTGAACACATGCCCTTCATCTTCGAGGTACGCCTTTTCAGCGCCTGCCAGGACGTCAACCTCGTTCCTCCCGCTTGTCAGCGTGTTCTCAAAGTTGGTGTACTTCTCCTGGAACTTGGTGATGAAGCCTTTAACCTTATGCCAATGGTCCTTGCACGCCATCCACGCCCGAGGTGGGTCCTCTGCCGGTCTAACCGCCTCGTACTCGGCATGCACCTTTTTCCAGTACTTGTCGTTCTTCTGGTTCTTCCCGTTGATGGGGTCGAGCGAGTTGTTCAGCCACGCTCGGGCCAATCTGGTCTCCTCCTCGGGGGTCCACTTCGGTCGCGGAAGTGGTCTCGGCCTCGCTGAAGATGTTTCCGCCTTCCCCTTCCTCCTCCTCGCTTGCGTCGGAGCTGACTGGCAAGGTTGGGTGGCCGGAACGAATTGGGAAGGTTGCACTTGGGACTCTGGCCATTGGGTCGGCGGGGTGTATGGAGGAAGCGGCGTTGAGTGCCCCGATTGGAGGAGTTGGGAAAAGGAGGAGTAGTGCCCCAAGTAGTCCTCTTCGGTGTGGTGAGAACTCACGTCTTCATCATCCATGGAGTCGACAAGGGATTGGAGGGCTTCATTCGGATCCATAACGAGTGTAGGAAATTTTTTTTGGAGAGATTTCGATGAAGAATAGAGGAAGGGAAGCTAAAAAAAGTGAAGAGAAGGTAAAATTCGAGTTGGGGGTGGATCTGTATTTATAAAGGAATTTGGGGGTCGGCGTCGTCACGTGGCGGGTCGTGACTGGCTAGCCGACTAGCCGTTGGCGCCAGACACGACCAGCAGCGTCGTTGCCAGAACCAGCAACGACGCGCAGCAACGACCCTGCAGACATGCCTCGTAGACACGACAAGTCGTGTCTACACGGCCGTGTCTACGCCAGCAACGACGCATAGACACGACCGTTGGAGATGCTCTTATAGAGAATGAAAAACTGAATGAGAAGAGCTTCTTCAATGGGGTCTTCTAGTTTACGAGTAGCCTGGAGGCACCGTCGAAGGAAAAGTTTCAGACTTTACACAACCATTCAGAGCATTGACGGAAGAAATCACGACCCAATAGTCTCTACCAACATCTCCATATCCCATCAAGCCAAGAACGGACAACTCGACATTGCCCGCAAACTGTTCGACGAAATGCCAGAACGAACCGTAGTCTCGTGGAACGCCATGATTTCCGGCTACTCCAAATGGGAAAGGTTCGGCGAAGCCCTCGATCTATTTTCAGCTATGCACCAAAGTAACGTGAGGCTCAGCGAGAACACCTCCTCGACTATACTCAGCGTGTGCGCTCATTCCCAGTCTCTGCGCCACGGAATGGAGATTCATTGTTTGGTCTTGAAATCTGGCCTGGAGAGCTTCGAGCTTGTGGGTAGTGCAATGTTGTACTTTTATGCAAGCTGCTCGAGAATTGAATCTGCAAAACAGGTTTTTGATGAGCTGGGTGATGGGAACGAGGTGTTGTGGAAATTGATGCTTGTGGGTTATGTGAGATGTGGTTTGATGAATGATGCCATGGATTGGTTTATGCGGATGCCAACAAGGGATGTTGAGGCTTGGACGAAGCTCATTTCAGGGTTTGTGAAGAGTGATGGTGAATGTAACAAGGCATTTGAGTTGTTCCAGTGGATGATGAAGAGTGGAGAGGTTGCACCAAATGAGTTTACTTTTGACTCTGTTTTAAGGGCTTGTGCTAGATTGGGAGCTTTACCTGCTGGGAAGCTTGTTCATGGCCTTTTGATCAAGTGTGGGTTTGAATTCGATGAATCCATTGGTGGTGCACTGATTCAGTGTTATAGTAAATGTGAAGCTATTGATGATGCTAAGCGAGTTTATGGTGGGATGGTAAACCCGTGTTTGAATACTTCAATTTCGTATATCAAAGGGCTTATGTCGATAGGCAGGATTGGGGATGTTGAGCTTGTATTCAAGGCATTGAGTGGCGAAGTTGAGGAATCAGAAAGATTGTTTGAGAAAATGCCTCGCCAAAACTTAGTTTCTCTGAATGCCATGATATCTGCATATTCTGGAAACGGCGAAATTGACAAGGCATTGATCCTCTTCAAAGTAGCAAAGTCAGAGAGAGACCCTATCACATGGAACTCGATGATCTCTGGTTTGATCCAAAACGATTTGCCTGAGAAGGCTCTGAGACTATACGTGACAATGTGCAGATTATCTATAGAACGGACAAGATCAACATTTTCTACTTTGTTTCGTGCATGTTCAGCCCTCGGGTCTCTGCAACAAGGACAGTTACTTCATTCCCATCTGATCAAAATACCTGTGGAGGCCACCGGTTCTGTTGCAACATCCCTTGTAGACATGTACTCCAAATGTGGGAGCATCTCTGATGCTCAAGCATTGTTTATGGACATAACTTCACCTAATGTGGCAACCTTGACTGCTCTTATCAATGGATGCGCGCATCACGGGCTTGCATCTGAAGCAATCCTATTGTTTGGGGAAATGTTGAAGAAAGGAATCCGACCCAATGCAGCTACTCTGGTAAGTGTACTGTCTGCTTGTTCTCATGCCGGTTTACTCCATGATGGGATGCGAATCTTCCATTCTATGGAAAAAGATTATGGAGTGAACCCGACATTAGAACACTACACTTGTGTCGTGGATCTTCTTGGCCGATTAGGGTATTTAAAACAAGCTGAGGAGTTTATTGTAGAGATGGGAATCGAACCGGATGTGATCATATGGGCATCATTGCTTAATGCTTGCTGGTTCTGGTCAGACATGGAAGTAGCTGAGAGGGTAGCGGAGGAGATGGTAGGGTTTGATCCAATTCCAAAATCTGCTTTTGTTGTTCTCTCTAACATGTATGGAGAATTGGGTAAGTGGAAGGAGAAGATGGAGATGAGGAAGCGATTGAGGGCCTTGGAAGTGAAGAAGGATCCTGGATGCAGTTGGATCGAACTTGACAGAAAAGTGCACTTGTTTTACGCAGGAGGTAGGACTCATCCACATTTTAATGTGATTCATGCGACTCTAGAGCATCTGAAAGCCAATTCAAGTCCTTACCCTGATTTAAATCTACTTCACAGACTGGTAATTTAAATGCATTTTGCCTTTAGCCAATCTGTTCTTTAGCTTTCTGATGTAAATCGTCATTTCAAATTTGGTGCTTCATGATGAGATAGACAAAGGTACCAAAACGAGGATATATTATATTTCAGACGTGATGCAGGAGTACAACCAATTAATGTTGATACTATTAGAGTTTCTTCCTAGGAACAAGACACAAAGGTTGTTCCTTGTGTAATGTCAAAAAAAGCTTCTCATTCATGTTTAGTTCGGCATTATTTGGAAGACACCAGTCGAAACAATGCACCAAATGAGCCAGAATCAACAGAACTTGCTTCACACCCAAGGACTGTCCAGGACACATTCTCCTTCCAGAACCAAATGGTATGTACTCAAAGTCCAGTCCTTGAAAGTTCACCTTATTGGGATGAAGAAACCTCTCTGGCTTGTAGCATAAAGGATCTTCCCAAGCTGCAGGGTCACGCCCAATTGCATACACATTCACAAGCACTCGCGTGCCCTTTGGGATCGTGTAGCCCATAACCTCGCAGGTCTGGCTTGCACGGTGTGGAAGGAGAAATGGTACTGGTGGGTGTAGCCGAAGAGTCTCCATGACACAAGCCAACAAGTATGGAAGCCGAGGAAGGTCAGATTCTTTGATGCAGTCTTGGCTGGCTTCTCTTTTGAGCTCGTTGCCTAGTTTTGTCATAGCTTCTTTGTTCTTCACTAGCTCAGCCATTGCCCACTCTACTGTTCTGGTCGTTGTATCCGTCGCTGCTGACAATATTTCCTACAAAACAACATCAAACAAAGGAAGGGGTCATTGCATAAAACTACCCTGAGGTATTCCCTTGAACAACTCATTTCTCTGCTTCTGGTTGCAACTTACAGGAATTAAGTAATTGATCTGGTCATCAGTAATCCCTTTAGCAAGCAAAGCATCCAACAAGTCTTTGTGTTGTTGAGTATCATCAGATTCAGTGTTGGTTCTTTCTCTTCTTTGCTTGATGATAGGTTCCCATATTGCATTCAGTTTCTTGCTGAGAACCAACCCTTCCTTCTTGAGACCCTGAAGATCGAATTTTGAGAATATGGGGTAATACTCAGCTATATTTCCTGCAGACCCAAGTAGCTCTTCTCCGACAGATATCACTTCCTTCAATCTGCCGGGCCCTTTCTCTCCATAACAGCAAAAGTCCTCTGAGAACATGAGGCTAGTCATTGAATTGTACACTGTCACAGAAACTACCTCTGCAATCTTCACCACTTGGCCTTGTTTCGTACTCAAAAACCCCATCATTTCACTCACTTTCTTGTGTCTTACAGCGGCTGTGGAGTCCAGTGCTTTGCCTGATAAAAGCTCGGTCCTGATCAAGGAGCGCAAGAGCCTCCAATGGTCGTTGCAATCAGCCCAAATAAGGGATAGCCGGATGGTCTCTACGCCAGGGAGGTTGGTGGCTTCGGGTGGGGAGCGAGCAGAGAGAAGAGCATCATGGGTCTTGAGTATCTCAGCTGCAGCTGCTGGGGTGGAGCCAATCACGACGAGCTGAGTGCCGAGCTTGAGTGAGATCAAAGGTCCATGAATGTGAGCAAAATGGGTGAGTGAGACATGAGGTCTTTTTCCTATTTGGAGAAGGTTTCCGATGATTGGCCATGGTTTCGGGCCAGGTGGTGGAGTTGATGGACGAGTCAAGTGCTTGAAGATGAGGAAGAGGAGAGGTGCAAGAACAAGCAAGAGAGGGAAGAGGAGGTTCAGACCAGTTAGTGTTTTCTCCATTGTTGTTGCTTCAT
This sequence comes from Erodium maritimum, assembly GCA_963921825.1. Lineage (NCBI taxonomy): Eukaryota > Viridiplantae > Streptophyta > Magnoliopsida > Geraniales > Geraniaceae > Erodium > Erodium maritimum. Next base: position 352,875 of record OY997592.1, read on the forward strand.
GTTTTGCATCCAACATTATGTTATTTATACAAATATATTTCTTGTGGCCGCTACAAGAAATACATTATATTTGTAATAATCATTATGATGGATGGCATTTATCTTTTATTTTTTACAAACTAACAACTAGTGTTCGTCAAGTAACCAATTGTTAGTTTTTGCAAACTAACCACAAGTGTTTGTCCTTTTAATATCTTGACAAGTAGACAATTTGTTTTAATCAACCAAAACAAGAATAAGATCTTGAAGAGGGACTGTACACACGTTGATGTGATCAAAATACGTATATTTTTTTATAGGTAAAAGACTCACGTTTAATCTATTATTTTCCGTCCTTTAAAACAAAAGCTTCTTGTTACGATCATTTGACATGATTTAAATGATTTTACAGAAAAAGACATGAAAATAAGTTTAAAAAGACACACTTAAACCAAAGGTCATGGCACCCAACATGTGAAGGAATGCGTATCGTCCAATACTTCTGTGAATGAATTATAATACCAAAATGATTGTCGTATTCATCTATTGGTGATAAATATGAAACTATTTCATGTTTCATAACATATATATTTTCTCATGTTCTTTTTTCAACATGGAGAGAAAGAATTATATTTCACGGAGAGTATGTACAGTATTGAGATATTAGTAGCGGTTCTAAATCATATTTTATGTATTAAAATCCGTGTAATGGGTATCTATACTTGAACCTAATGTTTTTTCAATGTTTGAATCTTATAAGGATTCTTATATGCTGATTAGATAATTAAATTGTATTTCTCATTTCAATAAATAATGAAATGAAACACATTTGACACATGTTTATGTTAAATTCAAACACTAACGATATAACTGTTAGTTTTAGTGTCCATAGTTCAATCCTAAATGTCCAAATGTACATATCATCGTTAGCAATAAAATTAAAGCGGCTTTATATTACTTATGTGTTGGAGTACTATATCAATGTGTGCTCTGATCTATGCCCACCATGCGAATAGAACCATAGATCGAGATAGATCACATTCGATAGGTCCCTAGTCAACAAAGCTTCACTAGAAGCGACTAGTATGAAAGATGGCTCTTTATGGCTTACGTTCTGTTAGTCATTGGAATGAGATTCCGGAGCCTGATCATAGATATCATGTGGGACATGATATTGGACGACCCCTGAATGTGTGCCATAGATTAAGTCATGAACATATTCAGTGTCGTAGCTTGTCATGTATCCTTAGACCAAGGAGTCTTTGTGATCGTTATGTAGTCAACAACTGAGTTTGACCTGAGCCTAACGTTGTCTGTAACAGGTCTTCCATAACGGCCAGGATTGGCTTGGGCACGGGCTACATGAGTGACACGAAAGACGGCTAAGGGATTTATCCCTCATACTGAGGCATGGGAAAGATATCGGTTCTCGGCCGCTTGATCGAGAGTGACTGAAAGAATAGCATGGCCATGCACATGATATTGGATATTATATCTTCAGTCATCTCACATATCAAGGAACAATGATTGAGAATAATAAGGATGACGGCTCTATGCCTTATCTCAATCAGGATATCGGAGATAAAAGGATAATGACAGGGATGACGGAAAGGTTAGAATCGACAGGGTCGATTCGTTATGCAGTGTCAGGCAATACTAAAGTCTCATTAGTTGCCACTTAAATAGGATCAAGTAAAATGAGATTTTACGTTGATCTATTGACATGCATAAACCTAAGGGTCACACCGGAGGATGAAACTCATTGACACATTTATGGAGAATGGCCAAAAGGGAGTTGTCTCGGGACATGACCAAAACTGGGTTTTGGGTCATGTGCCCGTAAGTGAATAGGACTTTACGGATCGATACAAGACTTGGAGTCTTAGGATTGATCGCGTCGGATAATGTTGGACATTTCCGGTTTGGAAGGCTTGGAGGCGATGAGCGAATCACGGGACCTCGTTGGAAATGGCCACGGACCATGTTCCAAGAGGCCCATGAAAGGCCCATGCAACCAAGGCCCATGGAACTAATTAATCAAGTCTTGATTAATTAGTACTAAGTAAGCAAGACAAGGATTAAGGTGTTGGTGATTCACCACCTAACCCAATCTTGTCTTGCCATACTTTGTCCTATTTACACCTTACTTGACACCATACTTGTCTCATGCCTTTAGTTGGACAAGTATGGGTTTTGTTATGTTTAAGTCATCTTTTTTCAACATAACAAACACAAGACAAGAATAGGAAACACATTTTCTCTCCCTCTTCCATGGCCATTTCGGGTTTGGCTAGTTTCCTCCTCCATTTTTGTGTTCTTGAGTCCTCAAAGAGAAGAACTACGTGGCTTTGATTCCCATGTGGATACGTAGGCGTCTTGGAGACTCAAGCCAATCATTCGTTAACCGGTGTTCTTGTTTTGGTAAGAACTAGTGCTGAATTTTTCTCTTGTGAATCCATTCTTTGTTAGTTGTTTCATGGTTTTAATCGTCTCTTGGTTTTCATTGATTTTCCGCTGCGAGTTGGTTCATCTCCAACCCTACCTCGAGACCCAACATGGTCCTGGCTTGGCTTGCTTCTTTGGCCGCTATATGGGCCCTCTCGACACTATCGGCAACCGCTTCCTTAGACGATGATGCTGATCCCTTACCTCTGAGCCTTGCAGCCCATAGGCCCCTTGTACTGGGGTTGACCGTCCGTATTAGCACCCATCATTTGCTGATTGTCCTCACAGCCCGGCGTGTCTTCACGAGGGAGCTTGCCGGAGTCGGCAGAATCTTCGACATCGAACTCCGTAACCGGTGTTGGTACAACGGGCTCGTCAACAGCAAAGTAATGAGAATTCCACTTGTGTTCTCCTTTCACAAAATCCCACCAGTGTTTCCATGTGAATGGATGACCACAAGCCTTTATGTATTACTCCTCGGTCAACTTCATGATTCCTGCATCGTTCCGGCCGCTCCTGTGGTCCCTGTAGTTCTTCACAAACAGCCCTTGGAAGAACGTCACTTTGGGATTCATCCCCAGCCATTGGTCTTTGCACTGCTTCCCCGACCTCACCGGATCATCCGGGCCCCGAGTAGATTCTAGTTCCTCAGCGATGGCCCCCCAGTACTTCAAATTATGCTTCTAGTTTTCGTGCACTGAGTCGTACGAGTGGTGCATCCAAGCTCGAACTAACCTGCAGTCCTCCTCGTCGGTCCACAAGACACGCTTTGCTTTGGCCTTTGTCGGACGGCCGGACGTACGGACTTCGGCGGGCTCGGAAATGGGTTGAGAGGATTGGACAGTCGGGTTGGGGGAAAAGCAAGGCTCCAAGAACTCTTGGGACAAAGTTTCATCCGTCACCGACCTGTAGTTGAGAACCCACTCGTTGGGATCGAAAGAAGACATAGCGAAAGAAATTGGAATACGACTTTTTGAAGTGTAGTAGAAGAGAGAAATTGAGTGTGTGTTAAAAATGAGTTTTGGGGTGTTTATTTATAGGGGGAAAGTGAAAAAAAATTTAATGTTGCTGCCAGCGAACCAGGCCACGTGTCGCCAGCGTGTGGCTCGCCAACGGCCGGTGCACCACCCGAGAAGGTCAAAGTCCTCCTCGCCAGCGAGATCTGCTGGCGAGTTCGCTAACGGCTATCCAAGTCGCCAGCGTGCTCCTCGTCTCCACCTCGCCTGCTCCACGCCTCCTCCTCGCCGGCGAGATCATCTCGCCAGCTGCTCCTCGCCCACGACTGTGGGTGCTCTTAGTAGCTAATGGATATCCAGGGCAAATCCTCCTTCCGGAACCAAAGGGCAAGTACTTAAAATCTTGTCCTTGGAAGTTCATCTTCGAGTCAAGAAACCGTTCTGGCTTGAACAAGAGTGGATCTTCCCAAACGACAGGGTCACGCCCGATTGTCCTTGTATGGTTTTTTGTTCGCAGTAATGCACTTCCCCAGTTACTCGTCTAAAAAATATACATTTTCTTCTATTTTATTTGTGAAATGTATTATGTCATTATGTATTTTAAAACATGTATGAAATTACCATCTTAGACATTATTTTTATATCACCGTTCCAACTCCAAAATAATATTAAAATTTGCGTCCAATGTTGAAGATACAATTGTTTAAAATTGGAAAATAAATATATTAGAAAATAAATATTTAAGGAGCATACATCATTTTTCGGGTTTTTAATTTTTTTTAGGATTAAATGGCATATCCGTTTTTTCGAGAAAAATATGATTTTTATCCGTTATTTATAACGGAGTTGGGTTATAGCCTTGAAAGTGGAAACTTTATAAAGATTAAAAAAAACATAATGACATAATATAAGTTACAAAAGATACATGTCAAAGTGTGATTCCCTCCACAAAAAAATAACAACTTTATTTTATTCAATATAACATGTTTTATTCCATAATGATGCACAGTCAAAACAACAAGACCCAATCCAGAATTAGTGTTTCTTCCAGGGAACAAGACACAAAGGTTGTTTCTTGTGCAATGTTAAGAATTGCTCTTCATTCATGTCTAGATTTGAGGGATCCTCATTATTTGGAAGACACCAATCAAAACAATGCACCAAGTGAGCCAGAATCAACAGAACCTGCTTCACACCCAAGGACTGTCCAGGACACATTCTCCTCCCAGAACCAAATGGTATGAACTCAAAGTCCAGTCCTTGAAAATTCACTTTATTGGGCTGAAGAAACCTTTCAGGCTTGTAGGTCAAAGGATCTTCCCAAGCTGCAGGGTCGCGCCCAATAGCGTAGACATTCACAAGCACTCGAGTGTCCTTTGGGATCGTGTAGCTCATAACTTGACAAGTCTCGACTGCTCGGTGTGGAAGGAGAAACGGTACTGGTGCGTGTAGTCTTAATGTTTCCATGACACAAGCTAGCAGATATGGAAGGCGTGGAAGATCGGATTCTGTAATGGAGTCTTGCTTGATTTCTGTTTCGAGTTCTTTGCTGAGTTTTCTCATTGCTTCCTTGTTTCTCAGCAGCTCTGACATTGCCCACTCTACTGTTGTTGTTGTAGAATCTGTGCCCGCTGACAAAATTTCCTGCACAACAACATTCAGTATATAAAACTATTATTAGGCCCTTAACCACAGCTTTTAATCATGTTTGTTAAATCCTAACACAGTCTAGTCTAAGTTAACTTCTAACCACCACCCACCACTGCTCTCAAGCAGATGAACCCACTTAGGTTCGAACCTCTGAGTTAAGGAGGTGAGCAAGCTCTCTGACCACCCGGCCAGGCCAACCCCGGAAGGCAAAAATCAAAGTTTGCTAGTCTACAACAGCTCAATCTCAAAAATCACAACAGGCACATAGAACCTATCATTGAGAGCTCAGCTATCAAATATGTGCCAACCCCAGAAGGCAAGAAGCAAAGTTTGCTAGTCTACAACGGATCAATCTCAAAATCACAACAGGCACATAGAACCTATAATTGAGAGCTCAGCTATCCGATTTTAACAACAAAGATACAAATTGTTTGCTTACAGGAATCAAGTAATTGATCTGGTCATCAGCATATCCTTTGGCAAGCAACACATCCAAAAAGTCTCTGTGTTCCTGAGTATTACCACTGTTGCTTCTTTCTCTTCTTTGCTTGATGACATCTCCCCAAATAGCATACAATTCCTCAGTGAGAACCAATCCTTCCTTCTTGAGACCCTGAAGATCAAATTTTGCAAACATGGGGTAAAACTCAGCTATATTCCCAACATAGCCCACATTTTTCTCAGCCAGAAACATGACCTCCTTCAGCTTCCCAGGCCCTCCATCTCCATAGCAGCAAAAGTCCTTTGAGAATATGAGGCTAGTCATTGAATTGTACACAGTCACAGTCACAACCTCTGCAATCTTCACAACTTGCCCTTGTTTGGTACCCAAAAAACCCACCATTTCCTTCACTTTCGCGTCTCTCATCACGGCCGATGAGTCCAGCGCCTTCCCAGATAAAACCTCGGTCCTGCACAAGGACCGCAAGCTCCTCCACCGGTTATTACAGTCGGACCAAACAAGCGACAATCGACTGGTCTCGAGACCTGGGAGATTTGTGACTTCAGGAGGGGATCGACCAGAGAGAAGAGCGTCATGGGTTTTGAGAATTTCAGCTGCTACAGCAGCAGAAGAGCCGATTACGACGAGTTGAGAGCCGAGCTTGAGTGAAATCAGAGGTCCATGAAGCTCAGCGAAATGGGTAAGGGAGATATGTGGGTTTCTTCCTATTTGGAGGAGATTGCCGAGGATCGGCCATGGCTTTGGTCCCGGTGGTAAAGGTGAAGCTTTGAGGGTTGTTGGAGATGGGTATATGAAGTGCTTGAAGATGAAGAAGAGAAGAGGTGGAAGGACTAGGAAGAGAAGTGAGAGGAGATTTGAAGTTTGATCCATTATTGCTTCTGGAAATGCTCCACACACTCTGGTTAGATATTGACTTCGCAATCGCAACCATACAAGAAGTCCTATTCAATATTTGTCGTTTGATTTTGATGATAAAAAAAACAAGACATGCAATCAAAGACCCATACATGTTTAGAAAGTCTCAAGATGATCTCATAGATTTGTACTTGATTACATAAATAAAACTATGAGATGGGTCAGTAAATAGGAAAGTTGGTGGTGTTTTTATTGAATAGTTTATAAAAAAAAACCACAAACTTCTGTTTTTATTCCGATTTTATTTTGAGAATATCTGTAACGCCCTAAATCTGGTTTTGACCGGACTCGAGACGTGAACAAAAAAAAAGATAAATAAATAACAATCACTAAAATAACTTTAAGTGAATAACTTCAAAAACGGTAAAAAAAACCGAAACTAACCAACGAGTCAGAATCTCAAAAAGTAATAAAAACAATAGGTTTAATACATAAATGAAAGAGTGCGTCTCTAATAAGATAAACTCTCGGACCTCAGCAGCTCCCGAGCTCTGAGACCTCTTACAGCCTACTCAGCAAAGAAACCTGTAAAACAACAGTAAATACGAAGGGGGTGAGCTTTCGCTCAATAGGAAAAAGTAATAAGGTAAAGAAACCCCTGTTAAAACATAAAACCAATCAATACAATTATTCAAAGTTTATAATTAGAACGATTAAACAAAATGAGCTGTAAATATCGATCAATAGGAGTTCCAATACTTTAAGGAAAGTGACACTCAAAGAGATCAACGGAAAATAACGGATGTAATACTTTAGAGAAAGTAACACTCAAGGATATTAATAGAAGGAGAACAAATTTACCAAGGGGATTAATTATAGTGACACACAAATACCGACAAGCTGAATGTCAAATCTCATGACTCCGATCCGTACACTGACCGGTACATCATATCAGATTGTCCCTTGGTCCAAAGGATACACATGCCGTCAGGACTTCCCGAAGCATTCCCTCAGAATGCGTATCATCGGAGGTCCCGGAAATGTCTCCAAAGGACCACAGATCATCGGGACGAAACAAGTAACATATCGTACCGGAAACGCACATCGGCCTAGATATCTTCCCGGAATTACCCCCTCGGGGTAAACAGTCACACGCCATACCGGAAACGCACATCGGCCTAAACGTCTTCCCGGAAACGCACATCGGGGTACATAAACATATACCATACCGGAACCGCACATCGGACTAGGTATCTTCCCGGTATGTCCATCTCGGGGTCCACACTCACATCATACCGGAACCGCACCTCGGTCTAGATGTCTTCCCAGCATGTCCACCTCGGGGTGCACACTCGAAACACACGAAAGCATAACACACACAATACAGTCACACACAATATCAAACCAAGCTTACCATCATTACTTACCAATCATACCCATCGGTCTATCACTCACCCGATCATACCGTTAAGCACAATCAACACCCATTAACACAAAAATTCAACAAATCAAATTACATTCATTTCATTCATTCAACCAATCATAACACGGATCAATCATTCACATAACGAATATCGTAGTTCAATTAATCTAGTTTGACTCTTATCTTATCCTAAGAACGGAACATGCATCGATCTTAAGGCGAACAAACATCGGTAAATACAATCAACAAGCAATCCTAAGGCTCGACATGACCATTCTACCAGCACGGAAATTTCCCAAGATATTGAATGTAAAACTCCACTCATTCAAAAGGGTAATATTTTGAAATATGAAATGTTGGGGTAGATTTTTGCAACTAGTGAATTTCTAGAAGAAGTAAAATGTTAGTTTTATCGGCTTGAAACGTCGTGGGTGGAAACCGAGTAGGAAAACTGGATCGACTTCAAAAGAAAAAGAAAAAAAAAGAGATTTAAAAAAAAGGGATTATAAAACTTGACGCCCTGCGGGTTTTAATCGCAAACTTGAGCACGACAAGTGCACCGGCCGTCAAGTAGTAATCGGATTTGAAGTCCGGAATATCGAGCCCAAAGGAGCAATAGACAATCACTTACTATTCAAAGTTCGTAGCTAAACTGTTTCGGTAAAAATCGAGTTTTTAAGTTTGGAAAATAAACCTATAATGACTAAAAAGAAAATACAGAATTTAACAGAGAGCTTTCTTATCTTGAATCAAATGATGAAAATTCTAGGATATAGGGTTCATAGAGTTCATTCCATAAAGTCAAATATACTCGATTGTTGTGATGAAGACTTGAATTAGAGGCAACGAGTCATCTCAACTCTAGTCCTAACTTCTTTCGAACGATTCGGACCCTAATGGAATCTAACCACCGAGTTCTTTCGAATCACGATGTAGGAAGACCCAAAGCGTTAAGCTCTATGCCAACTTCTAACTTTCGACCAACCAAGCCTATAGCTATTGCAATTGTATTAACCCCGCTAGTTCTAGCTAAGGTTTAAATCCAACCTATGATCGATTTTTGACTTAATTAGAATCCTCCTCTTTCGAGCGACGAATCCTAATTCGAAACAATTACCAAGCCTACACGGGAGGTAAAGCATTAAGCACAAATCAATCATAGACACTAATATAAATCAACAACACCACAATCGAATCATTCAAAATATGGAAATCCCTACTCTAATCCCCCATAGCCCTAGAAATTGGGGGTTTAGGTGTTCATGGTGAGAAAATGCAAGAGTGAAAAGAGACAAACAATTAAACTCATAATCAAGATGAAAGTAGAGATACAATCACCAAATTAGTTGTCTAAGGTTGCTCTTCCTCTTCTTCGATCTCTCTCCTTGATGCTCTTGTAAATCCACCAAAGAAAATCCCTTGTGTAGCTAACAATTGGAGCTTGTCTCCAAAAATCAACACCCAAATAAATCTCCAACAGTTCTTTACCCAAAAAAATTGATCCTCAACAAATAATCTATGACAAAAAGCTCTCCACAATTCTATAGAAAAAATAAAAAAAAAGAAAACTATACAAAGTCGTCCTCTGGTTCGTGCTCTGTTCGTGTGCAAAATTTCAAAAGGAAGAAGATGCTCCTTTTTCAGAGTTGCGGCGCTGCTTCAGAGGCAATAGGGTTGGTTTTGGGGGAAACACGCGTCAGCAGAGGAGTGGGCGAGCTGGGGCGGACAGGTGGCAGGCTGGCGAGAGACTGGCGGCTGGGTGGACCAGGCTGGGACAGGTAGCGCCACGTGGGCGAGCCACGCGGGCAGGAGCGGGGCCGGCGGCTGGGCTGTACAGGTGTCACGCAGGGGACGTTTGACGGCGCCACGTGTCAGGCAGAGAGGAGTGGCGGTTGGACAGGTGTCAGTTTCTGACTTGTTGCTTCATTTTTGCTCCTTTTCCGCTATTTTGCTCGCTCCGGCTTCGTTTGAGCTCCGATTGATCTCGTTCTTGCGCCAAAAAATTCCTATTTTCAAGACCTACAAAACAAGACCAATCATGAATATATTTTGAAGAGGACAAAATCGACCCTCTTGACGGTCCACAAGCACAAAATACCCAAAATGCATCGAGAATCCATCGGAACACCGAACATATCGATAAAATCAGTTATTCATGCTAAATCTAATATATGATAGAAATTCGGGACCAAAAGTCTATATAACTCGATATAAAGTGGCCCAATTATGTGTTAAAATGCGCATCAATTGGGCTGGGCTGGGCCGGGCAAACCAGGCCCGAACCGCAACCCGGCCCAAACTTCCAACCAGGCCCAGGCCCGGGTTATATAAGCTGTGTGTTAGGGTTCGGCCTCATTTGTTCAGCCGTCATCACGCGTCTTCTCCTTCCCTCTGAAACCGATCCAGATCCCATCTCCCTTCCTCAATTTCTCTCCGTCCAAACAGGGTCGTCGGCCACCTTCCAGTCGACGACGCCGACCATCCCCCGACATCTTCCGTTCCTCCCTCACCATTTCCGTCGCCGGACGTGCACCGCGCCGTCCCAACCCTCTCCGACCCCAACCTGCCTCTCTCTCACCGAGTTCTTGCCGGCCGTCCTTGCCCCTCACCCTTTCTCCGTCTGTGTCTCCCTATCCCGAGTCCTCTCCGCTCAGACGAGCTCACCAGCCAGCCGAGCTCCTTCTGTCGCCGCCCTTCGTCCTCCCTTTTCTCCGTTCAACCGAAGCCGTCGGCGTCACCATGCTCGTCCAGTCGGGACGAACTCGCCGGAGCGTCGCCGGATCTGGGACGAGAGCCATCGTGCTCCGCCGCTCCCACGGCCGCGCAACCACCGCATCACCACCGTCATCCTTTCCCCACAGTGAGAGTCTCACCCACGGGGTTTGGTCGCCGGCGATGTCTTCGCCGGTGGCCGGATTCTTTTCCCATTTTTCCTCTCCCTTTTACTTTTCTGTCCCGAGCTTCTTCCCGAACCTTGCTTTGATTCTGGATTGTGCTGATACGATTTCTCGTTTTGGATCTGGTTGTTTGGAGTTTAATTTGAAACACGAAATCATTGAATTTAATTTATTAAATGGGAAATTAATCTAAATCGAGTTCAGATCTTATTAGAAGAGGAAAAGACGGGATTTTGGGACTGTTGGACAAAACTGAACTGATTATGGAACGTTTTTTTGGAACGAGTAACCTGGACGAATAAAACGGACGTTTAAACGAGACGATAAAAAAATCGGACTTATACGGGACTAAAAGTGGAACGATGAATCGGGCCTTGAAACCCGTGTCCCGAGAACCGTGCCTCGAAACTCGCGTCGTGGGATTCGTGCATTGGGAATTGTGCCTCGGTTTACGTGCACCGGATTCTGTGCTTGGGTTCTCAAACCCGACTCTTCGATTAATCCCGCTTTTGACCCGTTCGAGTTTAAAGGGAAACGTATTGAATTTACCTAGGACTGTACTTGACCTGATCGTAAATTTGAACTGTTGTAAACCCAGACACCGGCTTGGACTTCGCCCGAGAAGACGGAGTAGGCCCGGACTGCAGCAGCTCGGAGAAGTATTAGAGGAAGACCGCAAGGTAGGTAAAGTCTTAACTTCTCATTTAAATAACGCTTAGTATGCCTATTAGGTTAATAAAATTGGAAAGGTTCTAGAATTGCATATAGGATGCGAATAACTAGATTAAATGTCTTTCAATTACTAATAAACGGATGTGTCTAGTAAGCATGCTTAGGATGTGAAATCACTAGCATAGCTCGCTTTCAATACTTGGGAATTGATTTACTAGTAGAGAGGTCGTGATGAGCCCTCGGATTAGTTGTGTGTTAGCTTCACATGCTTGTTTGCTGGTCATTAGGATAATCAAGAGTCTAATGAAACTAGATCGAATGCATGCTTGAATGTTTGAATGTTGAACTTGAATGCTTGAATCGTTGGTTGATTGATTGAATGCTTAAATGATTGAATGGTTGATCGAGTATGACTGGTTGTGCCAAGGAGGCACGATCATGTGATCGATTGAACGGTGGAGAGCAAGTGGTAAGTGATGGTAAGTGTAATTATGGGTATGAATCCCGTGTGGTGTGTATTGATGAACATGTGTATTTCTATGATTGGTTATTGAGCCTTCGGGCAATGGTTATGGACCATGCGGGGCATTGTTTGAGTGATCCTGCGGGATATTGATTGCGGACCCTGCAGGGCATTGTTTGATAGATCTTGCGGGATACCGGTTAGGGTACCCACATCTTTGAGGATTCCGGTGTGGGGATGGTTTATGGGAATGATTAATGGTGATTTGGTATGGTACCCACACCGTTGAGGATTCCGGTGCGGATAATGGTTTACCCTGCGGGGAATTGGTTAGTGGATATACACCGTGGAGGATTCCGGTGCGGATAATGGTTTACCCTGTGGGGCATTGGTTAGTGGATATACACCGTGGAGGATTCCGGTGCGGATAATGGTTTACCCTACGGGGCATTGGTTAGTAGATATACACCGTGGAGGATTCCGGTGCAGAGTATTGTTGGACCCTGCGGGGCATTGGTTGTTGGACCTACACCGTGGAGGATTCCGGTGTGGGTATTATGGGTCCCTACGGGGCAATTGGACGGTTTTACCCTGCGGGGATTGATTGCTTGTTGTTTCACCCGAGTGTATGCGTCCTGCGGGAGCATTACCTTGGTTCCCTATGACTTATGGTCCTTTGGAGACGTTTCCGAGAATCCCGACGATAAGCGCCCTCAGGGGTTGTTACCGGTAGCCTCGACGTTAAACGTCTTTGTGATGTCATGCGTCTCCTTTGGACTGAGGGAGAATCCGACATGACACAACGAGTATTGTGGATCGGAGGGTGGCAACTTCATGTCCCACGGCATTTATTGAATGCTCTATCCTTTATTGATTATTTAAGAAGTACTTTGATTCCCTTATTTTCCTACGATCATTATTGACTCTTGAAATTGTTAAACATTCGGTTTGCCACCGTATTTCATCATCGGTTTGGTTTCTCGTTTTATTAAGATTTGAATGAACTTGTGAACTCCTTTTTATTAAACAAAAAGGGTGACCTGGTTATGCATTTTCCCTACTGAGTGTAAGCTCTCCCCTCCTGTCTTTGTGGTGTTTCAGGTGTTGAGCGGGAGCAGTATTAGCCGGACTCTCGTAGCTCGGGAGCTTGAGGGTTTATCTAGTTTAGAGACGTGTACTCCTTTATGTTAGACATTGTGTTTTACCGTTTGAGCTGTGGCTCTTTACATTTTGAAGGATTTATATCATTTGGAAACTTTATTTTATTTTATTATTCTTGTTTTACTGTAAATCTTTGGTCACGTCTCGAGTCCAGGAAAAACCGGATTTGGGGCGTGACATTGAAAGTGATTAATCTAGTGAATCACATCCTATATGCATAATAAGACTCGTCCGGTTATTATTATAATTGAAAAACGGTTATTCTAGTGAATCACATCTTATATGCAATCTAGGACCTTTCCGATTATTATTATCCTATAGACATGCTATTAGCGTTAATTAAATTACCAGATGAGTTTAGTACTTTTCCCTACCTCAAGAAGAACCAACAGCTACGTCTCCTAGTTGTTGACGTCCGGGCCTATCTCTGGTCTTCTCGGGCGAAGTCCAAGTCTGGGTTTTTTGTTCACGTCTCGAGTCTGGTCAAAACCGGATTTGGGGCGTGACAATTTGGTATCAGAGCCTGGTTTCATTTTGAAATTTTTTTCTTTTCTTTTTCTTTTGCAAACGATTACAATTTTCAACTCGTTTTTCCAACCTCGACGTTTCAAGTCGATAAAAATAATATGTTACTTCTTTTAATTGAGACGGTCTTTACAATAACCGATGTTATTATTATTAAAAAATTTAAAAGACATTATAACGGTCAAAGCCTCCGAAAGAATTTTGGCTAAAAAAACTCTGAGACAAGATTATCGGTCCTAAAATAGGTGACGATATTTATAAATAGTAATTAAAACTAAAAAGTTCAAACTGCTAAGAACCGCTCAAAGTAATGCTTAAATGTTGTTTGATCCTTGCTTTCTAAGGGCTTTTTTCCTCGTGATATGGACGATCGAACTTGAACCTAACTGTCTGATCGGGAGGTGGCTTAAACCAGGTACCCCTACCAAATTAGGTCCATGAAACCATGGGTTCCTATCATCCTTCATGGTGGGGCTGTTTCCTAGCCCTCGCCTGATCTTCACGCGGCTCCCCCATAATGTCTCTCTTCTGACCCGATGGGCCAAGTGGCATCCAAGGTGGACCCGACAGCTTCACAAATGGGTCAGACCCAAAAAGGCCTATCTTTGAAGAATACCCAACCCCTCGAGGGTAAGGACTGGCCCCGATACGACCCTTAATCCCGAGATACGGGTTAGGTATCGTGTCCAAGGCTATAAGGGGGTCCTTACCCCGAGACGACCCGACCTTAGGTATCGTGTTCGAGGTTAATGGTGCGAACCCCGATGGTGGTGGTGCGTCCGTACCACAAAGTGTGATTCCCTCCAAACAAAATAACAACTTTATTTTGTTCAATAATGATGCACAGTCAAAACAACAAGACCATTAGAAGCGACTCAATCCAGAATTAGTGTTTCTTCCAAGGAACAAGACACAAAGGTTGTTCCTTGTGCAATGTTAAGAATTGCTCTTCATTCATGTCTAGATTTGAAGGATCCTCATTATTTGGAAGACACCAATCAAAACAATGCACCAAGTGAGCCAGAATGAACAGAACTTGCTTCACACCTAGGGACTGTCCAGGACACATTCTCCTCCCAGAACCAAATGGTATGTACTCAAAATACAGTCCTTGAAAATTCACCTTATTGGGCTGCAGAAACCTTTCAGGCTGGTAGCACAAAGGATCTTCCCAAGCTGCAGGGTCGCGCCCAATCGCATACACATTCACAAGCACTCGAGTGTCCTTTGGGATCGTGTAGCTCATAACTTGACAAGTCTCGACTGCTCGGTGTGGAAGGAGAAACGGCACTGTTGCGTGGAGTCTTAATGTTTCCATGACACAAGCTAGCAGATATTGAAAGCGTGGAAGATCAGATTCTGTAATGGAGTCTTGGTTGATCTCTGTTTTGAGTTCTTTGTTGAGTTTTCTCATTGCTTCCTTGTTTCTTAGCAGCTCCGACATTGCCCACTCTACTGTTGTTGTTATAGTATCTGTTCCTGCTGACAAAATTTCCTGCACAACAACATTCAGTAAGCACAACTGATGTATATAACTATGATAGGCCCTCAACTACAACTTTTAATCGAATATGTTTGTTAAATCCTATTATATAGTCTACCATGCACCTGCTCCCAAGCAGATGTATCCACTTAGGTCCGAACCTCTGACCTCAAGGAGGTGAGCCAGTCTCCAACCATCAGACCGGGTCAACCCGAAAGGTGAGAATCAAAGTTTGCTAGTGTACAAATGACTCAAATCTCAAAATCACAATAGGCACAAAGAACCTATAATTGAGAGCTCATCTATCATATTTGAACCTATAGTTTAGACTAACTTAACTTCTAATCTCCTTTCACCCTTGTTCCCAAGGAAATATACCCACTTAGGTTTGAACCTCCGACCTCAAGGAGATGAGCAAGCTCTCTAATCACCAGGCCAAGCCAACCCCAGAAGGCAAGGATCAAAATTTGCTAGTCTACAATGGTTCAATCTCGAAATCACAACAGGCATATAAAACCTATAATTGAGAGCTCAGCTATCAAATTGTTTGCTTACAGGAACCAAGTAATTGATCTGGTCATCAGCAAATCCTTTGGCAATCAAAACATCCAAAAAGTCTCTGTGTTCTTCAGTATCATCAGTGTTGCTTCTTTCTCTTCTCTGCTTGATCACATCTTCCCAAATAGCATATAATTTCTTAGCGAGAACCAATCCTTGCTTCTTGAGACCCTGAAGATCAAATTTTGCAAACATGGGGTAAAACTCAGCTACATTCCCAACATAACCCACATGTTTCTCAGCCAGAAACATGACCTCCTTCAATTTCCCAGGCCCTCCATCTCCATAGCAGCAAAAGTCCTTTGAGAACATGAGGCTAGTCATGGAATTGTACACAGTCACAGACACAACCTCTGCAATCTTCACAACTTGCCCTTGTTTGGTACCCAGAAACTCCACCATTTCCTTCACTTTCGCGTCTCTCACCATGGCCGTCGAGTCTAGAACTTTCCCAGATAAAAGCTCGGTCCTGCACAAGGAGCGCAAGTTCCTCCACCGGTTATTACAGTCGGACCAAACAAGCGACAATCGACTGGTCTCGAGACCTGGGATATTTGTGACTTCAGGAGGGGATCGAGCGGAGAGAAGGGCGTCATGGGTTTTGAGAATTTCAGCTGCTGCTGCAGCAGAAGAGCCGATTACGACGAGTTGAGAGCCGAGCTTGAGTGAAATCAGAGGTCCGTGAAGCTCGGCGAAATGGGTAAGGGAAATGTGTGGTTTTCTTCCTATTTGGAGGAGATTGCCGAGGATCGGCCATGGCTTTGGTCCTGGTGGTAAAGGTGAAGCTTTGAGGGTTGTTGAGGATGGATAAATGAAGTGCTTGAAGATGAGGAAGAGAAGCGGTGCAAGAGCCAGGAAGAGAAGTGAGAGGAGATTGAGACCTGATGAAGATGAAGTTTGATCCATTGTTGCATCTGGAAATGCTCCACACTCTGGTTAGATATAGACTTCGCACAACCATACAATAAATCATATTCTTTTTATTTCGGTTCTTTCTCCCTCATTTGTAGAAAGAAACAAAACATGCAACCAAAGTGGCAAAGTCCCATAAATTTGTTGAATGTCTCAATATGATCCCATAGAATTATAGCTCGATTACAATAAAACAAATGTATGAGATATGGTCTCAAATCTCAATATTGAATTGATATATTGAAACAAATATATATGAACTGAAATAAGAAAAACGAGTCTAAGATTTTTATACAGGTGCGTAGAAAAGGGATGGTAAGTTTAATCAGACGTCCTGAGAGCACCCACAGTCGTGGGCGAGATGGCGTTGGCGAGGAGAAGTCGTCGACGAGGAGGAGGCGGGGAGCTGGCGAGGAGCAGGCGAGAAGCGCGCCGACGAGATAGTGAGACGTTGACGATCTCGCTGGCGAGGAGAAGTTGTGGGTTTGATTTGCAATTTTTTTTGTTTTATACTTGCTTTTTCCTCATCTCGCCGGCGGCTCCTCGCCACCCACTGCAGACATCGTTGGCGGTGAGATGCTTCAAAAATTATATTTTATATCATCTCGCCGGCAGCCGGCGAGATGACTGTGGATGCTCTGAATGTAGTTTCGATTGTCTATGATCGATAATTTGATGTCGTAAAAAGACATGTTGTGGAGGACAATTGATTTTCTTTAGATATTTTAGGAGGTACAATAATTTTTTACCTATAATCTTTTTAAAGATCGATGATTCAAAAATAGGGTTTTTTTTGTCCTTTCGTCTAATAAAATTCGTATTTTCTCTTTAAAAAATATTTATTTACAATCATTAAAAAAAATGACTACAAATTATAAATATATCAAGGTAGTTTTTTGCAATCATTTCTAACATAAATTAATTTCTTCTAAACCCTCAGTTAAAACCACTCCCTCTCCAAGCTAGCATTTTTCTTCTCTTCGGGAGAACAAATCGACTTCCATAGCACTGCCTCCGATCCTCTGAAACCTCAGTCTCTCCCAATACAAAGGATAACCTCGATACGATGTCTCTTCTCAGAACAATCTCATTCGTCAGACACCAAAACCCTTCTCATTTCCGCAAACCCCTCACGAGAACCCTCTGCACTTCTCTCCAAACCAAGCAAATGGCCACCGAATCGAACGATTCAGACCAAACCGATGAAACCCAGATGAAGAAATCGAACCCGAAGCCTCTAGACGTTCTCTTCAAGCAAGCAGTTGGGTTGTCCCCAAAACCCGAGGACAGTGACGGCGAAAGCGAAGGGTCTGAGGTGAAGACGAGGTTGAGGAACCTGGAGAGGGGGATGAGTGAGCTGAAGAAATCCATGACCTTACGTGCTGTGTTTACCTCTGAAGAAAAGCCAATGGTGTTTAAGGATCTCTCTCCTGACATGGAAATGTTTGTGTGTCATTTGTTTAGTGAAGGGTATTTTAAGGATGCTAATTTCTTGCCTGGGAACAGATTGGATTTTAGCTGTTTTGGAACTGAGTATAGCCGCAGGTTCGTCAAATTTGCAGCAATGAAGTTTGGGAAAGACCACCCTGAGATTGCCCAGTAAGGAAATTATCTTCTTTGTCTTGCTTCTTTCATTTTTGATTGTTCTCAAACATGGTGATGTTTGGTACTATTGCATAAATTGTGCATCTTTAATGCATTCCTCAATTGGGAAGATGAGTTTGAACAGGTTTAGGAGATAGAAACAAACTACAAATTGACCTTTAAGATAATTAATCATTTAGCTAGTCATCGGAGTTCTTTCTTGGATTAAGGTTTGCTATTGTGTGGTTTATGGATCAGTTCATAAATGCACTACAATGTCTTGTTCATGGTCAGTTTTATTGGAGAAGTTGTATGTTGATTAACTCTCTTTTGTTTCCTCCATGAGTATTATGGTAGCCTCACCTTCTTCCATATGGTATAATCCATAGGGAAAACTTTATTTACATATCCACTTTGACCTTTCATTATCAAAAACACCCCTTAAAGGTCAGGAGTTATGAGTAATATACTGTCACCTTTCGTACTAATCAAAAACACCTGGATTTACACTAGAAAATGTGATAGGTTTATCAGGAATACACTGTGACCTTTCTTATTTCTCAGTGGTTTTGGGGGGACAAAATGACCCAAATTCGTGTGTTTTTGTTGATAAACGAAAGGTGACAGTGTGTCATTGATAACACATCACCTTTATAGTGTATATGTTAGAAACAAGTCTAGCTACACCTAACTATCACCTAGGTATACCTAACTATTTTTTCCGTTGGAGAGATACCCTAACTTTCCAAAATTTTCACTTTACTACCTTTCCGTTAGTTAGCTTTTACGAAAAAAAAGGGTCACGATCCATGCACGTGACCTTATTTTTCCAAAAATGACATAAATGCCCTTATACACATTGCTATTTTCTCAATAACTCTCCATCATTATTTTCCCAATAATGATAAAGAGTGAAAATGAGGGAGAAATAACAATGTGTATAAGGGCATTTGTGTCATTTTGGGGAAAATAAGGTCATGTGCATGGATCATGACTCTTTTTTCGTAAAAAAACTAACGGAAAGTTAGTCAAGTGAAAATTTTGGAAAGTTAGGGTATCTCCCAGACGGAAAAAAGAAATAGTTGGTGTTGCTAGATGAAAATCATGAATAGTTAGGTGTAATTTTCCCTAGAAACAAAGGTTAAAGGAGGGTGTTAATAAAGTTAACTCTAATCTATATTTTGGGTCTTCCAGACGTTTATCATGTGGTGACTTGGAAAAGGTGGCTCTCTTCGGCTGCCCTGTGCTCAGCAAAAAGGATGTTGCTGCTGCCAAACGAATGCGTAGGTTCTTCAACGTTGAAGAGGCCACTGTGAGCTACTTTTTCCCATTTAACCGTTAGTTTCTCCTGAAAACTTCCCGTTTGCAACGGTACCTACACTAAACACGAGCAAATTCATTTTCTGTCTCCTATAGGTATGTTGTAAATGCATGTTAAAGGAGTCGTGCCCGTTTGTAGATCAGATGGGTTATGATGAGGCCAAGGTGTTGCGCTTGGGAGATGTAATGAGGGTCATAACATTGTATGCATTGGAGTCTTCTCCACCACAGTTGATAGTGCCTGATGAAGTGAAGGCTTCAGTTACTCTTTTGTTGAATGAGATAGTGAAGCTAAGTAAAAGTTGTCCGTGAGGATACGATATGCCCCAGCGAGGAAATCTTATTCTAGGATTCTAACCTCTGACCACCAGGCCAACCCAAGTGGGCCCAACTCCAAAGCCCCTTGACAGTTTTGTTACTCTCTATTAACGTATTTCGGTCTGTTACTATAAATGGTTTAGTTTATTTCATCTTGTGCTTGTGCGAAGGAATGGATGGCGGTTGTTTTCTTCATTTGGATGCAGTTTTTGCTTTCTATATGATTCCGAAAGATTGTATACAGCTTCAAGTTATAGGATTCTAACATCCATTTGAAATGAGACAGTTGAAGTTAGGTTCTGCTTCAAGTTCTGGGAAGGAGAGATGATCAAAGACCGACCAAATGTTTTGACATGAATATGTGAAGGTATTGCAGTTGGAAAAGTTGAGCAAGCAAAAAGAATGGTTATAATTATCAAAGAACTTCTACCCTGGCTAGTTTAGTTCTTCAGTGTGTAATCTTTTGTAACACTTGTATCAGCAAACGAATACATGATCACTTCTATACATTTCTTCTCACATGTAATGTAATACGTACAAGGTTTCCAAATTCACAAGTAGAACTATTTTTATACATTTTTTTTTTGCTGTACAAATACATAATCTACTCAGGTCATTCGACTCTGCAAATCACCTAAGAATGCTTCTGATATAAGTTTGAGAGAGTTTGGTAGAGGATGGCAGCAGCAGGAGGTCTAGGCAATGAGCCGAGCAGAATGTCTGATGCACTTATGGAGGGATTACCATAGAATCGAGCATTTTCCTGTCTTCGGGTTGTGACTACACTCCCTTCAAGTGAGCACCCGACAAATGCACCTGTGAAGTCAATAGTATCGTAAGCGGATTCTTGGGAAATATCACAATGAAAGCTTGGATAGTAGTACAACATATATACTAGTTTACTCTTGCAGGTTGCAGCCATCATCTTTGATAATTGTAAAACAGTATCATGAACTTCTCTTTCTGTTGCAATTTGTATGGAAATGGCGATTTTGCCATTATAGTTTAGATTCAAAAAATAACAAGTAAAAAATAATAAATCCAAATTTTCATATCCCTTAATTTTCCTCCTAAGAAATTCAAGGAATATGAAATTTTGGAGTTTTTGTTCGTCAGTTATTATTTTGATTTTTTAATACAAAGTCAAACAAACAGACAAGCTCGGGCTCTTTTTTATTTATTTATGCAATTAGCAAAAAAGATGGCTACAAATTGCAAAAAGTAATACCTTTGGGTAATTTTTGCAATTATCCCATATAAACTAAATGAAGAGCTCTGTTCTTCTTATTTGACATATGATTTAGACCATTCATGCAGTTTCACACGAGAGCGGTTAAGCCATCAGCTTTAGATTAAAAAGAGAAGCAGTCAACAAAACGATATGATTTCTGAAACCAAGTGTAAAATCACCTCCCAAAACCCATTCACAAAAATATCAGATCAAATAGAAAAGTGGAGACCTGCAAAGGTCACAAACTGCCTTTTAAGTGTACCTTTACTGCAGCTGTAAGTATAGCAAGCAGCACAACCGCCATCACCTGCTCGAAGATCAGCTTCAGCTGCCCGCCCAACAATGCCGACCGCTGCACTCAAACCTGCTCCAACCGAGAAATGCATATTTCCACCAAATGTTTTGATTGCATCATTTGTTCTCAGAACAATAATGAAGTCTGTCAGTTCCCCTCCACCCTGTTTAACCAAACAGATTTGTAGCAAGATATTTTTTTCTAATTGATGAAGCAGAGGCTAAGGTAACCGTGCAAAGCAACAGCATATTACTATGTCAAGAAAGCTAAGTTGTGAACATCATGAAAATGGAGCTATTCATACCTGAGCTCCCCAACCCATGCCAAAGGAAGAAATGGCAGAAGGTGGAGACCAGGACCCGTCCTCTCTGCGAGCAATAACTAGGCCTGTCCCAATGTTGTAGGTCACCATCATACCAACCTTTGCAACAGTAAGGATTGCAAGGCCTTTTGCTTGTTTGAGAATTGCATCAGGTATAGACTTTTCAGGAAAAAGAGAACCAACCTGAGAATTATAAAAGTTAATGACACCATGAGTATTTAATTTAACCTATCGAAGTACGCAATCTAAGGAAAAACAATACTTACTAACAAGCTTTCTCTTAGCTACTCACTCATCATATACAGGCATAAGAGTGAAGTGGTGAATAAAAACTGTCATTTGATGTCCTACAATGCCCAATAAGAAGATGGGACTTCTTTAGACATGGGTGAACCATTTCTGTTACAAATGTTTTGTATGGATAAACTAGCCAAAGTACAAAGAAAGTAATTCTTACATGATTCTTAAAATGGCATGATCTTTTTTCAGGATATAAATCTTAATAGGCTCTGTTTGTATTCTAAACAATTGTCTTATAGTTCAAATAGGGAGCAGGTACCGACATAATTAAATACAAAGAAGGGGTAACTTCATTAACACACCCACTTTAACCTTTGTTTATCAATAACACACCGTAAAGGCAGGTGCATATGTAAAGGTAGGTGCATATCAATAACACACAGTCACCTTTCACTATCATCAATAACTCACTCAAAAATCGGGTTTTCAGCCAAAATTTTGGGGTGCTTTGGCCTGAAATCAGGTTTTTTGATGACACCGAAAGGTGACAGAGTACCTTTACAGTGTGTTGAGTTATTGATAAACAAAGGTCAAAGTGGGTGTGTTAATGATATTTTCCTACAAAGAACAGTGAAATAGCATTACCCTATTATATCCTTGAATGGTATTTGTGGCTTTGTAGATCTCATGTTCCATTGACTGCCCCCAAGGCAAATTAAGCCATGATCTCAAGGTACTTAAGTCGGTCCGATCATGAGTTGGCAACTGAGCAGCATGACTCACTTGATCCATTAAGTAAGATTGTACAGACTCAAGACGCACACAACATACATCACAGACTCTTTGTGGGTCAGCAGTTCGGAACTTTGCAGGCAACAAGCTCCTTCCCTTAGAGCACCGGTTACAAAATATCCCTCCACAGTAACGACAATGATGCCTGGAGCACATGATCGGATGAAACCTAACATTACAAAGCATGCAGGAACCAGCAGCACTGTCAGCCAACCATTTCGGTGGTTCTGCTTCGAGAATTTCCTTTACGTTACCAAAATTAGTCTCTGTAAGAGTTTGGGCCATCTCATTCCAGGCTTGCTCAAGAAGATGATCTGACACCCGGGAAAGCCTACATCCAACCTCATCACCTGATGCAAGTGCACTCACTTTTCCTCTCGCTGCACGTAACATCTCATAAACCACATCCCACATGGTCATCTCCTTGTCATCTCCAATGAATTGATCCCAACCCAAGTCTCCATCAGGGAAATAGCCGCCATCCAGAGGGAGACCTTTGTTCCAATCTTCACGTGTGTGTTCTGACATCGGTGGAACAGAGACAGGAATCCAAAACCCGGTTTCTTCAGGAAGTGGTGTTTCATAACAAAACAATTTAACCTTCTGCTGCCCAGTACCAGGAACTTGTTGTGTGTTACTTCCCGGTGAAGAAAAACGAACTTCACTTTCACAATCCCTATGATGTGTATTATCTTCACTCAAGACATGTGCTTCACTTTCACAATCTCTATGGCATGTGTTTTCATCATGCACAAGGTCATCGGTAGGTATCAAATTATTATGCTTTCTTTGGTCTGACACTTCCTCACAGGCATCCTGAAAACTCAAATTTATTTACAACCCAATAAATCAAATATAGGTAACAAACATCTTCCTGTTGACTAATACAGTATAGTATAAGGTTGCTCACTTGGGTTGGCCTTGATGGCCAGAGAGCTCTCTCACCTCCTTGAGGTAAGAGGTACGAAACCCAGTGGGTACATCTGCTTGGGAGCAGGTGTGGGTGGAGGTTAGGCTAGAAATTAGACTAGGCTAGAGTAGAATTTGCCAGCTTTCTTACTGATAAAAACCAGTATGGTAAACTAAGTTTCCTATGAATTCTATACTAGACAATCAAATCCTGTCAGTGATCAAGTATCACGATTCACGAACCATTGATAAGTGTGAGCACATTCTAAATTCAAGGCATAGCTAACTAAACCACTGCCCTAACCTAATACATCAGATGTTATAGATTTCTCAGGTTCTCCAACACCAAAGGAACTCAACACACACATTCAAAACCCAAAACTCCAATACCCAAAAAACTCTTCGTTTGTCTGTGAAACCTCATTAACACCACAATAATTGCACCACAGACTACTTAATGTGTATAAACCTATGCCTAAACAGAAAATAACTCAAAACTCATCTGCTTGATAGCTGATTAGCAAGACACAACAAAATAAAAAAAGGAAGCAAGGTTTCATATTCAAAGAGGTCCAAAATATACCCAATTCAAAGTAATTTTCAAAACCCATCAAGTTCAGATTTTTTCCCTTTTCACAGAAGCAAACAAATTAATAAAACAGAGAATTGAGGGATTGATATATTACCGGGAGAGATGGAGAATTGGGTTCGTAGTCATCGAGATGGATTTTCGGATGATGGAAGTGACCGTCCATTTGTGACAGAGCTTGCTGAGACTGAGAGGGGTCAGGAAGAGGATTTACAGAGACGACGATGAGTTTGAGTCTGTTTTTGGGAGAGGATGTAATGATCGAGAAGGGAAAGAGACGACACGCCATTGCCATGTCCGTCGAGTCAATGAAGGGTGGGCCTATAGCCCAACTCCAGCCCAAAATAATTGGGCGCAACCCAGCTTTTATGAAATAGAATTGGGCCCGACATAGGACGACAGTGGAAAATTAATATTAAATATGAATAAGTAAGAAACTTGTGTAATTAAATATGGTTTTCTCTGAAACAAAACCATACATTATCCACTACTTGATAACGAAAGTACAACGACCATTTTTTTTATTGTGATAAATACAAAACAAGCAGGTATTCATTTTATGTAATTTTATATATTTTGTAATCTCTTTTTTATAATCATAAAAAAAACCTTTAACTTATTTTGTATATATAATTTTATTTCAAAATGCTCTTTTACTATTATAAATTTAAATTTATTAAATAATAATAAAAGAACAAAAAATACAAATTATGATATCTTTTTAATTTAGGAGTATGACTTTTTTGATCTATTTATTAGTTTTCAAATTTAAATTTAAAGTTATAGAATTTTCATTTTATGTAAATTACGAAAAAAAAGGTTAATTCAAAGATATTTTTATACTTATTATTTTAGAGGAATCAACTTGATAAATATTATACATCAATATAAAGATTTACAAATAAACATTGAAACGTACAGGACAACAAATTTTAGATTCACATAACCAATAACAACATTTAATTGCATTCGTTGTGGGTTAGAGCGAGAAGCTCTGACTTCTCTCTAAAAAAAACCTTCGTTTTCTTCTCCGTCTTCTCCGACCAGGGCTCGCCGGTGACGGCCAGGGCCTCGACCATGGTTGAATCCGGCGAGACTCTCCTCTTCTCCCTTCGTCGTTCCCTTTCCCTGTTTCAGCCGAACGTTTGCCCTTCCTCCTCCACCTACCCTCGTTTCCTTCCCTCAAGTCTGATGTGGGAAGCATTTCTTAGACCCCTCGGTCGATATTTGCTCAAATCTGATACTTATCCCTCTTCTCGTTTGAACCCTAGCCGCCCGCCGTGTGTTTTTGCTTCAGATATGTTGGATTGGGGATTTTTCGACGACTCTTACCACTCCTCCGGACTCGTATTACCAGAGGTCGATGGATTTGGTGCTGGCTGTCACGCCCCAAATCCGGTTTTGGCCGGACTCGAGACGTGACTTGAAATAAACGAAATAAAATAGAAAACAGTAGTAAACTCCTTTAAAGCCGGAACGAATCCCAAAATATTTCTCAAGTAACTCGATCCAAAAACTCAAATATAATGTCAAAAATTCAACACGTAACATAAGATAAATAAAGTTCAACAATGTGGACCAACACGTCTCTAATACAACCCTCAAGACATCCTGAAGCTCCCGAGCCTCGAATCCCTTAGATGTCAAGTACGCCTGCACACACAACAAGTAAACAAGTAGGGGTGAGCTTATGCTCAGTAGGAAAAATCGTAACAACTTTAGTCTCCAATTTTAATAATAAAACTGCTTTAGTCCGATGTCTCGAAATCACTTAATACCTTTAGACCAAAAGATGTGATACACATATAAAAAGTAACAAGAACCCTAACGCATTCTCAAGAATAACGATGACTTCCCGAAGGATAAATGGAGAACACTATAATAAAAGAGAATACCATTACAATCGAGAACAAGTATATACTATTAACCAATGAAATACTATGGATTCAGTGTAAATAAAATAGTATCGTTTTCTCAAAGATAACATTAACTTAAAAGATTCTATAAAAGTACTATAACGAATCGTAGCTACTAAAATGGGAGTAAATAATGTCACACCAACCACTTGCTTTCTCAAGCCTCCGATCCACGGATAAATTCTGGTGTCATATCGGTTCCCATATTCCGATCCACCAGAGTACCCATATCATATCAGATTTTCCCTCGGTCCAGAGGTGGCACATATATCGGGGCTACCAGAAACCATCCCCTCGGGACGCTCATCATCGGGATTCCCGGAAATGCCCCCAAAAGACCATAGGTCATAGGGAACCAAGGTAGTGCTCCCGTAGGACGCATACACTTGGGTGAAAACACGTTAACCATTTCTCATAGAGTAATCCATCCAACTGCCGCGTAGGGTCCAATAACCAATGCCCTCAGGCTCCAATAATCAATCCCTGCAGTATCTAATAATCGAAGGCTCCAACAATCAATCCCTGTAATATCCAATAACCGATGCCCTCAGCCTCCAATAATCAACCAATATCCCGTAGGATCTGCCAACCACCAACGACCATAACACCACCGGATTACCCCCCCCCCCCCCCCCGGTGTAGTACCAAATCGAACAACCAAACATTTCAATAATAAGAGTAAGGAAAATACACTATAATTCATCCGTCAATCAACACTTATCGAATCATACTTTCATCACAGCAAAGACACTCATTAATGCTCCACACTTACCGTATACTTACCTGTCACGAACCATCGGTCCATCGATCACCTGATCGTACCGTTTGGCACAATCAATCATACTCGATCATCCGTTCAAGCATTAAATCATTCAACATTCAATCAATCAACCAATCATGTAAACATTCAATCAATCAATCAAGCATACGATTTAGCTAGTTTCGTTAGACTCTTAACTTATCCAATTTAAGCAATCAAGCATGTGAACCTAACACAACAACTAATGCGAGGGCTCATCACGACCTCTCTACCAGTAAAACAATTCACAAGTTTTGAAAGCGAGTTACACTAGTTATTCTCATCCTAAGCATGCATTCTAGACACATCCGGTTATTAGTAATTGAAAGACGATTATTCTAGTTATTCGCATCCTATATGCAATTCTAGGACCTTTCCGATTTTATTAACCTAACAGGCATACTAGTAATGAAATACTCGAGTAGTTAGGACTTTCCCTACCTTATGGTCTTCCTCTAAAACTTTGCTGTAAAGCCGGTTAGTCTCTCCTCCGTTCTTCACACGGGTTCCGGAGTGATCTTCGTCTCTCTAGCTCGGATCCAAATCCTTTCCTCCTCTTGAGCTCGGCTCACGGTCTTGGACCACAACAATACCAAAGTTAGTAATCCAACGGAGCGTTCCTCATCCAAAGACACATAAAAGCCTCCAAATAATAGAAACAAAGTTAAATGAATGATTTAGGAATCGAAAAGGCCTCAAAAGGAAGGGTTTTGGTTCTGGAGGTCCGACCCGGAATGTGACCCATTCCATGCCACTCAGAGGGCCGGAATGTGACCCATTCCATGCCACTCAGAGGGCCGGAATGTGACCCGTTCCGTGCCACTCAGAGGGCCGGAATGTGGCCCGTTCCATGCCACTCAGAGGGTCGGAATAAGACCCTCTCCATGCCTCGTTCCATATCAGTCCAGAACAGACCCTCCCTTCTTCCCCAACTCGGATTCCACGAAAATCACACCCAAAACTCCAATTCCATCTCCAAACAACTCCAAAATAACCACCAAAAGTCCCCAAACATCAACACCCTCAATGGGTTCATCAAAGCTTCATCCAAAACACAATCAAAACAACCTAACTTCACTACTTCTTCTCCAAGCAACAACCATTAGTGCTAGTTCTTCAAGTTCAAGCCAAAAACCCACAAAACCCAAACTAGAAAGTGGATGGAATGAGAAGTTTAGAGCATCCACACCTTTAGGATGTGTAGGAGATGAAGCTAACAAGCTCTAGGAGGTGAAATGGTGGAGGGATGAGCCAAAAAGCTTATCTTTTCTCTCTTTCTTCTTGCTCAAGCCAAATAGCTCCTATCTTCCTCTCCTTCTATCAAAACTCAGCTGGAACCAAGAGAGAATGGCTGAATTGTGTCCAACAATAGCCTTAAATGACCTAGAAATCAAATGACCAAAGAGCCCTTTCAAGTTCTATCCACTTTAAGGCTTTAGGGAGGGTCAAAAGGTCATTTCAACTCATTTTCTTCTCATCCAAGCCTCTAATGCCATGTGGCATTGTGGGATCCACCTTTTAATGAAATTCCAGCAGTCCAATTTTAATCGGAAAAAGTCGATAAAAGTCCGAGTTTGACCAAAAGTTGACCCTTACAAAATTACAGTCAAACTGAAGGAATGACAGCTAGGCTTTTTGGCCCCCAGAAAGGTCCCGAATGACTTCCTGAGTCTTCGGTTGACTTTTCTGGCCGAAAGTCAAACTTGTTTAGAATTCACCGGTTCGACCGGGATTGACCGGGGCGGTTCTTACACTGGCCATCCTCGAGCTTCAATGACAGGCGCGGATTCGACGGCCGGAAACGGTGCCAGTCCTTTATTGTGGTCCCCTTTCCACAAATCTGGGTTGAAATCGCCGGGTTTAGTTTGTTCCTACCCTCCCTTCCTTCTTTTTACCTTGTACCTTCCTCCCTTCTCCTTCTTCTATTTCCTTCCGCAGTTTTATATCAGATCTCAACCTACTTCAGATCTGGTGTCGGTAGCGTTTTCTTCCATTCGTGGAGGGTCGGGCAGCTTCGATTGGGTCGTGGGACGACTTTCCCCTTTTTTGGTGTGATTTTCGCTGGTTGGGGTTGCCTTTGCTGCTGTGGTGGTTCTTCTTCTACTCTCCTTTCTGTTCTCGGTGGCCGGCGCTTGTTTCAGACGTGGGACAACTTTCTTCGACCTCGCCGGAGAAGATTGTTGTGAACTGGGCCTGGTTTGTCATTCCCGGACGCGGCTTGCGAGACTCGCCCTTGGGTTTATATCCTTTACTTGTTCTGGTTTCCCTCTCTCTAAATTCGATCTGAACAGTTCTATTTCTCCGACCTCTGTTTTGGCGGAGACCCGACGATTCGTGTGTTGGCCGACGTCGGGGGTTTGGCTGGTAGCCTTTGTTCAGACCTGTTCTGGTCAGATTTAGAGGACTTTACCGGTATGGTGTTGGCCACTGGTGTGCCGGGGTTCATCTGACCCCGGTGAGTTTTGAGGGTTACTGGTGTGAGTTATACTATAGGGTTTTGAACGGTTTGTAATTGTGGGGCTTGGACTTCCTTTCACTGTGGTGGTCGCTTTTTCTTTTTTCCCTTTCATAGCTTCCTTCGGCCCCGTGCTTGGCCGGTGGTCGTTTTGATTTGTTTTGGCTTGGTTGTCCCTTGTGGGTCTGTTAGTGTGTTATGGTTTTCCCTTGTTGGCTCTTTGTTGTACTGATTGATGTATATGGTTTTAGACTACTCGTGTATTTCCCTTTGTTGGGTAGGTTGTGGTGTTAGGTTGTTTTGTTTCCGCTTAGGTTGGTTGTCCCTCGATGGACGGTTGTATTGGTTTTTAGTTTTATGGTTTGGACGAGCTGCGTCTCGATTCTAGATTGCTTAATGGGCGTCAAATCCGGGGAGATAGCCTCTTGTTGTACCCATTCATTGGGTTAGTTTCTGTTTTGAGGTGCCGCTGGCATTCTCTGTGTTGTTTGAGGAAGTACCCTTGGCCATGTTTTCGATTAGAAAACACGGTTTTTATAAAACAAAAAACTTGCTGATAAAAAAAAACAAATTTTAGATTCATTAGAATACTCTATAAGGTACAATATACTACACAACAATAAGTACACATAATTATGTAATAAGTACAATTATTTTTTCTTGGCTATCGGGCTTATCGGTGACGACGACGAGGGGTGACAAATACCCTCGCCTCGATCAATGAGGACCTCGTAGTCTAGTGGAGGTCCACCAGCAACACTGTTCCATTAGGCGCATGGTGGCAGAGGTTCCACCAAGATCTGGTATGGTACTCTCCTACTATCTCGGAGGTCAACAATCCCGCATTTTGGAGCCATATCTTTATCATTCTAGGGAGGACGACACACGTTGACAACCCGAAGAGTATTCAGTCCGCCACAATACTTTGCCAGCAATCAGTCTGCTTTACCCTAACTTTCGGTTCAAATTCGTTGTATCGGTGTATACAGACACTATCACAATATCCTCTTCAGAACATCTCAGTGAAAGGTTCGATGCCTTAAGCTCTTTTATTTTGTGTTGAGTTTCATATTATATTATTAGGACTATATTTTCAGTTTTTTTAGTTTGGTGTTTCATAATTTATCTATTTTTAAACACTATTTATCTATATATTCACTCGTTATCCTTTTAAAAAAACTCCACATAGGATTTTTTTATTTAAAAAAGGAGTTACAAATTATAAAATGGGATATACCTTTTTTTTTGTAATTATCCATTTTGATTTGTTTGATGAAGATAAAGAAGCGCGAGCCAATCCGCTCTTCTACGCTCCAAAATTTACGTGACGCGGACTGAGTCAAAACGTGCCTGGATGGGCAGTGAGCGTGTGTAAATCCCCCACGCGTAACGCCACCATTCCCCTCCGACGAAATGGTCCGCCACGTGGCGTCCAGGAAAAAACGGGTGCGCATTTCACTCCCCCGCGTACTTTAGTCGGGACTTCCATCTACCCTTGGTCTCCTCCTTCACTGTTATCTCTCGCCGATTCCCACCAAAACTTAACCTGTCCGTTTCCGATTCCCAGATTTGGCTCCATTTCCTCGATCCTTCTTCTTCTGAGAAGCCCTAAATTCACTTTCTGTTTCGTTTCATTTCTCGCCCCGTTTCCACACCTTCCAAACGTCGAAAACCCTGTTTCTAGACCTAATTCGGCTTTCGTTTGAGGCTGAGTTTTGCAGATTCGATGGTTGTTCAGAGGAGAAGAAAGATGTCTAGAGCGTTTCTATGATAAAATAACATAACCCATATATTTTGCCCTTCCTTGCAGCGATTTTGAGGTAATAAAGTCCCAGATTTTGCTTATTACTGCTGATTTTTAGCGGATTAAGGGTTTTGGTAGTGCGTGATTTTGGACATCTAGTGGCTTTTGGGGTCGCGGTCCTTATTGTCTGTTGATCTGATAGCTATCAGTTTGTGGAGTTTTTGTACTGAAGGCCTGAGAGAGTATTCAACGATTGGCATAGAATT
Source organism: Erodium maritimum (assembly GCA_963921825.1). NCBI lineage: Eukaryota > Viridiplantae > Streptophyta > Magnoliopsida > Geraniales > Geraniaceae > Erodium > Erodium maritimum. The sequence continues at coordinate 384,097 of OY997592.1, forward strand.
TTTAGGAGATGTCTGTGGAAAGGCCATTTGAGGCATGGGAGGAGGTGCAGCGTCAAGGCCATGACTTGGCGGACCGGCTTGCACAAGGATTTAATGGTTTGATTCAGTCTCACCAAATAGCCCCACCCTCCTTCCCTTGGCCAAACCATTCCAAGTCAAAACTATTTGACATTGATTTCCCAAGCAAGAAATTTAGGAAAAGGGATTTTGTGTTGGCAAATGACAAATTGAGGATTGATGGGATTTCTGCAATTCTAGACATTGGCAGTAGGATTGGGCAGGCTGGGGCGGATTTCGGGGCCACTGTGAATGGGGTGGTGCATCAGTTTGTTAGGCGGTTTCCGGTGCCCTTTAAGCTAGATGACTTTGAGGCATCAATGGCTCGGATGGATGCTCGCAGGAATAGGCAGAGTGCTGGTGTGGGTGTCAAAACTGAGGATGATTTGGAATTGGGTTTACTGAAGGAACGATTGCGGAGCATAGGTTTTACTGAAAATGATGACAGAGGAAACTGGTTGGTTGATGAGGAAAGCGCGGGCTCTACCTCAAAGTCAGGTAGACAGCTTGCTAGACCACAGGTAAAAACTTCAGATATTGTTACATTTATGGTTATGAATAGCTTTTATTTGATGTTTTCAGGTGTGTGCTTCTTCAAATATAAGGTTTAATGGAAAAAGAAATCTACATGTACGGGTGAAGGCCAAACCCACCCGATGAGATTGAGCTTTAGGACGAGAGCTTGAACCTTATGTGTAGTTCAATATTCTAGCAGTGTAGCTTCAATATGAGACTGTGACTTTGTGTCCCTTTATGTTGCCTCCCATTGTGGTCTTGAATCCACTTGTTAAAGTAAAGTGCCTGCAATGGCCTGTTTATGTTGCCTCTCCCCTTGTCATCAAGTAAAATTCTTCTATTTTGCAAGTGTAGATGCCCACTACAAAAATATGTGAAAATGATGCTCACACTTGTAAAAAGTAATAGTCCTACATTGGTGGGAGATGAAAGAATGAAGTTACATATGAAGGCTGCAAAACCCAAACTCAACTAATAAGTTTGACCTTTTAGTGACCCTTATATTTAACGTGTTACTAAAATGTATATGGAAATATAAAACAATATAGATATAGTTGTTTGGACATAGGTTAAACAACAATTCGCTAGTACCTTTATAAGTTTTAGCATGTAATAATTTGCTGTTCAAAATGCATGTTTTTCTTTATATGGGTTCTATGCTGCAAAAATAATTCATGCTTTCAATACCAGCATGTGATGCCCTTCATTCTTGACACTTGTAAGTGTGCAAGATAAAGTACCCCCACCATCCCACCATATGCACCTTTGCTTATAAGAGTCTTATATAATATTATGTAATTGGGGTATGGCATAGGTAATCTGAGTGTGAAAGTTATAGTGCATGTAGTCTAATATTAGTAGCAAGAGCATTGGAGGATACAAAATGTTTTAATACTTTTGTATCAGCAAATATGAGAAAAGTAAATCTGGCTGTTTAAGTATGGCTAAATTGTAAGTTTATGCCTTTCGACAAATGAGGTTGGATATTTTGCTGTGCGGGCAAGAAAAGAAACTAGAATAGGAGTATGAAAATGAGAGACGTGTGTTTGGCATAAGGCCGTAGAATCCTCTTAGAAAGGGCTGAAGGTAACCAACCACATCAGTTGATAACTGTATTTTCTTTCCGATAAAAAAATTGGTAACTGTAATATGCAATTTAAAGTTTAGTGAAAAGCTGTCCAATATTGCCTTGCAATTTGAATTTAAGTTTATCGTGTCCTTTTGATATCCAAAAGTTTGATGTCTGCTCAATGCAGGGTGTGATCAATATTACATCAACTTACGACAGCAGAACAAATGATGTTGATAGTTCTTTGGCAGCAAGGGGAGATTTATGGAGAGTAGAGGCTACACATGGTAGTTCCACATCAGGGGATGGCAATTCATCCCAATTTCTTGTTCAACTTGGACCACTACTCTTCGTTCGTGACTCGACACTTCTTTTGCCAGTTCATTTGTCTAAACAACACTTGCTCTGGTATGGGTATGACAGAAAGGTATGACAAACTATTAGATCTCGTGCTACAAATATTATATGATATAGAAAATCAGAATGTTGGAAAGATGCTTAATCTTATTGTATGCCAGTCCACTCAACTCAACGTAGTCCAAACTTATATATATATATATATATATATATATATATATATATATATATATATATTACTTTGTGCAACTGATACACAATCACATTACTTCTCATCTTATTAATGGTTTGTGGATAAGTCATGGTGTACATTATTTTGTTTGTTTGTTATCAGCTCTGTTAAGTGCCTCAGTATTGCCTGTGATTTCTTTGCTGAATTATGGTTTTACATCCAGATTCATATATATAGAACGTTTGTTTCCTTATTGTTATCAGCTCTGTTAAGTGCCTCAGTATTGCCTGTGATCTCTTTGCTGAATTATGGTTTTACATCCAGATCCGTATATATAGAACGCTTGTTTCCTTATTGTATTCTGCTCTTATATAGTTATTTCATTTGGTTGTCAGAACGGGATGCATTCTCTTTGTCCAGCTGTCTGGTCAAAGCATAGAAGGTGGCTCTTAATGACAATGCTCTGTCTAAACCCTGTAGCTTGTGTAAGTTGATAAGCTCCACTATATTTCTATTTTTTTTCTTAACTAAATTCACCAACAGTTGTTTGACTGATTATGATTTACTTTTATGTTCCGCAAAGTGCTAATTTACAAATTTCAATGTTTTTCGGATATTTAGTTTGTTGTGCAAACCAGTGCATAGACTTACTAAAGGGGAAGGTGAATATGTTGAATGGCTGTGGTGGTAGTAGTAGGGATGTAATTGTAGACAAGTGTATTATATTAACTTCTGCTAAGTCAAGATTTGTAATCTTTTGGACCAACATGTTTCCTAATCTATTCTCTCCCTCTTTCCAGTCATTTGTCGATTTCCAGTTTCCAAATGGGCAGTTCACCTACGTGTCTGGTGAAGGGCTAACTACAAGTGCTTTTCTACCAGTTTGTGGGGGACTTCTTCAGGCACAAGGTCAATACCCTGGAGAAATGAAGTTCAGTTTTGCTTGCAAGGTTCGATCTTGAAATAGTAATGAATCAGAGAAATTAGTATTAGGCTTAGTCAACTAGATTGACTTGAGCATTGACTATAATTTCCACACTCTGATTTGGTGGCTCATAGTAAAACTTAAAATTTGCTTTCAATTTGTTTCACTTTCCAGAATAAATGGGGAACACACATCACACCAACTGTACAATGGCCTGACAAGTCATTTACAATGAATTTTGCACAATCCTTGGCTTGGGAAAGATCTGGTCTTATGGTTAAACCAACTATCCAAATGAGGTGAGCTTCCATGTTGTGCCTCCTTTTAGTTTTGTTCTTGATCTTAGCATGATAGTTGATATTTATTTCAATACCGTTAATCATTCTTGGCACCATTTACTATTTTATTCTATCCGAAATTTGTTCGAAACAATGGACCAACCAAGTTTTGGGTTAAAGAAACGTTTAAAAATTGTTTTTTATTTTGATAACCTTGTTCTAGGAACAAAAATCTGACACATAACCAAACAGGGCGTTCTGCCTTTTTGTAATCATAGTGTTATTATTGCCTTTCTGTGTCTTGGAAAAAACTGGCTACACAAATTGGTGGTGCGTGCTACAAAGTAAAATCATTTGCTCCCAACTGCTAACTATCTTTTTAATTGGAAATAGTAACAGTGGATATTGATATCCTGAATGTTTTAGTATTTTTATTTGTTTCTCATGAATTTCATGTTTATTTCAGTTTTTGTACATTACATACTGCTTAGTATCCTCAGCTTGGTGATTGTCAACACTTTCTTATTTTACTTTGGCAGTGTATCTCCCACTTTTGGTGGAAGCAATCCTGGGTTGCGGGCTGAACTTATTCATTCTGTTAAGGAGCAACTAAATCTGATATGTGGATGTGCCCTTTCAACACATCCTTCTGCATATGCATCAGTATCTGTAAGCCACTGCAGCATCATAGTACTCTCTCCGTTTCGTTTATCATAGTACTCTCTCCGCTTCGTTCCATTCCAAAATAAGTGTTCTATATGATTTCTAGAGAGAATTAAGAATTAGTGGAGTTAGTGCTTTACTTTCCCACAGTGCCCTCATATGTCTCCACTTGTTAAATTATTAATGACATGGTAAATTGGTAATAACTAACTAACTCGTTCAGGAAATAGGTAGTAATTCATGCATAATTCACTGTCTAAAAAAGGTGGACACTAGTATTGGCATATCCGTTTAAGATGTTCAGTTATTCTAGAACACAAGGAGTATTAGAGTTGCATGTTAAAGATACTATTCCATTACTGAATGATTTGGGATTGCGGCATAGCGATGGTGCAAGATAGTTGGATGCCACTTCATATTTTTATGGTCTATTCCTTAAGCATAAGCCGTGATTTGGTGACTGTTGTTTACTTTAATGCCAACTTTGCCTCTATATGTAGGTTGGGCGGTCCAAGTGGAATGGAAATGTTGGGAATTCGGGGATTGTGGTGAGAGTTGAAACTCCTCTGTCAAGCGTGGGACGGCCTTCTATCTCTGTTCAGATAAACAGCGGTATTGAGTTTTGATGGTCTCGCCCCCACAACTTAACTGGCTCGAAAGTGTACATGGTAGCCGCCTCAACTTAAGGTGGGAAGATGCCACAGATGAATAGTGAAAATGTTTTTTTCTGTCATTTTAAGCTTTGCTGATCACTAGCTCTTTCGTTTACGTTCGATCTGAACGAGTTGCAATTTTTTTTGGAACTGAAGTAGATTTGTTATTTTCTATCTATATGGCAATGTTGCAAAATGGAGAAGATGAAGATGGATTGAGTTGAATTCAAACTCAGTTGGGACATTTTATGGTTGTCTGTATTATGATGATGTGGTTATCTATATTCTATATGTTTTTTAGTTTTCTAAATTGCAGTTTCAGTTTTGTGCTAATTTCTTTAGGAGTTGATTTCTTTTGAATTAATTGTTTAGAAGTTGGCATCCAAATAGAAACCCAATTAGATTTCATTTCCTTAATCAACTTCGTACTAGGCACTAAACGTTATAAAGTCAATACTTACATGTGTAATGGGTTAATTACCTTGTGAAATGGTAATACAACATTTAGTATCCTAGAGTTCTATAACATTCGATAGGACTCTTCATAGTTTATTAACACGTATTTACTATCTTTTACGAATTGGGCATAGATCATTTATGGGTGTAAACTATGAACTAATGTATTAAAAGTGTATTATCGATACATAATGAATACTAAAAGTAATTAATATAAAAATAAAATAATAACCACAAGGTCGCAGCTTTTTCTCTCTCTAGAGCTAGGGTTTTGCGTTAGTATTACCGACTTCCATGGCTTTCACGAGCGAGTTAGGGGGCGGTGAGGAGTACTCCGACGACGTGCTATCCACAGGAACGCGCCTGTCGGAGCCGGCGGTGCAGGAGATGGAGAAGGGGATTGAAACGGGATCATGGGCGTTGGGGAGTGCCGGAGAAGATGATCACGCAGTGTCCAAGGACGAGGGGGCGGGTCGGGACGACTCTTGATGCGGTTCTCGGCACAGAGATCGAGTGAGGAGGGCTGGGTTGTCGGGGGACGACTTCAGGCGGGATCGAGGTGTGTTCGTCGTACTCCGGCGAAGGGTCCGAGACCACGACGACAGGGGAGTGGATCAGGATGGGATGTGCAGACGGCAGAGGGTGTAGGAGTTGGGATGTTCTCGGCTGGTAATGTGTGCGAGAAGTTTCAACCGGCACTGGTATCGGATGATGGGGGAGATGAAGGGGATCCGATCCTGGTGTCATCGGACACGGCAGTAAGGCCGGAGGAGTCGGCGGCGGTAGTGGCGTGGCGGCGAAGGAAAGGGGCTGGCGGCGCAAGAGGAAGTTAGGGCTCCGGTATTTCTGGGCCGGTCCGAGGGAGACGCGGGCTTCGGCCAGGGACTGATGCATGACGCCCAAAGATCGGGTCGAAACCAAATGGGTTGGGCCCCAAAACCAGGCTCGGGACTGAGACCGGGTTGGGCCCGGACGGAAACGGGTGATGTCGCTCGGTGGGCGGCCCAGTATGGATCGGGTCGGGTCCTTGGGTCGGGGGAAGACCAAATTGGGTCGAGACTGTCGGGTTATGACGACGGGTCAGGTCAGAATCCGCTGCTAGGGAAAGATAACGGGTCGGATCCGGTGCGGTGTTCGACCCACGTGCACAAATTGGGTCAGGTATTGCACGACAACCCTTTTGGCCCTCTAGGAAGGGAGGGGCAGACCTCGAGGGAGCAAGTCGGGGCCTTGGGGTCCCAGATGGGGGCCATGAGGATCAAAGAGGTCGTGATACCGGTTCAGGAGGTCATTGGGAGGGGGAACCAGTATAGGTTCGCATTGGCAGCCAAGGTCCTCAAATCTAAGAAAATCTTTTGGGAATCAGTGGTGGCAAGATTGGAGGATGTTTGGGGTATGATGGTTGAGGCTAAACCTTTGGAGGGAGGTCTGGTCGCTCTCTTCTTTAGGACAACGAAGGAACGTGAACGAGTATTGTTGGGGGAACCGTGGTCTTATTGGGATTCCTAAGTCCTGTTTACGGATCTGAGGGCCCATATGCAAGTGAAGGATCGGGAATTTCACCACTTCTCGGTCTGGGCGCGAGTATCGAATTTACCTGTGGGAGCCTGGACGAGAGATGTGGGGTTCAGAGTAGGGAACACACTGGGGATCAGCGAGAGAGTGGATGTGGATGAGGATGGACTCTGCTGGGGGGATTTTATAAAGATCAGAATCCGGGCAGACATTCGAGTACCTCTTCAGAGCCAGCTTTGGTTTCGGCTATCTGTATCCCAGGTACGAACTCGACTGATTATTTTGTATGAACATTTACCTGAGCACTGCTTTGGATGTTGCTGTGCGGGACACCTATTTCCGGTCTGCCCGGTTGTTGGAGGTGTAAGGGGATCATCGCTGAAGGCGCCGGCGGATCCGAGATCGGCCCTGGAAAAGGCGAAACATGGGAAGGCCACCCCGGGGACGAATTGGACATACCAAGGAAGTAAAGGAAAGGGGGGAACCAGTCAGAGGACACCAAGGACGCCCCCACAGCCCCGGGAAGATAGGAGGTATGGGGGGCAGAGGGTGAGGGAGGAGGAAATTCCGGTAGGTTGGCTCCCCCGTGAACCATTCCCGTCGTTGTCAGGAAAAAAGAGGGCATAAAGGGAGAAGGATCCTAAGGAGGAGGAAGGCTCATCGGCATCGGATGAGGCGTCACATGTAGCGGCGGGGGGCTTCAAGCACCCCCGCCTCCAGGAATGAGTGCTGGGGGCCCCAGGGAGGGGTTGGTCGACTGTACCTCCTCCCTGGCTGATAGGCAGCATTGGTACTGCCAATAGTAGAGTTATTATTTCCCTACCATTTCGGAGTCAGCAATCCCGCGTTCAGGAGCCCTACCACTATCAGTCAAGGGAAAACGACGCACGCTGACTTACTGGGGGAGTAATCGGTCCACCACTGCACACTTATTCTCTGATCTGCTCGATCAACTTCTTATGGTTGAAGTATATTGTATCGGTGTCTCTGGATGCTACCGCAGTCCCACCCCTCCGACCGCCCTGATGCTCATGAGCAACATGTACTATTCTGCAATTGTCTTTCAGTTTATGTTAGTTTTTTTGGTTGTATGGTGTTTTCCGGTTACTCGGACACCAAGTTACTTTAATTTATAATATCTACCGTTCTATCTCAAAAATAAAAAAGTAATTAATCTATGCCTAAAATAAGCTTTTTATGGTCTTGTGTATCATGTATGGGTTAAAATAAGCTTCTTATGATCTTGTGTGTCATGTAATATAGACAAGATAGTGACGATAACAATTTTATACACTAGAAAACAAATTGCTTATGTTCAATTTGTCCTCAATGTTATGTTAGGGAGGTCAGTGGGGCACGTTTTGTAATCTTGTCCTGATCCTAGGATCATCTTCGACCCCCAATTTCAGTTCTTTGGCGGAAAAATAATATATGTTTGAACTTGTCTCAATTAGAAAAGAACAAAAAAGATATCAACCGAAAATACAAATGTCGTAACTCTTAAGAGAATAATACTTTCAAACACAACTCGATCAAAACAAAAGGTAGTAGATAATTTCTAGAACAAGTATTATTTTTACAATGGAGTGCGCAGAGCCGGCCCTAAAGTGGCGATTGTGCCAATTTCGCAGCTGCGTGCGTGACGGCTTGAGCACGGCGGGGGAAGCGACGATGGTGGGGCCTCTTCCTCTTGTGGACATCGACGATGTCAGGGTAAGTCGTTGGAGACTTTCTCTTGGTTCTCGATTGTTTAGTGTCAGTTTTTTCTCGATCGGTAGCGGGTCTCGTACTCAAGAAGCGATCAGAGGAAATCTGTGTTGCCCCACGTTCAATCGGTGGATTGGTGTGGTAGGCTGGACCGTCGACTGTGGGTACAGTCTGGGGGTTGCGCTGACGCTGACGATCACAGCGTGGGGGCAAGAGGCACGTGAACCGTGGCCACCGCCGGTGATGGTGTCGTTGGTGGTGTTTGCGTTGTCTGAGGCCGAAGGACGGTTGGAGACGAAGGCGGCGCTGCCGGGAATGGAAGCACAGGAGGCTAGGGTTCCGAGAGAATTATCTTGGGTCGAGATGGGTGGACCGGGAAATGGAGGAACACCACAAACGGCGAGGGGCGGAACGCTCCCTCGCCTAGATCAATGAGTCCTTCGTGGTCCAGTGAGGGGTTTGCCGGTATTACCGCCTCACTGGACGTAGGGTGGCATCGATTCCACCAAATACCGGCGCGACATTCTTCAATCAGATCGGGAACCAGCAATTATACGTTTTTAAAGGCCCTCATTATCATCCGAGGGGGGACGACGTCTGCTGATTCCTCGGGAGAATGCAAAGTCCGTCTGAGCCATTTCAGTTCCTGGTTACAAGACTGTCCGGGACGTCTCTCTAAGGACTCAGTATTCTACTGGAGCGAACCTGAGAGTCGATTTATGTCCAATCGGAATTCTCAACACTGGGCCTGCTCGGCTCGTGCCAATCAGTTTGGAGCTGTTGTATCGGTGTTCGCAAGACGCTGTCGTAATATCCTCCTCCAGACTACCCTTGATCTCTTTAGAGCAAGTTTACTTTCAGTGCTATTGTTATTTCAATTTGTTGCATTTCAGTATTTCTGTCTTGTACGCAATTTTAAATTATAATATAAGATCGTTCTTCCTCAAAAAAAAAAGTATTTAACCTTTGTTTATATATTGGTTAATTTAGCCTGGATGTAGAATTTAACTTCTGAATACTAGATTCATATTATTTTTATCGGATCGAAAACATCAAATCCCTCATAATCGATAAATATTTCTTCGTCCTTACTATTTGATTTTCAATTTTTCATTATCCGGACAGTTTCCAGCTTCCTTCCCCCAACTTCCCCGAGCAAAACCAAAACTCTCTTAAGAAATAAAAAAAACATGGCACATTCGTCTCTCAGACGCATCAATCCCAACCCAGCTCCGACTCGCTCTCTGCTCCCTAGAAAACCCCACTTCTGATTCAAAACCCAGATCCCGGCCAGATCCAGATGGTGGCTCTCCGAGCCCACGCCGTCTCAGTTCAGGACGCGATCAGTCTGTTCCAATCATCTCCTCCAACGTGGCAATCTGCAGTCCTCAACAACGCCTTAATCTTCGCTCTGGGTTCTCCGATTCTGGTCTCTGGTCTGTCCCTCCCCGGCATTGCCGCTGCTTTCCTGCTCGGCACTCTCACTTGGCGCGCTTTTGCCCAACCTGGGTTCTTCCTCGTTTTCACCTATTTCATCATTGTAAGCTCAATGTTGCTCCTTGCTCTTCTATTTTACTATTCCAGAGGTGGATGTGCATGTTAAGTGTTGTGAAATTCGATTGCTGATGTTTACGTGCGTATTGGGAAATTAGATTCGGTCATGATCTGTTTAGACTTGTTGAATTACATGTATGTATTGACTTTCGTTTATTCTGTGAAGTTTGATAGTTGGTTTTTTCAGCTTGGGCCATTTGGGTTCTTTCTGGTTGCTGTGTATTTCAGTTTTAATCAAAATGATGTTTCAGTGTGTATTGGGAAATTGGACTTGGTCATGATCTGTTTAGACTTGCTGAATTAGATGTATATATTGGGTTTCGTTTATTCTTTGAAGTTCGTTAGTTGGTTTTGCAGCTTGGGCCATTTGGGTTCTTTCTGGTTGCTGTGTATTTCAGTTTTAATCAAAATGATGTTTCAGTCTGTATTGGGAAATTCGATTCGGTCATGATCTGTTTAGACTTGCTGAATTAGATGTATATATTGGGTTTCTTTTATTCTGTGAAATTTGATGGTTGGTTTTGCATCTTGAGCCATTTTGGGTTCTTTCAGTGTGAGCAAATAATGTCTATTTATGTGTCTAAGTGTGGATGTGTAAAGTTTCGGATTTGAGGCCATATGGGTGTCTTCTCGTTCATGCCTACTGCAGTTCATCACTGTAAGAAAATTAATGTAGACATACAAGACTTGTTTGTATGTGTGTATAGTATTTGGTCAGGGCTTGGTAGTGCTTGTTGTGGATTCTGATTTTTGGTACTTGAAGTTTGGCATTGAGCGATCAGAGATGGTGTGTGCCTTTTATTTCCCTAATGCTCACAAGAACTTGAATCAGAGCAAGAACTAAGGGAATGATTTGGAGTTCTGAAGATGAATAGAATTCATATCTGACTTCAATAGCTCATTATGCAGTATGTGGTAGTCTACTTTTGATCTCTACCAGTGGGAACTCAGTTGAAATCCAACTTAAATTTAGAACTATATTCTAAGAAAGGAAAGTCATTAAAAATAGATAAAGCAGTCTCAGTCAAACTTAGTTTCCATTTTTCTTATCAATATTTCCGCGGCATACAAGAGTTGAATACAATACCCTTTGTCTTGGAAACCAAGCTTTAACCACTTAGCCAAGTAGCCATCAGTTCAAATTGAGTTTCCTAATAACCTATTTGTAATATGAGGTCTGGCTTGCTTGTTCTTGAGAGTTCTTACACTTTAATGGCTAATGAGATGTAAACATATTGTATTTGTTAGGGAACAGGAGTAACAAAAGTCAAAATGGCACAGAAGGAATCTATGGGGATAGCTGAGAAGAGGAAAGGAAGAAGGGGACCAGGAAGTGTCATTGGTTCCAGTGCTGCAGGTTGTGTATGTGCTTTTCTCTCGATATTCGGAGTGGGAGGGGATGCACTGTTTCATCTATGGCAACTCGGATTTGTTGCAAGTTTCTGTACTAAGTTGAATGATACTGTCTCGAGTGAAATCGGCAAGGCATACGGCAAAACAACGTAAGCACGATGTCTTTTGCTTGGTATTTCTTAGAACCTCATTGCAGTGTTTTTAAAGTTTGTGTAGTCCTTGCAACTTGCAAGTGGTGTGAAACCAACTCGATTTTTTTTTTTGATAAATAAAACCAACCAACTCGATTTTATTGTAAAAAGAAACTTTTAGATATCAACTCACGCAAAGAAAGCCATGGAATATTTATAATCTTTTGAAAGAAAGGAAACAATTTCTATTTAATTGCGTGAGAATTGTTTTTAGGTGCCTCATCTTTTGCAATGTAGGCTTTTAAATTTGGAACAGTTCGCTTAGCCAATACTTCGAATTTTAGTGGTTGTCGTCATCTCATTCATTCTAGTACCTGTATGTTTGGTCTAACTATCTGTCAGAACCATCCTTTACTGGTAAGACAAAATCCCTTGCTGTAAAATTCAACTGATATAGTAGACTGGATCAGGGAATTCAAGTGCATCAATATGGTAGTCACTTCTAAATGTTAGTATCACAACAATATTGAACATCTTGCCACTGGACCTTGGCTAGGTTTGATCGTGCTTTTTACAGATTTTGATCTGATGGTCTTATGTGATCTAAGTTGCTTCTTCTGTCAGGTTTGTATGTGCAATCATAGAAATTCTTATATGTTTGCAACTTTAATCAAGTTGTGCATGCAAATGCAATTTGTAAAGTAACAGACACATTTGTTTCTGATAGAAGCTTCAGTTTCTCCAACCTTACTACAACTCTCAGCCTGTGATATGTAGGACTGAAACACATTTGTAAAAGATGAAATAGTTGATATATTTTTCTTCCATAAAATTTCCTATAAACATGGGACATCCATTTATGTATCATTCATCATGTCTACAAAGTTTCTCAGTCTTTCTCCCATACTAGCACTTGACAGTTGTCTAATTGTCATATTGCTTTTTTTATCAGGTACCTAGTTACAAATTTGAAGATAGTTCCTAGAGGAACAGAAGGGGCTGTGAGTGTTGAAGGAACCATTGCTGGAATTCTAGCATCAATTGTGCTTACCTCTATTGGCTGTCTCCTCGGTCTGGTAATGTTTACTCTCATTTTATTCGATTTTTGTTATTTTTTTCACAAACATTTTTGGAATTTGGTTAGTGCTTCTATCTTTGACTATTTTCAATTTATTATTAGAGAATTAGCATCCAGAAGAACAACGACAATTTTTAGAATATTATGATTTTGGATCTGAAAGCACATAAATTGTTGAACCTCAGCTATATGTTGATAGTATGACAAATTGCATATGATTTGTGAAGGAGTTTCTTAATTCGCATATAGTTTTTTTTATTGTCTTTGGCATGTGCCGCATACCCAATTGTGTATTCAAGAACCACATATCACATTATTTTCCAGATTACTTAGTCTTTGGTGTTTTTTGAAACAGACGAATGCTTATGAAGCAGTGATATGTGTACTAGCTTCCCAGATTGCTAATCTTGGTGAGAGTGTAATTGGTGCTACCCTCCAAGAGAAAGAGGGATTTCGATGGGTATGCTATTGTTTTTGCATATTAAGTGGTTTTATCATATCTCTATTGCATACCATTGGAGATGGCTTATTGACTGCATCAATTTGCAAGCATGTTTTGTTTGGTTCTGGTTATGTTTGGCTGCCAAGTGACCCTTATATCATATGCCTATGCTATGTCGGCATAAAATCGGGAGACCATGAGTCTAGGTGAACTATACCTAATATGATTATAATTTAGGGATGACTGCAAAAAAGTACCTGGAAATATTCATTTTTTTGCAACTACTACCTCTTCCTTGATAATTGCAAAAAAGTTTCCTGAACTTGTCTTTTTGCTGCACTTTGTATAAATTTGTTTCAAAATGGAGACTTTGCCCTTTGAAATTTAAAATTTTAAAAAAATAATTAAATAACAAAAAATTTAAATTTCATGTCCCTTAAATTTCTTACTCTTTATACGGTACAAAGAGGAAGAAAATTAAGGGATGTGAAATTTTGGATTTTTTTCATTTATTATTATTTAAATGTAAATTGTATGGGTAAAATCATCATTTTTATACAAATTGCAACAAATAGACAAGTTCAGGGCACTTTTTTTACAATTATGAATACCTCAGGTTACTTTTCTGCAATTATCTTTATAATTTATAAGGTGCATAATGTCACGAGGTTACCCAAGGTCTCTCCCTGCAGATCAACCAAACTTAAACTACTTGTTCAGTCTTGTTCTACTGCCCCAATGTACCTTCTTATGCTGTCTGATCTGTTTTGCAGCTTAACAACGATGTTGTCAATGTCATCAACATAACCATGGGCAGCATTATAGCAGTCCTGATACAGCAACTTGTACAAAACTGGCATATCTAAATTATCCTCTAAGCACATCTTAAGTGATCAGGTATGTTTGTATCATATACACGCCCTTCCAGCTATACTGATACTTTTTTACTGCGAGCATGAGCCAGTTGCCTAGAAGAACAGGCTTAAAGCTCCTTACAAAGACAGACAAGGCATTGATTGTTTGTGTTCGGAACAAGATCCCACAAAAGTATCCAGACAATAGGAAGATATATAGAATGAGCGATGACTGTCGTGTTTTGTCCAGCGATAATCTCTTGTGTGTATTAGAACTAAATATACATGAATATGTAGTGTTTTGGTGACTGAGGTCAATATTAAGTTACTCTTTTCCTATCGTGCACTACTTCATGTATTTATTTAGAAGTGATACGTTTGGGGTAATGATTTGTGAGATGATAATAAATGGTTCATAATCGAGGATAAGGAAGGGTAATTGTCCCAAGGTAATAATGAACAGAATAAGGAAGTAGGATTGCTCACCTGAGATTTTTGGTTATCGAACGGCACCGGGGGCACCCCTTTTTTGCTGGTAAATAGTGGGCCAGTTGTCGGTAAAAGTGTTTGGTTATGATGATAACTTCATTACTTAATATACCACTATAATTCGAATTTTACCACCAATCAACGAGCTCGAACACTTTTAACCACTTTGAAAAAATAGTTTAGTTAGTTGACAACTTGTTTTTTTTCAGTAAACTACTCCAATTAACATAAGCAAGACCATAGCAGACAGATGAATTCTTAGAAACCAACACAATGAAAAACATAACAGAGGGGTAGTAGAATACTCATAGTTGATCATTCAGATATAGTTCAGTAAAACTAGGCAAATCACCTGTCTCATACAGTGCATATTTAAGATAGATGAATTCATAGAAACCATCACAATGCCTAGATTCTGTTTCTCCTCATGTCCATATAAGCACTATATTATATTATAAGTCGGAGGTTGGTGCTTTTGTTCTCTGCCCCATGCTGAGTGTACTTCTCCATGAGCCTGGAGAGTTCATCATCGTATTCTTTCTCCAGTGCCAGCTCTTCTTCCCAGTGCTTCTGCCTCATTGCAGCCTTTTTATCTTCATGAGCTTTTGTGATCTCATCCCTCTCTGCCACAAAATCTTCCATCTCTTCATTCTGGGATTTGATGAATTTCTCAACTTCCTCCAACCTACAAACCAATGACGCAACCTAAAATTTTGTCCACAAACAAAAAACTACCTAAAGTTTTGTGCACACTTTTAGGCTACACTACAGTTTTATTCACCAGTTAGAAAAACGTAACAGGGAGAAACTGTGATGAATGTTCAGAATGAATAGTCTGGGCAGTTCTTCGCGGATTCGATAGATTCGTGGGCAATACATAGTGCATTCTAAAGTTGTGTGGGCAATTCATAATGCATTCTATGGTTGTGTGGCTTTAGGTTAGTTTTTTTCAATTAACCATACAAATTATTATTTTTCTCAGATACTCGGCACATTTATGAAAATTTCCAAAGCTTTTGAAATAATCATATTGTACCTGCGCAGAGAATTTGTGTCGGATTGCTTGACTTTCTCTCGCTTTTCCTGCTGCAGCTTTTCAAAGTCATCTTCCTTCGCAATCCTTGTTTCTTGAATGATTTTGATCTGATCCTTAAAAAATAGCTCTTGACTATCCATCTGAAAAAATATCACTGTCAAAATCAGGACTATCACAAAGGGAACCACTAACCGTAAATTAAAAAAAAACAAGTTCGGAAAGAACAGAACACAATTTTAAGTCAAGAGAAGCATAAAAGCATCTCCACTATGGACACAAATGGGTTAGGGAATGTGGGGAATAAATAGAGTGGACAAGATCAACATCTAGAACAAATGATGACACGGCCTGTGAACATGCAGAAATATAGTCGAATCTGCAGGCTTTCGATTCCATGTTTTCCATAATTGCATAGAAAGGGGGAGCACAACGTTCATCTTCAGTAGAATTACCTCTTCTTTGTTTTGTTCATGCTGCATCTTGGTTCTCTGTCTTACTATCCGGGTCTCCTCATCTGTTTTCCGCAGCTTCTGAGTCATCATACTCACAGTTTCCACCAGGGTCTTGTAGTTCCTTTGATCTTTAGCAGCTTTATTTTTGAAAAAAGAGAGTTGCTGGTTCTCTTCACTCATCTGCCTAAGCTGGTTTACGACCATATCTTGGTATGATCTCATCTCGTATTTCAGCTTAGATTTACCTAGTAAGTAATAGAATCGAATTGCATAGAATATTAGTCAAACGGCACTCAATTACATGTCAGAGAGAGAGAGAGGGAGAGAGAGAGAGAGAAATATGATCTGCAGCAAGGAATTTTCAAATGACAAAGATTAGAGTGAGAGAACCTTGGGAATGTTGGTTGAAGATATCCAGGTCTTCCTTGAGTGCCATATAACCATACAGTTGGCGACTGCCACCTGGACGAAACAATGTCCGATGATGATCCCAAGCATTCCGGTCTGTTCTCTGTTCTTGGAAGTGTTTGTGTAAGCGCTCAGCCTCCAAATAACCAGTTGCTGAACTCTCAAAAATGAGAAGACTCATCCCACGGTGGCCTTGCGGACCATAAGAGTGTCGAGCCTTTGTAGCAGCATATGTGTGGAAATAGTCAAGAAGCTCTTGATTCCCCATGCCAATCCACTGAAAGTCATTTCAGCAAAGAGAAAAGTTACATTTTAACATGTACTGCCTTAGAAATATCAGAACAACTGAAGCTACAACAAAAATGATTGAAAACTATACACATCATTAGCTCTGCAATAAAACCAAGATGTTTATACCTTGTCGTTTTCATCTTGTTCAAGCCTTGTGTTCATGATGACAACCATTGGAGGCCAAACTATTTCATGATCTCTTGAACCGTCTTGTAGACCTTTCCATTTGCCAAATACTTCACCAGCAGGAATTACTGAAGTTCCCCTCCTGCGCAACTCCTCATCCAGAATTTCCGCAAGCTCTCGGTGAATCTTCACTCGCTTTGAGCCTTTTGTTTTGGCATGTGTCATCAGTGGCTGCAGGCCTCGGTACCAGTCAATGCTACCCGGACCACCTTTGCACGCCGGACAATGCCACTGCCTTGCTGGTTCATTGATCTCCTCAACACTCAGTTCATCTAATACTCTGAAAAAATCCTTGAACCATCTGTCCTTCTTGCGAGTCTCGTGGCTCTTTTGACTAGAATCTGAATCAAAATCATCACTTAAGAGTTCATCATCATCAGTATCATCCAAGACATCAGAATCATCATCCTCATCATCAGCATTAACAACAGGGAGATTGGTTTCGCTTTGGCCCACGCCCATCTCTGAGCTCCTGGATTGGGAGCCCGCAACAGCTGCCCAATTCCGCCCAGGCTGGGAGGAAGGGTAGTTGTTCTCAGAGATCCTAACGGGTGGTTGGGGCCTTCCATTTCCTCTGCCAGCAGCAGGTTGAGCTTGCCAGGTATTTCCAGGAGTTCTTCCTGATCTACCATTCGTTCCCTGACCTACCCTCTGAGTTGCACCTGGATTTCCCCAAGTTCTAGTGGTAGAATTTTGATGACCCCATGGTTTTGCAGCACTACTGCTTGCAGCTTTATTCTTGGACTTCTTAGCACCAACTGCCTGCCAAGCACCATCACCCTGTGAAGAATCCAGGCCAATGTTGGCAACACCCTCATTCAACTGCTCCACATCTGCACAGGACTCATCTGCCCAAGATTTTCCATTCAGCCCCCTTCTTGAGCTCATCTTTGGAGGAAATAGCTTTCAAATAACAATTTTGAATGAGAAATAAGTAAGTAAAGTATACAAGAAGCCAGCAATACATATAAAAAAACACAAGAAATAAAACACGGAAATATTAAGCACTCTAATATACCCCCTGTCAAGATAAAACTCACACAAGATGGGTAATATAAGATACAAGAAACCCGTAATGCAGAAGACGTTATTCAATCCCATGTGTATCACATACAGATTCTGCTTATTCTCATTTCATAGGAAAACCCCAATTATTTATTCCATAAAATACACTTGCTCTTCTGAATAAAATATGATCCTTCTGACAACATCAACTCTTCTAATATAAGAAGACACTAAACAAACAAATAAAAGAACATGCATTAGTAATACCAAGTAAAGAACATATACACAAGACCAATGTTATAAAACAACACACAAAATCTGAAATGAAAATGGTACTGAGAGCCCCCTTATAGTTTAGGGCTCATTCTCTACTTTCAGAAACAAATATAATGCAGTTATGGACCCAGAAAAAAATTATCCAACAAAAGGATAGATCTATGGATGGAGAAGAGTTTACTGAAAGCAAATCAAATTCTACCGACCATGGTGATAAACATTTATTTAGGAGGAGAATCGTAAGAACAAAGTAATGTACCAAAAATCATACTCTAAATGGGTAGGGAGATCGGAAAGAAGAAAGATTATACAGAGAAACAGAGACAAAGATGGTGAAAATCAGAAGCGATAATCGAAGTAAGAGGAGGCGGAACAAACCCTAGACGGCGGAGCAACGGCGAGAGTGGAGAACCAGGCGCTGGAGAGGTCAGAGAGGAATGGTGAGTGAGAGTGAGAATGAGAAAAGCGTGAAGGGAAAAAGCAGGAGGAGATGAATTATAATATTATATCTGCTGAGTCCTTAGGTTTCGGTCAATGGAAATGGGACTTCTTCCGGACTTGTACAACTGTTAAAGGACTCTTTTGCCCTTTTCATTTCTTGGGGGCAATGGTTAGAGTATCACAACCATATAGCTAGTTGTTGAAGGGGAGTACGGATTAGGAGAATAAAAAATTATTAGTTTTTGTCTTATAGCCAACTCTCCCAGCCAGCGAGCTACAGTGGTAAAGCTTTTTGTTGGCTTATAGTAACCTCTTTTATTCACATTTTTGCTCCCCGCCAGCAATAAGTGTCGCCCTTAGAGCACCTCCAACGGTCGTGCCTACGCGTCGTGTCTGGCGTAGGCACGGCCCAGACACGACGCGTAGACACGACTTGTCGTGTCTGGAAGCCGTGTCTACGGGGGCGTGCCTACGAGTCGTTGCTGGTTTTGGCAACGACGCCAAGTCGTGTCTACTGCCCATTTTGTTCCAAAAATGCTTCCTACCATGGCTAGACACTGCTCCTTGACACTGCACCATTGGAGGAGTAGTGTCTGCAAGTAGTGTCGAGAAGCCAAAAACAATGGTTAGACACTGCTCCTAGACACTGTGCAGTGTCTAACCATTGGAGATGCTCTTAAGCTCCCAGCCAGCACTCCCCACCAGCGAGTTCCCCACCAGTTCCTCGTCGGCGTTTTCTCCCCGACAGCACCTTACCGCCCATAATTGTGGATGCTCTTAGAAAAACTTATGTGTTTACTTTTTGCCACTTATAGTTTCTTTTATTGATAATTATAAAAAAAAAACATCTTGATATTGTCATTTTGATGTAAATTTATCAAGGTTTTTGAGATCAATCAGTGACTAAACGGAAATTAAATGAGTTAATCGAGTTGATCGATAAAGAAACGACGTCTAAGTTGGCGTTTAGGCGAGGCCAGATCGAAATTTTTAGAACACTGAAAACGAAGTTTTCATATCTTTTGAATGACGGATGAGCCACATAATACTAAATTTAAAGGATATGACATATGGATTTTTTCTTACTTGGTTATTATTTTAAATTTAAATTTTAAGGGTAAAACATCTTTATGAAACATATTTATATATGATATAACAAATTCATGCACTTTTTGTAATTATCCAAAAAATAAAGGGTCAAATGTGAAAAAATATCATTAAGTAATGGTGACGAATAATAAGGTTGTCTTAAAATATAGTTATTATTAGAAAAGTGTAAGAGATCTATGATTAATTTATAAATATATATAAATGATTTAGGGTCAAAATGATCTATAATTAAAAAAAAATTATTTAATATTTTTAAATTTTGTATTTTTTTTTAGGATAACCATGCAATTGTATTAAATCATAAGAGAATAGTTTGGTGGATACTGAAACTGTACACCACCTACATAGGTAAAGACCAAACTGGGTGGGCATGTAATCATACTCCACCTACATAATTCAAACCAACTAAGAAACTGAAATGAAACAAAAGCAAAAAAGTCGGCCCTAGTGAAAGGTTGCGGAAGTAGGGGGAGTCTGCGATAGCGTCTGATGACACCGGTACAGCAATCTTCTTCCAATTGGTACGAGGCGGAGCCAGCCACGTTTAGGGGAACACTGGTGGACCTCCATCTCCCCCGGTATGTCAGCGTGCGTCGTCCTCCCTTGAGTGATACTGGTAGGGCTCCTGAACGCGGGATTGCTGACACCGGACTGGCAGGGGAGCGAAACATCAACTGAAGATGGTGCCGTCTCCATCCATCCGCCGGGAAGGGGCCAAAGTTGACCCACCCTCCCCGGGCCACCTCGAACTCATTCCTTCAGGCGGGGGTGCTTGGCGCCCCCCGCCGCTGCTGCTTGTGAGTCCCCGTCCGACGCAGTCGAATCCTCGGATTCGATCTGATCTTCCTCCCTCGCTAGGCGTTTTTTCCCAGAAAGCGTCGGACTCAGCTCCTTCTGTACCCCGTCGGACGGTACCGCCCCGGTATCCGTCTCGAAGGTCTGCTCTTGCTCCCTGCCGGGCCTATACCGCGGCGATGGTGTCCGCCCCCCCCCCCCCCCCCCCCCCCGACCCCCCTTGTTCCTTGCCTCCCCGTAGTTCCAGTTCGTACCCGGGGTCGCCTTCCCATGCTTGGCCTTTTCCAAGGCCGACCTCGGGTCCCCTGGAGCTCGCAGTGAATGGCCCCTGGTCCCTCCCGGCACCGGGCATGACGGGAATAGATGGCCCGCACAACTACAGCCATAACAGTGGTCCGGTAAGTACTCATAGGAAATATGAAGTAAAGTCCGTACCTGCGATTCCGATAACCGGAACCAAATTTGACTCTGCAGCGGCTGCGGATATCTGCACGGATTCTGATCCGCATGAAATCTCCCCAGCACCTTCCTGCCTCATCCACATCCACAGCCTGGTAGGTGCCCAGAGCACTACCGATCCGGAACCCTACCTCTCTGTTCCAGGCCCCCACCGGCAGGTTGGAGACTCTGGCCCATAGCGAGAACTGATGGAAGCTCAGTCCGCTCACCTGCATGTGAGCCCGCAGATCCGTGAATAGAACCAAGGACTCCCAGAATGCCCATGGTTCCCCTGCCAGGACCCGCGCCCGCTCCCGCGCATTGCGGAAGAAAAACCCAACCAAGCCCCCCTCCAGCGGGCGGGCCTCCACCTTCAGCCCCCACAGGTCCTCCATCCGTTCCACTAGAGACCTCCAGAATAACCGCTTTGATGTCAGGACCTTGGCAGCGAGAGCAAAACGGAAGTGCTCCCCGTCCTTGGCAATGTCCCCCGCCGGGACGACAACCTCCATAATGCTAAGGGAGGAGAGTCGTGCATCCAACTACGGCATCGCCCCCTCCTCTCCCGTCTCCTTCCCGAGCCCGTGCTCCCGGTCACCCCCGGTCGGACTGGCCACCTGCCGACGGCCTTGGTCCCGTGCTGCCTCGGCCCGACCCGCACCATATCGGCTTGCCCACCTGGCCACGTCTCCCGGGCCAGCTCCACCAGATCTACCGCCCCGGCCCACCCGGGGTACCCAGTTGTCCTGGCCCAGGCCCGCTCGCCTTGCATCCCCCATGAAAGCACCCCCACGGCCCAGCCCAGGCCCAGCTTTCGGCCCAGACTCGCTAGGGTTTGCGTCATCCTCGACCACCGCCTTCCCGTTCCGCCGCCTTCGTTCCAGCGCCTCCGGCGACTCCCTGATCGTCTCCTCCGAAGCCACCCGATCCCCTGCCGGCGGCCTGCACCCAAAACTATCCGCATGCAGCACCCCCACCGGCCGAAAATGCGAGCCCCGGCGAGGTCTACTCTGCGTTCCCCGTGCCGGAGGTCGTGGCATCTCTCCAGTCCGATCCTCCCCACCACGGACCACCTCCCCCGGCTCCCTGGACGCCGAGAAGACCATGTCCTGCATCGGCCCGACTCTCATCCACGACTCCACCAGCAAGGAGTCAGCCCCCGCCGATTCGACCCCCTCTCCGTCTCCCGAGGAGAGCTGCACCACCTGCACAACCGCCAGCCCAGTTCGCCTCAGCCCCACACCACGGCCATGGACCTAAGATCCCGCCGCCCCTCTCGCCTCCAAAGCCCCGACCCCTCCATTCGCCGCCAGCGCTGCCTCCAACTCGACCATCAGTGCCTGCGTCTCCACTGATACCACCTCCTCCGGCTCCTCCCACGCCTCCGGATCTACAGACAGAGAAGACAACCTCCCGTTCTCCATGCTCTCCAACCTTGAAAGCAAAAAACCGAATCTAGGGTTTCAGAGAGAAAGCTCTAGACGGCTACGTTTTCAATAATGATTTTTTTAAAATTTTGTATAGTTTATGACTAAAGATAAGATTTAATATTTAACCCAAAAAATGGACATCTCAATGTACTTTTTTTTGTAATCATCCTTCATTTGTATATGATTCCTGATTTCACAGGGCCTGACCACGAGCTTTTACTGGGCTTGACCATTGCAGCCCAGTTTTGGGGGGCCAAACAGAACTGAAACCTTTCCTACTCTACTAGACCAGACATCACACCATCTCTGTCAAGTGTCAAGGACTAGCCGCCGGCGTTCTCTCCAAAACTTAGCCGTTTTCTTCATCTTCTTCTTCTCCCTCGAGAAAACCCTAGCCGTCGAGCACTCTTTCCTGGAAACGCCGAATTACTAATCATCTCCATTGATGTACTTCATTCTTCCTTGTCTTTTTCCCTTGTGATGTAGATTATATTTTGACTATTCCCATTGTTATTGTGTGAATCTTGTGGCTTTTGTGAATATTGTGTTTGAATCTTGTTAAAAGGCATGTCTTTGAATCTAAACGTTACAGTTTCAAGTTTTTTTTTTTTGTTTAGATTAATTTCTGTTTAACATTTTGTATATAAAAAAAAGAGACTTGAAGAACGTCCAATGATGCTAATTGAAGATTAAAATGTTACCTTTATCTAGTTCTTACCAGTTTCCTCTTAGGACTGTTTCTACAAAAAGATCTGATTTTGTGGTGTGGGTCTGATACAGAACTCAATTTCTTATGTGGGTTTCACAAATGAATTTTATTTGATGGTTACATGTATGATATAATCTTGCATGTTCATTCGTCTTTTGGGGCGTTTAGTCTTCTATTTTTGATGTGATCTTCCCTGATTCATATCCTTCACTTGTGCAGCATCCACTGCGTTTGGTTTTGAAGTGGAGATAGTGTTGGTGGGCACCCGTTTCCCATGAATATCGATCAGTTTGACCAGCAAGCACAGTTCGAACAAAATCCTCATCCTTTCAAAAGACCCAGAAATTATGAGGAGGATCAGTTGAATTCCTCTAATTCTCTGGCTTACCAATCCATGAGTATGAATGCTAAGAATACAAGGATGCAGCCATTCAGTGGTCCATCCAACCCTAAAGGAATCGGCAACATTTTCTTCAAGACTCGATTCTGTGCAAAGTTCAAACAGGGGATGTGCAGGAATGGAGAAAGTTGCAATTTTGCTCACGGAAATGAAGATTTGAAGCAGCCTCCACCCAATTGGCAAGAGATTGTTGCAGGAGCAACAGGTGGTCGGGTGGAAGACAGAACACCCCCATCAGGAAATTGGGATGATGATCAGAAAATAATTCATAGGCTGAAGCTATGCAAGAAGTTCTATAAAGGGGAGGAGTGCCCTTATGGAGACAGGTGCAATTTCATTCATGAGGATCCAGCGAGGTTATCTGATGACTCGGGGAGGTTTAGGGAGAGTTCTGCAATAAACATTGGAACTTCAGGAGACCTGGCAATGGTGAATGGAAGCAGCTCTAATCTATCTGAAGGTAGTAGATGCGGGAATGTTTGTTCAGATACTTTTCGAAAGACTGCATATTGGAAGACAAAACTGTGTACTAAGTGGGAGACTACAGGTCAATGCCCCTTTGGTGAGAAATGTCACTTTGCTCATGGTCTAGCAGGTACGTGGCACTTCCGAATGCTTCGTTTCTTGTTCTCTTTATGGGTTTTAAAAGAAGATAAAGTAGTAAAATTTAGCTGTTCCTGAAACAACAAAGGAACTACACTTTCATGCGAACTCTGAATCAAACATGTTTTGTGATTTAGCAAGTCATTATTTGGACAAGTCGGGTCATTTACAAACCTGCTTTGATGTTATCTTCTAGGACATTGTACACTGCCTTTGTGAATTAAGACTAAGTCTTAATTTGTTTTCAAAAGAAGTGATCAGCTTAATTTTTGGCAACTATCCTTTAAATAATTTATAAGATAATAGGTAGTTTAGGTATTATCTGATTTTTCCTGTAATTGGGAGTTATAACCTCCAACCATATGCTATTTGTAGTCTTGTTCTATTTGTACTCTTAGTTAGCTTACTATTACAATAACCATTGGGAAGAAGAAGCATCAAGCTTC
Source organism: Erodium maritimum (assembly GCA_963921825.1). Lineage (NCBI taxonomy): Eukaryota > Viridiplantae > Streptophyta > Magnoliopsida > Geraniales > Geraniaceae > Erodium > Erodium maritimum. The sequence goes on from OY997592.1 coordinate 408,392, forward strand.
TGTCTTCTCGGGCTGATTTTGTGCTTCAAAGACCAGTTACTAGGTCTCAGTGTGACGGACCATATCAAAGTCACATATTCGCAAGAAGGGATTGCTATTTTTTAGTGTTTTTAGGTGAAAGCCTATTGGATACATGTTGACCTAATAATGTTCATTGTTTTCTAAAAACAGAACTACAGGCCCCTGGTGTGAGTGAAGTGGAAGTAGGGAATACAGGCTCCATTTTAGCTAGGTCTCTACCGGTTCCATCCACTGGGGCGTCTCCAAGTGTATCAGTTACTGTCGTGCCCACCATGAATGAAGAAGGGCAAGGTAACAAGGGCTTTCTTAATTGCAATGGTTCCAAGAAGATCAATCGCATATATGGAGATTGGCTTGATGATATGCCCTTAATATACAACCTATCGAACCAAGTGGAGAGTTGAGTTATTCTGATGCTCAAAACATCTTGCTGAGAAATTTGATCAGTTCTGCACCCTTATTTTTTTTTTATCCCATTGTCCCAACCAATTCATTTCATATTCAGTATTCCTCCTCTCATCAAAAGCTTAATATGTATTGCGATTTTGAATATCAGTATATCTAGTTTGGAACATTAAATAACAATCCCCAATGGATTCCATTTGTGTGTTTTTGTTTACCTTGTATCAAAATAATTAGTTGTGACTATTTCATTTATGTTCAAAAAAACGCTGAAGATCTTGGTAGTGACGACTTAAGCTCAAATTCGTTTGGTTGAAGCATAATGGCCCAAATTCTACTTGTCTTTTATGATTGACCTCTTAGACCTAATTGCTCATTCTGGACAAATTTATGCCTATCTGAATATGAGAAAATGTTTTGGGTCTATTATTTTATGGAGCCAATAGAGTCAGGTGGGAGAGAAATACTGGTGTAATAGTGGAAGGAAAGTTGGGAGTTGAATAGAGAAGTACTGAGTTTTTTCTTAACTTTCCCTTTAGTGAGATTTCATAAACAAAATTGGGTTAATTGCATTTCATATCCCTTTTTAAATTGGTAACAGACTTTTACTATCTTTTGTTTTGTAACGTTTTAAAACAATCTTTTTTGATATGGTAACCATCGTTTTCAATTAAACTTTGAAATATTCCATTAATATCGATAGAATTTTCAAGACCAAATTACTCTTGTACTAATACATTAAATTATAAAAAAAGAGTAATAATAAATGATAATTATTAAAGACATTATAATGTCAAAGGATGTCTCTCATGTTCTTTGGTTTAACTTATATCAACCACAGTAGAAACAAATAAACTTAGGATGGAGCGTGTTCATCTTTTGAGAGCAATTGACCAAAATAATAGTTCCATTCTTGTAATCCCTAGGCAACAAAAACATGTTCATAACTGCAACACAAATAGTCTCGATAATTTGAAGAACAAAACTGCAATTTTCTCATAACATTTGGCAATCCCTAAACCAACAGTAACAAATAATACTAAGTTCAAGCTCCAACAACTTCAGCCTCGACAATGGGTTCATCAGCTGGCCTATCAACCTTAGCCCCAAGATCTTCAGTAACATCACCATGAACCTTAAAAGGAATATAAATAATCAGTCAACTAATTGAAAAAGAACAACATGAGACAATCATCATAAAGAACTACAATGCACAATTGATGTAAACAGTTATGGAGTATAATTGAAAAACTCCACAAACATCAATGACAGACAAGCACTGAAGATAAGATTAACGTCAACTAATAAGGAAATCTTGTAACCTATACAGATGATAAGTTGTGACTTGTTAAAAAAGTAAAGATGCATACCTCCATCAACTTCCCAAGATCAAACTTAGGAGCCTTCAAGATCTTCACCTTACGGATGAAGACATTCTGTAAAGGATAGATGCTCGAGGTTGCCTTCTCAATCTCCTTTCCAATGGATTCAGGAATGAACTTCTTGACCAAATCTTTGAGATCAACGGAAGTTGCCTGGTTAATCATTATCTCCCTCATCTTTCTGCGGATCTGAGAATATAACATAATACATATGTATAAGATACAGAAAACAATCACATAAACAAACCATTCAGGAATTTAGAAACAATAGCAGGTATTAACGTCCCATAAATAAATATAACAACCCATAAATTCGTAACGGATGGGATTCAAAAGATATTAACCTGGCGGATCTGGCTGGACTGGGCATAACAGGTCCTCTTGACCTGGTTTTGGCGCCTCTTTGTGAAGCCAATGCAAAACATCCTCAGAGTGTAGTTGTCTGTTGTCTTCACATCAACATGAGCTTCAATCAGAGTCTGCCATTTCCTTACCAAGGACCTCAATTTGTCAGTTGTGAAATCCATTCCCTGCATTAATTTGAAACAGCCGTATCAGTAAAATATCATCAGAAGTGAAGAACAGTGCACTACAGAAAAAATAAAACAAAACATACCCAGAAATTTGTCAGAACATTCCTCCCTTGAACATCCTCAACTCTCAAGCGAATCTTCCTGTACGCATTGTCCTCATCACCCTGAAGGTCAGCAAGTGATACCTCGACAACACGATGTTTCAGACCCTCAGAAGCAATCTGTCAATTGACATAAAGAACAGTTAATATGCAGGCACAAAAAAAATGTCGACATTGGCATGTTATGTGAAAAGTACCAAAGCAAGACTTCCGTTAAACCAAAATCTAAATTTGAACCCGGATAAGAAAATAACTGGACATCAGTAAAACAAAAATAAGAATTACATAGATCATTGTTACAAATGAACTATATATGATAAATCATATTTGTATACGCATAATTAGATGGTACATTTCTAAATTAAGATAGTTTCATAGGCCCCATATAAAGAGAGTTATACATAAATCGCAGGGATAACTACACCTAACTAATTTTCACGTTACTTCAAAAAGGTCAGGGGAGTGATGTGAAAATCGGGCACCCCCCAAGACAATTTTTTTGAGTAGGGTAGTTATGTGAAAATCAGATAGAGTTAGGTGTAGTTGAGTGTAATGATCCCTAAATTGTAATTCAGCTCCACTGAAGAAGGTAATTAACTGTTTTTTATAACATGTTATCATAAGCTACTAGTGATTAACCATGGTACAATCTCTAAAATAATCTAAACACCTACTGATGATCTACTAGTCATACTAAAAGGTATACAATAATAATTTGAATATTAGCACTACATTTTTTAATCTAATGACCTAAACACGTACGTTTCATTTTCCAGGGAACCAAACAGAAACAACACAATAGAAATGAACTGAAAAATACCTTTGTTCCCTGAGTGCGAGTAACCAGGGTCTTGCCAACATTTTTGTTGGTGAACAGTGATGGAGCCTTGATATCATACCAGTCCTTCTTGGTGAAAGGATCAGCTCTGCAATCCAAACCAACATTTGATCCGGTCAGGACCAGCTAAAATATAGAAATTGAGAGTGAAACAATACTGAGAGATTCGAGAAATGGAAAATGGTACTCACGCCTTCTTCTTCCCTCCCTTCTTTCCCTTGGAAATTCTCTTGTTCTTACCTACGGCCATGGTTGCAGAGAGCGAGGAGCTTCGGGAATTAGCTCGTGGATACAGAAGCGGGTGGCTAGAGAGAGACGCTGACCGAAACCCTTTTCTTCTTCTTATACCTCCACACCGAAAACTAGGGTTTTGAGCTTGCTCACACGGGCCGGGTCAGAATTTGGGCTACAAAATTGAGCAAGTGTGGGCCCAAAAAGCCCACATTCATTCATCTTCTCCACAACCTGATAGAAGTAAGATTTTTTTCGTCTCTTATCCCAAAAAATTTAAAACTCTCAGCCGCAACACCATTCAAGTCCACCTCCAAGATCAATCATCTTCTTCTAATCTCTACCGTTACTTCACAGCCCTAGCATTAGTCTACCGTTACTCTACCACTAGTCTAGCATATATGGGCTGTGGATGCTCTCAGTAGATGGCTCGAGGGGTTATCCTGCGATGTTCTCCGGGCAGCTCCGTCTTCAAAGCAGCCTCCTTTACCGGTGTCTCGCCGCCCAAATGCAATTTTCCGCTCGAAAGGAGTTTGCTTTGCCCTCCTCCTTCGACTCGCTGCTTCTGCTACTCTACTCCTCAACAAGACCCTATGGACATCTCCAGGTACAAACAAGTTTTCTCCGGGCGCATGGCCATGGCCGGTCTCAAACCCCACCACCGTATTGGTAACTCACTGGCTCTTTCTATTTATTTGGGTAAAAATCATAACTTTATTACTGTGGTTGGTTGTCCGAGAAATGGGATGGTAAGGAAATGTAGAGAGAGGTTTTGGGTTTTTAGAAAATACACCTATACTCGGTAAAATGCATGCTGCTTAAGCTTCAAATTTAGCTTGTGCTGATATGATCACTGTGACTAGTTGGGTTGATCATACTTGGGGGATTATAAGGATGGTTCAGTTTAATTGGATTGAAATTGTTATAACTTATAACATGGTCTAGAAAGTATCTTGAACATGATGTTTGCTTTGCTGTTAGCTTTGGGAGTCTCTGGAGGCCCTGACAGTATAGCCCTTTGCGTTCTAGCTGCTGCTTGGAAGGTCGATGGACTAGGTGCCATTGATGGGAGGGGGAGCTATGTAGATGGATTAACTGCAATAGTTGTTGATCATGGCTTACGGCTTGAGAGCAAAGACGAGTCCAACATGGTTCACAATCGGGTTTCTGAAACGGGTATGTAAGCTTTCATGGTTGTGTTCCATTTCTTTTATGCTTTTAAATAACTAATGCACCAAATAAAAAACCTTATTTGGAACAAATGGATAACATTGAATATGTGTAGGAATCAGATGTGAGATCGCCCGTTGTGATTGGTTGGATGGTAGGCCAAAACAAGGTCATTTGCAAGAGGCAGCTCGTGACATGAGGTGATTTTCCCCTTTTCCCTTTCCTAGAAATTTAGTTTTGTTCTTAACAATAGGGTTATTATCTCATGATTTCACCTTTATAAACAGTTGTTTGTAATTTTTTTCCTGTCAACTTTGGAAATATTCAAATTTGATTTAACCTTCAGGTATGAAATTTTTCAGAAGGTTTGCATTCAGAACCAGATCGGTGTGCTGCTTATTGCACATCACATGGACGATCAGGTTCAGGCAACTAATATTTCTCTTAGTAGAACCTCAAGATTTAAGCAAGTATTTAGCTTATACTATAATGTTCTCATCTTATATGCTTTAAGCTTTAACAAAAAAAATGGTTATTGACACAATGCAGGCTGAGTTGTTCATCCTCAGACTATCTCGAAGTAGCGGTGTGCTTGGACTAGCTGGTATGCCGTCCACATCTCAACTGTTTCAAAGTCATTCTAATGGCGATGTTTCAAGGAATCATGGAATTCTTCTAGTGCGTCCACTCTTGGAATTTTCAAAAGAAGATATGTACAAGGTAAATGTTCCGGGACAAAGCATTGTTGATTTAAAAGTTGTGATTATTTATCGTCATCTTTGCTGTTACATCTCTTCCAGATATGTCAAGGAAGTAAACAAGATTGGGTGGAAGACCCAACAAATCAAAGTCCATTGTTTGCTCGTAATAGGATCAGAATGTCTTTAAGAGATTTTTCATCACGTGAGTGTAAATAGACATTAAGATTTCTTGTATTGCAAGTTCAAAGCTGTTTTTGAGATATACATATTTTTTGTCATTTAGGTGTCTTCAGGTCTGAACTTCAAGCAATTATTTCTGTCTGCAGAGAGACACGCTCCTATGTTGACCATATTTGTCATGATTTGATAAACAAAGCAGTGGAAATTGTGGATGTAAGAATCCTTTAAAGGGATGATTGCAAAAATGTACCATAAGGTATTGCAAGTTGTGTTCCTCTTCTTTGATAATTGCAACTCTTTGTGTAATTTTGATTCAAAATGATGATTTTACCCTTTAAAAAATAAGTTAAAAACAAAAAAAGCAGAATTTTCATTTCTTCCTTTTTTCCTCTTTGTACATCCGAAGAAGAAGAAAAGTATAAGAGGTGAAAATTCTGGAGTTTTTTTACTTACTATTTTTTTTAAATTTAAATATTCAGGGGTAAAATCGTTACCCAATGACCTTTCCTCTCAAAAGCTGACCCGGCGTCACCATTGTTTCCACATACACACATGGTAGAAGGTCAATAAGTCACATACTTACGCACAAGAGCATTTTGGGACCAAAAACCCCCTTGAGTAGGTGGTGTTTCCCAGAAACACACCTGCTTCACCTTCACTTCTTAGTGGAAAAAGGTGTCCTTGTCCCCAAAATGTAAGTACACGACTTATTGACCTTCTACTAACTACCAAGTGTGTATGTGGTAACAAATTTTTGACTTATTGACCTTTTGCCGGGTATAGTTTTGTACTTACCCCTTGTCATTTGGAAACAAATTTACACAGTGCAACAAAAAGACCAAGTTCATGGCACTTTTTTTGCAATTATCAAAGAACAGGACTACAACTTGCATAAAGTGAATTGCCCATGGTACTATTTTACAATTATCCCTTCTTTCAATATCGAATGATTAACATATTTTACACACACACTCTATTGATGTTTCATGTGTTGGTTCGTACAAAAGGGTTATGCGATTGTTGATTTAGAGATTCTTAATCCATCTAAAGTTGAGGACATATGTCTGGCAAAGTTCGTTGCATTGGTTTTACAGGTATTAGAATGCTAGCATTAAGTTCTGACATCATATGTATTTTGCTAATGCTTGTACTATTTAACTGTCAGTTTGTTTCACAAAGACATAGGCAAGTTAGAGGTGGTGCTTCGAAATTGCTGCTCGACTACTTTCGTACTTCCCCATGCAAGGTATATTTGATTTCTAGACTATGATCACACCTTCACAGTCCCAAACATCAATGTCTCACGTAAGCTGTAGTGGTGTACAATTTTAGTATTCAGAAGGGTGATTGCATAAAAGTGCCATGTAGTATCCACCTTTTGAAAATCATAGCCTTCTTCCTTGATAATGACAGGAATTCTATTTTTGTTGCACTTTGTATCAATTTGTTTTAAAATGACGATTTTGCCCTTGATTTTTTATATATATAAAAAATCCAGAATTTTCTCCCTCTTTGTACAAGGGTGTGTTTTTGCAAATGACCTATTTTTCGATATGTTTCCCAACATTCATCAATATTATTAATTCGTGGTTCTTTTTTGATAATCCTATAGACTTCCCTCACAGCAGCTGGTTGTTACCTGTGTCCATGTCCCGGTTCTAAAGGCAGTAAAGCTCTGGTCTGCTGTTCCGTTCATTGCCCTCAGCCTTCAAGGACAGAATTGTTCAGCATATGTTCATATGGAGAACAAAACAATGATATCTTTATCGAGTTGCAGCAAATTACTGCAGACGGGAAATCATATTCAGATAAACTAATTCCAAATCCATCAAAGGTTCCTTTCTTGGCTGCAAGATCCGAGTCAGTTCTAACCGAAGCCAAAAGACTCAACATAGTCAGTGATGCTACCTATAAGAACATCCTTTCACTACAGAGGGAAGAAACCAAACATTTCAAGTCTAAGATCGATGATACATCTAATTCTGAGTCAAAGCATGAATCTATAAGCGTGCCTCTGAGTGAACTGATTCAGCCTGGCCAAGTATGTTGCTTTATGAGCAGATTCTTAGTCTCATGGAAACTAGAAAAGGAACATTGTGTGTCTTGCTTAGTTGGTTGTGACAAGGTAGTTGGGATCCGCCATATGGTGGAGTCTGATTGGTTGTATCTTGCCAAGTTATCGAAGTGTCAAGATTTGGAACAATTACAACAGCAAGGGTTATCTATGAGAGAACAGAAGAAGTCATGTCTCAGCTGTGCAATAGAATCAGCTGAAGAAGCACTTGTGTCATTGAAGTCTATCCCAGCTGCTGCAAGAAAAAGCCTACCTGTTCTAGTTAATCATCAAAGACTGCTCCTAAGTATTCCAGTATGTTAATCTCCTATCTATCTCAATTCTATTTTTTCTCTTTCAATTGACATATACGACTCCTGTTTTAGAGCAGCTATATATGATCTTTGCTGTTAGGTCTCTTATCATTTTTTTTGCAGAGCATTAGCTTCACACATTGCCCTTGCTTGGCAGTATCTGCAGAATTCAAGCCTAAAGTACCTCTTAGAGGAGGTCACAGTACATTTATTTAAGGGATAATTGCAAAGTACCATGTGGTATCCACTTGTTGCAAGTTGTAGCCCTCTTTGATAATTACAAAAATCGAATCATGAACTTGTCTCTTTGATGCACTGTATAAGTTAGTTTCAGAATGGCAATTTTACCCTTCAATTTTTATATTTAAAAATGATAAGTAAAAAAGTCCAGAATTTTCACCTCTACTAATTTTATTCTCTTTGGACGTTCAAAGAAAAAGAAATGTAGGATAAATGAAAATTCTGGATTTTTTGTTGACTGTAAAATCGTCATTTTGATACAAATTTACAGTGCGACAAAAGGCAAGTTCAAATGGCACTTTAACAAAGGGCTACAACTTACGAAAGCGAGTACCTCGGAGTAGTTTTTGTTGTTGTAATTATCCCTTTATTTAATCAAAGATGCTTCAATGCATGAGATCATTTTTGTTTTTATGATGCTGCTAAATCTTCCAGCTTGTATTTTCTTCTTTTTGCCGGCTGGAGCCAAGAAAGGATCATGGGAGCCTGTGACTTCGGTGTCTATAGGTGAATCAAATTTAGTTTATTTATACCATTTTCTTTAAAGAAAACAAATGTAATTTTTGTGCCTGGTTTCTTGTTAATCAATCTGCATTTTGCTTTTATTATCATAACAAAATGGACAGCAAGTCTATGATTCCATAGATGCTTGTCTGATTCACCTAAAGAGGTGTTAGACATTATAAGAACGGGTGAATTGTATAAAATGACATTTTTGAAGACTTGATGAAAGATGACCTTGAATTAAAAATCGTGACGGTGTTAAAATACAAATGAAATGAAAAGATTGTCCTCATGTTTTGTGAAAATCAAAACATTTAAAAAAAATAAATTTGAGAAGACTACCGTGTTTTTTGTTACAGTGCACCGTATTTTAACATTATGATAGTGCTCCGTGAAAGAGGAGGATGGTCACAAATTGTAACGATTACAAGTTCACATTCAAATTTTTGTAATTTACCTGTAATGACGGGACATTATATGTAATTTACCTGTAAGAAGTGAACAATGAAACTCAAACATCAAGACTATATTGGCTGATTCAAGGCAAGGTTACAATTTGGTCACAGATCATTTGATACCTACTATGTATTGATAGCAGAAATTTAATACTTACGAATTTGTCATGGATCATTAAAATGACGTAAATTTGATCAAAATTTTGTCCAAATCATTACCAATATATCATAGTACTAAGAAAATAATACCAATAAAAAATAAATATTAAAGCTAATTAACCCTATCAAAAGTACTTACCCCTCTTTCATACCCTTCATGAAAGCCTAATTACATCCCAACACTAACCTATAGAATTGTAATTGTATAGAACCTCTATGCAACTGTTATCGTCTTGTATCATGTATTATATCTATCATTCAAGGCAAAACAGAAATCATTGAATGCAAATAGTCTTTCACACACCTCATTAGTGCAGTTAATTTATATGTTAGAGAGAGAAAAAAAGAGCATTCTTTTAGAAACGACGTAGTGGACATTTTCATCGATACAATTTTAGTCGTCTGTCAAGTAAGAAACTTGATCGGCATTTTATTCCGCCGTTGCCCAATTGTCCACTTGACAGATGTTCACGACGGGCAGAAATGTCCTCGGTCAAATGAACAACTTGGGCGACATTTTTATGGTCATAGCTCAGGATGTCACTTATCCGACGACATCTTATTTCGTCTGTTAAGTGACTTTCATAGCCGTGTCCAGAAAAAAAATGCCGGCCGAACCATGTTGTGGTACGGTGTTATCTCCCTTCCTTGTTATGGGCCTTGTTACCTATGTGTAGCATTACTTTACTAAGAGGCTTTAGTCCTCAAACGGCAAGATACCAATGAGCAATTTGAAAAGACACATGTATTTATTCGGATTCTTCTGCAAGAGATATTCATACCTTTAAAATAAAGAACTTTAAGTTTGTAGGGTAAATTACATTCACCTATCCCGAAGTATATACGTTTTTAACGGATACCTACCCCAAATAACGTATATATACCTCAAACTAACAGTTGTAAAAACATCCCTCATTCCATCTATTTTTCCGTCCATTTACTATTCATTTTTTTAGAAATTCCAAGACTACCCGTAGTGTTACAATCCTAAAACCAACTCCAACCCTAAACTCAATCCTAAATCCCTCTCCAAACCTAAATCTAATCCTAAAAATTGATGAAAAAATGGATGGAAGGAAGATGTTGTTACATAATATTAGTTCGGGGTATGTATTCGTTACGAACTAACTTTAGGGTATTTATACATTAAACGTGTATAATACGAATTAGGTGAGCGTAATTAACCCAAACTTGTATTGTGTCATCAACTTCTTTCCGTTTGCATAGTTTCCTATGTTTCTTTATCTCGATTTAAAATATGTTAATTGTCACATGAAAAGAATGTTCACACAAAATAATCATCTTAAAAATAATTGTTCATGCGATTCGATGTGAACAATCAATTCCAATTATCCTTCAAGTTGTCCGAAAGTATTTCTAACATCCGGTATTCGTTTTAATCAGTCTTTACGGACATAACATCTTATTCGTTAAGTCAAGGAAACAAGATAGGACCAGGTAAAGAAGCAGCTTATTCAGACAAGTACGTAATTGAGGTATGGAATTTGGAATAGAGACGGTAAAGAGGGAGTGTTCAGTTTGGTGAGTTTGGTCTCTTTTGGGTGAGGAAAGGTCGTGATGGGGCAGTGAGTGAGTGTGAGTGCTTATTGGTTCATCTATAGGTCTGAGGCTGAGATGACACGTGTCTCCATGCATGTATTGCACGTGGCAGCCTACGGTCATTCCTCCTTCCTTCCCGCTACGCCCATAACGTTAGTTTACATCATTTTATATAATATTATATTAAGTCATTTTCTTAAATACTGTATTTGTATTGTATCACATCCAAAAGATGTTGAATTTTTTTACATTATCGATGGATATGAATCTCATGTATCATTTCCTCCTTAGTCACGTCCTTAAACAAAAGAATCGGGACGTTTCATTGAAAAGAAAAAGAAGTCTCTCTTTCAAAATGAAGAGGATAGTAAAAATGATGCTCTTATAGTTGAGGGGAAGAAAGTAAAAACACATTACGTATATTTAAAATATGTTGGAGGAGATGATTCGGATGAAAATAACATCTAGCTTGTATTGTCATTTGTGCAATTTCAATATTTTTACAATACCACAATTTTCAGATTCATTTGGGGTAGGCTTACGTTTTTTTATAAGCTCGAAAATTTATTAATAAGTCCGATTCGAAAAAAAGAAACCAGAATGTCCCGACTCAAAAAAACAGGTTAAGAGACAACGATTACAGAGGGACTCCAGTAAGAGGAGCCAAAAGGTCAAACCTTTTCCTAAAACGAAACAAGGAACAAATGACAGAAAAAATCCCGCCAAGCCTCGCCTCTCGAAGTCAGAGACGAGTCGTCGCTTTCTTCTTGGAAGCCAATTCACGGATCGTCGTCCATGCATCCTTTCCATGAGAAGAAGCTGTAACCTTGGGGTTGGTTTACATAATTTCGTTCGATATAAATTTCGTTTTCTAAATCGTTCAAACAAAATTAAATTAATCATGAATCCGGTATTTTTTTTTCTCTATTATGAATTTTTAAATTAAATTGCACTCTGGCACCACTTGACATGTAACAATTCTCAAATTGAAAAATAAATACTTATCAATCTTCTTATTTTATCAAATCAACAAACATATACAAATTTCTATTAGACTATTTGTAAAACACAAAAATTCAAATAATTTTTATATACCAACTCAACAGACATGTCTAATCTGATTGGATTGTTTATAAGAATATACAGTCAAAATTTTATCTGATTGTTTATAAAATTCAAAATATCAACATTTTTACCAATCAACTTAACAGGATTGTCCAAATTTGATTGGATTATATATAAAACTTAAAAGATAACTTTTTTATATATCAACTCAACACACATGTCCAAATTCAATTGGACTATTTATAAAACTCAAAAGGTCAACCTTTTACATTTCTCGTTGCACCAATATCACTTGCCTCATACTAGGGACTAACCCAAAATCACCAACACACAACACCAAGCCATGCGACCCCAAAACTACGAACCTTAACATAACATAGATCACTTTCTAATCGCATGGCCGTAGGCAATGCATTACGACACCATTCAATAAGGCCGGTACTAATCAAACATAACTACAACGTTGACGGTCGAGATCAGATCCCCAACCTCGTACCCCGAACTGCAGCTCAGCGGCAGCGATCATGAACTCCACGGCCTGTTGGGAAGTCAACAGCTCCACGACCTTCTTAAACGTTGTCAACCGAAGATCATCGGCCCGGTGCAATATGCTCGCCAGCTGCCCGATCTTCTTGTCAATGTCCGAACAAACCGCCCCGAGCTCGCTCGCACCGTCTTGCCACTCCGACAGCTCCTCGGTTATAGCGTTCTCGGCCTTAACAGTATCACATTGCAACTCACTCACTCTCCTGTTTTTAAAAAAAAACGTCACGATAATACAACGTATTAAAATATTAAACTATAATTAGATCTTCAACTTTCAGGCCGAAAAATATTAAACTATAATTAGATTTTCAACTTTCAGGCCGAATGTTTAATAATTTGGTCTCCTGGTATCATATTAGAGCTAGTATCACACTGCAACTCACTAACTATTATGTTTTTGTTAGGACAAAAACGTTATGATAAGTACAAGGTTGAAGGTTTGGATTCAATGTATAGTTAATATATTTTTGGCGGCACAAGTCACTATGACAAAGTGTAAGTCATGCATGACGTTAACTAAGTCGGTCACGTATATTGTACCATGCCGAGCCATGTGGAGAGATGATATAGAATCAATTCAAACATGTGGAGTAACCAAAACCATGTAAATATCCACGAAATATACATATATGCTCGTTTCTTTGCAAAGAATTCTATGTATGTGCACAAAGCCACAAAAACGACTGGGACGATATCTTGACATGTCGGTTCCTCGATGTTGCTTCCTAAATATATTAGTAATAAACCTAGTGAAAGCAGCGGTGAGTCCATTTTGTATCTCTAAAATGAAAATGGGCATTGTACTACTAAAACATTAAGTTAAAAAAAATGTCCACTCAGATTCGTCTAAAGGTAAAAACGACTTTTTTTATAGTCCGATCGTAAATCAGAGTTTTCTCCGATTTTTATCTTTACAGATATAAGTTCAGTGTGAGTCTCATTTTCATAGTATGTTTGATTGAAAACAGACGTGAATGAAGATTAGACTGGATTAGAGTACGGTTTTTTTTGATAAGAAGACATTAACCGATTGATAAATAAAATATAAGAATACCTAAATTGGTTGGGGGAGAGGTCGCCGAGGTCGCCGGTGCGGTGGCCGCGGAGGATGTCCATGATGTGGGACTCAAAGAGGATGCTGGACTCGGTGTAGACGAGGTGGAACACGGTGGTGGGGCGCCAGCCGCCGATCCAGTGGAGGCTCTGCTCGAGGGACGAGCTCCACGGCGCCGCCAGCACGCTCAGTACGTCCCGGTCGATCGCCACCGATTTCACCCGGTAGTACTCCTCGTAGTGGAACATGACCTTCACCACCAGGTGCCGGAGGTGGTGCCGCTCGCCGTCCGTGCACGGCGGCTTCGCGGACTCGCAGAGCTGCCGCACCAGCTGCCGGAGCTGCTCCAGCCAGGTTTGGTAGAAACGGCAGAAACTAGTCATTTTTTTGTCTTTCGGTGAGGGTTTAGAGAGAGGGAGGGGGGTTTGGTTGTGCATGGATGAGGGGGTTTTATGGACAAGGGTAGAGATGGGCGTTGCCACGTGGAGGGTTATCATTGGTTGGACATTAGGGTGGACCTTGTTTTACAATATATGATTCTTAACTCGTACGAGAACAAAACTTCGTAGTCAAGTTAGAGCTATCACATGATATTATAGCGAAGAATTATAGTTGTTACATGATTGAAATGAAAGATTTGAATTGATGGTCTCTCCAAACCTCGTAGTGATACATGCATGCCAACACTTGTCCTATTATACTCACTACGTGTCCTACGTAACCCCTAACAAAAGGAAAAGCCAATAAAAAACCCAAAACCAACCAGAAAAGGAAAGGTACGCGTTGAAGTACGAGGAAACTACAACGTGAGACCTCAAATTAGCTTCCATGGAGAAGGCTCAAGCTTGGCCCACCAAAGGGGAAAGAGTTTCGGGGTCGCCAAGTCCGGCGTTAGGGGTATAATTGCCTTTAGTTTAGTGATTAAGTCCATCATGTTAGTTGGGATACGACTGGGTTCTGATGGACACGAGTTCGAATCCAACTGATTAAAGTTTTCGACAAACTTTTACAAACTGACCATAAAAAAGAAAGAAAAACTGAGACCCACACGAGATAATAAAGAAACAAGAAAATGGGATTATGCGAGGTACTATCTCTCAGAGGTCTCTAATACCATAGATTAGAGAACCAACTCAATTAAAGACTCAAGATAATAATTAAAAAAATCCGATTATAATTTTATATTATAAATTCTAACACTTTGTTTTTTCTCCGAATCCTTGTTTACACACTCCGACCTCGTTTCCCTTGTATTGTTTGAACTAGTGGTCAAGGATGGCCCGTTGTATCATCTTGTCTTCGAAGTAACCCTCAATTTGTGGCTAAAGAAAAATGTATAGATTAAACATTACACGAATGAAGGTACACGATATGTGGACAGACTGAACGCATCGCTACCTTTCTCAAGAGGGTATTTTCGTGTTGGTTGTCATACAGAGCGTTGGTATGTCAGTCAGACATAGAGTGTGGTAGATCGGAAGAGAACGAATCAAAGCTAGCAACAAGACATGTCTGAAAAGAATATTGAGAGTTGCTAACCTCAAATTCTCTCTCGTTGCAAAACCCTAGCCGCCAGGGGCTTTTCACTAGATCTCGCTACTCCTGCCGGTGACGGCCGTCATGGTTGTTACCGGCGGAAGCCCTTCCTCTCCCTCCTCTCTTCTTCTCTACCCCTTGTCTCTTCTCTTCCTCTGTTCCTGTAAGTGTAAGTGTGCTCTCCTTGCTGCCAGAGATTTTATTGCCTGAGCTCTTATAGTTCCGTCGTCCCTTCGTGGCAGAGTCTCAGACCTGTGCTCTTGCCTATCCTAGCGGTGCTCCGCCTTGTGAGGTGGCTCGGGGTCCACGGCGTCGCAATTTGGAACTTCATCAAAATCTGCTTCAGTGGTGGTGTCAGCTCCGACGTCTCCTAGCTCGTCGGAGGTTTGGTTGTTGCTGCTCTCGCTAGAGGAGGTGTTGTTGTTGTGTTTCTGTGCTCGCCCCTGCTCTCCAAGTCGGGGCTGCGCGGTGGTTGCTCGCTGGAGGCTTGGCTGCAGCGTGTTCGGGTCCTTCTCGTGCTGGCTGCGAGGTCGGGCCTAGCTTGGGTCCCTGGGCCTGCGACTGGGCCTGGGGACTTGGTTGCAAGCTTGGGCTTGTCCTTGGGCCCTGGGTCATCGACTGGGCCTGGAGACTTGGTCTTGTTGGGCCAGCGCTTGGGCCTGGTCTTGTTGCGCCTGTGCCTTGACTTGGTCCAGCACGTTGGCCGGGCCCATTGTGTTGCTTTGCTGTTTTCCGGATCTGATCGTGGTGGCTCTCGGGTGTCTTGGTTCAGTTTCACCGTGGGAGGCGTTTCCGAGTTAGGATTCGTTGTACTTCTAGCCTCGCCACTCGTCGTCGCGGATGGTATGGTTCTTGTCTCTCCTTAGGCTTTATCCGTAGCTTGTTGGATTTCTGCTCATCCCTAGATTTAGGCTCGTTTCGATCTCCTTTGTACTCCTGCCATTGTTGCGGGGCCCGTCATTCTTTAGGTGTTGGCCTATGACGGGTTGTACTGGGTCTTTAGGCCTAGGAATCGAGAAGTCATTCTTCTTTTGGGTTTTGAGTTTCGGTGATTTTGCTCTGATTTATCTCTACCGCTCTGCGATATTGGTCTTCGGCGTGTCGGTGCCTTTAACTCGTTGAGTTTGGGTGTCGATGAGATACAATTTTCTCCTCAAGCTCGAGTAAGGTATTTGGTGTTTGCTTTGGAAGACGCTAGCTTTATTGAGCTTTATGGTTGGCAAATATGTGTTTTAGACCTTTTATTTCTTGTGCTTCATGGAGGCTATATTCGGGTTCTAGACCCTTTCATTTTCTGGTTGTTAGCTACAGGGTCTGCGTACCCTTCCATTGATTGTGGTTGTTAGCTTCAGGGTCTGCGTACCCTCTCTTGGTTTGTGGTGGTTTGCTTCAGGGTCTGTGTACCCATTCATTGTGGTTTGGTCTTCCCCGGTTTGGGGCTTCATGTGGTTGTTTTCTTTAGGGTCTGCGTACCCTTTCATTGTGGTTGTTGGTCTCCCCCGGTGTGGGGCTTCTTGAGGTTCCGAGAGGAATGCTCCTTCATGTATTATGTACTCCAACCTGTAAAGTGTATATAGCTATAGGCTTTTTGTCCTCCATTGTCAATCTTTAGAATGTGAGAGATTTATATATTGCTTTACTTATCAAAAAAGAAGAAGAAGAAACTAAATCAGTCTAATTAGTGTTTAATTCACCTTACCTTTTCTTAATTTAGGTGTATCATGGTTTTGGGCGGTGCATTAGCAATAGACCGATTCGGTCTACTACGCATCTAAAACATTGACAATTTATCGAAATCAAACATGATAACTATTATTTAATTTAAAAATACATAAAGTGAACGAAACCAATTAATTTTTCGACCTTCTCCTCTTACTCTTTCCTAAAAAAAATTGGTTCGATGGTAATAATGAGGGGGAACTTTGTTAGCAATGTGGGACAAGATGATAAACAGAGCCAAAACTCTTAAATATAGAAATAAACTTCATTAATTCAAAATCAAGAACCAGAAGTTCATAATAAAACGAATTACATAACGAAGAATATAACACATTACACCAGCTCATTAATCCTCTTTGCCATGTAGTGGAAGAAGAGATTGTGGGTGGCTAAAATTTGACGCTCCGAGTCAGAGAAACTCGCGTATGAGAGACTTCAAAGCTCTGAGTTACTCTTGACGGTGCTTCTCAATGATGGCCAAGCTTTTGGACATCTTTGGGTCGAGTGTCACGTCGGTATGTCCATTTCCCTTCTCATTTTCTCTCCCGCCTTTGCCTTCTTTAGGCCCGCAGGCCGGCGATCGCATACGAGTACGGGAAAGTTCGCCTCGGCCTCTTCAGCGACGTCGACTAGAATGTACATCTCAGACATTGGCGTGGTCATGGAAGATGTTCTTTGGGTGCAACGTTCGCCAGTGCCGATGAACTCGTCGGTGGTCATGGAGAATTCGTTCTCAAACGGTACTTCCAACAAGGCTTCGCTCTCATTATGCTCCAAATGTACTTTCATGCAAAGACATGCTCGTACTTTTCAAAATACTCTTGCTCGGTGTCGGTCATGTTGTGATTGTCGGAACGATCGCTTTAGTAGATGTGCTTGAACTTGGACCAACATCCCTGAAACATCTTCGTTTTCCTATTCGTCACGATCTAATGTTGTTTGTAGTTCTTCTTTGTGCGTTGGTCTCCGTGGTTTGTTGTGTAATGATGGTAGTGTCTTACTTGATTTTCTCCCAAAATCGATGGCTCCCTGGTCCACCCCGTAGATCTAGTTCTGTAAGTGGTTCAATCATCCATTCATGAGAGCTTCCTCGTCTGAACGCGTCCACTCATAGTACATCTTGAATCGTTGGGTTGGTTCGGACTACGAAAATCTAACCGGGTTCGGGGGGACCCGCACTCGTATGATTGGCATCGGGTGACTCATTCTCGAGACATGCATCATATGATGGCCCGTTCCCAAGCTCAATATCGAGAAATTAGTAGAGCTTTGGAACGTGTTAGATCTCAGAAAAGTTGTGGCACCCGGGTACTTATGTGGTGCAACCCGATTACATGGGGAAGACCGGGAATGTTGGATGCACCAGAGGCGAGACATACTCTTTCTCTCAAAAAGACTCATCATGATTGCATGAGTAATATTGCGAATCGAGACTGTACTACCACTCGCAGGAGAATCTTGGTCACATGCTCGTGTTGTTGGGGTGTAACATGTGTGAAGTAGGAGAATCATGTGAGGATGGTTGGAAAACAATATTGGACATCGCTGAGTCTGTAATAGGTGGCTTCCCGAAGAACCTAAAACAATGTGAAGCCGGAGAATCATGTATGGACGTCCAGAAAACGACTCACAGACACGAATATTCCGTTTGTGTGTTTCATGATTCTGCTGCAACTGCTGTCTTCGGAGATTTAGCTAGACCAAAAGAAAACGTCGGAGAAAAGAACCAGAGGCGAAAAATCAAATTTTTGGTGAAGAAAAACGAAACCGTCGGAAGGTACTTATAGAAGGTATCAACTTTCAGCTTTAATTACGTTTACCTACCTCGCCACTTGTCACCTTACGATTCAATAGTCAACGATTCAGTGGGTCCTTATACATCGAATATATCAACTATTAGCGTCTACGGATTCACCGAAGATACATTCAAAGTTTGCATATTTAGAGGATTCGACTCACTTTATCGGGGATTCCGACCAAATCAAAGATGCAATGAGATCCACTACCGGCGCTCCTCGAGAACATATTTTCATATTCAACACAAAATGCTTATGACAATGGTAACTCTTGCCTTTGTAATGGATCATGCGACACCTTTGCAGCATTGTCTTATGTCAAAAACACATCATATGAACCATGATTAGGCACATTCCGATGCATGTGTTTGAGATAGTAACAAATGCCCATGATTATCATCACCCTAGCAATACAGTCGAGATCCTTTGTCCAGTTGAATCATGTTTATGTTGAATAAGACAATAGTTCGGTTACAGAAGATGACATATGTTTCCTATAGGATGTTTCCACAGCAACCGTACTCCAGCACCATCATCCCCGTGAAAGGTTCTTCCTCTTCACAGCATCATCATCGGGATGTGACATCTTATTTGTCTTATAAGTATATTATTCCATCGGGATATAAGTACTAACGCCCTAACAAATGTATTTGTTGGGATTCAAACATGCGACTTCAAGAAGAGATAATACTCTTAAGAGAGGTTGCTTAACCATCGGGCTAACCTAAATAACCTCGAACACATTATACTACTTTTTTATTAGAAGAGAGATATGTACACTAGAAGCTCCTTAAGTAGATCCTGAATAGATGTTTGGTACTTCCGGCGTAAATGGTTCCGAGTGATCCTAATATATGTATATGAGACAGTCTGAAAAGATTAAGACAACATAGTCCCCAAGATGATAACGTACTCATGACTTGATTGCTCTCTGGCAGTTGGAGTGTAACTACAAGCACGTGAAACTTCTTTCCATAATGGGCCAATATTGCCTGCTATGTGGGATCAACCTTTGTTCGGTCCAATCCAAAGATGTGCGGCGCAACACTCGACATGTTACACAAAGTTGGGTGTGGTAATTGGGTAGGTTTGTTTGTATTCATCGTCCTTATCTCGAACCTTCAAAAAATGTATTTGTTTCGTCTGTCGGATCAAATGCAGAAAATTCATTCTCTTCAATATAGATTGAAATCATTGAATACATATTGAAGTGGGATGTAGACGCTTGATCCTAACCCTAACCCATGGAAGATCTTAAATCTTGCATTGCTAAATATGATTACTATGATTAAGGAACTATACCTATCAGATTTCAGTTTGAGAGGGGCTTTGACATGGTTGTAAAAATCGGTCCAGGTAATCTAGACATCCATGAATCAAGAAAATAGTCTTATTATCTTGATCTTAGAAGGTCGGGTAGATCAAGACAATTGTTCAAGTCTTGCTCGGCGTGGTAGGTGACGCTACAAGGTTGTGTTGTTTTGGCAGTTGATCTAGCCTGCGGTGCTCTGTGTCGGGAGGTTCGGTCTATTGATGGTCTCTCGGTGCCGGACCGGTTGGGTAAGGTTACTCTTTAGTTTCCCATGCTTGATTAGTTGTTGTGAATGCACTACTTTGTCCCTTTGATCGAAATCACGTTTGTTCTTCTCTGTTCGCATCACTTGGATGATTGGGGCTCGTCGGTTATTTAAGTGTTGGCCTACGACGAGTGTTTATAGATCTTGGTACCTGTTTTTGAAGACTCACCGATTCGTTTTCTAGGGGTACTAAAGTACCCAGGGTTCTTGGACCTTTGACCTTTCTCTGTCGTTTTTGGTGTTGGCCATCGACGTGTCGGTATGCATACAATTCTTCGAGTTGGTGTTCCCGATGAGATATGGTGGTATTTACTTATACTAATTAGGTTTTGGGGATTTAGAGTTTTATGAGCTTCATGATAGTAAAATCTAGGTTGTAGACCTGTTTATTGTGCATTGGTAGCCCCTTGTTGGTACCCTGTGTTTTGTTATTATCTTCGAGCTTCTTGGTTTATAATTTGGTTGTTTAGGCCTTTTCAGGTAACTTTGTTTTCACCCCTTGTTGGGTTTGTTTCTGATTTGCTTCACGATTGTAAGATCTAGGTTTTAAACATGTTTATCCCTTTTGATAGGGTTTATTGTAATTGTTTGAGCTTGGTTCCTATAGGATCCTCTATTTTGGGGATGCCTTTGTTTGTAAGCTCATTTGAGGGATTCTTCCTTTTGCCTCTGTCTTTATTTCAAAGGTGGGGTATTTTATAAAAAATTACTGATAAAAAAAGGCAATTGTCTTATTTGTTCTTGTTTAGATAGGCCAGGACTTTCCACTGATTGGTTGAAATATCAGTGGTGGAGCTCTTCAACTTGAGGTATCGACCTATTGTCTTGTACTGATTAAGATGTTTGATCGTTCTTATCGGTTGAGGGTTGAAAGGCATCGCAACAACGGTTCTTTGCTTTTTATAGTTGGCCATGTTTGGGGACCGACTTCTTTGGGTGGATATAGTAGGTCTTCCCATCATTTGCTTGAACCATGATTCAATTTCAAGAATAGTTAGAAACTAGGAATACTAGTTATTGTTCACCCTTGTTCCCTCACCCCAACCCAAATGACCATGACTTCGGTTTTTATTCATGTAATGGACGTACCTAAGAGTAGTAGGTTGGTAATCACTCGATGGGTCTACTCTTGTGTTGATGTGCTGATTGAGAAGGTTCATTTTGATAGCATTCTTAACCTTCCTTGGACCAGGCTAGCTGCGATGTGGTCCAGAGAAGGTTTAGGAAGTATCCATCAAGTTTATTCTCTTGATCGATACATAGTACTCGTTTCCTTCCATATCTATTATTTGTTCGCTCACTTAGTTGATCAGATGTTGTCGGGGGCCTAACCAACATGTTATACTTATATGAAGATGACTTATTACTAAAGTACAATTGAAAGATCATTCCCAAACAACAACGCCATCCTGATGGACGAGTTGTTGTCATCACCATAACATGACGATTTATATCATATTACATGCATGTCAAAGTGTGTAAGTCAATCCCTATGGTTTATACAAGGTAAGACAATTAACCGATTATCGAGACAACGGGACAATCTTGTAGAGTGCATAAGAGAAGCAAATGTTTCCAAATACAAGTCATTACCTACACCTTAAGGTGAGTTCAATAAATTATGAACCTTAAGTCATGAGGGTCATACTAAAATCTAGACTTAGTACTCGTTTAATCAACATGACTATAAAAAAAAGGTTCATTCAATAGCATTGAACATGTTGTTGCAACCTATAGCCCTTTTTTTGCCATGAAGCTAGTATCCTTCTCAGCCTTTTGCTCCTCTTTTCTCTTTAGCTATAATGAATACTGCAACATTGTTGCACATTGCAGTAAGAGTGCAACCAAGTTTAAGAGTGTCAAGAAGGGAGAGATCTGTCACGCCCCAAATCCGGTTTTCACCGGACTCAAGACGTGACCATAATTGATAAAAGAAAAGCGATAAAAATAATAAACGTAAACTCTAAATAAATGAGTAAACCTTCTTAAATCAACAGTAAATAGCTTAGAATCTCCAGTGAGTCACAACTCAACGAAAATAGTCAAATAAATCATGTTTAAAACGCAAGACCAACACAACTCTAAGAAAAATCCCAAGATGTCCAAAAGCTCCCGAGCCTCGAACTCACTAGACATCAGCTACACCTGTAAAACAGTAAGAAAACTAAAGGGGATGAGCTTACGCTCAGTAGGAAAAACCTTAACAATTCAACCTTTAGATCAATACTGCACCGTGCAACAGATAACTCAAATGACAACCAAAACGACCAACAATGAAATAATATGCAATAAAATAGAATAAGACAAGTATGATGAAATAACATATATAAACAAGATAGAATAAGATAGTTCACACTTCTTGAAAATAACATTAACTTGAGGGTTCCATAACGGAATCCATGTAAAGTATCATAACGATTAAATAGGAGTAATTGATATCGTGCCAACCACTTGCTTTCTCAAGCCTTTTGATCCATGAATAGATTCTAGTGTCACCTCGGTTCCCATGTTCCGATCTACTAGAGTATTCATATCACATCAGATTTTCCCTCGGTCCGGAGGAGGCACATACGTCGGAGCATCGGAAACCATCCCATAGGGATGCTCATCTTCGGTGTTCTCAAAAGTGTCTCCACGACCATAAGTCATAGGGAACCAAGGTAGTGCTTCCATAGGATGCACACTCTTGGGTGAGACTACAGTCACCATCTCTCATAGAGGAATCCACTCAATATCCCGCAGGATCTGCCGAGCCCTTAGGCCCCTCACATCACTCAATTAACCACTCCATAATCACTCAATATCCCGTAGGATCTGCCGAGCTCTCATGCTCCAATAACCACTCAATATCCCTTAGGATCTGCCGAGCTCTCAGGCTCCAATAACCACTCAATATCCCGTAGGATCTGTCGAGCTCTCAGGCTCCAATAATCACTCAATAATAACTCTCTCTGTCAAACTCCAACCACCACAACGGCACCGGATTACCCCCCCCCCCCCCCCCCCCCCCCCCCCCGGTGTAGTACC
This sequence comes from Erodium maritimum, assembly GCA_963921825.1. NCBI lineage: Eukaryota > Viridiplantae > Streptophyta > Magnoliopsida > Geraniales > Geraniaceae > Erodium > Erodium maritimum. The sequence continues at coordinate 431,556 of OY997592.1, forward strand.
GAACCAAACAAACAGACAACATTTCAAGAATAAGAATAAATACACAAGCACTAAATTCATACAACAATGAACCTTTCTCAAATCACACTTTCATCAAGCAAGACATCCAATCACACTCCACACTTACCGTATACTTACCTGTCACGAACCGGCGGTACATCGATCACCTGATTGTACCCCTTTGGCACAACCAGTCATACTCGATCATCCGTTCAATCAACAATTATAACAACACAATAACTCAACCAATCAAGTACGCATTCAACCAATCAATAATCATTTGAACGATCAATTGAGCATTTAATCATACAAGCTAACTAGTTTTATCAGACCCTTAGTTTATCTTAACAACTAGCAACCAAGCATGTGATCCTAGCACACAACTAATACGAGAGCTCTTCACAGCCTTTCTACCAGTAAATCAATTCCCAAGTATTGGAAGCAAGCTTCACTAGTCATCGTCATCCTAAACATGCATACTAGACTCATCCGATTATTAGTAATTGAAATACAATTATTCTAGTTATTCGCATCCTATAGGCAATTCTAGGACATTTCCAATTTTATTAACCTAACATGCATACTACGCGTTTAATTAAGAAGTTAAGACTTTCCCTACCTTGTGGTCTTCCTCTAAACTTTGTTGACAAGCTCAAAAGTCGCAACTCCGTTCTTCACACGGGTCCCGGTGTGGTCTTCGTTCTTCAAGTTCGGTCCCAAGGTCTTTAAACACCAAACAAACTCTAATTAGACTCCACTTAACAGTAAGTAAAGCCCCCCAAACCTTCCCAAAAGTTCAGCCCCAAACAAGGATCGAAAACGGTGCAAAACCCTCATAATACACCAAACAGGTCTGTCACGGACACGGTCACAGAGCCGCGACCCCAACCCTCACGGATGACGTCACGGAGCCGTGACGTGTGCCGTCACGGATTCCCTCACGAAGCCGTGACTCCATCCATCACGGAATCCGTCACGGATCCGTGACGCTCCAGGGCAGATTCGCCCTTCTTCAACCTCCAGCTCCTTTTCTCCGGAAATCCACTACCAAACTCCATTTTTAACCATCTCCAACCCTCAAAACAGTCAAATACCTCCAAAACTCCTTTACCCATGGTAGGAATCAACAAATAAACAAGTTTGCAAGGATTCTCCAAATCAAAATCAAATCAAAAACTCCATTAAACTCAAGTTCTTCCATCAAAGACCCAACAAAGCTTCTTAGCAACATCATCTAACCTCATTTCAATCAACACCAACAACTTCTAGCAAACCCAACCCAAAACCCATGAAATGAGATGAAGGGAAAAGAGATGTAGCTAGTTCCATTACCTTTAGAAGAGTGAGATGTAGATGATTATGATGAAATGGAGAAGAAAGGGGTAGGAAATGGCACCAAGTTGCTCCTTTTTCCTTTGCTTCTTCTTCAAGACTCCATGTGAGCTCCTCTCTCTTCCTCTCCTCTCAATTTTCGGCTACACCCACAAATGAACCAAAATTGGTCTTCCAATTCCATATAATACCTAGAGGTGGTTAATGACTAAAAGCCCTTTAGATACTTTTCCCTTGTATGAGCTTTTAGGAGGGTAAAGTGGTCCAAGACCACTCCCTTTTCTCTTTTCTAACCAAATAATGACAAGTGTCCAAGTAGGTCTTCTAGCTTTCCAAAATTATTTCCAGCACAATAATTAATATTGTTTTAGTCGATAAAAAGTCCGATTTTGACCAAATTTGACTTCCTTCAATATTATACTCAAATGAAAGGAAACGGCCCAATTAAGCCAACCGTGATGACGGCTAAGCATTTTGGGCCCCGGAAAAGCCCCGAATGACCTTCCGAGTCAATGGTTGACTTTTTCGGTAAAAAGTCAAACTTGTCTTAAAAGTCACCGGTTCGACCGGGAGCGGTTCTTACAAGATCCATCAATTGTTCTTAAAACCAAGATCCATTCCATCAAGAGTGATGTTCAAGCACTGGTCCTAGTGGAGGTCGACAAGGGGAAGCTTCTTGTGAAGTAGGCTAATTCTATTGCTCCAGACTGTGATAAATTGGAAACATGGTAGGTGGATTTGTTCAAGCTTGTTGTCCCCAAGCTTAGGAGACGAGTAAGGAAGACAAACACTATAGACGAAGAACTCTTCGTTTGTAATCTACCTTAAAGAATCAAGAAGGATTGGATTCGAAACACCTTCATCCCCTTTGGAGAAATCACGTATTCATTTGCATTAGCCAGATCGCAAGCATCAGATGTTTGGTTTCATGCATTTCAAATCGAAGAAGGCGGCTATACAGGTTATTGCGAGTATGAATGGATTGAAGATGAACGGTTATCATCTTTTTGTAGCTCTTGTCAGGCGCTGGAATCCCAACCAACTCGTCGGAGGCGAGAAACAGAGCATGGCTCTCTTTGTTTCTGGCTCTTTGAAGGATTGTGTATCTTTGACGGTGGCATCCTCTAGCAAACAGGATGTGTGTGATCGACCTTTAATAGCGTGTCAGAGCTCTTGTGATGCCCTGGAGTTTAAAGTCATGGAACAAAGTATGGTTCGAGCGGTGGAGAACATTGATTAGATTGTTTAGGTCCCTTGGCCACCTGAGGACGTGGTTCAGTCGTCGACATCGTCCTTCAAGGAAATGGTTGAGGTTCAATCGTCTGCGTCTTCCTCCGATAAACTGACTGTGAGATTTTCTGGGGAAAAATCCTTAGGAGATCATTCGGATTCGAATTCAAATCTTAAATCCGATTCGATTACTGATTGCGATCTTGTTTCTGTTAATCAGGACAAAGAGCATGCTGTGATTCTCGGTCAAAGTTGCATGAAAATTCAGAAGGCTTTTGTGGAGGAAACCCATGGTCGTTGTGGGTTGGACAGGTTGCTTGCGGTCAAGAAACCCATGACCCGATTCAGGCAACCCATAGTTTGACCCATGACCCGATCCAGACAACCAATGCCCGATTAAGGCAATCAGTGACCCGATTCAAGATAAGGATGTTCCGGGTGAGTTGGTGATCCCTCGGGGGCAGTCCTTGGAAGGATGTCCTACATAAACCGCCGAAACGAGAGAGTCGACCCCCCAAGCACTTATCAGATTTTTATACCATTTAGTGTAAACCAAGGGGTCCTTATTTGGATCGGTAAAGACTTGTTCGCCCCGTCGATGTTGGGAAACAAGTTGAGCAAGGACAAACTGGTAAACTTTCTCAAGCTACAACTCCGCCTCATGGGCCTGACGCATGGACTAAAATTCGTGCATTAGCTTCCAAGAAGAAAGATACGATGATTCGTCTCTAACTTCGGGAGGCGAGGCTTGGCGGGGTTACTTATTCTGTATTTTTGCTCCTTATTTTGGTTTTAGGAAAATGTTTGGCCTTTCAGCTCCCCTTACTGAAGCTCTCTTGTAATCGTTGCTTTGGTCTTACCTTTTTCTTCTTGGAAAGTTCTCCTTTTCTAATAAATTTCGAGCTTATAAAAAAAAAACATGACTATCAACAAGCAAGTATATTTTTACGGTACAAGTACCAGCCGATTCCATAGGGAATCGTTGGATATCCTAACTAAGAACACTCTAAACTGAAGTTGTCACTACCTTAGCCCAGCTTTATTTACACTATCTCATGCATACATAAGTTGCTCGTATAAGAAGAATTGGTGGTAGGCGTCCACTATTTCTAAAATACCGCTAGATTGAGTAAGTCACTACCTAGGATGAGCAACTAAACATGTAAAGTCAAGGAATGCTATCTACATGCGACCAATCATAATAAATTAACTTTGAGTTATCTTGTGGATGTGGTGTGGTATTCGTGACTAACCCTCACGATGATATCAAGACTCAACTCAAGTAAGGACGAAGAATCTAAAAGAAATTCACGCAAACAACTTCAAGTATTCCTAACCACCCTAGCAAACCGGAGAGACTAACTATCAGTGAACTGACAAATCCCCGACACTTAGAGGAAAGGTCGAAACCACTTTAAGGCCCTAATATATCTCTACCTAACCAATGATATACTAACCAAGATTATCGCAAAAGCAGAAGCAAAGAATCTAGTCCTAAGGAAGGATATGCGGAATCTAAGATTCGTGCAATGCAATCCTACACTTAAATAAGGGGTGAGATCATAGGACTACCCAATTTGGCACAATTATCTCTCCCTAAATATTGGTGTTGATGTGGATCTCCGATAATCGTCTATCCGGTGGTAAAGAAAAGAAGTTCTCCGCATAACACTGGACAACTACATGGTATCTAAGATGACCTATTCCAGCTATGCATTGATGGTATATGACGCCACCCCATACTGCATGTGGTCTTCTTACAATAACTATTCTAGGGAGACCAATAACAACAATCACAAATTCAATTGATAATTTGGTTCTATCGCATGGATGAAGTCAATACATGGTCTAGGGTTCATTATTCGGAGATTGTAGGAAATCACCTCCTAATTGATCTAAAGGTCAAATACTTCACACCACTATCATTTCCCTTCTTAGGTACTTAATATAATCAAACACAGATTAATTTAATCAAACATATATTCAATTAATTAAGTATACGTCCAATAAATCAAGTCCTCTTGTTAGGTTCGTTGTTCAACCAGAACAATTATCGATTTTGGATTCTAAATTTCTCAATTCATGCAATTAATTGTGTCATCGAGCTATTAATTACCAACCAACTCAAATTAACTTCTCAGTTTCATACTACATAAATAATGGTTTTAATGTAGAAGATATTGGAAAAAATATAAGCTAGAAAGACTTCAAACATAATCAATCCACCACAAATACCGAAAAATAAACATTAGTTTCATATTATTAATCATAATCCACACATCCATAACCATGGAATCAAGCTCTCATGGCTATGAGATCTCAAATATAAACAATCTAAATTAGATCTACAAGAATCAAGAATAAAAAGAAAAGTCTAGGATATATTCATGTGTGAGTTCTGAAACCCAACACCCAAGAACACCAACTCCCCTTTTCTTCTTTATTCTATCTTCTTCTCCCTCTTATATATTTGGGTTCTCCTTACCCTCCAATGGCTTGATGTTTCTCTCCAAGCGCTAGGAAGTCCTCTCATTCCTTGGGATTGAATGTCCATAAGTTTCTCTCTCTAGAAATACGAATTTTGGGTGAAACTCTCATTCTCACGAGCTCAAGAGTTAGTTATTATAGAATTCCAAAGCTGCACCTCCACCGTCCCCCTCCATGGTATGGAGCATCTTAGTGGAGCTGGATTTATCCACGACGTGTCTTGAATGGATGGAGTCTCTTTGTCAAATGTCTCATGGTCGACTCCCATGCACAATATGATAGGTGTTCCACGCCGTGGGATGGCTCATTCCTCGAAACATAGAAAAACCCTATTGCTTCTCCTTTCTTAAGCTACCGCATGTCTTCTTCACGTCGTGGAAAATGGTGGTCCACGACGTGGGATGTCACGGCTTGGTGACTCGATTCTTGAGGCTCCTCTCCAATCCAATGATGCCTTCGAGCTCCCACCATGTATAAGCCGAAATGTAGATGAAAACGAGAAGCAGAAGATTGAAGAGAAAAAGGAAAATAAAAGCGTGTAATATGTGCTTTTCTATGGAAAGTAACGATAAAAATACGGAAAATATGCAATAATTTGCACCTACAATGTGACCTTATCATTACCCCGATAGTTCCCACCTCGATTTTTCAGATTCCTTATTACAAGACAACATCATTGTCACCCCGTTTAGGTTGACGACTATTCATTGTTACTTTGGGCCATGCGGGTTTCAGGCCGGGTAGATGATCTGACATGGTTCAAGAGGACGAGGCTTGAGACTCTTTCAAGGTTCAGGCAGGGAACATGCTTTGATACCTTATTCATCGAATCCGCTTGTGGATTAATCTTCCAGACGCATCATTGCACCCCGTTATTTATTTTGGTTACACATCCACCTTGATTGACCCTCACACTAAGGTTCTAATCATAAATTCTGTATCGGGTTTTTTCAAACTCATAGGCGTCACCTATCTAGGGAGCAATTAGGACGCTTTTTTGGAATTCGGTTTTTCTTTGAGTCACACATACTCTAACGAGGCCTCTAGCCTCATAGGTGTCACATGATCTTCTAGTCATATGTTCTCATCTGTTTCTTGTTTTTTGGCTTTTCATCTTCGTTCGTATTGACCATGGGGATTTTCATGTTTTTGTTGAGTTTCATTTGAACCTCTGTATTGCTTGGGTTGCGATTCTCTTTCCGAGATCCACAAGTCTTCTATTTTAATGCCTTTTTGTTTCGTCCAGATAAAAAACACAAGTGTAAACCAACCAGAATATACTAATAGATCAATTTATGTTACTTGTGAGATGATTCAAATCAAGGTGAAAATTCATTAATTATTTTTGGGACGATAAACGAGTAATTGTTGGGTGAGTTCGTAAAGTTAGGTGGTCTCGAAATTTGGTTTATGATTTCAGACTTAATACGAGCTCCTTTGGGTTTGAGGTTTTTGTTTAGATGTTTGGATAATATTATGAAGGGTAATTTTCACCTCAATACCCTAACTATTTATAGTGGCACATCAATACCCTAGAATGCATTTTTTTCATTTTCATACCTGTCGTCAATTTGCCATCCATTTTTGGATGAAAACACTTAAAAAGTCAATAATACCCCTCACTAACAATCAAATTTCCAAAAGCATGCCATTGGTTTTCAAAATTTCTTTAAAAAAATCTGTTTTTAATGTCACAAAAATGCAATCTAGGGTAGTGAGGTGCCACAAAAATGCATTCTAGGGTAGTGAGGTGCCACAAAAAAAAGTTAGGGTATGAAAGTGAAAAAAAAATGCATTCTAGGGTATTGAGGTGAAAAAAATTAATAATTAGGGTATTGAGATGAAAATAACCCTATTATGAATACCAATTATATTGTAACTTACTCACACATCGTTTTGAACTTTGTATATCTAAATTCTCGTAGTAAAATCTTTTTTTCCGTTGACGTGACCATATGTTCCAGTCCCGTCAATTTTTTAGGTTTGGTCTGTTTAACCGAACCGTTTACACCCCTAATTGGATTAGTGGGCTCACAAGGATGGACAAATCTGAAACAAATTCATTTAAAACAAAGTAGGCGTTACATCCATAGACAAGAAGATACAAAAAACACCAGTTAAGATTGTTCAGTTATGTACAACGTGAATTTTTGAGACACTAATACACACACTGAAAAAAGTGTATTTTAAGAGAACACAAAAATGATCAGAAAAACATGGATAGAAGTCGTTCATCAAGAGACGAGACTATTTTCAAGGAATTTATAACCGAAAACAACCATCACGTAGACGACTCAAGTGTGATTTGTATCTAGTTAAATTAGTTTAGCTTAAAATGATTGAAAGACAATTATATTACAACTATTATCATCACTCTCATGAACTAGTTACAACTCATTTTGACCCTATAACATATCTCTATGTTGATCGAACTAGAGTCATGGGTGGGGGTGACAGTGAGTGCCACCCACTTAGTTGGGAATTGGGATGTGCCATCCTCTAACTTTCTTCTCCGTTGACTGTACTCTTTCCATCTTTGGAAGTAAAATCTAACGCGTTGAGTTGAATATCTTACATTTAATCAAAACAATAACACCAAGTTAATGTAATTTATTTGTCATCAAAAAATCATATAAGTATTTTAAAGAGGATGGAATAATTCGATCGATCGAGTCCTTACATCAGGACCGTCCACCTGTCCCTCGTCAGGACCTTACCGTCACAGCCAGTCACTTTAAACACACTTTCTCTCTCTAAACACCTTTCATATCTCTCTCTCTCTTCTGAAGCCATTCCATTTTCTGTTTGTTTCCCTCTTCATGAGAGTGAACCCGTAACCACCATGTCTTTGAGGAGATCGTTCTTCTCTCGAAGGTTCACGAGATCGTTCACGGAGCTCGCCGCCGGGAAGTATTCCGATCAGGATCTCGCGGCGGAGGCGGCATCGGAGAATGGCGAGTCATGGGCCACTATGCTGCCGGAGCTCCTGGCGGAGATCATTCAGCGAGTGGAGGCCAGCCAGGGACGGTGGCCGGACCGCCAGAGCGTCGTGTCCTGCGCGTGCGTCTGCAAGAGCTGGAGAGACGTCACCAGGGAGATCGTGAGGTCCCCTGCCCGAGCAGGCAAAATCACCTTCCCTTCTTGTCTCAAGCAGGTGAATTTTTGCCCCCTTTGTGCAAAATTGAATGTGAATCGATCTGGGATTCTTAGTTTTCAGCTGGGTCTTCTTCATTTTAAGGTCTCAATTCGTTTTGTGAGGTTAGCTCCAGCTGAATTGTTTTTTTTCCCAGTTATTATTTGAAGAATGTAGGGTTATGGGTTTTTGTTGAGATTTTTGGCACTGCGGATTGATTTGTATTGGTATTGGTAAACTAGATTTGTATAGTTGAGTGTTTTTGTCCTTAATGCTGTTGTAGTATGAAGAACTATTGATATCAATGTGTGTTCTACTCTTCTGTACATGTTCAGCTACTTAATTAGCCATGTGATGAGCTTTAGAAAATCATTGCAAGTGGTTAATAATTCATAGTAAAGTAGTTTGTTATCTGAATTTGATCAATGGTTGGTCCCAGTTTAGGTTGCTATAATATCTTTTAAATGGCGGTGTTGATTGTCAATATTTGTGTGCATTGCAGCCTGGACCACGCGAGTTGCCTCATCAGTGTCTTATCAAACGGAATAAGAAGACCTCAACCTTTTACTTGTATCTTGCACTGACACCCTGTAAGTAAAATGTCTATGAGTCTATTTTTCAATTTAGTCAGACTACTCGTTGCCTTCTGCAGCTATGGTGACTTTGAATTCTGGACATTGAAAATTAAAGGGGAAGACTTCGGGTTTCTCCAACCTGCTAATTATCTTTCATGTTAGTTGAGTGTTACATGGGGTATCTGATTACTGACCTTAGTCTTGTTATGAACTCCTAACCAGAGTCGAAAGTAAATAAAGTCAGATCGACCAAGTTTTAGTTTGACCAATACACACAAGCCCTTGGAGAAAATTGCTACATGCTTACATCTACTGGTTTTACATAGCTGTTTATTCATGTATGAGTCAAAAGCTGTTGCTTAGGTTGGGACTGCTGTTCCACCATGAATACTATGCTCTGGTCGCCCACTTGGGTTGACCTGGTGGTCAAGCGAGCTCTCTCACCTCCTTGCAAGAGTAGGCTAGAGTAGGATTTCCTCGCTTTCTTGCTGATAAAAAGAAATACTATGCTCTGGTCACCGTTGGAGCCTTCAACCAGAAAATAAAAGAAGAAACTCTGCCTTTAGAACATCCAAATGATAGGTCCCTTTGGGTAGTTGGACTAAATCTCATTCAAACTATTCTATATAGTTGTTTCAGTTGTTGGTGCCAGCTTTGCTCGGGATCAATTCGATTCACTGTTTTAATAGTTGTTCTTCAGAAATAGCAAAATGAGATAGTGTGTTAGAGCGAAAACAAAAACATCAAATGGTTGTTTCTAGGATAAAATTTTGATCTTTATTTTAATGTTGAATATTATTCTTTGAACATTTGTTGTAGTCTCATTGACGTTTTGATTGCTTCCAGCATTCACGGACAAAGGAAAGTTTCTCTTGGCAGCACGGAGATATAGGCATGGTGCTCATAGTGAGTATATAATATCACTTGATGCAGATGAGCTTTCTCAGGGAAGTCATGCTTATGTTGGAAAATTAAGGTAAGGCCTCTGTCAACCCTAGTTAAGTTGAAGCATTTTGGGTCAGGATGTTAACAGGACATGGTAGTGTTATTAAGTGTTAAATTAGTTCATAGTTTAGATAAGAACAAAATCTAGAATATGATTTCGTTGTATGACGTTCCTTGTTTAATTAACAATGTTGAAACTAGTGGTGTAACCCAAGAAACCATGGCTATTGTTTTATATATATATAAGCTAGAAAACCGGGAAATCCTACCCTAGCCTAGTCTAATTCTTAATGTAACCTTCACTCACACCTGCTCCCAAGTAGATATATCCACTGGGGTTCGAACATCTGACCCAAGGAGGTGAGAGAGTTGTCTAACCACTAGGCCAACCCAAGTGATGGCTATTGTTTAGAAGCAAATTTTCTGAGTACGGTTAATATAGAGAGTAGTTCAGAAGAGTCCAGAAATGGAACAGAAGAAATGGGTAGAGAGAGATCAAGCTCTAGATTAGACAAACGTGATGTTTCTCCTCCAACTTTTGGATGCATGCTGATCATGTTTTATAAATTATTGACAGCTCGGATTTCCTTGGCACAAACTTTACAATTTACGACAGTGAGCCTCCACACAGTGGTGCAAAGCCTTCAAGCAGCAGATCGAGTCGTCGATTTGCAAGCAAGCAAATAAGTCCTCAAGTACCCGCAGGCAACTTTGAAGTTGGGCGTGTCTCTTACAAATTTAACCTCCTTAAGTCCAGAGGTCCCAGGAGGATGACTTGCCTGCTCGAGTGCCCCCGTTCTGGAGAAAATCCAGAGATGAAGAAACCGGAGGGTGCGGGCCCGGAGCATACAGTGTTGAGGAATAAGGCCCCGAGGTGGCACGAACATTTACAGTGCTGGTGCTTGAACTTCCATGGTCGGGTGACGGTGGCTTCGGTGAAGAACTTTCAGCTGGTTGCAACCGTTGACCAGAGCCAGCCGGGTGGGAGAGGGGACGAGGATACGGTGCTCCTGCAATTTGGGAAAGTCGGGGACGACACTTTCACTATGGATTATCGGCAGCCCTTGTCGGCCTTCCAAGCATTTGCAATTTGCCTCACCAGCTTTGGTACAAAGCTGGCTTGTGAGTAATATGGATATATACCTTCTTATTAGTCTCAGTACGAGTTTTCTGCTATATATGTATGTATCTCTCACTATGTATTACGAAATTCAATTGTTAGAGAAAGCAGTTATACATAAATATGATGGCTTCGAGGTGTTTTATTCAATGTTTCTGATCTAAATATGAAATGTCAAAGGATATAAGAGTTATTTTACCTAATTTTGTTAGTTTTTTGACCAATTCGAAGAAAAGGTTAGTTGACAATCGATAAGATACCTCTTTAGACATTTCGTAACACATGGGATCATAAGGTACGTGATCGTGCACCGAGTGAATGAAGATCAAATAACAGCTCCAAACTCTCTCTCGTCAGAGAACTTTAGCTTAGTCACCATTGTTATTTTCGGGGGCGACTTTTCTTCTTTTCCAATCCTCTGATTCCTCTAGTTTGTTTTGTTTTCCTTTCAGCATGCATGGTTTGTTTATGCCCCATGGGGTGTTGTTGGTGGGTCTCCCGATCTCGGATCGATTTAGTCGTCTTATCCCTCATGGTATTCTGTCAGTGGGTCCCCCGATTTTGGGTCGACCTAATCGTTTTTTTAATCTTTTTTGCAGGGTTCAGAATTGATGTTATTATAGAGCTCTTCTCCAGTGGGTTGTGGAGACCATAAGTATACTGTGGTTTTGGAAGCAGCATCAACGAGCTAGAGCCTGGAGCACAAAGATATGTGTTTTGCTGATCGTGGGATGCCGATGAGGAGCAGCAGCCCGCTTTTTTATCCTACCCCTCCGTCTCTTAGAGTACTCTTTGGATCCATTCGAGTTGAGGCAGAAGATGTACCAAATGCGTACCATCAACTGAAGAGGGGTGCATCCCCTACGAATTCACATAAGATACTCATATTTTGTATGTCGTTCTTATGTGTTTCATTACATCTCAATGTTGCGATAAAAAACAGTTATCGCTGTTTTAGGGTCAGTGTCTCCTTATCTGTGTTTTTCATACATTATTCGTAGTAAAGATGAATCTTCTAGTATGCTTAAAAAGGGTACAATATATGATCAAAACAAAAGAGTATCAAAAGATATTTATCTCAAATATTAAAATGTTAAATATAAAGTGTTATCTATGTTTATAATATTATTATGATCAAATTTGATAATATATAAATTCTTTTAATTTTACCCGTTTTTATTAATCAATTAACCAATTGTAAATGATTTTCTTTATAATCTATAACTATAAGAGTTTATTTTCTGCATGCTCCCCAAGGACGGATTGAGGGGGGTTTAGAGTATGTCACGACATATCTTGTCCCGAGAAAATTATATATAATTATAAAATTTTAAGATATCTTCGATTTGATATTTTACAGGCTTAAATCAAAATTCCTATGTAAAAGTTATGATCATGTGAAGATATGTTGTGTGTATAACCTAACTATACTTAAAAATGTTCTTTTGCACTCCAAATATCTATTACACTTTCAAACAACTTTATTCCTTGTTTTTGTAGGTTTAATTTGACAAAATTAGATGTACGACATAACAGTTCAGTAGTATGCATTTATAAGTATTGATAGTTATTGACAATGAAGTAGTTTTGACTCATTTAAAAAAACACGTCTCATATTATATCATTTACATTCTCATATACGTCGTATGACTAACTATATGTTTTGCCCAGAGCGATCTGTCCATGGCGGACCAAACAACGTATGGTTGACTATTCGACTTGCACGACGTGTATGAGTTCATGAACTGCATTTTCTAGCTGAAAGTCTTTCATGAAGATTGTAAGTATCTGAATTACATTCGATTTGATAACTTCCGGGCCAAATTCAGAGCTCGTATAAGAAAATTATGTCATTTGAAAAATTGATCAAAGTCTAACCCTTCTTAAACCGACTTTGATTTTTTTAACATTTAATCATTATCAATGACACACCCTCAAACAAATTTCTTAATCTGCCTTTGATGCTCCTCCATCTTTAAAATTACTTCATTTCTTTACTATTAGTGATGGAAGTAAAGAATATTTTATATATTATTGATCTGTTTTATTTATTTATTTATTTCTAGTTAGATAAAAAGAAAACTAATTTCATCATTTCATGCATATAGCCACAAAATAACAAAAATGATTATTAAATTTTAATTGTAGTGTAACTTACAAAGCAAAGCAAATACAGAGAAGAATAACTTGGACGGAATAAAAACCAAAAAAATACAGAAGGCCAATCTAAGCTCCTCTTGCAATGAATATATCTAGAATTCGGCTTCCTCTGCAAAATTATAAGGCCATTCATAAATGTAAAGCATATACTAAACAAAAACTTCCCTCCATGCTCTGTAAAATGCAAAATGTTTCATCATCCTAATGGAGACTTCTGAATTTATCGGTCTAACAAAAAAGTGCAAAGAAGCGAAGAAGGGCTTACCATCACCGCCGTCGTCCATGTTAAAATCGTCTTCATCGTCATCAAAGTCAATGTTCTGGATATAAGACGGAGATAGCGATGTCAAAATTCAGCATTATCTACGTCTATGTTCCATTCGCTACTTGATTGTGTAAATTGTGCATTCAACAATGAAATGGAACAATAAGATCACATGAGAGAATAAAAAATAAATGTTTGTATCAACTATCAAATGTAAAAGAGATAGTATTAGTGTAATCAAATGTGATTTTTTACCTGATTGTAATCTCCATCGTCGCTGAATTCTTCTTCACCCTCATTTGGTTTATCGTCATCGTCGTCCTCATCTTCCTTTTCGCTATCTGTCCCATCTCCAGCCTATTAAACCATAAAACACCTTCAGGTAGCAGGCCTAATGTTATGCAATTTTACGGTTGATATGCTAAGAGAATAAACATGTTTCATTCAGTGAAGTTCATGACAATGTTAATGTGCGAAGTTCATGACAATCGTAACGATAATCAACCAAGTAATCAAGGAAAATAGCCACATAAAATAGAACAGAAATAATTTACCTTCTTTTCAAGCGCCTCAAGGCGTTCCATATCTGCCCCATAAAAAGAAAATTACGAGTCAATCCAATTCAACATCAACATACTTGACTTGCCACACCTTACACCTTTAAACAAGCAGCCTAGAATAACTTTTACCATGAGACTCAACAAATACGCAAATTAGCTACTAATAGTTGGTCACCCGATGTCTCATATATAAGTGACTATTTGACATCTCTTTGATAAAAAAAAGGAAACATGAGACATGCAAATTAATCAGAACCATAAACAGGGAATGAGAATGGGAGAAATAAGAAGTCTCGTCCCACAAAAAGGCAAAGAAACATTCTATGAATAGCCAGAATATGATCTGATTCTGCAATATCCGCTTAAACGAAAAATTAAAGAATTATGTTTTATAGACTACAATTCAATGCCACATGACTTAACTATAAATTCAGATATTCGTGGAGGAAAGTAAAAGATATCAATGATTTCTACAAAATCAAACCTTTCAGTGGACTCCATCTCACTTTTTTCCTACTTCGAACCTCCTTTGAACCTGAAAATTCATTGCCAGTAACAATACGGAAGTATAAAATATATGTTATACACTATCAATCTTAAGTCCTAACAAGTTTATCCTAATGCAAACCTGCAATTAGTACTCGAGGAAAATTAGAAGACTTAAGCTGTAGAATCTGATACATTGAATCACGTTGACATGTTGTCCTCCTTTTATTCTTATCAGAATACCTTTCTATCTCAGAACTATTGGTTTGGCCACCTGACACCAAAAGCGGTAAGTTTAACAAATTTTCCATCATAATATAATTTAACATAAACCTAATATTTTGCAACTCAACATCTGAAGGGTAAATATATTAACGACAAGATAGACCCAAAGCATGCATTGTTACAATGAAGAATTAATAGACCCTATAGATCATACAAGTCACAAGATTAATAAAAAACAGTGACAAAAATGTCAGCAACAACATGGATGACAATTATCACCGTTTAACAATCAACGTCATATTTTTGTCATGGGCACTAGGTAATCCTAAGATCAAGGTCAATTCACTTTGGAGTTAATCGTATTTAGTTTCGGCCAAGCTGGTTATTTTCATCAGAAAAAAACATATAGTCCCAAGATGATGTTTTTCCTTTTCCTTACTGACCAGGGTCGCCTTAAGACATATCTTTATGTAATCTATCTCACGTTATTTAAGTGTTGCAATAGCATTTTCTAGACATAGAGGAAAACCAACTAGTTTCTGCTACAATTGACTAGTATACTAATGTTTGAGAAAATAAAACTGAACTACCGAAGTTATTCGATCTTACCGTTATTTGTCTCCTCGAGGTAATATGCAGAGGATTTCCAAAAGTTTTCCCACTTCAAACTCATAGAGACTAACGGCCTTTCCTCTTTCACATCATTGGTATTCAATAATTGTGTGTCCTACAAATCGTACAAAAAAAATCAAATTGAGCAACAAATAGTAAAACAGTCTTCATTGTAATACATTCTGCTACATTACACTACAGATTTAGACACGGGCAGAATGTGCTACTATAACCTTAACAAAGGGTCAAAATCATGTCAACACTGAACTAATGAAAATCAACAAACTGCATTACTACAATAACATAAATTTAATGATAAAAAAGCAACAAATGCATTGACTAAACATAGCTAAGGGAGGTATTAATTAAACAAATAACTCTCACCGGAAAGAGAAGAAAAGGCTTTGGCGCAACGTAGTGACCGCCTCCTCCGCCACCCCACTTACCACGACCACCGCCACGCCCTCCCCTAAAAGCCATCTATGACTTGAAATCGGTAACAAATTGTTACGCCTCTCAACTAGCTTGCATCGCCCGAGAGACGACAACTCTCGAACTTCCAGTTTCAAGGAGGGTTTTGCTCACTATTACACAAAGAAGAGGA
Source organism: Erodium maritimum (assembly GCA_963921825.1). Lineage (NCBI taxonomy): Eukaryota > Viridiplantae > Streptophyta > Magnoliopsida > Geraniales > Geraniaceae > Erodium > Erodium maritimum. The sequence continues at coordinate 447,290 of OY997592.1, forward strand.
AAATTAGACCAAAAATAAAACACCAATGATAACGATATTGGGTATGGGTCAAAATTGCAAAGCACAAGTTCGTAAAAGAGGCCTATATAGAAGGGCCTTTCTGTAAGTTCACTACTGCAAAACCCTAGGCATTGATCGTCGTTTACACATAGTCCATGTAAAAGCTCTTAAAGGCTCAACCTTTATAGCTTCTCATCATTGGCTATCGTTCTGGTATTAAGGTTTCGATTATGTGCTTTAACTATGGTTTTGCTCACGAAAAGTAGAAATTGTGTGTATTGGCATTGCTCTACGATGCACTATGAAACTGAAATAACTTTCTGCTAAAGGAACAATGGAATTTGGGGGAACATTGATTGCCTTAACAAACATCTTCCTCTTGCTATTTTTCCAGCTTCATCCAATATGATTCAATTTTCCTAAAACTCATTAGAATTAAAATAATCTCGACGATTCAATTTTACATCTTCGTCCTCAACAGATGAATTGTGAAGGAGACATGGTCATTGAGAACTAAGCACTCTATATGATAAATGGCAACTTATAGCCATTGAGAGCTTTATCAAAATAATGGTTTTGCCACTTGTTATTTGTTAATAACTACAGTTTAGTTACTAATTCGAATAGGCTTGAGATACAAAAATGAGACCAATTAATTAAACTCAGTGACCATAAACAAATCTTTGAAATTGTTTACTGAAAACGAAAATTCCAAAAGAAAAGGTTTTAGAAATGTTACCTGGTTTTGGAGCACGAGCTTGTTTCTCTTCGCAGCTGCAGGTTGAGTCCCTTTTGTTCCTTTTCGCTGCTGGTCGTCTGGAGGTTGAAGGACTGATACCGGACCGGGTCATGCGCGCGGGTTTCTGGTCGGTTCTCGGGTCATCTAACCCGGTTTTTTTTTTTTTGACGAAAGTCATCCAACCCGGTTAGACATAAGTATAAACAGAAATTTTCTCTCTAAAGGAAAATTGTCATTTGTTTCAAGATCTATATAATAAACGGGGGAGTTGGAGGCAAACTTTGGGCAGGGGATAGGAACATCTAACTCATCTTAATTAGGCATTAAAGTAGCAATCATTTGGATCTACTCATCAGGATTTGGGCTATTAACACGGATGAAGTTCTTTTCACCGCAAATAGTCATATGGGAACAGGGTGAGTGTGTAGGGACGATACATGTCAGAGAGCCATCATCCGAAGTGATTGTAATGTCATAGTGGATATGATCAACAAAAGAGAAGTTCCTCTAAGGATAATCGTTACAGATTGTATTTCTCTATTCTATAGACTCGAGGTCGTGCAACTCGATTTCGTATAACGAACAATAAACAAAACAGCTCACTGGCTTGTAAGGGGGTCATGTACCTCCCTTGTCTGGAAACGACAAGGAGGAATAATACCGGAGTCATTTCATCGTATCCTTATTGTCGGCATTTAAATAATATATCTCGTTAATGCTAAACAACAGTGGGAGTGATTATAATAAAAAAATCACGTTTTAAAATATTTGTGTTAACATATGATACATATTAGGTAATAATTCCATTTTACTTGTATGTATATAGGAATAAGTTAAAATAAATAAAACTTATTTTGAATTTAAACATAATATTCATGATAAAATAAAACAAAACCTAAATAAATAGGTAAATTGTCGTATCAATTTTTTTATCAGATAGAAAGGAATGCATTAAAAAAGTATGGGTTTCGGGATGAGAGCCACAAACCACCAAACCAAAGTTTAACAAGAGTTCGAACAGAAAATCGAAAACAGCAGTAAATAGAAAGAACACTCTGGTTTATCTCACCGACCATCAACCACTAGTCCAACAAGAAAAAGCCAGACCTAATAGGAGGACCAAGGACTAAGTGTCGATCTCCTCGAACATGGCGCTACAACGCTCCTAGTCAGCGCAACAGCCAGAGACTCGATATACTCGAGGATGGTAAATTATCGTTCAGTCGCTCTCAGTCTGGAAAAGGATCCATGTTGAACCCTACCTAGAAGAATGTTCGACTCAATGACAGCGGACCCTAAGAAGACACGACGACTGTGTTCAAGCCAAATATGCCAGAGATACAAAAACTCGATGCCAGTCCATTCAGACCTCAACCTTCTTAGCCCAACCAAAGAAGTCTAGAACTCAAGAAAAAGAATTGACAACAGCAAAAAAAACACCTGCAACACCCTACTTCCTCAAGACCATAGACCAAACCAGAGTCGACCCAATGATTATGGGGGCCTAAAGCGAGAATTGATCGATGTCTTTTTTTTCTTTATGAAAGAATAGAGAGAAGGAGAGTGCGAGAGGGTGCGGTACGATCGGCTCGACTTCATCGCCGGCGTTGACGATCTCGGGTGGGTCGGCCGTCACTCCGACTTACAGTGACGTACTGATCGAGGGGAGACGGGTATCGTTTCCAAGGGCAGCGGAGATAGCGGCGGCGTATGGGGGTTTGGGCGCGCGATCGCCGGGGAAAGGGATTGCTGATGATCGAAAATTCTCTGGAAAGGAAGCGGTGGCGGAAGGGGCAATGGCAGGGAAGGGGGCTACTGTTGATGGGTCAATTTCGATTTCCATTGCCCAAGGAGGATCCGGGTTGAACAAATTGGGCGCTGGTGCTGGAGGCGACAACCCATCTTCTGCTACAGGTAACCATAAATTTTTTGTGTTTAATTTTCCATTCGGGGTTGATGATGCCTGGTTGCGGGATTACTGCAACTGTGCCAGAGCTGTGTTAAAGGAAAATGTGGTTGGTAGAGCGAATGCTAAAGGAAAGTTCTTCGGTTTCGTGTATGCGAAATCTGAATCTGATGCAAACCAAATTGTGGCCCGTTGTCACGGTTCCATTGCTAAGGGACATCGGTTGTTGGTCGCCCTTGATAGAAACAAATCTCCTCGTCCTGTTGGTCCGAGGCGTGCAGATGTGGTATCTGATCGTGTATGCAAGGGAACCATTGTTAATCAACATCAAACTTTGGTGGAGAAGGGGCTGTTGGGTATTGCTCGAAATGAGTGTTCGGTGTCTGCAATCCAAGAGGCAATGGGACGTGAAGGGGTTCATGATGTTGAAGTCCGGGGTTTTGGGAACAGGGTGTTTTTGCTCTCTTGCCCAGACCCGGTATTTGCTGAGTCTTTGAAGCTACATGGTTAAGGTTGGCTACAAAATTGGTTTGATCTTATCGTTTCCCCAACGGAGGTATTGTTGAAACCCGGGGTGTTTGTTTGGTTGGAGATTACGGGTGTACCTTTTCACGGCTGGGACATGGAAAATTTCAAGCTGGTGGCTAGCCGCTTCGGCGAAGTGATCAGCATTGTTGACACTTCCGATGCTGGTGACTCTATGGAGCGTGCTTTCGCTTTGGTTCACTCTGCTCGGGTACAGGTTTCTCCGGTTGAGGTTTTACTAGAGTTGGGCGCCTGCTCCTTCCCAATTCTGTTGAAACCGGTCCCGTCTGCGTTTGTTCCATTCCGTGTGCTGCAGACTCCGGTGAGGTCGACTGGTTCGGCTTTTTCCAGTGAAGGCACTGTATCTGAACGGGTCGGTGTGCCGTTGCAGACTTCAAGCCCAGTGGCCAAGGGCTTTGGGCTTGAGATCACACCTTTCTCACAATTAGGTGATACCCATGTTGACGCAGATGGTGGGAATCGAGTCCAATTCAGGGCTCAGCTTTGTGATCAATCGCAGAATCAATCGCAGAACCCGATCGCGACTGACAGTCCTTCTGATCTAGGAGTTAAACGTTTGTTCCAGCGTGAGCCTGAGTCTTCTAGGGAGGACGGCCAGTTGCAGAGTTTCGGGACGCCGTTAGCTGCCATCCCAGTATCGGGCGTTCCTCCTAAACGGGGACGGGGTAGGCCGAGGAAGACTCCCAAGCTTCGGTCGGCAGTCCCACCAGCTGTTTTTTATCAAACGACCCCCAAGTCTGGATCAGCGAGTAATTGTGATCATTCTGGTCGTTTCATTGTTGATTTTGCGAAAAAGTTGAAAGGGAGCTCCGGGGATTGGAGCTATTGTAAGAAGGTGGGCAAAAAAGCCATTGACATTGGACCTCTGGTGTTGGAGCAGTTTGATTGCCTTGACATTGAGGTTCCACAGACAAATTTGCTCTTGGAGGACGGTTCTGGTAGTGAGGAGGAGGAGGTCTCAGATTCGATCATAGGTAATTTAACGCCTGTTTCGGGTTCGTCTGAATAATTTTTTGATGAGGTTCCTCACGTGGAACGTGAGAGGTATGCATTCCGACTTGAAGAGGAATTGCATTAAAAAGTGTGTTCTGTCTAATTCTGTTGATTTTGTGTTGATTGAAGAAACCAAACTTGCTGTTGTTGATTGTGTTGTTCTCCGTTCTTGTGGTTTTGGCTCTGATTGGGACGTGGTTTGGTTGCCTGCGGTTGGTTCGGCTGGTGGGGTATTGTTAGCATGGAAACTGGCCATTTTCCATAAGACTTCTATTAGTTTTGAGCATAATGTGATCGTATGGAACGGGTTAATTGTTAGTTCCCAACTCCCCTGCACTTTGTTGAACGTCTATGCCCCAAATCTATCTCGTGATAGGCGTTCTCTGTGGTCTACTTTGGTTGATCTACGGGACTCCTTTCATGACATTCTGCTAGTTGGTGGTGATTTTAATGCTGTTTTGTCTGCTGAGGAACGTCGTGGTTGTAGTTTCAGGAGAGCAGATGCTGCAGCTTTCTCTGATTTCATTGAGGACTTGGGCCTGTTGGATCTTGCTATGAGCGGGTCTAAGTATACTTGGTATGAAACGGGATCGAAAGCCTCTCGCCTTGATAGGTTTTTGGTTTCTTCTGAGGCATTATCTGTTCTTGGCCCTTTGGTTCAAAGAGGTCTTCCGAGAGGTGTTTCGGATCATAGACCAGTGGTTTTGGGTGTGGAGGTTGTTGATTGGGGTCCGAAGCCTCTCCGTTTCATTAATGCTTGGCTTGAGCATCGGTCGTTCATACCCCCGGTCAAGTTTTTATGGGAGTCTTATTCGTTCTCCGGCGACCCCAGTTTTGTTTTATGGTCTAAACTGAGGAGCCTGAGGCGGGATCTACAGGTTTGGAACAAGGTAGTTTTTGGCAGGGTGGATGCAGATGTAGTAGTTTTGACTGTTGAGTTGGAAAGCTGGGATGCTATTCTGGAGGAGAGGGAGTTGGATGGGACGGAGCGTGCTAGCATGGCTAGATGTCGGGCTATTTTAATTCAAAAGACTCGTTGGTTGGCTAAAATTTGGAGCCAAAAGGCTAGATTCAGGTGGTTCAAAGGAGGTGACCGGTGCTCCCGCTTTTTTCATCGGATCGCTAACTTTCGGGCCACTCGTAACCGGATTGCCAGCATCCGTGTAGGTCACGCCACGCTTGACACCCCGGTGGCTATTAAACGGGTGGCGGCTGATCACTTTGCCAACCGTTTTAAAGTTGATCCGGGGGTTTATGTTGATGTACCACATCTTCCTTTTCGTCGCATTTCAGCGGTTCAGGCGAAGTGGTTGGAATCCGCCTTTGATGTGCAGGAGATTTTTCAGGCCGTGAAAGATTGTGGGGGAGAGAAGGCTCCGGGACCCGATGGGTTCTCCTTGAGGTTTTTTCAGGTGTGTTGGAGTATTGTTGGGTTAGATGTGTGTAACTTTCTGTTATCTTTTCAGGCCTCAGGGAGACTTGACAAAGGGATCAATTCTTCCTTTTTGACATTGATCCCTAAGTCGAATGCTACTACCAGTTTTGATGATTTTCGCCCTATCACCTTGATCTCAAGTCCGTATAAGATTTTGGCCAAGGTTCTTGCTAATAGGCTCAAAAAGGTCCTCCCGGGGTTGATCAGTGATACCCAGAGTGGGTTTGTGGCAGGGAGGCAGCTGGTTGATGGGGTCTTGATCGCCTCAGAGTTGATCAAGGAGTTGAAGCGTTCGAAAGAAGAGGTGGTGCTCCTTAAATTGGACTTTGAGAAGGCCTACGATAAAGTGCATTGGGGGTTTATTGATAAGGTCTTGTTGGAGATGGGGTTCGGCAGTTTATGGAGATCCTGGATGCAGGGTTGTTTTCGAGCCTCGTTATCAGTTTTGATTAATGGGTCGCCGAGCTCGGATTTCCAGATTCTTAATGGTATTCGGCAGGGTTGTCCTTTGTCTCCGTTTCTGTTTATCATTGCTGCTGAGGGGTTGCATCAACTTTTGGAGGAAGGGTTGAGAACCGGGGCATTTCGGGGAGTACAGGTGGGTACGGCTGGGCTTGTGGTTTCGCATTTGCAATTTGCAGATGATACCCTATTGTTCATCAAGGGTGATATGGAGGGCCTTCTTTTCATTAAAGGTCTGTTGGAGCAGTTTCAGAAGGGGTTGGGGTTGAAAATAAAATTTTCTAAGTCAACTACTATGGTACTGAATGAGAGAGTTTGTGTGGAGGAGGATGTGGCTCGGGCTTTGGGTTGTCAGGTGGGATCTTTGCCTATGAAGTATTTGGGCTTTTGGTTGGGTGTGAACCCGAGGAGGATTTCGGCCTGGGACCCGGTGGTTGAGAAGTTTAAAAAGGCCCTTGGGTTGTGGAAACTCAAGAACTTGAATATGGCAGGTCGCATCGTTTTACTAAAGTCGACCTTATCGGCTCTCCCTTTGTTTTTCATGTCTCTCTTGAAAGCCCCTAAAAAGGTGATTTATGTGTTAGAATCTTGGCAGAGAAGGTTTTTGTGGACTAATCCCTTTACTGGGAAGATGTTCTGCAAGGTCCGTTGGAGTACGGTGTGTAAATCAAAAGAGGACGGTGGCCTGGGTATTAGGAGGTTGGGGGCGATGAATGCAAGTCTGTTGGCCAAGTGGTGGTGGAGGTTCGCTTGTGATTCTGATTCGCTTTGGAAAAAGGTGATCTGTGCACTCTTTGGCTGGGAAGTTTCGGATTGGGATCTACTTAAGGTTGATAAGCCGGGTTCCTCTTTCCTGGTAAATCACATAATCTCTCTGGCTTCTGATCCTAGTTTTGAAGCTCTTTTTGGAAACCAGAGTGTCCATTGGAGGTTGGGGAAAGGAGACCAGATATCTTTTTGGGATGATGTGTGGGTGGGTTCTTCCTCGCTTCGTTTCCGGTTTCCTAATCTTTATGCGGTGGCTGCTGCTAAGTTCGAGAAAGTGCATTTCTTTTGGCTTTCGGGTGTTTGGAGGGTCGGGTACCTGCGTGAATTGGACCCTTGGGAAGATGAGGAGGCCTTGGTTTTGATGGGTTTGGTGGATGGAGTGGTGTTGAGACCGGATGTGGAGGACTGCTTGATTTGGGAGAAGAATGTAAAAGGCTTCTCGGTCGCTGCCGCCTATCGTTGCTTGGTGGGGCCGGTTGGGGGTGTGTCTCCAGTGGAGTGGGCTTCAATTCTGTGGGTGAAGAATGTCCCGCCAAAGTTTTGTGTGTTTGTGTGGTTGGTTGCACACAACGCCCTGCCTACTAAAGAGTTTTTGGAGAACAGAGGTTTGCAGATTTCTTTAAATAGTATGTTATGTCCTTTATGCATGCTATTTTTTGAATCTGTTGCCCATGTTTTATTACACTGTGAGTTTGCTTGGAAGATTTGGGGTAGAGTGTTTTTATGGTGGAGGGTGCGTGGGCCCATGCCGGGTGGTGTAGGAGAGGTCTTACTTTGGTGGAAGGGGTTGGGGTCGAGGTAGTGGTGGTCTGGTTGGGTTCGGGTGGCCTATGTGACATTGTGGTCTATTTGGGTTACTCGCAATGGTGTAGTGTTTAATCAGGCCATGGACAGTGAATCTGGGGTGCTGGCGAAGATTCAGGCTCATTCTTTTGGGGTTTGTTGGAATTCAGGCTCTTTTCGTCTTGGGGTGACTTTTGAAGATTGGGTTAGAGACCCCTCTTGGTGCTTGTGGAGTGGACGGAGACAACAGCAACGGAGGACTTTTTGATGCTTTCTGGTTATCATTTTGTTCTTCGTTTTTATGTGTAGTTTGGTTGCCTTATTTGGTTACTGTTTTTGGACCTTGTTGAGCTTTCGTAGCTGTTTGGTATGCTGAACTAGTCCTGTTTTGGGGTCAGTTCTTCCGCTTCATTCTACTCACTTATAGAACGAATGCTGAATAAAATCTTTAGCCTATCAAAAAAAAAAGTAAACATGTTCGTATAGAAAGATTATACTAGATGATATTGAACAAATGAGCTTGACATGTACTTATAACACTCAAAATCTAAAATGAATGATGAAGATTAATTTTTAAAAAGACAACCTCCATGGATAAGATGTACCGTTTAGAATTCTATACAAAAATCTAAAAGCTTAAGGATTCACATTTATTTATAAACATGATACATTCATGTCAAGTTAAAATATGACAGGTTCAAGATAATTCTAGACAGTTACACCAAATTATGCTAGCTTATATGTGACGGCGTGTATGGTTAGCAATTATCATCAACTTCTAAATATTTTCTTACTTCAAATCTTTTCTAGACAATATATAGTGTATATTAGTAACCCCGATTTTCAATATTGTCAAACACACCAGAACTCATGCTCTTAGTCCATGAACTCCATGAATTATTCTTCGATAAATGATCTTCATTTACTAAACATATTCGTACAAAAACTAGACATTCTAGCACCGGTTGTTAAAATGTGCGTGTCATGTTTCCTTTTCAATAAGACAATGTTGATATTCTTTAATATTCATCTTTAGATGTATAGTTTCATTATTTAAATGTCTAAGAAATTGGTTTATAAAACACTAAGGGAAGTGTAAGATATCAAATCAAGCATTCAATGAATTTCTCGTATGTTTATTTTGCATTCTTTCTGCTCTGATCAGACATCTATATCCAATATTGGATTTTCTTTTTCAATTTTGACATCTTACTTTTCCAGATTATTTTTGTTTGAGCATTTTCGTAATGGAGTTGATAAATTGATTGTGATTCCTCAAAAAAGTATTATAGTGTATTGATATATAAATATTCACGCTTCTTTTTTGATATGTTTAATTCACTAATCATTGATAAATGAAACTTACATGTTATGTTTCGTTAACGATAGTTTTTCATTGAGAAATAAACATACATATAGTTGTTAGAATGTTCAACCATCAAGAAAAATTATCTTTCATTTGGATGAAAAATGTTTTTCTGAAAAATAAATTTGAATAGAGATCAAAATTAAGCACAATAGTATCAAATTTTATTTTCAAGATCAGAAGTCTAATATGTTCACTTGATTAAGTTTGATCAAATAATAACAGATATTTAATTATATTGAGGTATTTTTCACCCGATGCCTTAAACGACTTCTTATTTATTTGACGGGGCATTTTCTAATCGGTGGCCTTAAGCGATTGCTTAACTCGCTTAAAGATTAAGCCGGCCCTGGACCAAACCATCCAGATCCACAAACAAACGACAAATAGATATTCAAAGCCCTCACCATCTGGATTAAACGAATGATTCACAAGCTAGAGTAAACGAATAAACTGGATAAATGACATGAAAGTTTTTTTTTGATAGGCTAAGGATTTTATTGAGCATTCGTTCTATAAGAGAATAGAACGAAGCGAAAGAATGGTCCCAAAACGGGATCCATTCTCCATACCAAAACAGCTATGAAAGCTCTAAACTGTTAAGAAACAAAACACAACAACCACAACAAGAACTAAAACAAGATAAGAGAAAGACAAAAAGAGAACAGATCTCAACAGTAAGTTGCCCTCCTCTGCTGCTTCCTGCCAGTCCACAAGCACCAAGACGGATCTCTTCCCTAATCCTCAAAAGTCACCCCCTGAATTCCAGCAAACACCATAAGCATGAGCCTGGATCTTCGTAACCACCCCATTCACACTATCCATAGACGTACTACCGTCAAGATGAGAAACCTTCGAACCCGTGTCGTACAAAGTATACTTAGACCCGATCAAATTAAGGTCCAACAAACTCAAGTCCTCAAAAAACCTACGAAAGCATCGACGTCAGCTCTCTTGAAACCACTACCCCTCATTTCCCCAGCTGACAACACCGAATTAAAATCACCACCAACGAGTAGAATACCACGGAACCTGTCACGTAACCCAACCAGAGAGGACCACAAACACCTTCTCTCATGGGCTGAACTAGAAGCATAAACATGTCACAGTAAAAGGAAGTTGCGTGCTAGCCAAAACCCCAATCCATCAAATCACATTAAGCTCGGTAGTAACATAAGTCTTAATAAAGACAGACAAATTCCAGCCCAACAAAAAACCTCCAGCCGACCCTAGCCGACCCTACAACAGGGAACCAATCCACACCCCAATCAACACCGAAACCGCAAGAAACGTATAACACCACAATCAACAACAGCGAACTTAGTTTCTTGAACCATAACCATAACAACAGCAATCGATAAAACACTTTACTTAATGCAATTCCTCTTTAAGTCGGAATGCATACCTCTCACGTGCCACGTGGGGAACCTCAACAAAAAAACAATTAAACAGGGGAACCCGAAACAGGTGATGACAAAATACTTGTATTGGACCCCGAATGCACCTCCTCCTCGCTATCGAATCCCTCGTCCAAGAACAAGTTCTTTTTCGGAACCTCAATGTCGAGGCAATCGAATTGTTCCAAGACCAGTGGACCGAGATCAATAGCTTTCTTCCCAACCTTCTTACAATAACTCTAGTCACCGGAGCTTCCTTTGATTTTCTTAGCGAAATCCACAATGAAAGTGTCTGATTGATCACAATTGCTGGCTGCACCGGACTTGTGGGTCGTTTGATAAAAAACAGCCGGTGAAATTTTCGAACGATCCCTAGACTTCCACATCCCCGTTCTGTAGCTGCAAAAACCGGATCCAGACAAGATAACAGGAACACCCTGTTTCCAAAACCCCTAACTTCCACATCCCGAACTCCTTCACGACCCATAGCCTCCTGAATAGCATTCACCGAACATTCATTCCTTGCTATTCCCAGCATCCCCGTCTCAACCAAATTCTGATACTGAGTCACAATAGAGCCTGTGCACTTCTGGTCCACTACCAACCGAGGTTTGGCTACAGAACGGGGAAAAGGTCTGGCTTGAATTCTGGACTTCAAATCATGAGCAACCAATAATCTATGACCTTTAGCAATCGAACCATGGCAACGAGCCACAATTTGATTAGAATCATTCTCAGATTTTGCATACACGAAACCGAAGAATTTCCCCTTCGCGTTAGCTCGATGCACTACATTGGCCCTAACTACAACACCAGCGCAATTGCAGTAATCACCAAGCCAAGCATCGTCAACTCCGAAAGGCAGGTTAAACACGAACAATTTAAAAGTAACATGATCGTCCGGAGTAGGGATCGAACCAGAATCTCAGAAGAGGAACCCCTTCGATCACAACCAGAACCCCCATCTCGAACACCTTCACCGGAACCCCCATCAACTGCACGCGATTTGACTCCCTCTGCCGCATCGACTCTGCCCTCCTTCCTCGCTGCTCCAGCCCCTAGACCTCCGTACGCCGCAGCCAGATCCGCTGCCTTCGCTAAAGGAACCCGCCTCCCTTCGATCAGGACGTCGCTGTAGGTTGGAGTCGCAGCCGTCCCTCCCGAGATGGTCGGCGCCGGCGATGAAACGCCCTTTCCGAATCTCGCGCTCCCTCTCTCACTCATGGGTCTTTTTAAATTGATTAAATGACATGAAAGTTACATTTATAAAACTAAAACATTATTATGAATGCTCTTATAAGAGATAAGTTGAATTTGAACACCATGTTGCGGATCAGGTTGGGACACGAATACAAAAGTCTCCTGTTATACTCCCAAGTCCCAGCCCATACTTATATCTGGCAAATGACACTTCTTTTCAGACTTTCTTTCTACCAAACAGTTGTTTTGATTCATTTAATGATTCATGATTTTATTGGTACATTGATGATCAAGTTTGGGTGTATATTTACTGTCGAAACCCATTTTAAAGTATTTTTTTTGAGGTAGATACGATGATATTATAAATATAAAAATATTCGGGTGCTTGTGAATGTAGGAGTCACCATCCATAATAACCAATCTAGCAGAACTGGAAAGACAAATGCAGAAAAATAAATTTTGCTCTTAGGCATAAGGGCGGTCGGAGGGGTGGAACTGCGGTAACATCCAGGGACACCGATACAGTATACTCCAACCATAAGATACTGATCGACCAGATCAGAGGATAAACATGCAATGGTGGACCGATTACTCCCCCGGTAAGTCAGCGTGCGTCGTCCTCCCTTGACTGATAATGGTAGGGCTCCTGAACGCGGGATTGCTGACTCCGAAGTGGTAGAGAAGTAATTCATCTACTGTTGGTGGTACCAATGTCACCTATACACCAGGGAGAAGGTACAGTCGACCAAACCCTCCCTGGCCTCCTCAGTACTCATTCCTGGAGGCGGGGATGCTTAAAGCCCCCCTGCCGCTGCTGAAGACGCCCCATTCGACGCCGCTGACTCTTCTTCCTCCACTGAGTCCTCCTCTCTCTCAGCCCGCTTGTTTCCCGACAATGACGGCGTCGGGTCACATGGTAACCAACCTAGCTCCCCAATCCTGACAACCCTACTCCTAGCACTAACAGCAGACAGGTACATCATGTCGCTGACTGAGGACCAGGTCCATACGGTACCTATCCCCTTTGCAGTCAGACGAGCAACAGATAGCACCGGCCGACCATACCCGCTGCCTCCACTCTGTCCTCCGCTACTGTCACAGTCGTTACGACCACCGAACCGCCTAGAACCGGTCAGACGCACCTTAAAAGGCCGGAGACAGAGACACCCTCGAAGTCCCTGTACACAGACCAGGTGGCGACTTAAAATTGAAACCCTAGCCGCCGTCGTTCTCACTCTGGCGCCACCGTCATGACCCAGTATCAATGGTCTCGTAGCCCTTTGTTGGACCGGTCCCATCTGATCTCCCGAGGTCAAACCGCAATCCCTCGATCTCATGGCTTTGTGTCCACCCCCGCCGGAAAACAAGAACCCTTGGCCCTTCTCTTTGTCGCCGGCCATAACCTCTTCCTTGATCACAACCCTAAACTGCACACTCAATTCAATCCGCACCAGCACCACACCAATACAAATCAAACGATGAAGAAGGAGGAAAATAAGCCACCGAACAAACCTTACCCACACCTGCATAATTCCCTTGAGCAAGTAGGCAATCAATAGCTCCATTAGTAGATCATTCATCTTGATCAAAATCAAAGGATCACACAGCATCAATGGCGACGAAAAAGAGAACCCTAATCGTCGCTCCTCTGCTTTGGTTCGCTCTGAAAACTTTTATGTTTATTATGGTTTGTTAGAAAAAAAAATATCATTATTATCTTTAATATTGTTCCTTATAAAATATATAAAAGTAAAATAAGTAATAACAAGACCGTAATTTTGCCATCATTAAATGACACATGAGGTCATATGATTAATGGAATGAAATATTCTATCCATTTACTAACAAATGGCGTGACCAATACTTAAGGTAATGCATTTGTCATTTTGATACGTTGAATAGTGTGTAATGCTCGAGACCAATACTTAAGAATAAATTTCGATATTTAACCAAAAATGTAATTACCAATAAACTATTGAATATATAATTATGAATTGCCCAAAAACTATTTAATACATTATGAATTGCCCACAAAAATATTGAATGCATTATGAATTGGCCCCATATCTCCCCAAAACGATTGGTGTTATAAAAAATGATAAGCCAAAATTACAATCCGTTGTTTCCTACAAAATGACGGTGGATAATATTTTATACAACTTAAAAGCGTGGACAAATGACAATGTCTTTTTTTATCGTTGACAATATTTTAAGGTAGGTTTTGACAATTAAACAAAAAAAAAAGAATAACCTTACCATCAAAATACTAAGAAACTACCTAGAAATGACTAGGCAGTGGGAGAGCATTTTCACGAGTCTTTGTTGATAGTGAAAGGATCTGTAATTTAATTCATATTACATCCTAAGTATATTCGAGGAAAAACATTTGGCTAGTAAGTCAACATTCAAGGAAAATGTGAATGCATTTTGCTGTAATGGGGAGGAATTTGTCACCCATAAAGTCCTCACTTTGTTGCATGTATGGAATATAGCTAATGTTACACTCGATGATTAAAACGGAAACATCTCGCCTTGCTATATGTCATAGTACTTACGTGGGAAACAAGCTCTAATCGAACCTGGCTCTGATACTATTTGTTGGGTGCGGAATACCCACCAGACAAATACAAAATACTACCATAAATATTAAAGAAGAAAGTCTCAAAACAACGATACCGAAATAACAGAAAAACTAAATACGCACATTAAAACTACGAAGTTCGATAGATGGCCCGTATTCTTGTAAGGAAATTACATATTTATTGGCATTACATTAATGAGAGCAACATACATCAATGACTCAAGTCTCCTCATAAGTATGAACAAGAATGAAGAATTCAATTACGAGGAAGAATCGTGAATGAAATCAAAAGAAAAAAAGACACCAACTTGACTTCACATGGCTATAAATATATGAAGGTTTGTGCACCATCAAAATCTAAACTCACAACACGTTTTGGGCATTAACTATTACATCCTCTGTACTCTTGTTGAAGATCGTAGCTATGGACAAGACTTCCTTCTCCGCCATTCTTTGTCTCCTCCTTCTCGTCGTTCCTCTCGGTGAGTTTCATTTGACACAAGAGTATAGGATCGAAGCAAGTTTCATTCAACTACACCTAAGTTCGATTTTCACAGAACTATCTTACCTAAAATATTCGTTTGGGCGGTTTGACGTGCCAAAATTCGTCTGGACGGTACTGGCTTTCACGTCACTCCTCTGACCTCTTAAAGTAACGTGAAATTTTTGAAAACTTAGCATACCGCCCATAAGAAATTTGTTCGGTTAGAGTGGTTATGCGAAAATCGGATATAACTAAGTGGAGTTAAGTGATGTTATCCTTATTATTAAGGCTTATTTGTTTCCAACACCCTTTATATACTGATAGCATATCTATAATAACCCTTATGTATTGGTAATGCACTGAACAAAATTATGATAAAATTTATATGATTTTGTGATCAATTCATAAGTCAAGTAGTTATTTTGTTATAAATACATAAGAAGTATTAAATGATTTGTGATCAATTCATAAACAGTACTACATATATGCGATCAAAATGTAAAAACTTGCGACAATTTAGAATGGGTACTTATTAAATAAAAAATATTTTGTACTTGACATAGTGTCGGATGTATAGGTTCACTAGCTCAAGGACCGGCGGATTGTCATCAGGTTATCGATGTTCCGGGATGTACTAACCCGACGTGTTTCGGAGCTTGCAAGTCGAAGCTAGACAAGACCACCGGCGGGATGTGCCTAGGTGCCGCCGCCTGCAATTGTCACTATCCTTGTTGAGGCTCCAATGGAAATGTACACCGTGATTTGGTTTTCAATATTAGCCGTTTTGTTAAAGCGAGTTTGTGCCCTCTGCAATAAATGAATAAACTTATATTATCCCATTCATGCATGACTTGTTTCGATTATCAAGTTTGATTTGCTTATGTGTACAATTCTTCCTTCTTTGAAGGTTGTTTAAGAGTATATGTAGTGATAATAGGTCGGTTTGATCTTGGAGATTTAATTGTCTCTTTTTTTATTACTTTTTTCCTTAATTAAGTGGTCTCATAGATTTGGGTGGTCAAAGTCAGTTAGCTCACTTTACCATAAGCGAATAAACTTATCTCATTTTCATTCAAGCATGACTTGTTTCGATTATCAAGTTATTTTTTTAAGACGTAAACGTAGATATTTTATTAATTATAACAATGAATCGTAAACATAAATTAGGGCCTTGACCCTGTGCTCCCGTATATGTCTGAGACTCCCGTAGGGATTCCGACTCACTTGGACCTGTATTAATAGCCTACTTTGTATCACAGACAATAAAAAATACAAATAAACACAAAAACGAACATAAGAAACTATAGGGCCTGTGATGTCAGTTCTTCTGAAATCCGTAACAATTACGTTATGTAATGTTCTTTTCAAAATAGTCTCGAAGGTAGCGATTAATCACCTCAAAGGCACTCTGAAGGGAATTATCTCTCTTATTCAAAGTGCTTTTGTCCTTGGTCGCTCCAGTCAACATTACATCATCCTCTCCTTCGAATTTCTGTACTTCAGGAAGAATAAGAAGAAAAGTCGAGAGGGGTGAGTAGCTTTAAAGTTGGATGTGAGCAAGACTTACGACAAAGTAGAATGAGGATTCATATGGGATACGATGAGAGCATTCGGATTCTGGGAGGAATGGATCTCGCTCTTGCGTTGATGTACCTATTCAGTCACATACAATATAGTGACATGAGGTCGGCATACATATTTTGTTCAACCGGAAAGGGGCATTCGTCAAGGGGACCCTCTATCCCCATATATGTTCCTATTTTGTAAGAATGATTTGCTTGCCTCCTCCAATCGGCAAAGAGTCGGGGTCTCATCCATGATATATGTACATCTCCTTTGGCTCCGCCCCTTACTCATTTATATTTTGCAGACGATTGCTATATCTTTTATAAGGTTTCACACATTGAAATGGGGAGCATTACAAACTATCTAAGGATGTTCGACGAAGCCTTAGGGCAGGTCGTAAGCCTTCAGAAATGCTGCTTTTTAGCACCAACACCCATTTGGATGCTAAAGGAGAGGGGGTACGACTTTTGGGGATACCAAAGCTCCATACACCATCTCCATACCTAGGGGTTCCAAACCTGATGGGACGTAATCTAGAGATGGGATGGGAAAATGTTAAACGGGGTAAGGAAGGAGGTCCTGGTAAATTCGGTACCCTAGTTTGTACCGACCTATGCAACGAGTGTCATGCGACTTCCGCAATGCACATTAGACAAGATAAGCGTGGCTCTAGCGCGCTTTGATGGAAGTCATCGAGAGGAAGCAACAATCCGATTATATGGAAATCTGGTCGACCATGTCTCGACCTAAGGAAGTGGGAGGTTTGGGATTCAGGAACTTACAGGATTTCAACATCGCTTGGTGGGCAAGCAGTTATGGAAGATTGCGACGAAGGAGTCTAGTCTGGTGGCAAGGGTCTTAAAGGCGCAGTACTTTCGGGATTCTTCGATTTTGGAAGCCAAAAGAGGCATGCATCAGAGTTTTGTCCAGCAAAGCCTCCTTTCAGCCCAAGGTCTGATCAAGCAAGGGGCACACAAATCTATAGGCCCCGAGACTTCAATCTCAATTCTTCGTCACCCTTGACTCATTGGGATGGAGCCCTATATCACCTCGAGAAACTCAGATCGGGATCACTATAATGTGTCGGGGCTTATGGCGGCAAATTCCAGACAATGGAACGAGGAGAAGATTCGAGAGCTTTTTGATGAGAGAGACAATATAGCCATCCTATCAGTTCCAACTAGCAATACCGCCCTATCGAACTCATGGTATCGGTCAAGAGAACATTTAGGTCATCATTCAGTCAAGTCAACGTACATAATGCTCACCCAAGGGAAACCATCCCAAAACATTACTTCGGACATTTGGACGTCCATTTGGGGTCTCGACGTTCTTCCGAAAGTCTGAAACATTTTATGGCGAACTTGTGTAGGATGCCTTCAAGTACCATCCAGACTTCGGTCTAGAAGGGTGGAAATACACCTCCTTGTTACATGCCCGGTGGCGGCAGAATGTTGGCGACTTAGTGACATATCCCTCCCCACTGAAACTGAAGACATCTTAGAACATATGAGAACCATGCTATGTATAAACCCTCCAATCAAAGGGGGGGGGGGGGGGGGTAGGGTGTTCTTATGGGAAATTTGGAAGGCTAAAAACATTAAGGTGTGGGATGATATCACCCCGATAGCAGCGTCTATCCATTACACGACCTCCTATCTAAATGTAGGGTGGCTAGAGGCAAAGTCTCGACAAGGGATAAGAATTTCTAATCCATCTCAGTCAAGAAGTGGAGCAACAACCAGTTGGACCTACCCAACCTAGGGGACTTGGGCTATTAACACGGATGAAGCTCTCTTCGCAGCAACATGTCACTTGGGTACATGTTAGATGTGTATGGACGATATAGGACAAATCATGGGGGCCGGGTCCTCCTCTTTTCAGGGACCCTAAAATCTAAGATTGGTGGAAACTTATGCTATTAGAGATGCGCTGAAGCGGCTACTGTAGAAGCCACATCAGAGAGCCACAATCCAAAGTGATTGTAAGGTCATAGTGGATATGATAAAAAAAAGGAGAAGTCCCTCTTATCCTCTAAAGATAGTCGTTAACGATCGTATTTCCCTATTATCTAGACTCGAGACCGTACTACTCGATTTTGTAAAAAAGACAGCGAACAAAACAACTCACTGACTTGTCAGGACGGTCTATTCCTCTCTTGTATGAGAATGGTAAAAAAGGTTTATATCAAAACTATTTTATCGTGTCTTTATTACTTACATTTAAATAATATATCTAGTTAGTTAATGTTCTAAAAAAAATGCTCCATCAATGATGGACCAAATCCAAGCTATTGGGCCATATAACACTTTCCCTTTCTCATGCTAACACCAATCCACACTCTGCTTCCCGCCATCCCAAACCCCACAGCCCTCCGCCGCGCAACAACCCCTACACGAAACCCTCTCCTCTGTTTCTGCTCCCGAAACCCATTAATGTCCGCCTCGAAACTCATCGCCGAGTACGCGAAATCGAACCGGTCTACGTGCAAGCAATGCTCGGAGAAGATCGGCAAGGACGCTCCCAGGCTGGGCTTGGTGAGCCGGGACGCCAGAGGGTACGACATGACCAAATGGCACCACCTCAAGTGCTTTCCGGCGGCTGCAGCCAAAGTGGGCAAGTCTGATGAGATTCAAGGCTTCGATTCATTGAAGGTCTCGCTGATTTTTGATTTGGGTTTTTATTTTTATCAGGAACTTTTCTGTTTTTTTTTACTAACTGAAAGGAAATTGAACTGAAGTTAGCTGGATACATGATTGTTTAGGAGTGAATTTTTTATGTGTTCCTTTGCTTTCCTCTAGTTCATTTTCCAGATGACCAAACAGAAAGTTTACTAATTTAGATTGAAAAAAGTATTTTTTTTCTTCTTCCTGTTTTTAGAGTGATGATCAGGAAGCTTTGGAGAAACTGATGAGTGGGTGTGGAAAGTCATCAGCTGAGGTATGAGCTAGTTTTTGCTGCTGCAACTATTTGGCAAAGAAAGTTTGATTGGCTGAAACAAACATGGTTGATTGTTATTTCTGGTTTAATTGTGTACACGTATATGTCTATCCTGTGTCTGATATTATCTATTTTATAATCTGGTTCAGAAAGTGGATGGTGAAGAAGAAAACGAACGAAAGAGCAATAATTCAAAAAAACGAAAGGTCTGCACTTATATACGTTCTTCTGCAATTTGAGTGATTAGTATAAGATTTGGTGTAAATGTACATGGTTTTTGCTAGTTTGATTGTTTTTTTGTGTGGATATTTATGTGATGCTTTCTATTTTATAACCAGGCTCAGAGCGTAGAAGAAGAAGAAGAAAATGAAACAGAGGTAAAGAGTTACAATAATATAATAAGTCTTACCTATTGACTTCAAGTACTGCAAGCCTTGGTGACAACTAAAGTACTTCTGGCTAAGCTTAGTTTCATTGGAGTTATGTTATCTTTGGGTACCAACAAGGATATTCCATCTGCATTTCTATCAGACATTATGTGTATCTAGAGATATAGTGGTTGGCAAAAGTCATGTGCTGAATTCTTTATGCTTTCTACATACCTTATAATTCCAACTTGTATCAATGTTTATTTTTAATTTGCATACTACTATTCTCAGTTATCGGCAGTCGATGTCAAAGTCACGAAACAGATATCCTTTTCAGCATCTGATGTGAAAAGCAAGTATAAGGTTTGATACACCATCTATCTAGTTGGTTAAGTATACCTTAACAGTAACTCTATTTATCTCAGAAATTTACCTTTTTTCTGCATTTTTGTCGTTTACATAGGATGCTACACTGTTGCCAAAATGGAAGGCGTTCGAAACATTAATTTTTCTTGAACAGGTGAGATATTGATTATCTGTTATGTTTTGAGATCATTTTCTTAGTGTATTGAACGGGTGAGATATTGATTACCTGTTGTGTTTTGTAACCATTTCTGTAGTGTGTTGAGTCTGTATTGTACATTATGTTGATTTATATTCTCTTTGATGGTATGGAGTATCTTAAACCAATTGTTTTAGTACCATCTCTTCAATCCACTATGAATTTTAATTAGTGGTTCTCTAGTTTTGTTTCTACCATCTTAGCTCTTGAACCGACATGGATTATGTAAAACCTTTTTCCGAAACTTGGATGAAAGCAATGTATGTATATCCACACTTATATTGTAGGCATTTTTTTGCTCGCTTTATAAATAGTGCCACCTATTGGACATTGCGCATTGCTCTTACGTTCTTATGCTTTAATTCATTATTACTTTCTTTCTGATCTAAATCCCGTCATAAGTAAATGCTTTGTAGTAGCATTGACTTCATATATTTTTGTTTGTAAATTCTGTAGGATGATGGTCTTAAAGATTCAAGTAAAATTGCTGCCTTTGATTTTGATGGTTGTCTTGCAAACACAAATGTTAAAAGGTATAGTAAATCAAAAGTTTTTGCCCTTTTTGAAGCAATTCTAATGCCTCTCTTGAAGACCCGGAGCTTGACCAACAAATGAAGTAGACATCTTTCTTCTAGCTGACGGTAAATATACTTATATTATTGCAGAGTTGGTGCGAATGCTTGGTCTCTTATGTATCCTTGTATTCCGGACAAGCTTCAGAGCTTGTATAACGATGGCTACAAACTGGTTTGTCTTGTTACTTATGTGATTTTCTCGCCATAAGTTTGCTTTGAGAAATGTTATGATTTTGGCTAATCTGATTGTTCGGATTTTACATTTGTTTGATAAACATTTCTATGATAAATAGGTAATTTTCACCAATGAATCAAACATTGAGCGCTGGACGAAAAAGAGACAGGTAGCTGTGGACTCAAAACTTGGACGTCTGCACAATTTCCTTGAGAAAGTGAAGGTTCCAATTCAGGTGACTCTCGGTTTTCATTTCTTTTTCTGCTAAAATAATCTCAGCCAGTCCCGTAATCGTATTACTATTGTTGGTGCTAAGATTTATCTTTGCCATGTAATGTTGTGACCATGTTGGTGCACCAAGGATTAATTATAGGGATGATGGCAAAAAGAACTCTAGGTAAATTGTAGCCCTTTTTGATAATTGAAAATAAAAGTAGTGTGAACTTGTCTTTTTGTTGCACTTTGTAAATTTGTTTCAAAATAAAGATTTTACCCTTAAAGTTGAAATTTAAAAATAATAAGAAAAAAATAATTTTGGAATTTTCATCTCCCTATATTTTTCTTCCTCTTTGTACCGTACAAAGAGCAACAAAATCAAGGGAGGTGAAAATTCTAGATTGATACCTCAAGGTGAAATTCTAGATTAATTTTTAAATTTCAATTTAGAAGGTTAAAACCTAAAGGAATTGGTATGAATTGTGTATTTCTCTATTCATTCATGTTCATACGTACAATAATATCCTTATTCAAACTATGCACAAGATAAGTTTACTATATATTCAAACATTATGAAATATATTTGAATAGATTATGCGATCATGCCCTCGTAGTCAGAGCGGGAAGGTCACAGATGTTCGGACTATCACGTATGTTAACGAAGAACATGAGGCAGTCCCTCGGTAAAGATATCTGCAATTTGAGAGCGAGTAGGAACATAAAGAACACGAATATGACCACGAGCAACCTTTTCCCAGACAAAATGGATGTCAAGCTTGATGTGTTCAATGCGTTGGTGTTGAACCGGATTTCCTGTGACAGAGATGGCGCTAGTATTGTCATAGTAGGCTAGCATGACTCGAGATACCGGACAATGAAGCTCTATGAGAAGATTTTAAATCCAGTATGATTCAAACACTACTTGGGCCTCCTTACGATACTCTGTCTCGGTACTGGAGCGCGAGACTGTAGGTTGTCGCTTAGATGACCAAGAGATTAGATTGTCCTCGAGAAACATACAATAACCAGACGTGGAACGACGGGTATCAGGACAGCCTGCCCAGTCTGTATCAGTGTAGGAGACAAGATCCAGCGAGCGAGAGGCATATAAGTAAAGGCCAATATGTAAGGACCCCTGAATGATACACTTAAGGGCTCCCATGTGACCAAGATCATGCATATGTAGACACACTTGCTGAACGACATAGGCAATGTCAGGCCGTGTGAAAGTGAGATACTACGAAGCTTCTGCAAGGCTCCTATAGAGAGATGGACCGGTGAACGGCTCACCAACCGAGGCACTCAACTTGCCCTTAGAATCAACTGGTGTAGATGGAGAACAGGAATTCATGCCAACCCGATGAATGATCTCCTCGATATACTTTCGTTGAGATAGGAACCTGAATGACGAGTGACTGCGATGCCCAAAAAACAAGGTAGAGGACCAAAATCTTTCATGGCGAACTCGGATGCTAGATGCTCCATGATAGACAGGCGAAGCGAGTCACTCGAAGTGGTAAGAATAATGTCATCCACATATAGAAGAGTAAATGTCGTATCAGCGCCACTGCGATAGATGAAGAGGAAATGATCAGAGTTGCTGTGAACGATTGCTGTGAACGAATCCGATAGTGACCACATAATCCGTGAGGCATTTGTGCCGGGCTTTGGGAGTCTGCTTAAGTCCGTAGAGAGATAGTCGGAGGATACGTAGTTTGGATGGGTAGCACTATGAAACCCTTGCGGTTGATGCATGTAGACAGTCTCAAAGAGATTGCCATGAAGGAATACATTCTTCATATTCAGTTGGTGAATAGACTATGATCGAGACCGAGCGATGCTCAAAACAATCCTGACAGAGGCCGGTTTAACCATTGGGCTAAATGTTTTGTTGCAATCCACACTAACCTATTGAGAGCTTCAGACACCTACAAGACGAGCTTTATAGCGCTCAAAAGAACCGTCAGAATGAACTTTATGACGAAAAAGCCACATAGACCGAACAATACTAGTAGTACAAGGACGGGGTACGAGCTCCCATGTATTATTTTTAGTTAAAGCATTATATTCATCACACATGGCAAGCCTCCAGTGTGGGTCAAGAAGCGCATCTTTGGTGTATTTTGGAATTGGGGATGGAGAGATAAATGTTGTGAGATTGAACAAGGCTCAGGGTTTAATGATACCTGATTGTGACCGTGTTTGCATCGAGTGGGTAGCTTAGGAGGCACATCAACCATGTCCGTCGTTGGTTGGGTAGACAAGGTGTGATGGAAGACGGAGGAACGAGTCGGGGGGAAGGATGAGCATGGTCAGGGGGAGAATTCTTGGATGGGGTAGGTGAACTTGGTGAGGCCACGGGGGTGGAGCTGTCAAGATAGAAAAGGGGGTGTTAAGGTTCAAAAATTCATAATCTGTAGATGAACGACATGCGTAGTAAATGGGAATGCCGTTTTGTCAAAGATAACATGTCGTGCCACAACGATGCGTTAGGTCACCGTGTCAAAAATAATAATCCACGATGCTAATACAGAAAACCCAAAAACACACAAAGAACAAAACGAGACTGAAGTTTATTGATCGATACATCAGATAATAGTGGAAAACAAGCGAACCCAAAACACACAAGTGATCCTAAGACGACATACGAGAGAACAAATAACGAATAGGGGTAACGAAATTAAGAATTTTACACGGAAGAAAATTATGCAAATATGTAGACACAGACAAGCAAAATGCCAAAAGTTAGGAGGGACATGCGAGTGTACCAAAAATGTACGAATCATATTATTTATCGTACGAAATTTACATTCAGCACGTCCGTTTTGAGGAGAGGTGTAGGGATATTGTTGTTTTTCCATGTCGAGAACAATGGGAATTGCAAGTCAAATATTAGTAACAGTGAGGGCCGGATGAGATGACATTGTGACTGTGTAGAAGAGCACAAAGGACCTGTAAAAGAATGTGAGATTGAAGTGTGATGCAGAGTTAGCTATAGCGGAAGAGAGAGCTATGAGAAAGAGTTATAGCAGGGATAGGTTTCCAACTCTGATACCATAAAGGATTTGGTATTAATCGTGTATTTCTCTATTCGTTCATGTTCATATATACATCAATATTATGCACAAGATAAGGATAATATCTATTCAAACATTATGAAATATATTTGAATATATTATGCTAACAAAACTATCATTCTGGAACAATTTTACACAAAGTGCAATAAGAAGACAAGTCAGGGTACTTTTTTGCAATTATCATAGAAGAGTGCTACAACTTGCAAAATGTGAATACCATAAGGTACTTATTGCAATAATCCCTTAATTACTCTCCTTTGGGGAACCTGTTGGCACCAAAACCTTTCCGATAAAGGAGACTTGGCGTAATGTGAATATAACCAATTTGCTTTCACTTTCTTATGTCAGATCTTTGTAGCTTGTGGTATAGGCAAATCTGGTGGTCAGACAGAAGATCCCTACCGCAAACCCCAACCTGGAATGTGGCGGATTATGGAGCAACATCTCAACTCTGGCATTTCAGTTGATATGGATCAGTTATTATCCTCTTCCCTTCATTGATTTTGCTCTTTCTTGGCACCAACATTTCATATCCCGCATCTATTCTTCAAAGGAAAAAAAAACATTTGCTCTATTATTATGTTTCTGAATTTGCAGATCCTTCTATGTTGGTGACGCAGCAGGAAGAGAAGGTGATCATAGTGATGCAGACATAAAATTTGCACAGGTAAATTTCATTTCTCACTTATTTCCTTTTATCGAATCAGCTTTGCCCAAGCATTAGTTTTCTTTGTCTGTTATTGGTATACTTTAAACTGTTAAAGGTATAATTGCAAAAAAGTACCGTGAGGTATTCATTTTTTGCAATTTGTAGCCCTCATTCTTTGAGAATTGCAAAAAAAGTACTCTGAGCTTGATTTTTGATGCAATTTGTTTAAAAATGACGATTTTACCTTTACAATTTAGATTTTTAAAAATAATAAGTAAAAAAAATTTAAATTTTCATATCCTTTAATTTTCGTCCGCTTCATTTTTGTTTATTTTCTATACTTGCTACCTTTGCATGGTTGGGCAGTGATTAACGGTAGGAAATACTCGTTTGGTGCAGGCCATCGGTTTGAAGTTCTATGTCCCAGAGGAATACTTCGAGCAACCATAGTAGTTATAGTTGGGCGCTCGCTTTGCTTGTACAAAAAACAGCCTACATATTAACTTTTGGTTAGCTTTTGTAGCGAGTAAAACGTATCGAAATGGAGAATTTTGGCCTGCAACTATGTAATTTTGACACATTTGTGCAGACAAGTCCCGCTGCGTTTTCTTTTGATTATTAATCTCATAATGTCTCTCATGTTCAAATGCTGTTAAAATATTGGAGTTTTGCGTAAGGGAAAACATTATTTACATGGGGTACAATCCGTTGTAAATGAAGCTTATATTGTAAAATGTAAATAAATTATAATCATTGGATTAGATTAGATGGAAGGATGAGATTAAAATAGTTATTAATGACATAAATGTAAATATAAGGAACTTTAAATCTGTTAAGGACATTTTATATGGAATAGGTAAATTTGATTTTATTACTGTAATTTGATTTTTTTACGGTTCAAAAATCTGATTTTTTTAATAAATTCGAAAATATTAATTTTTTAATGTTTTATTTTTTTGTACAATTTTTTTTTAAAAATATTCAGCTTTTTAATATTAAAAATAATTTATTTCAGTAATTTGTAGTCAATATTACAATAATTTATAGCTAATATTACAATAATTTGTAGTCAATATTACAAATAATTTATTACAATAATTTGTTGTCAATATTATAGTAATTTATAGCTAATATTACAATACTATGTAATCAATATTACAGTAATGTAATTTTCAAAAAAAAAATATTACAATGATATACAGTTAATATTACAGTAATTTGTAAATAATGTTACAAAACTTTATGCTCAATATTACAGTAATTTGTAAGTAATATTACATCACTGGCGAATTACAATACAGAAGAATCCACACAAATACAAATTAGTATAACTCAATGTTACAGCTCCATATAAACATATGATAAAAAGATTACAACATATTTATAACTTTGTTACAATACATATTGGATACTGTTACGGTTATAATCACAGAATGTTATAGTATGACATGAAAATCGCATTGTAAAGTTTAATATGCTTGGAAGCATCAAAGTCGAGTGATAGGTGATTCGATTACATGTAGATTAGAGAATAAATGACAATTAATATATCTCCAGAGCACAAACATAATGGTTGGATTTACATGCTTGGAGGCATCAAACTCATGCAATAGGTGTTCAAGTGCTCGTAAATAAAAAAAATGGTCATTAATGAGGCAGAATGAACATAAAAATATAACTAATTGATTAGCATATATTTTGAGCGTCTTCGATTGCTGTATCAAAAGCCTAACCTTCATGGACTACTTATACTTTAAAAGCTTCACAAGAGAGATGGACAGAAGTTGTTCTGATTACGGTAAGCGTGGAATCAGTGGCTATGAACGAGATCATCTCTGGCGTGGAGAGATGAATCAGGTACGGCTGTGAACTACGGCACGACTGGAAATCATGGCAGCGACGAACGTTCTTTCCGGTGTCCGTCTGGATATTATGCCATTGAAGACAGGTACCACGTCGAGATCTCCGTCGACTGCAAGATGGAGGGGTAACAAAGATAGTCGGCATGCCAAGTTTGGCGAGAAAGATGAGAAACATACGATAATGATGTTGATATGGTTAGGGTTAGTGGGGTGGGTAAAATATGTAGGTTAAAATACAAAAATACCCTTGGATACATATGAAATGTCTAAAATAAAAATAAAGTTGTTATAATTTACAAAAAGTGGCATTAATAGTGCTGAAAGATCTTAGCCTTCTATTTTTATAATCTTATGGTTAAAATCCATTTACATTTTACATTATAAGCATCCATTTACAATGGATTGTGTACCTTATTTACATACCTATCTTGACGGTTCGTTATCAGAAGCACCTTCTAAAAGTCAGTGGTTATCACTAACACGATGTCACCTTTCGGATTAATCACTAACCCGTCTTCTATTAATTGAGTACTTTAATTATTGATTATCTTTTTCTTTGATTTCTAAGAAAGTGAGGGAAATCTTATTCTGACCGAATCTAATTTAATTCCCAACATGTCCTAACGTAACTTGTACCCACACATGTTTCTAAGAAGATGTATTTATTTATTTTTTTGATCAGCAAAAAAAACAATTTTATTCAACCCAAAACAAAAGATCTCAAAAAGAGATGATATAGTTAAGGGAAGAGAGAGCGAGCCAACAGAGGTCACAAGGAACCGAACAGAGATCGAAGCCAAAAAACGACAACAGAACGAAGAGATCAAAAGCCGACAAACTCCCGAATTACGAGATGTTCTCGAACATGTTGATAACTTCGTCCTCGCAAAAATTTGCAGTGAGCCCCAAGGATTTGGCGAGCTCCCATGAGCGCTTGGCTTCCGCCTTCTTGCGAAGAGACCTGTTGGGAGGATTGGCCATAAGAGCGAGATTGGGGCGTTTACGGCGATCGAGCTTCTTGTGATTTTTCTTTTTTTTTCCTTAAAAAGTCGATAAAAGGAGAGTCATCATCCAACGAAGGAGAATTAATATCAGCAATAAACTCTTGGAACCCAGCTGGACGAGGGGCAGGAGGCTTTAGGGCTGAAGAGGGGCCCAGAGGGGGAGGCCTAGAGGAAAGCCCCTGAGCATAAACAGGCTTTGGACTTGGGCTGAGAGAGCCCAGCCCAAGCTCACCATCAGATCCCAAGTCTTTTGCACGCGCAACACTAGAAACGAAGCGATCCAAAGCGACAAAATCGTTGACCTCGGGGCACGGAAACTACGTTTCCAGAGAAAGGGCATTGGTACTGGCAGGAACTGAAGGGACTTCGCAAGTTCCTGAGCCCGACTCTTCGAAACCAGCAGACCTTCCGGCAACACGTGAGCGATCACCAGTCGGCGACCCACGCGAAGTGGCCGAAAGGGTTGAGATTGATGGCGAAGTTGACTGGATTGGAGCACGAAATTCGCCATCTTCCAAGTCGGGAGGGTCGGGAGGGGCGGCTTGAGAGATCGAGGGGACTAGCGTGATATCAGGGAAGCTGATGCAGACCTGGAATTTCTTGTCGGCGACAAGGAGTGAGGTCGGAAATGTCTCCGGTTGAAGGTTCAGGGAGTGAACCAGGACGAAGGCTTTATCAAGCCTAACCCTAGAAGAGGAATCAGGGTGGATGAAGAGAGGGTTCCGATCGTAGCCGCGAGATTGAGGATCGAGGGCCGGGTACAACCGGAGAGAGGGAAGCCTTCAATGGAGATCCAGTGCAGGCAACCGCCATCCATGACTGCGTTAATATCGGTGAAAAAGTCCCAAAACCAAGGCCTAAGCCAGGACCACCCTGAGCTCTCCGCAAACTTGAAAGCGGGCTGATCAGAGAAGGTAACCAGGATGGCCCGGTTTCCCAAATCAGCGAGACGAACGAGGAGTTTCTGCTGCTCTGAAAGCTCGGACCAGATAGAGGAGAGGGTGTGACCAGAGCTAACTAGCCCCACAATGCTGAGACCCAAGGAGTTTCTCCATCGATCGCAGGAGGAGCCGGAGCAGGAAAAGCTTGAAACAGGGGCAGGAGATGGAGCCGGGGCGGTGAGAGGAGGAGCAACCACGTCTCTGAAACTCCGAGCTCCGGCAGAGGAGGTCAAAGGGACATGAGGAACAAAGCCAACTCCGAACGATAAAGAGAAGTCCACGATGAGTTGCTCGCTGCCGAGCTTTGAACGATGCAAGGTTGTGACAAATTTCACGGCGTCGACGACTTTGATAAAATGCACAAAACCAAATTTCTTGCCGGATTTGTTGAGCTTGTTGGGGAGGAAAGCTCTACGGATTGGACCAAAGGTAGAGAATAGAGCGAGCAGATGTTCGGTGGAGAACATCGGGGGGGAGGTTGCAGACGAAGAGCTTGGGGCAAGGAGGGCCGGCAAGGTGGGAAGAAGAGAGGGGCGAAGAAGAAAGGGGGGGAAAGGCTTGGGAGGGGTCGGGAGGTTTGGAAGGAGAAGCCATAAAAGATGTATTCATTGACGTTCGAACTTTTGATCTTAAAGAGGCGAGGGCACTTTGATCCCCACATCTACTCAAATAAATGACATCCATTGTGGATATCAACAAAAGACAACTGAAAAACAATCTTTCAGTACATTAATATTGCATCGTATAAGATTACGGGTCAAGGATTACACGAAACCATCTCATGCTGTTTGCACTTTGCACCATTCCGTCAAAGGCATTGTACATGATCGTTCTATGAACTCCTTTTCAAATTAGGCATTACGACATTCATGAATCATGCTCCAACTAGAGTAAAGAGTATTGACAAGAATTAAATCAAGTAGTTATGACAGTTCTGATTTGATTACGATGATTAACTCAGAATATTATATAACATTTATTTCTTTTAAGTGATATCAAACCTAAACAAAACATTCTAATTTTATATTTTACAAGTCATAGACTGATGGTTGGTTAAACTTAAACAAGACAACTCAGGTGCATAAAATTGCTACTTTTCTTGCTTTGACTCTTTGAAGATGATGCTGTTATGGAGGATACCATTTGATGTATCAGAATTCGAGATAAGAGAAGCTCTCAGAATGCTTATTATACCCTGCAACAACCAAAATCAACAATGTCACTCTTAAAAAGCATTTCAGCAGATCTTGGTGTCAGAACATAAAATTATAATTGTGTTTTCAACTATCAGCTTAAACTTGAGAGCAAATATACTAACCTTTGGTATGCCAAGGCTCACTGTCCTCTCCTCCAAATCCAAAACCGATAGTTTTTTCCTGCACATCAAAGAGATGGCAGGAATTGGAGAAACTGGGGTCACCACCCAATTGTCAAGAACAATGAACCGTGTACCTTCCTCCACAAACCCTACCGAACCATTATCTCCACCAAATTCAATATTCTCCGGCATAAGAAAACGCGTGCCATTTATAGAAGGCGTAAAGGATTTAGATTCTTGAGGAAACAGATGTTTATAGCGGGAAGCATCGGATGCTCAGGCCTGAGCAGAATGTTCTTCATATCCTTAGAAATAAAGTACTGAGAGTCCAAAGATTGAACACTCTTGTACAAACCATCTATGCTACCGAGACAAGACTGGCCTTCCATGATATGCAACATTTCTCCTAATGGGATGAGGAGGAGGCTGAACAGCAAGTCTATGAACACTTTACCAGCTTCATAATACAAAAATTCTTTGCTTACCTTGTTGACCACCATCTTAACATTGATCTTCCTCGGATCAACACGGTTACTATTCTTCAGCGGAGATAGTTTCTTGTGCGCAAAACTGTTTTTCTCTGAAAAGAATAGACCTGTTAACGGTCTTTCGGAGACCAGGATCAACTTCAGAAGCTCAGTCAACTAAAAACACATGGACATGAACTGAATGTTAGAACAGATAAAACTATAATTGAACCTTCAACTATTAGCTGAGCAGTGGACATAAACATTACCTCATAGATACCAAGCTTCAAAGTCCGTTCCTCCACAAAACTCATGTCTCTGATGTTATAGCTCTTGAGATGACCTATAACTGTTCTGGGAGGAACATGTAAAACTAGAAGATCATCGGTAATGATAAACTTCAGCGCCTTAGCGACAAAAACTTTCCCTTTTGAGCTATCCTTTGGTGTCACTTCATTGTCCATAGATTGGCGACAATGAGGACATCTTGCATTTCTGTAAACGCTCATGAATGCTTGACTATATTCACTAGGATAATGATAACTACATACAAAGTACTTGGCCTCTGTATCATCTACATTAACTTGGAGCCTTTGGAAATGTTGGTCATAAAAACTCCTAGGGTGAAGGTGTAAATTTTGTTTTTAAAACGGGCCACTTATATCAGGTCGGGCTTCCACAACTAAAATGTCAACCTTGTTAGTTGGGTGTGACCCTAGCCTTTATAAGTAGCATTTTATTCTTATATTTTCCCGATGTGAGTTTATACTTCAACACTCCCCCTCACGTGTAGGACTAGACATCTACACGTGGGCCATAGCAAGACTGGACATCTGCATATGGACCGGAGACCACAGAGTGGAGGTGACAAATGGGGCGTGGGCCGAACCAGCTCTGATACCATGTAAATTTTGTTTTTAAAACGGGCCACTTATATCAGGTCGGGCTTCCACAACTAAAAGGTCAACCTTATTAGTTTGGTGTGGCCCTAGCCTTTATAAGTAGCATTTTATCCTTATATTTTTCCGATGTGGGTTTATACTTACACACTCCCCCTCACGTGTAGGACTGGACATCTACACGTGGGCCACAGCAGGACTGGACATCTTCATATGGACCGGAGACCACAGGGTGGAGGTGACAAATGGGCCGTGGGCCGAACCAGGCTCTGATACCATGTAAATTTTGTTTAAAACATGCCACTTATATCGGGTCAGGCTTCCACAACTAAAAGGTCAACCTTGTTAGTCGGGTGTGGCCCTAGCCTTTATAAGTAGCATTTTATTCTTATATTTTCCCGATGTGGGTTTATACTTCAACACTCCCCCTCACGTGTAGGACTGAACATCTACACGTGGGCCATATTAGGACTGGACATCTGCATATGGACCGGAGACCATAGGGTGGAGGTGACAAATGGGCCGTGGGCCGAACCAGCTCTGATACCATGTTAAAGCCCTATCCAACCCAAAAGCTCGAACCGATGGGTGGAGGCACTAATATGCTTATCAAGTGTTCAATTTGTCCATACACTTTCTATGTGGGACTTATACTTCAACAGAAGGAGCATATCTTTCAATCCGTCGCGCAAGAAGTAGTCATCGCTGAGACTCATGACACTTTGATACAGAGCAGTGAAGCCGCCTAGAGTTGATGGCTCCGACTGTGTCTTCCCAATGAGCCTTACAATAGTTCCCAGTGGCATTGTCAAGAAACTGAAGAGGACGTCAACAAAACAACCATCGGCCTCAGCAAAAAGAACCCTTCTTTTCAACTTGTCAACAAGGACCTTCACTTCCAAATGTGTTTCTGAGTCGGCCATAGATGAAACTGTGATTCGCAGACAAAGGAGGAGGAGGGGTTATGAGAATTGCAGAAACAATTCACAACAAAGATGATAAACCAGATTGATGCTTATTCAAGGAAAAACGTTGTTTCCCAACCTACTTCAACTTTCCGTTATCACTTCCTAACCTATGTGACCTTCAATTTTCACTTCATAGCTCAGTTTTTTTTTTGTTTTTTACAATTTCTATCCTAAAGATGGCATGTTTTTACAAAAAGTAGCTATTTTTTCTAGCTTAGAATGTTGGAAAATCGCTTATAAAAAAAAGAATGTTGGAAAAATGTGGTTAAAATGTGATTTTGTTGTTTTAAATGTGATTTATGGTATTAAATAGATTTTATGGTTTTAAATGTGATTTATATAATTGGTTGGTCATGACCTCTTAATGAAGGCTTTTATGAGATTAACTACCCCATAAAATTACCTTCTTATCCCTATTAGAGAGCCTATAAATACCAACCTACTAAGTCATCTTCTCTACACTTCAAAAATACCAAAAACACTTCACATATCAAAAACCATAAATCGAAAACCACCTCTTTTTCTCCCAATTACGTTTTTCATTCTTCCTTAGTCCTAGTGATTTCTCTACACGGATTTGAGTTCGCTGACGTTAGTCGTTTTATCCTGGGAGACTGATGCCCATACGGGGCAGTCAAGTATCTTAAGGAGACAGGAGTACCTGGACTCAACTAAACCCTAATTTCCTAATCCGTAATCAGAAAGGTAGTTGATCGGTAAAGGTTATTTGTTATTTCAATTTATTATTTTGTGTATTTGAATTTGTTTATCGTCAATATACTAACCTATATTCCCTACAAAGAATTGTAAAAAACATACTAGCTTTGGGTTAGGAATCGTAAAAAAAAAACATTTTTGACATAAGAAGTAATAACGGGAGATCACATAAATTAGGAAGTGGTAACAAAACGTTATCTCAATACTTGGGAACCTATAAAGGAAATTCAAACTTTGAAAAGAACTAGATTCTCCGATCCATAAATCAAGAGCAGTAGCATTTGATTTAAAAATATAGTAATCAAATCAGTAAAATAAACCCTAGTAATAATGACAAGTGCATCAATACGACATTGTTTGATACTTGATCTTTAATAATAAGCTTGATAAGCATAAAATTAGATAGATTTGTCACAAAATAAGCAAAGGTGATACATACTTGTGGTACTGGGAGACGAAGACCATGGTGTTGTAGTAGAGGACACAACAGGTGAAGTAGACATAGCAACAACAAACAGACATGAAAAAACGGTAACAGAGAGTATAAGAGGAAAATTAGAAGAAAATTAAGGGGTTGTTGGTGGCAGAAGCTTTGGTTTTGCACAGATACGGTAATTGTACTATTTATAGATGGGATAACTCTGGTTCCTAATCTTCTTGAATGTTTCGTTTTCACGTCCTAACCCAGACCAACGTTTCGTTACAGTTCCACACACGAAAAGTTGGAACTTTTACAAAACCTGATATGAACCGTTTAAATTAACGATTTCGTTAACGGGGGAAGTGAAAAGTCGAAACTACCCCTCCATTCACGTTAACCTTTCAGCTCCCCATGCTCGTTAAACATGCAATTAGAACACTTAGTATACATATCCAACAATTTTTCAACACTGAATTTCAAAATAATGCATTATTTTGGGAAAGAGGAGCTGAAAGGTTAACGTGAATGGAGTTGTAGTTTCGACTTTTCACTTCCTATGTTAGCGAAATCGTTAATTTAAACGGTTCATATCAGGTTTTGTAAAAGTTCCAACCTTTCGTGTATGGAACTGTGACGAAACGTTGGTCTGGGTTAGGACGTGAAAACGGAACGCTCAAGAAGGTTAGAATCCAGAGTTTTCCCTTTATAGATATATATATAGGACACCAGAGGTACAAATATGGAAACACAATCAACCCATTCAAAATTTGGAAATATAACAATTATTTTTTGTGACCTATTTGAATTGGTAACATATTTTTAACACCCTTTTGTTTTGTAACGTTTCTAAAACAGTCTATAGGTTTCGGTAACCGTTGTTTTTTTATCAGCGAAAGAAAATTGAAATTATCTTCCGAGTTAAAAGATACAAAACGATAAATCCTCTTCTAGATACAAAAAGAGAAATAGCGCCACAAAAGAGAAACAACAGGCAAATTAAAAACATAGTCGAGCACAAGAGAACCAAGAAGTGATGTAATCCAGAGTAGGAGTTGATCTTGAATGAGTCAATCTTCAAGTTTTGATGGGATGAAAGTGAAAGGAAAATGGTTGTCCTAATGTAATGGGCTAAGATGTAATTGGACTGGCCAAGAGATGCTGACGATCAGCAAGTGAGATGCTCAGGAGCCACCTGGACTTGAGAGTGTTGAGTTGATTTTGCCATGAAGAGTGCTTTCTTGTTTTCCTTGAATGAGGTAACCTAGGTTAAGTAGCAAGGATTGAGGCTCCTTGAAGCATGGAGTAAAAGTTTCTCCAATTGCTGTTGAAGAAGAAGAAGTAATAGGAGGAAAGAAAAAAGGAGATGTCTTGTTGCCAGAGAACTTTTCGAGGATTTGAAGGACGATGAGCAACTACTCAAGCAACGAAACTTCAGAAATAGGACAAATCCCCAGCTCCAAGATTCCACTACCAACCTCAGCCCAAAGGAACCGAATAGGATCCTACCAACCGGTCAGCACCAGATGCAACCCCAAAAAGGGGGGGCCAGGACCAAACAAAACCAATCCCACCTAAAAACGCCTAAACTCAACAAAATTACTACCAAAAAATTCTTCAGGCGAGCCAAGGGCAAGCAAACCCCACAATGGCCAGCACCAAAAGTGAGGTCTGGTCCTCACTGAGGACGAGAAGCCAAAGACTAGATGGCAGCAAAAGAGAAGAGAGTAAAGCGGTAAAGGGAGAGAGGAAAGTAAGAGAAAAGATGGAAAACAAACCAAGCAAGGAGGTTCAGACCATCGATACTCTTCCAAGAGGTAGATGGGGAGGGGGAGGCAAGGAGAGAACCAATGGCTCCAAGCGTTGCCGAGCTCAAACCGAAGCACACAAATCTCTTCTCCAAGTATTGAGAACACTACACTAGAACAGAACCGGACCGTGGAAATCCCTGGAGAGAAAGCCTCCCACACACGAGCCAGTCCCGAAACCACCCTGAGCGACCAAGCCGGAGAGAAAACCGCGAACCTACTGAAGAAGAAGAGCGCACCAGACCAAGACAAGGCCCGAAGGAAAAACCGGGCCGGTCTAGAAGGAATAGCGCCGGCCCAAGAAACCAAACCGCCCAAGAACCCGAAACCTCTATAGCCCGAACCATCCCAAGCCCAAACAGCCCGAACCATCCCAAGCCCGAACAACCCAAGCCCTATCCATCCCAAGACCGATCCAGCCCAAGCCCAAAGCAGCACACCAAAGGTCCAGCTCGAGTTCGAAAGCCCACGAACCAGACCGCCTCGACCCAAGCCCCAAGCCACAGTGACAACTGACCTAGAACAAAGGCTGCAAAGGGAGGAGCGCTGACCGAACCTAACCAACTTCGACACAACAACGGTAGTCTAGATCCGAGCCAGTCTGAGACCGAAGAGCCAAAGAGAGGTTCCCCACGACGGATTCGAGGACTGACGCCGGAGAAGACTACGCCAGAGTTAGAATACCAACAGGAGCAGCTAGGCGAGGCCCAAAAACCAGGGAATCTGGTCAAGAACAGAAGCTTCCTTCAACGATCGGAACCAAGATGAAAGATCGAGGTAGCCGAGCAAAGAAGGCCATAAGATCTGGGAAGAACGAGCCCAAGATGGGTCTCGAACCACTCCCACACCAGGTTTGAAGGAAGAGCCGGCACCGAAGTCAAAAGCCACAAAAAAAACAACGAAGGCGAAGGCGAAGGGGAAGGGGAGAGGAAAGAGGGTGGAGAAGAAAGGGAAGCGAGGGGAGGAGGGGCCTCCGCCGATAACTAACAAGGCTGGAGCCAGATCCGGTCATTGGCGGAGAGACAAAGAGGAGGAGACGAGGGGTAAGAGCTAGGGTTTTGAAGTTGAGAGCGTTCCCCTAGCAAAATGTGACTTCTAATGAGATCCATGTGCATGAATGATGATTTGGTAACCGTTGTTTTCTGGTAACTTTTGGCAAATTTTGTTCAAAGTATGTTAAAATTGATAGAATTTTCAAAAAAAATTATAAATGACGAAATTATCCTTATAATAATATATTAAATTATAAAAAATAATAAGAAATATAGAATAAATAATTAAAAAATTCAAAACTTATCTATTAAAAAAAGCGAAGATAAAAAATATTAGAAAAAGGAATAAATAATAAAATTGAAAAAATAATACTAAAAATAATTACTGAAAATTAAATAAAAAGGAAGAATTATTAAAAAAAGAAAATTTTAATTTAAAAAAATATATAAAGAATAAAAAGAAGATTTAGTCAAAGAATTGATTTTAGTTTCAAGAATTTTAATTTTTAAAAATTATAAAAAAATATCTTTTATATGCTTAACTTTATGATAACCTTGGCCTATATTTGGTTGCAACTTGAGCTGAAATTATTTTGGCATCTGGCTGAACTGACGATTTCTGAGGTTTGTCAAATGGTTTAGGAACGATAACTAGTTTTTTAAGAAGAGACATCCCTTTATTTTTCTATGATCAATGTACCCAGCCTGAGGGAACTGAGGCCATGGTGGTCTAGAGAGAACGTCTGCCCTTTCTCTAGAAGTCTGAAACCCTAGCCTCTCTTCGCTCGTTGCCGCTCGCCTCTGGTCACCGCCGGTCTTGCTCAGGGTCTCGCGATCTTCGAGCTTGCCGGTGGTGGCCCCTCCTTGCTCCTTCAAGTCCAGATCGTTCTGATCTTCCTCTCCCCTCCTCTCTTCGTCTCGACCGCCTCAGATCTACCCTTCTCCTTCTTCTCCGGTGGCTTTTTGGGGCATTTGGGGCCAGATCCGGCCGTGGGACGACCTTCCCCACCGTCCACGGTGTGGATCGTTGCGGATCCGGCCTTTTTCGCCTCTTGCTCGGTGGCTCTCACGGTGTTGCGATGGGGGTTCCTCCCTTCAGATCCGGTCGTCTTGTTCTGGCTCCGGCAGTGGACCCGTTTTCGGCTCTTGGATCGGGGTGGCTTCTACTCGGTGGCGTCGTTGACAGATCTTGGGTCTGTGACTCCTCAGTGCAACGAATGTTTGTCTTCTCTTCTTCCCTTTCCATTTGTGGCTTTTTCTCCCTCCCTTGTTCTTCCTCGGGTC
Organism: Erodium maritimum; assembly: GCA_963921825.1. Taxonomy (NCBI): domain Eukaryota; kingdom Viridiplantae; phylum Streptophyta; class Magnoliopsida; order Geraniales; family Geraniaceae; genus Erodium; species Erodium maritimum. Next base: position 484,756 of record OY997592.1, read on the forward strand.
GTTTGGTTAGTTCGATTTCCTGACCAATTTCTGGCTCGGGCTCGCCGGATGTGGTGTTGGCCACCGGCGAGTTTCCGACATCTATGCCTTCAAAAGACCTTTGGCCTTTGTGGTAGGACTTGTGGTTTCTGGTGGTTTCCACCGGAATGCCTCTGCCGTAGCGGTGTTGGCCGCCGGTATTATCAAGATTTTGATCCCCTTTGTGGGATCTGATCTTTGAGCTGGGATTAATTTTGTCAACATTTAGTTATGGTAGTTGAGATAGGGTTGCTGGTGCTTCTGTTTGTTGGGCTTAAATGTTTTTTTCTAGGTGTTTAAGACCTGTATTGTGAGCTTATTGGTAGGCAAATTCAGATTATAGATCTATTATTGTCCAATTCATGTACACCCTTGTTGGGTTATTCATCTGGTATTGTAATCTCTCATCTTGTTGAGGCTGGTACATAGACATTCCTATTAGAGTGGAAGGGTCTTGTCTGTTCATCTTCATCCTCTGCTCTTTAATTCAAAGAACAGGTTTTTATATACTGCTTTGCTGATAAAAAAAAAATGTACCCAGCCTGTCAAGACCTTTAAGGTACAAAACCTCGAGTTTCGGAAACCTGCCTTTCTCTACCCACAACTGCTCCGCATCACAAGTGTTGTATAAGTGAAGATTGACCAAACCGCATCACTAGTGTTAAGGGCCTCGCGAGTCTCATGGCATCGACGACATCCTCAACCAGGTTCGTCAATCACCATTCGTCGAGCAACGGTGGCATGGAAGTAGGGTTGTAAGGGACATCCCCTCTGACATCTCCAACCTGTTTGTCTCGGATAAAAAGTGGATCGCCCATTCCTCCGACATTGATCTCTGTTGGAGCGTCACGGCATGAGGGGCATGATCTGATATTCGCCGCCCTTCGAGCGGTGAAAAAAGGTTCTCCGGTGTCGGGGGACAACGACACGGAGGAGAAGGTGGTGGTTTTTGGGAGTTGTCTTCCGGAAATTTTCTTCACATCGATGCCGAAATATCAAGGTAGCATTGATCGATCACCGGTCGAAGGCGTTGCCGGCCAGGATTGGCGGCGGTAGGGCGGGGAAAGAACGTGGAGGTGGCGAATGGACAATAAAACCACTAGGTTTCGGACGAAGGCGTTGACGACGATGGGCTGCGTGTAACTGGGCTGGGCCAGGTTAGGTTGCACCTTGGGCCGCAGAGATGGGATGGGCCATGGGCCACTGGTCTGGGCCGGAGAGTGGGTGGGATGAACCGATTCAAGGCTCGAGGTGATCAGACCTGATGTGAGAAAAACCAATCGAGGAAACAAAGTCAGTAAACCGCTGATACCAGGCTCGAGGTGCCTGCTTGAGACCATAAAGAGACCGGTTCAACAGGCACACATAGTCTGGATGAGTAGATCTACGAAAACCCAGGGGCTGATGCATGTAGACGGTCTCATTCAGATGTTCATGCAAGAAAGCGTTCTTAACGTCGAGCTGCTGAATGGACCACGATCTAGAGACAACGATGCTGAGTACAGTACGAATGGTCGATGGTTTGACCACAGGGCTGAATGTCTCATCGCAATCCACTCCAACCTGCTGAGACCTTCCATCACCGACAAGATGAGTCTAATATCGCTCAACAGAACCGTCAAAATGAGTTTTATGGACGAAAAATCCATATGGAATGAATGACATTCACTCCCACGGGACGTGGAACCAGAACCCACGTTCTATTATTAATCAAAGCATTAAACTCGTCTGTCATAACGAGTTTCCAATTAGGATCAAGCAGAGCATCTTTAGGATTACGAGGGATGGGGATAAGGATGTGGTGGAGTGAAGATAAAAAATCACATTGGGTTTGGAGATACCGGACCTGCTCCGTGTGACCATCTGATGTGCGGGCGCAGAGGGAACAAGGTCCAATACACCAGCTTGGGTGGATACTAATGGAGGAGAAGGTTCGGGTTGGGGTGAGGATTGGGCCTGGGTCGATGCTGGTGGAGGAGAAGGCTGGGGTTGGGGCCGATGTGGGCTGACGAGAGCTGTCGGGCTAGGTGCAGTGGGCTGAGGAGATAAAGCCCGAGACCGAGGAGCGGACTCAATGTGTGGGTCATGGGTACCGCCATGAGCATGTGCAGGGCTTGGGCTTGGGATGGGCCGAGCTGGTGGGTGTGGTCCAAAAAACATCTAGGTCCGTGAAGCTAGAGATAAAGGGCCAAACATAAAATCATAGCTAGGTAGGGTAGGGGTGAACGAGGATGCAAATGGAAACACCGTTTCATCAAATATTACATGTCTCGATATAATAAATTTATTTACCTTTAAATTAAAACAAATGTATCCTCTATGATTAGGAGGAAATCCGACGAAGACACATGGTGTTGACCAAGCTTGCAGTTTGTTAATTGTGGTGGAGGGAAAAAGAGGAAAACATAAACAACCGAAAACACGCAGGTGAGAATATGAGGGAACACGACGATAGAGAACAAAAGTTGGAGAAGAGAAATTACGTAATTTAGATGGGATAATATTGGACAAGTATGTAGACATAGATAGGGCAAATGGCCAATACGACGGGGGAATGGACGCATGAAGGAGTAAGGTACGAACCATGTTATTGATACTCCTGATCTTGCGTTCTGCACGTCCATTTTGAGAAGATGTATGTGGACACGAGAAGCGGAACACTAATCCTGATGAAGCGCCGTATGTACGAAACGGAGAGTTGTCAAACTCCTTTCCATTATCACATTGAAAACTTTTTATAGGAACCTCAAATTGTGTAGAGACATAGGCACTGAATGATAGAAATGACTTGAAAACATCGGATTTCTTGCCCAGGGAAAATGTCAAGACAAAATTAGTGAAATCATCAAGTAATATCAAATAATATTAATAACCAGAAATGCTTAACACAGGGGATGTCCATAAATCAGCATGCACAATATCAAAAGACGCATAAGCAAAAGTCATAAATGTTTGAAAAGGAAGCTTAACATGTTTACCAAGTACACACGACTGACTAACAGAATTAAAAGTGTTTGTACACCAATAAATTTATTCCGACAAAGAGAATTAAACACCAGGGAACCCGAATGACCTAAACGAGAATGCCATAAAACTAGAGACATAATTGCAGAAACGGAAAAAGGAAATGATGAACGACACGAATTATTATGTGTAACGGGATACAAATCGCATGTGCTATTGCATCTCAAAACCAGATGTCCCGTCGAAAAATCTTTCACATAAAAACCAAGAGGGTCAAATTCAATCGAGACATTATTATCACAAGTGAAACGGCGTACAGAAACTAAATTCTTAACAAGCTTAGGGCATGGATAACATTATTTAAGGTGTAATTGGGATGAATGGGAAACAAAGATGCTTGACCATAACCAGAAATAGGAATGTGATTTCCGTCACCAATAATAACAGATCGATTAATGTTTGAATTAACATAAGAACGTAATGTACCTGAATTCCATATCATGTGAGAGGAAGCACTCGGATCCATGTACCATCGACCATCCAGAACTTGCTGCATGGAGAAATTTTCCATGACGGTAGATAAACCCGTAGGAACTGCTACATGGGCTTGCGAAGGAGGGGAAAGGCAAGAGCCCAGCAGGCCTTGCTGCCCTTGCTGGGGCACTGGGCCACGAGCCCAATTACTTGCAGTTATAGGAGACAGGCAAGGAGGCATGACGGTTGACCCGGTCAGCCAAGGTTGCTGACTGGCCAAAGGAACATATGGAGACTGAGCCCAAATCGACGGCCCAGTCCAGAAATAATCCTTGCCATTCCATGCCTGAGATGGAGAGGACCAAGCTTGAGTTGAACTCATTATGGATCAACGTGCACTGTTGAAAATTGGGCGACAGAGCCGAAAGGGAACGTGATCAGCGGGCTTCAGACATGAACTGTAGACGTGAAGCTGGATGGCTGTGGTGCGCGACTGCGTTTTTCAGAGAAGAAACACACGGAATAGGCTGCGATGAATAGGAATCGCAGGTGTTGAAGGCGTGGACTGCGACTGCGATTCAGACGGCTGCAAATCGCGATTGGAGAAGACGCACGTAGGGACTGGAGAAGTTCCAAAAATTGCGATTGGATCTGTCGTGAAATAAGAAGACATAACTCCAAAAAAAAACTATTGTTCGACTTTCGTTTTCACAATATAAGTGTAAACTATATTATCAACCATATCACATCGTTGGGTGAACTTTTTTTTCAAAAACCATAATCTGCCGTGACAATTTTGACGAATAGTTGGTTTTTTTGGTGTGCCACACACGACTAAACCATAATCCACTGATTTGGTGTGCCACACACGCGCTTTTCCACCTAAGAACGTGCGTGGTGTACACCTCATGAAAAACAAATCCTCACCATGTGATCAAGCAACGATCAGACACTATTCTAAGAAAATTTATTTTGTTGGTTTTTTTTTTGATCAGCAAATGTATTATTGAAGACTCAAATTTCCGAACTGGAAATAAGAGCATGATAGCCATTCAAGCTTACCACATTACACACCATAACCAACCCAACCAAACTATCCCACACAGGGGAATTACAGGACTCTTACCAAAGTAGATATGACCAACATTAAGAAAACTTAGTGCCAACAAGGGCCAAACAGGGTTGTACCCAAACCAAACCAACTAACAGTTAAGCCAACAAAGGCAAACAAGGGTTATGCCCAACCTAAACCAAACAAGGAGATTCTAAGACACACCTCAAGACCCCCACAACACACAACAGTCTAAGAACAGAGAAGACCAAATGAAGCACAACAAAACCAACGAAACCAAGTACAGACATACAGAAAAACTAAAACAGAAAAAAGAAAGAGAACCTCTAGACCATCCTCAAGCCCTCCACGCCTCAAAACCCAGCAGCCGCTCCTGCGCCGAAGAAACCAGAAGCAAAATCCAAAACGCCTCTAACAAAGATGTGTAAGTCGCATTGTTCAACTCTTGTGACCCGGAGCCAACACCGCCGAAAGAGAACAGAATCACACTACCCACCCTTCATCACCAGAGAAGAAAAAAAAGAGGGCAACGCTGCTTACCATACTTCACGACCCACCACAGAACAACGGAAGAGGAAAGAGCCCCGCCACTAGAACTCCCACAAGCCCCGCAACTAGCAACAACAAAGGAAAAGAAGCCCCCCAGCAAACCAGAGAACCCCTCGACCACCGCAGCACCCTACTCCCTCCGACCACAAAGAAAAGCCCCCGACGCACATCTCTCTAGCTCCGGGGCCAGGACCACCGGGAGAGACAGGATGAAATCCCCCAATCTCGATGTCGGATAAGACGAGGAAAGGAGAATAACATACCGTACAGCACAGACCAAACTTAGGGCGGAGAGAACGAACAGGCTAGAGGAGCCACCAGATCTGCTCTAGAGCTTTCGCACCCCAACATTCTCGGCTCAACTTCCCAGGAGAAGCCCACCACGGACCAGCATCCAACTCAACGGTGATCCAAAAAGGAGATACAGCCCTAAAGCTCTAATCTTCGTCCGACCGAAGAAGAAGAGATAAAGGGGACAAAGAGAACAATGACAAACGGAAACAAACCACAGCAAGAAGACGCTCCCGGACCCAAATCTCTCTCCCCCAAACTGCTCATAGCCCACAACCAAAAGTCTACCCAAGGGATCCTTCCCCGGTGTCAAACCGAATACCAACCAACGACAAAGCCAACAAATCTCCTTCATCGGAGAGAACAAGGGAAGGATGAGAACACCTTAAGAAGGGAGACTTTGCGCAAAAGAGACGGTTAGGTCACCAGATCCGAGAAAAACGACTACCTGATCGGAGATAACATGGAGAACTAGGTAGGAGAAGAGGAACAGAGAAACCAGGCGAGGAAGGAGGGAGGCAAATCAGAAGAAAAAGGCCTCTAAACCCACAAATCCGAACCACATAGACTCAGATCTAGCCCAAGTGCTTCATCCACGGTGCCATAACCGACACCAACCCACCGGACACCACCGGGACGAACTAAATCAAAGGAGCAACATGTGGGTGAACGAGTTAGCATCTGAGCCTTCAGAGTCCAGATCTAGGGCAAAAGGGGACACAAGAAGCAAAAAAACAAAGGAGAAAAACGAGGAAACGAGAAGAAGAGAGGCAACCGGTGACTCTCTAGCAACACGAGTTGCAGAGAAAGCCACCGGCGGCCAAGAGCGAAGACTTAGGGTTTGAAGGTTAGAGAGAAGGGAGAGGAAGGTAAGAGAGAGAGACTACAAGTGTTGGTACATTTTTATCGTATTTAGTTGGTTATGTCCTTACTTATTGTTTTTATCTTAGTTTATGTTTTTTTTTCAAAATCGAATTTGTTTTCTACCTTTATAATAAATGCATGCTAACGTCATAGAGCATGTTAAGGTAGTTACTCGAGAAAAATAGGATTCATTATCTCATCCAATCAAAGAGTTAACATGTACCCGTCGCAACTCGCAAAACAATAATAAAAAACAGTATATCCTGCTTGCATGCGCAACTTATCCGGATATTGACTTGTTGCCTTCCACGGTATTCACTCCAAATCGAAAATAAAAAAGTGGAGCTTACAAATAATATAGATATATAAATCAAATAGGATATGTGTTAGATACTTATATGGGCAAGTACATTCTCTAATATCATTGAACTCATTACCGGAGGATTCTTCTTGAGATTCTATCAAACTTTTGTAGAGCGAAAAGTTTGAAATTTAAAATAAAACCTAATCCAAAAATTGTTTTTTTAGATATTCTCATACTTGAAAGGAGTGAATGCTTCTTGATATTCTTATTAAATAACCTGTGAGAAGTTATTACTTTGAAAAAAAGATTCTTTAATAAATTGATAAACTTTACACACCGAACAACATAAACGTTGCATCCATATATTGTTTTTAGAAACCTAAGAGATGACCAGCGAGATGATAGCTCTCAAAAAGGATAACGTAACACCTAAACATCAATTATCAGGTCGGTCTTTCTTATAGACAATCCGGAAAGATACACCAAAAGAGAGTCCCGATCGGACACGTAACCAAAGGCAGCAACCACACCTACCGGAGATCCGAGATTCTAGTAGCTAGAGGGGATATAAAAAAACAAACAACAACGATGAGCTGGAGATACTCGCGGCCGACATCTGATGCCTGGGACTGGGATCTAAGTGAGGGTGAGGTGGACGGCGCCAATAGGTGCAGATCTGATCCGCTTGTGACGAGGGAGCGGGTTTGCCCGGGTGAGCATATTATACATGAGCACGACTAAGCGGCTCGGGCAGTGGAGCTTCAACGGAAGGTGGGAGCATATCTGACCGTCTAGCTGGAGAAGGAGTGTAGAGGACAGGCTCGACCCGAGGAGCTCGGGTCTTCGTCGTTGGGAGATGAGGACGGAGTAAGGGTCTTTCGTTCGACTGTGGTCACCTCCGGGAGGTGAGGTCGGATGGGGGAACATGCGGTGGGTGGAGGATCTGGCTGGCGTGGCCAAGACCCATGGGACCCAGGGCCGGAGCTAGCAAGGGAGGACGACGACCCAATCTTGGAGAAAGTCTGGAGGAGCAAGGGGACGACCCTAAGACAGATCTAGGTGGAACTACCCAAGCCGGGAGGATGACACCGAAAAAGCTGAGGGGTTCAACACACCAATGAAGTTTTAGAGGCGAGAGACGTAACTCCGATCGAGTCTCGTGGGGGCGCAACCGTGGAGGAAGCGGGGAGAGAAAAACGACGGGCGTCGACATGTTGTTGTGACTCAAAAAAAGTGAGCGAATAGGATAAATGGAGGAGAGAGTGGGGAGAAGTCCACCGGTAGCCCCCGTGATCGAAGCTACAGTAGCCATGGATGATGGCGACATCCCAAAAAAAGAAGCATAAGGTTTTTGCTTGAGACTCTTTGAGAGAGAAAGGTACAAAATTGTGGAGTTTCTTAAATATCAATAAGACATGAGGATACATTTGAATTTCAAATCATAACAAATGAACACAATTATCGAAAAGCCATATTATGTGCTATTCTCCGTAACGTTGAGAACTAGGGTTCGACATGCTACAAGCGGTTTCTCGCCTGGAGTGCAATGGACCGTCATCGTGGGGAGGTTGATTTGGCTCTTAGTGATTGTGTGGTTGAGGGAGCTATTGTGTGGATGTGGTTTCTAGTGTCTTGGTGGTAGGAGAGTCTGGATCTAGGGGTCTAGATTCTAGAGGGATTGAGGTTTGGAGATGATGAGAGCACCCCTCTCGATTGGAGAAGACTTGGATCGACGATAGAGAATGGTGGTGGCGGAACAGATGCAAGGTCATTTACTAAGACATATGGTGGGCTGTAACAACTGTTTCTCTTCCTCTAGCACATGTATGCAACATACTTGTGAAAGTGGTAGGGAGTTGGACTAGAGGCCACAATGTTAATAAGATGATTGAGTATTTGATTAATTAAGTATTGTATTATATTGAATGACAGCTACATGAGTAGGAAGTTATATACATGAATAAATAGATAGAGAACAGTCATGAACTTTGTCTTTGTATTACCCCTACGAAAACTAACACAATACATATGAAATCGGTCATGCACATCTCACATTGTTACTCCAAACTTCATGACATATGATATTATTGTTACTCTAAAACACATGATATTATAGTCTGAGCTATGCTACAGTAGTTCCTCTGTTCTTCATTTTTCTTCATAGTGTTCTTCTTCATCTTCTTCTCTACTGGTCTCACTTGAGGTTTCAGTGGCGGTGTAGTGTCCATGGGGGCATCCCAGCCGGCCTCCGGACCACCGTCAGATCAAACTCCGTCTTCTTCTCCCTCCTCATTCCTGGTAATTTCTCACCGATACACCATCTCCATCTGAGTTCAATAACAAAAGATCTTCAACTGGTTTCAAGCGGTGTTGCTGAGAGTATGACTCCTTCACTCTATTTCTACATCTCTGCACCTTAAATATGTTGTCTTTGGAAGAATTATGTGGACCGCAACCTCAACGCACCTCTATCAATGAGCAAGGCTCATCCTCAATCGGTCCTCCTCCGGGGTTCGAATCAAATCAAAAGAAGAGTGGCAAGAAAATAGTCAAATTCACTGAAGCTCCCTCAGCTTATTACTCGGATTCGGACAGAACGCAGGAGTATTCTGCTGGTGGTAAAACAAAGTTAAGGGCAGGGAAGAAGATGTTTTACGACAAGTTTTTCAAGCCAATCGATTCAGGTTCAGATTCAACGCCAGAGATCTCCGTGGCAAAGGGTTCTTACCAGAGGCAGAATACTTGGAGAATCAAATCAAATGATGCTCATACGGCTACAAAACAAAAGCTATTTGTAGCCTTTGTGCATAATATTCCCAAGTTTGCAACTGGTTCTTGGCTTTCTCAAATATTCTCACCAATCAGAGGCATATCCAAGACTCATGTAGCCATCAATCCAACTGTTAAAGGGAAGTTTTTTGGTTTTTGTTACTTCCTCAGACCTGAAAATCTCCAAGAAGCAATAACAAGATTCAAAGGGGCCATATTTGATGGGTATAAAATTTTGGTGACAGAGGCAAGACCCAGAAATTCCATTCAAACTACTAGACAAATTGAAGTCTCATCATCTTCTATGAAAGTTGGAGGGTACAATGAGTTTGGATCTAGAGGATCTGTTGTTGCTTCTCAATTAAAGTTTGTTCAAAATGGGCATTTAGCTGTAACTCACAGCTCCCATTCAGCCTCCTCAATCATGAGAGATTTAGCTCTTGAAGGTGTCTCAGAGGTGCAGATCAAAGGCCTTGGAAACAAAGTGGTTATGGTTAACTGTCCTGATGAATTATATGATAGAGAATTCAAAAAAGAAGAAGGAATTTGGCTCCACAATTGGCTCACATTTTTGCCTTTGTCAAATAGAGGAAATAGTGGCCATTACAGTTGGGTGGGAATTAAAGGGGTGCCTGATCAGGGTTGGTGTCAAGAAACTTTTGATGTTTGTATTAGACATTTTGGCTCTTTGGTCTTTACTCATCCTCAGACCAAGGCTGGAGTACATCTAAACACTACTTATGTGCTAATACACTCCCACAGGTTCCAAAAGATTCAAAAGGAGGTTCATATTCAGCTTGGAAATCAAATCTGCAGGGTTTGGGTTGAATCTTTACAGGTCAATGAGGTTCCTCATATCCTAGCTGAAGAGTTTTATGAGGGTGATAACTCTTCTGGTGGTTATAGCTCTTCTGAAGATCTCTGTCCACAACTTACTCCTACAACCTCATGTTTTCCCCCAGGGCATGCTAACCAATCACCCTCTCACTGCATCAACAATCCTACAGCTACTCCTACAAATTCAAATCCTGATCAGGCTATACCAGTTCCTTCACAGCCAGTCCCTGTTGAAAATGGCTTGAATCTCTCTCCAAATTTGAGCTTGAGTGGGAAAATTGTTCTTGACACATTTCAAGATGAGGATGGGACAGTTCCCCTTTGTCTGGACCAGTCTCTTGCAGTTGGAGATGGGACACAATTAGTTATATTAACTAAGGAATGTTTGCCCTCTCCTTCTTGTCATCCAGATATCAATGCCACCAACCAAGGAATAATTCTAGTTTCCCCTCAACCTAATACATCTTGTCTTCAGTTAACTTTAAATGAGGATAGTACTATGGTGGCCCCTAAGCATTTAATTCAGAACCCTTCCCAAAGTGCTACAGCTGCAACAAAGGAAACAATTGACCCTTGGACAACTGCTGATGCTGATTTTATCTCTGACTCTTTTCCTTCTTTGGAAAACTCCAAGGGTTTAGATGGTCTAAGCAGTGGGTTTCCATCACTATCTACACCACAACTGTCAAGTCTGGACATAGTGCCAACTGTGCAAGACAAAATTGCAGAATCAGTCTCTAATATGGGCCTTGGTCCTATTCATCAATCCATTATTCTTCCCTCCTCAATCAAAAAGAAAAATAAGAAGAAGGGTAAGATCTCTACTCTCCATTGCTATGAAACCAGGTCAAAAGCAAATGAAGAGCCTCAAAACTTGAGAAGGCTAAAAAAACCAGCCTTAAATCAGAAGGGACTCTCTGAAGCAAAAAAAGCTCTGCACTTTGGCAAAGCTATAGGCCTACAGCCCAAATGTAATGAAAAAAACATATTACTTCATTTAAGCTCTTTGGAAGAAAGAGGTTACAATAGTGGAGAGGAGTTAGAGGCTGCTCCAGATGATGAAGGAGTTGAGTTAGAGGATGTTGAGGTGCAGAAAGTTGTGGGGGTATCTCAGGTTCATCCTCTGGCACCCTTGCACCCTTTGAATTAATAGCTTAATGAAAGTCCTCTCCTGGAACATTAGAGGACTTTCCTCCTCTCAAAAGAGGAGTTCCTTGGGTGACTTGATCCGCAAGCAAGCTCCTCAAAGTGTGCTCATTCAAGAATCCAAATTGGAGAAGGTTACTTCTTCTTTTCTGAGGAGTTGTGGTCTTGGATGGGGTTGGGAGCTGAAGTTTGTCCCTGTTATAGGCTCTGCAAGAGGTATTATTATTTGTTGGAAGACAAATGAGTTCATCTGTCAGGACTCAAAACCCCTTGATGGAGCTTTGGTTTGGTGGGGTTCAATCATTTCTCTCAATAGGAAAATCTGCCTTATAAACATCTATGCCCCAACATCTGTAGCTGAAAGAAGAGTGCTTTGGAGAAATTTACTTGCTGAATTAGCCTTATTAGAGCCTGACACCTTAGTAGTGCTGGGAGGAGATTTTAATGCCACAGTTGCTGAGAGTGAAAGAGCTAATCAAAGGTCTCAAGATTCTGGAAGAACCTCTTTTGCAAACTTTATCAATCAAGCTGATCTAATTGACCTTCCCCTCTCTGGGGGCATGTATACCTGGTTTGGAACAGGATCCAAAGCTTCCAGGCTTGATAGATTTCTAGTCTCATCTGATTTGTTGGCTTGCTATCCTCTTCTATCTCAGTCTTGTTTGCCTAGAAGTATATCAGATCATAAACCCATTACAATTGCAAATCCTATCATTCAATGAGGGCCAAAACCATTCAAGTTCTTGAACATTTGGATTGGAGATCACAGATTCTACAAAGCTGTGGAAAACTTTTGGAACTCCTACAAGGTTGAAGGCTTCCCACACTTCATTCTCTAGCAAAAGCTCAAGTTACTAAAACAAGATCTTAAGACCTGGAATATTGAGGTCTTTGGGATACTAGAAACCAATATATCTGACCTCAAGGCTAACATTGACAAATTAGATTCCTTAATTGAATCTAGAGAACTATCTCAGCAGGAGTGCTCACAAAGAGGGGCTTGGAGAGCTGAGCTGATCACAAAAACTAAACTCCTCTCAAAGCTGTGGTGTCAAAAGGCCAGAAAAAAATGGATTAATGAGGAAGACAAAGGCTCCAAATATTATCACAGGATTGCCAACTATAATGGAGCTCTTCAGAAAATTTCACAAGTTATGTATCAAGATGAATTATTATCTGATCCTATCAAAATCAAAAATGCTGCAGGAGCTCATTTTAGCTCAAGGTTTCAAGGTTCCCTGCCCTCAACCATGGACTTTGATCAGCTTAATTTTTCCTCTATATCTCCTGAAGAAGCTCAAAAATTGGAAAGCCCTTTTACTGAGGATGAGATTCTCAAAGCCATAATGGCTTGTGCTGGGGATAAGGCAACATGCCCTGATGGATTCACATTAAAATTCTTTCAGGTCTGTTGGCCAATTCTAAGGGTGGATCTGCTCCAGTTCTTCTACCACTTTCATTACTCAGGTCACATTGGAAAAGGTTTAAATTCTTCTTTTATAACCTTAATTCCCAAGTGTACCTCTCCTTAAACCTTCAATGACTACAGACCTATAAGTCTTATGGGGGGGCCTTACAAAATTCTATCCAAGTTGTTATCAACCAGACTCAAATCTGTGGTGGGAAAGCTAGTGGGGTTTGAACAAACTGGCTTCATCAAGGGAAGGCAAATATTGGATGGAATTCTGGTAGCTTCTGAGGTAGTTGATCATGTCAAAAAATCAAAGCTTAAGGCTATAATGTTCAAGGCTGATTTTGAGAAAGCCTTTGATAAAGTGAGTTGGTGTTTTATTATGGAAATCCTTGCCAGAATGGGGTTTGGTCTTCTTTGGAGGTTATGGATATCCTCTTGCATGAGAGCTTCAGTTTCAGTTCTTATCAATTTCTCCCCAAGCTTTGACTTTGAAATGAAGAGAGGACTGAGACATGGTTGTGCTCTTTCTCCTCTCCTTTTTGTTATTATCTCTGAAGCTTTAAATCAGATAATGAAGGCTGGGATTGTTGGTAGTCTCTTTTCTGGTATCATTTTAGGCAATCAAGGACCTTCAATCTCTCACCTTCAATATGCAGATGACACTATTTTCTTCTTGGAAGCCTCAGCTCAGGGAGTTGAAAATCTTAAAGGTGCTCTTTCAATGTTCTATCTCAAATCTGGTCTTAAGGTTAACTTTGACAAATCCACTCTGATCACATTCAACATCACCACTGAAGAGACACTACATTTGGCTGAGATTTTGGGATGTTCCATTGATACATTTCCTCTATCATATCTGGGGTTTTTATTGGGGGCCAATCCAAGGAAAGTCAGTACTTGGAAATCTGTGATAGAATTTTTTTTAAAAGCTCTTGGCCTTTGGCAAGCTAAACTTCTCTCATTTGGTGGAAGACTAACAATCCTCAAATCTACTCTGGGTGCCTTGCCTTTATTTTTCTTCTCACTGTTGAAAGCTCCAAAGACTGTGATCAAATTTTTTGAAAGTTGGCAAAGAAGATTCTTATGGCATGGTTCATTAAAATCCAGAGTATTTTGTAAAGTCAATTGGCATTCAGTTTGCAAATCCAAAGAGCAAGGAGGTCTAGGGGTTAAAAGACTAGCTGATATGAATTTGGCCCTCCTAGCAAAGTGGTGGTGGAGATTTGCTACTGAGGAGAAGGCCTTGTGGAGATTGGTCTTGTGTGCCAAAGCTGGTTGGGATGTCAAAGATTGGGACCTTTCCATTGGTGCAGAGCTAAGCACATCAACCCTCTTCAAGCAGATAATTCAATTATCCAATGATCCAAGGTTTGTGGAGTTACTTGGCACAAAAACCTTTTTGTGGACATTAGGAAGAGATAATCAAATTCACTTCTGGACTGATGTTTGGTGGGGAGATACCACTATGAAGCTACTCTTTCCCAGGATATATCTACTTGCAAATTCTAAAAAAGACTTGATTGAGGTTCTGTGGGATGGTGTGGACTGGAATTTAAATCTCAGAAGAGATCCTAGGGGCTGGGAGGAGGATGAATGGGGCATGCTTTCTTCCATTCTTCACTTGGTCTCTCCTTCAGATGAAGATGATTTATTGCAGTGGTCTCATGATGATAAAGGTTTCTCAGTCAAAAAGATGTATTCTTTACTTGCTCCTCAAGGAACATCAATTCCAGCTTGGTCTAAAATTCTTTGGTCTCCTGGTGTTCCTCCAAAAATTGTGGCCTTCTGCTGGCTAGCCTGTCTTGAGGCCATTCCTTCAAGATGTTTTCTTGAATCCAGAGGCATGACCTTCTCTCTAGATGATCTAATATGTCCCTCTTGCTCCTGGGACTTTGAAGATGCAGCTCACATAATTCTTCATTGTAAAGAGGCTTGGGAGGTTTGGAGTCTCCTACTTAGCTGGTGGGGACTATCTTGGGTAATGCCTGGGAATATTCAGGCCTTATTTTACTCTTGGTCTCAACTATCTTCATCTCCCCATCGGAAAGTCTGGGTCAAGTTGCTAAAACTTGCTTGTTGGCAAATTTGGTTAGCAAGGAATGACAGAGTCTTTAATGATTTGCCTTCCTCTACTATTTCTTCTCTCAGCAAAATTTAAAGTCATCTCTTCTCTTTGGAAGTTGCCTGTTCATATTTGGTTAATTTCTCATTTGAGGCTTGGCTGTATGACCCTTTGGCTTGTCTTTCTCTGAGGATGAGAGTGTCTTCTACTGGTTTGGGTGTGAGGGGAAGGGATTGAGGGTGGTTTGGGTACTGTGGTGAGGGTGTCTTTCTTGGGGGCTGTGGTTTTTGTCTTGTGTGGGGGTTTCTTTTGCTTCTTTCTTCTTGAGTGGGGTTGTCTTTGTGTCTTTTGTCTTGTTTTTAGCCTTTTGCTTTGGCTTCTTTGCTTTGGTTTGTTGTGTGTCTGTGCAGGTTCCCTTGGCTTTGGTTTGTTTGGGCCTGCTTGGTTGCTGCAGAACTCAAGGGCAGATGTGTTTCTGGTGCCATTTTTCTACCTAATTGCTTCCAGCTCCTTCTTGCAGTTTGATCTTCAAAAACAAGACTCTCATCTCATGGTTGCTGCATAATTCAAGGGTATACTCTCCTTCCATGGTTGCTGCAAAATTCATGGCCATACAATCTTGATTGGTTATGGTTCAAGGGTATCTTCAGTTGCAAGCAACAACCCTCAAATCTCTGGTTATAACCATATCAGTTCTTTACCTAACTATTGGCGTTTCATATAATTACCCCATTCTTTGGTTCCACCTTTTCACTAAATGCTAAATGGTCTCCTTGCTGCAAGGTCCTTTCTCTCATCACAAAGATATCATCTCAGATTCTAGTAATTGGACAGCTGCAGTTTAGTCTGATTAAGTAAGATTACAAGTGTAAAGTTTTTTCAGTTTGTCACCCTATTGTTTCCTTGGTGGTTTGTTGCTTCTTGTTGTTGGTTCCTTCTCTTTTTATTCCTCCTTTGTAGCTAAAGGATGTTGTCCTCCCTTTTCAATCTTTGAAAATGGAGAGATTTAATATATTGTTCTGCTTATCAAAAAAAAATAGATAGATAGATATAAATCCTATATAGTGATAGAGATAAGTCTCATAGATAATAATAGAGATAAGTCATATACAAAAATACCGATTGAGTTAGGAGTGTTAATCACTAACACCACGGATATGGACCATATGGTGGTCATTCTTTAGGGTTTCTTTATATTTTCTCTATCCTAAAATTTGTCAAAACGGTAAGGTTTGAATCTATTGGTTATATGTCAAAGAGAGGGTTTCTAACATTGGAATCACTAATTGCGAAACCCCTTTGGCATACTCATGATTCGGACGCTTATCCAAATCAAGGCTGAATCATGTAATGCCCTACTTCCTACCACCATATATCAGATGAGGGCTAATAAGTAGGCTTATTGGGACCCATAGTTATTGTAGTCGCGCTCTTGAAAGTTGAAGAACCATCACGTGATTGTCACTAGGTAAGCTCTAGTCTATCACGCTCTCCGACGCTCAACTTCAAAATAATATGAGTTATGAGTCCTCCAACCAGAAAGAGATCCGGCTTGGACCTAGGTTGTTGATTATAAGGTCCCTTGATAACTTCTGACTTATTTTTTACCCACTGCGTTGCCCCTAAATTTTTATTTTTATCACAATAAGTTTTCGTTAACTTAGGATAACCCTCGCTGATCCCTAGAGGCAATCAATAAGCTGAACCTTTTCAAGTATAACATCTAGGCATTTGGTAAGACTCAAAAAGTTGTGCATCTTTTTCTCTCGGCAGCCAAAAGCCTAGTTCCTTAACCCCGCCGCCTTCCTTGTACTATAGTCGTCGGCGACGGCCACGGTCGTGGTCGTTGTCGGCAGCTCCCTCCTCCTTCCCCCCGTCTCCCCCTTTTCCTCTTTCCTTCTGAACCTCAAGCCGTCCTCTCTTTGCCTCCTTTTAGCCCTTCCGCCTCCTCTTGCTTGCTGTCGCCGGAGACGGCCATGACCACGGTCGTGGCCGTAAGCCGGCAGCCCCTTCTTCAAACCCCCATGTCCCCCAGTAGCCCTCTTCCCCCTTGCCCCCCCGTATCCTCTTCCCCCCTTTCATCTCAAGGTCGGCGTTGGTATTCGTCGTTTTCAGTGCCCGACGTCCGTCTCCGTCTCTAGCTGATGCTGTTTTGGTGCCTACGGTCGCGCGAGGTGGGTTTGAGCGGTGGTGGGAAGTTCCGGTGACTCGTCACCCTGCAGATCCAGCCTGAACGGTTACCTTTAGCGAGGATCTGGAGTTCGCGTTTTCCTGGATTCCTTGGGTCAAGGTCCCTTGTCGGACGGTGGCGACTCTGAATCAGTTAGGTTTATTTTTTTTCCTTTCGTTTACAACTTTTCAATAACTGCACTTGGTGCAGATTGCGTGTGCACTGGTTGCGCGGTTTGTGTGCACTGGTTGCACGTTTGGTGTGCACTTGTTGCACGGTTTGGTGTGCCCATTATGTGGCACGGTTTGGTGTGCACGTTGTTGCACTTATGATGTGCATGTTGTTTGCACGTTCTAGGGCGCCCAGTTTTGCGTTCTGGTTTCGGTAGGGAGTCGGTAATATTATATGCTAGTTTGTTTGGAGTCTATAATATTTATCGTTCGCTTGTGTGCTTTAATCAGATTGTACATATGTCACTTTGGCTGATATATAAAATTGACGCCTCCCGTTTTTCATCAAAAAAAAGTATAATGTCTAGGCATATTATTATTTTCTTAAAGTCAAATTTATTTTTCAAGAATAACACAATTATCGCTATTTGTTCAATTAGTCAAACACTTGAATTTAGATTCATGAAATCATGGTTAAAGTTTCGATGTTTTTTCTCCATATTGTCTCCTTAGCCCAAGATCGGTTGTAATCTACTGTGCTTACTTTGTCCCAGCTTCAATAGTTGCTTGGTCTAGACACTACCATTCCGTTTCGGAATGACACTTGGATCTGGAAGTTTCATTATCCACCATACATTTTGATTATAATGATTTTATTGTTTAGATACACATTATATACAGGACGAGATCACGTGAGAATTTTCTTTAGTATGAGAACTGCGGACGTACATGAGGACGACACGTGTCCTGCTCGTGCTACTGTTCATGCAAAACACAAAAACTAAACTCTAAACACAAAAACTAAACCCTAAACCCCAAAACTAAACTTTAAACCATAAGAAAAATAATCCCAAAGTCTTAATATGAATTAAGGAAATAAGAAAAAAAACAATACAGAATCTAAAAGTACAATTTTGACCCTATAGATGACCTCGAATGACCGAAAAACATCGTACAACATGACATAGCAGTGACTATTGCTCAGAAGGCCATTTCCACCCAAAAAATGCTACGGTTTTGTCAAATTCTGATACCGACACCAGTTCAGGTTCTCTAGCCGCCGATGCAATTCTGCCGATTCAATACGTACACAAGTGCTGGTACATTAATGCAAAAGTGTTGGTACATCAATGCAAACGTGTTGGTACTTCATTACACATGTCCTGGTACATTACCAATCAGCCACTAACCCACCAATCAGCGAGGATTGACCCACCAATCGGCCAGGATTGACCCGCCGATCGGCCAGGATTGACCCGTGAACATTAGGCGCGCGCGTAAACAGCAGGCGCGCGCGCAAACATGACACGTGTCGCTCTCATGAGCGTCCGCAGTTCGCACGATAAAGCTTGGTTCGCATTTGATACCGAGTCCATTATATACTGTCTTTTGATCTATTCAAATGTTGGTCGATAAGTTTATATCAAGTGGTTCATATCCCGGACATGACCTGCAACCCCTCTATGATTTTCGATCATCACCTCTAAATGTACCTTGATCGGATCCCCGACAACTGCTTCCCCTCCCTTGGAGTTTCACCTCCCGGACACGGTCTACAATCCCTCCATGGATTCCAATAAGGTAAACCAAGGTACTATGATCGTGCTCTCGACAATCACCGTTTCCCCTTTGGCTATCATCGTCCATGAATCGATCTCTTCGATTCCTACTCCGGTGATTGAAGGCCATATCGATCACAATATGGGGACTGGTGCAGACCTGTAGGTTAGGCCGGAACCTCCTCGCCGTCGACCACAATCTCTGCCGGATGAATATGATTATTTTCAATCGACAAGGGATGAGAAAGGAGCTTAAGAGACACAGATGGAGGGACCATGCCCTCCTTCGGGAAAATGATAGGACCCGACGGGGGTGGGAAGGTCCATCCAGGGCCTATACCCACAGACTCGGGACTATCGGTACTGGAAAGTATCTGGAAAGCCGCATTCAAGGCACTATTTTCAGACTTGTTTTATGTTGTTTATTGTTTTCTCTTAGTTTGGTTAGGTATTTGGATTTGGTGGTTTAGTTATTTCCTATTTTGTAATTTTGAAATGTCGGTAAGGGGATCTCCTGAGTTAATGTTTGCGACCACATAGAGATTATTTGTACGGGTCCATGAGCATCGGGTGGACTACAGTCGATCTGCACATATATCTGGAACCCTGAACTGTTACGCCCTATCTTGTATAGTTTACGTTTTACAATAATGAAACTTCCTAATTACTCGTTTCAAAATAAAAAATTCACATCAAGGCTTACAATCAATCATTCTCCAAAACCATGATCGGTTTCGTTCATCAGTCATACTAAATCAGAAAACCATATAAAATCCTATATGCCTGATTTTAAATGAGTCCCTTCGAACTTCGTCCAATTTACGTTGAACCTTCCTTATCTTTTTTTTTTTTTTTGGACATTTTGATGGGGACTAAATGAGCATCTCAACAAGGAAACTGGAATATGCCATTACTCCCCGAATCAGGCTCAATCTTCTCCAAGATTGAAGGAGGAGGCACTATTCATGCCAATGAGAGCCTACTCGGGGGCATTGACTTTCTTCGGGAAACTAAGTGGGTGATACGTACAATCATAGCTTAGAGTAACTTATAAGTTGTGAGTGATGATGATGTGTTTACATAAGCTATAAGGTGTGGAATAACTTATCATGAGGTGGTCAAAGTCTCAAACATGATTAACCACATAAACGTCAATTAGTTATAATTGCGTCCCAAATAATTATGTGTATATAGACATTGACAACAGTCGAGGCATGATAGCGTGTAGTTGCCGCCGTCCAAATGAATATTGTAGCGGAATCATTTGGAGGATAATAATATACATAAAATAAGTACAATAAAAACAGTGTTAATCTCTAAGTAAATATATACTAAATGTAAAAAAATAAGAGATGGATTAATTTAAAGTATATTATACATACATAGACTCTTTAAACTCGACTCAGTTGTGCTAACTAAGGAACTCCCTCTAGGAATCCAGAAAATCCTATTTCTTTCATCTCTTCAATTCGCCACTACCGACCTTTTGCTGTTGGTGACGATTGTGGCTCCTCTACAATAGATGTTGTTGGCGGTGGCTGTTCCCGTTCCCTCCCTCCCTCCCTCCCTCCTGCACCTCCCCCCTTGTTTCCTCCCTATCTTCTTCTTTTTACCCGTCTTGTACCTTTTGTTTCGGTCGACTTTTACGGATTGGTTCTCGACTTGCATTGGATGGAGTGCTTGCTTTGTGGATCTATCGACTCCAGTGGTGGTTGCCTTCGCTCTGTCTTTGGCGACCCGTTCCTGGTGCTCTCTCCGACCTCTCTTTTTGACATATCTGTGGGAAGGGAAAGATGTGTTCACCGACTCTTGGTGTTGGCCACCAGTGCCACCCCCTTGTTTTTCTCATGTGGCTCGTTGTAGGTACTTCCGGTGACTCTGCCTACCCTTGTTGGTTCGATGTGGGTCATGCCGATGTCGAGTCTTGATGCTCTACGTTCCAGATCTGGTGTTGGAAGTCCGTGGCTATGGCGAGTCGAACTTGTTCTACCGTGGGAAATGTTTCCAGCCTCAGATTCGTTGTGTAACTCGTCTTGTTTGAGGCACTCTGACCTTCTTACATACGATTTGCTCACCGGACTTATTCTTTGGCCACTACTCTTCTTGACTGGAGGAGGACTTCATTGCTCGGTGATTGCTTGAGGGTATTTTATTGTGGATATATGTTCGTTTGTGGGTTGTTTTCGCTGGTGAAGGTTGGCATCGGGGTCCTTGACCTAGATCTGTCTCTTGTTGTAGATCTGCTGTGTTGGACCTTGGGTGGTCTCTCCGATTGTCTAAGGTTCCAATCTTGTAGGTTGTGGCGATTGATCTTTCGGTCTTAACCTATGGTTTACACTCCTGTCGTTCCTCGATTCAGAAGTTCACCCCCTCCCTCGACCACGTTTGGTGGCAGGTGCTCGGCTGTTTCGATGTTGTCCGGAGTCGAATGTTTATTGCATGTTGGCATTGTTGTTGAACTATTATTGTCGAGGTCGATGGGTTGAGTTTCGTCGTTTGTGGTGCTGGCCACCGGCGTGTTGGCATCACTTTTGGTTGATGTTGGCGAACTGGTCTTCTAGTTCTTCATTGTGGTAAAATCTAAGTTTTAAAACCTTACTTGTTGTTTACTGTTTCGAGTTTCTTGGTTGGATTAGGGTACCCTGGAGAAGGTGACTCAGTCGGCGCTGGACGAATGCGAGAATTCTTCCCCCTCAGTGGTTAAGCCACTTAGGTTAGAGCAAGAGGTTCCCCTCCTCCAGCTAGTCACCGGTAAACCTCATAAGGGTCGTCTACAGTCTAGGCTCAGGAAGATGTTAAGCTCCTAACAGTCATGGAGAGTTTGTATGGTAGTTGTTCATCCAATGCGAGGTCTGACAATTCATCAGAAGAACTGGATGGGTTAAGGGCTTACATCCTCCAGACGAAGGAGCAACACCTACAAAGGGAGGAAGCTATGCAGAAGGAAATTGAGGCATAAATACCCGCCCAAGTCAAATCTGTCTTACAAGCCAATCAGGGCAGTAGATGAAGGGGAAGCGGTTGAAGTTTTGTCCATGCTTTGTGGGTGCACTGAAGTTTACCGGTGAGGTGCCATTGTCAGCATGCTCCTGTTTATGTATTGAGGGTTTCATCCCTTATCCTCTGTTTTCGTATCGAAAACTTGGATTATTATTAATATATTTGTCTTCCAAAAAAATATGTATTAGATGTTTTGTTTCTCAACTCATTCTTTATAAAACTCATACCGAAAACACCCGCTTAACATTTACAGTGGCTATCAGTAATGGAAAAACTAGTTTAACAAGTACTGGATACTATCTGTGGGTGAGGTGAAAAAGCTAGGCAACAAATACTATCTGCGGGTGAAGTAAAAAAGCTAGACCACATATACTATCCATGGGTGAGGTGAAAAAGCTATGCAATGGATACTATCCGTTGGTGAGGTGAAAAAGCTAGGCCACATATACTATTTGTGGGACATGTGGTAAACTTCACCAATGGATCCCATTTGGGGGTCAAGATATCACTTGACCAACGGATACGGATGTCCGTTGGTCAAATACTTAGGCTACGAAACTTGGACGACAAATCTTACCCAATGGATTCATGTGCGTCAGGTTAGTATTTCGTCGACAGATATATCAATTCCTAGGCAACGGATGGGATCCGTTGCCCAGTACCGATCCAATAGTAGTGGGTTTTAGACCTTATCAGCTTAATTTTGTATTTCTGATTTTTAGACCAATGTTTTGGGTTTGGGTTTTCTATTGGCTCTATTTCTAGATTTTAGCTCTGTTTAATATTGTTGATGCTTCATAGTAGAAAAAAATTACGTTTGTAGATCTAGTTCACCCTTTGTCGGGTATTGGTTTGAGGTGCCCTTGTCCGCATGCTTCTGTTTATGCATTGAGGGTTTCATCCCTTGTCCTTTGTTTTCGTTTCGAAAACTTGGATTATTATTAATATATTTACCTTCCAAAAAAATATATATTATATGTTTTGTTTCTCAACTCATTCTTAACAAAATTCATACCAAAAACAGTCGCTTAACATTTACGGTAACTATCGGTAATGAAAAAACTAAAGTAATTCGTGGTAACCGAGTTACCTCTTACTTATGTACTTATATATTATAATATCATAATTGACACAAATTAGTATATCAAGTAATTAATGTTAATTTGATTGTGTTTAAATTTTTCTCAAGTCAAAAATAAAAAAAACACATGAATTTTAGAGGATCAAAATTAAACTTTTACTAGGTCCCCAGACTCGAGCCTTCAATCGAGAGGTTCCCAGTGATCCAATGTCGTCAGATAATGAGTGGTATGAGGAAGTGTAGGTCTTGGTTGCCGTATTTTGTAGGTTAGGCTTTTGGGTTAGTGACTATTGTTTTGACTTTCTTTTGTTAAGGGTTACTTTCCTGTTTATTCTTCGGGGATTTTTGTAATCGAGATTTTGTGTTTTTTGCTTTCTCCTTTTTAGAGATCGACCTTTTAATAGAATTTTTTAGCGCTTATCACCAAATAATTCGACTTTTACAAACCTAAAAAGAGATATGTATACCACACATTCAGATGTTTCGAACATATAAACCACTCTAAATCCGTCTCTATATACAATATTTAAAATCTAAGAGTATATGCAAAAAAATTAATTTTCATAATGTACTTAAAATTAATCCAACCAATATTCTTAATAGACTTCAAAAAACATATGCAAGCAATTATGAAGAAATTATCATGAAATCGTTGAATTATTACAATAAAATTAGAGCTAATCGATCTGGATCACCTTGCATATCCGCCCCTGGTTTGCATGTCATGAATGATGAAACTGTGCATGCGGACCACATGAAAGTATGCAATATTCATGCATGTCATGTGTTCACCTGCAAGTTGACTTCTTTTATATTCGGTATGCATGTCTGAAATATGTATATCAATCATATTGATGGACCAAACATGCACACCAATAATTATTAATTAATCATAGATAAAAATGGTGGTTTCACCCCAAAAACGGTTAGGGTTGTGTGGAGATTTTTTATTTTATTTAGGAAAAATCAGTCTTATTAATAGGTTTAGGTAAGAGACTTGAGTAAACAATTAGATGATATTTTCTATTAGGATTAGGAAACCTAATTCCCACCTTATTTACTCATTGTCTTCTCCTATAAATATCATGTACTTGTAAACCCAAATCATTCCTTCCTTGTGAGAGCAATAAGAAGTGAGTAGTGAGACCGTGGACGTAAGTAAATTGTCGAACCACGTAAATTCTTGTGTTCTTGTGTGATTGCTTATTTTCTCTTGGTTTTTTCTTGCTTGAATATTGTTCCACGTTGTTATACCCCAACACTAAAGTTTTGCTTGTTTAACTACTAGTTATGTATCCAAAATTTAGGTATACAATTATGTGAAATTTTTTTATTATCACTCACTGTCAACTTAAAAAATTGATGTACATCTATGTAAAGTTTGAGATGTCTTATAATAATTTATGTTAATTTGTTCATTCAAACAGTGTGATCGTTTTTTTGTTGTCTTTTCTAATCGGTTTGGATTCTCTTTTTATTTTTGTGGTTTCTTTTCCAATACACTTTTTCTCAATAAAAACAGAAACAAAAAGGTCATTAAATATAACAAAAAAGAAGAAGGAAGGAGTGGTGATTACATTTGGATTTCAAATAATCCAAAGTGGGCCACTTTTTGATTTTGTTTGGTTACTTAGAACTCATGGTTCTTTAGTTCAAGTAAGGTCTGGCTTCTTTTCATTTGCAACTTGCCCTTTTGTGGGCATGAATAGGCAGTTTATAAATATCAACCTAACAAAATGTTACCCTTTCGTTTGTTTCCTCTTTAGTTTGGCAACTAAGTTCAATCTTCCAACAAAAGTAAGAACTCAACCCAAGAACTTACAGTTACAGAGCATATTAAGCTAGTTTGACTTCTCAATTCAGAGAGCTAAGGAGAGGAAAAGAAAGAAAGAAAATTCTCTTTCTCTTTCTCTTTCCATTTACAATTTATATTTTTGGTATTTAAAAATCTAATTTTTAACTCCTTTCAATGCACTCTTCTCCTATATCCTCTGCCTATATATAGCAAACCAGACCACTGCTTTATATCTCACTACACTCTCCTCCTCTCTCTCTCTTTCTGATCAATTCCGATTTTCTCTCCTACTTTGCACCTACCCATTTTTAGGTACTCCATTTTTCTCATCTGGGTCTCAATTTTTGCATGCAATTTCGATCCTTTCTTACGTTTTCAGTACCTTAGCTTCGATTGTATGCGATATTTGTTTCTGGGTTTTGTGATTGATTGTTGGGTTTGCCGATTTGAGATTCGTTTTGATTGTTGGTGTTTTTGATTTGGTGATCGAAGCAGATTGTTTGTGAAGCTGGTTCTGAGTAATGGCTACTCGGAATCTGGAGAAGATGGCGTCTATCGACGCCCAGCTTCGGGCTCTGGTTCCGGCCAAAGTGAGTGAAGATGACAAATTGGTGGAGTATGATGCTTTGCTTCTGGATCGGTTTCTCGACATCCTTCAGGATTTGCACGGCGAGGATCTTAAGGAGACTGTAAGTATTCAACATCTGAACTTTCTGATTTCTGATTTCTGATTGAAACTCTTGTGAGCTTAATGTTGAGTTCAAATTTGCTTGCTGAGTTTGTACCTATGTTTTCAATTTGTTGTTGGGTGCTTATTGAAATTTTCTAGTTTTGTGTGTTGAATAGGGATCTGTAATTGGGTTTTTAAGATCCAAATGTGATTTCTCATCATTGACTTTTTGGACTTTGATGTGTTAGATTTTCTGATCCATTTGATATTGAAAGGACCTAACTTTTTTGGAGTGTAGTGTGTACCTATGAAGATTGATGGATTAAGGTGGTCTAGGTGAATCACACTGGATAAACAGTTCACATAAACAATATAGTGCCTTAAAGGACTTATTTTTATCAACAATAAAGCGGGTAAATCCTATTCTTGCCTAGTCTAGTTTCTAATCTAACCCCCACCTACACCTGATCTCTAGCATATGTATCCACTGGGGTTCGAACCTCTCTTAAGGACTTTATGGTTGATTTTGATGTACAGTTGAAGTTTGGTTCTTGTGTAATCATCATGATGTTGATACACAATGTTTGACCAAAGTGGGGCGTGTCCTAGGGACTTTATGGTTGATTTTGATGTACAGTTGAAGTTTGATTCTTGTGTAACCATCATGATGTTGATACACAATGTTTGATTTTGTTTAGGTTCAAGAGTGTTATGAGCTATCGGCTGAATACGAAGGGAAGCACGAACCCCAAAAGTTGGAGGAGCTTGGAAATGTGTTGACAAGTTTGGATCCAGGGGACTCCATTGTGATTTCCAAAGCTTTTGCTCACATGCTTAGCTTGGCCAACTTGGCTGAGGAGGTGCAGATTGCTTACCGTCGAAGGATTAAGTTGAAGAAAGGGGACTTCATCGATGAGAACAATGCAACGACTGAATCGGATATCGAAGAGACTCTGAAGAGGCTTGTGGTGGATATGAAGAAGTCTCCAGAAGAAGTTTTTGATGCTCTGAAGAACCAAACTGTAGATCTGGTCTTCACTGCTCATCCTACTCAATCTGTGCGTAGGTCCTTGCTTCAAAAGCATGGCAGGTTTGTTTTCCTTATCTCCTAGTGTGAGGCCTTGAATGTTTTAGGATGATATACCGACAAATAGTTTAATATTCTTTTGCTTTTCGTTTGATCAGGATAAGAAATTGCTTGGCGCAGTTGTATGCCAAAGATATTACTCCTGATGATAAGCAGGAGCTCGATGAAGCGTTACAGAGAGAGGTAAAGTATCACCTCACTGTTTGATGCTTTATATGTGTATTACTCAATATTGTTTTGTCAAGAACTGAGTTTAGGTTAGGGATAATTGCAAAAAAGCACCTTGATGTATTCATTATTTGCAACTTGTAGCTCTCTTCTTTCTTAATTACCTTGAACTTGTCTTTTTGTTGTAATTTGTATACAAATGACGCTTTTACCCTTATAGGTTCATATCCCTTCATTTTCTTCCTCTTCGTATGGTACGAAGAGGAAGAAATTTAAGGGGTATGAAAATTTGGATTTTATGGTCTTAAATCATTATTTTAAAATTCAAGTTTTCAAGGGTAAAATCGTCACTTTGAAACAAATCTATACAAAGTGCAACACAGAGACAAGTTCAGGGCATTTTTTTACAATTATCAAAGTGAATCCTCAGGGTACTTTTTTGCAATAGGATATGCTAACAATAGCAGTAACTGATGCTATAATTAACTGCATTTGGTGTTTTGTTCCTAAAAATGCAGATCCAAGCTGCATTTCGTACTGATGAAATTCGTAGGACTCAACCAACACCTCAAGATGAGATGAGGGCAGGGATGAGCTACTTCCATGAAACTATCTGGAAGGGCGTTCCTAAATACTTGCGCCGTGTTGACACGGCTCTCAAGAACATAGGGATCAATGAACGTGTCCCTTACAATGCTCCTCTCATTCAGTTCTCTTCCTGGATGGGAGGTGATCGTGACGGTATGCTCCTAACACTTTTTTATCGTTAAAGAAGTTTTTAAGATTGATGTATCAAGCAAGAAAAGCTCCCTTATATAGAAGAGAGCACTAAATTCTTAACCCCCACATTGTGAAAGGCCCAACAGGGGCTGAAAAGAGAGAGAGAGAGAGAGAGGCCCAAAGGGCCAGATGAGAGAGGCCTAATAGAAGTTAGGTGTGAGGTACCATAACCCATTTAGGTTGGCCCGGTGGTTAAAGAGCTCTCTCACCTCCTTGCGGTCAGAGGTTCGAAACCAATGGGTTCATCCACTTGAAAGCGGGTGTTGGTGAAGGTTAGAGTACAAATTAGACTAGGCTAGAGCAAGATTTCTCTGCTTTCTTTCCGATGAAAAAAAAGAAGAAGTGAGGTACCGTTTCTGGGACTTGAGCTTCGGTTCCAAGACCCAAGTTTAAGTGCCTGGTCAGCTGGACGGACAAGCTTTGGTCTTGACTCTTGTATATAACCATTAATAAGGTCTACAATACACGTAATGCAGGTAACCCGAGGGTCACTCCCGAAGTCACGAGGGATGTGTGCTTGCTGGCAAGAATGATGGCTGCCAAATTATACTATTCCCAAATAGAGGATCTCATGTTTGAGGTATTTAGTAATTTATGTACTCGTGTTCTTGGCATCTTTTGTCGACTCTTCCAAGTTTATGCATCTGTTAAGTTCCAACACATTATATTCATGATTTTTTTTTGGTGGCAGCTTTCTATGTGGCGTTGCAGTGATGAGCTTCGTGTTCGTGCAGAGGAGCTGCAGAAATCTTCCAAGAAAGTCGCAAAACACTACATAGGTAATTAATTAGTACCCTTCTGTATCCTAATATTTGCCTTCTTGCATTACGATTCATTGACTTTTTTTTATTGCAGAGTTTTGGAAGCAAGTTCCTGTAAACGAACCATATCGTGTTGTTCTTGGTGATTTGAGAGATAAATTGTATCAAACACGTGAACGTTCTCGCCATTTGTTGGCTCAAGGGCACTCTGATATTCCTGTGGAGGCAACTCTTGTCAATGTTGAACAGGTTTTCTTCACTGCACTGCACCTTCTATGATACAAATCTTAGTATACTTGTACGTTTTAACCATCACATTTCATAAACCAAAGCTGAGGCAATGTATTGACTCCTTTTTGCAGTTCTTGGAACCACTTGAGTTATGTTACAGATCGCTATGCTCTTGTGGTGACCGACAAATAGCTGATGGAAGCCTTCTAGATTTCCTGAGGCAAGTTTCGACTTTCGGGCTCTCCCTTGTGAGACTTGACATCCGGCAAGAATCGGAGCGCCATGCCGATGTCATGGACGCCATTACCCAGCACTTGGAAATCGGTTCCTATCTAGAGTGGTCTGAGGAACGAAAGCAAGAATGGCTTCTCTCCGAGCTCAGCGGCAAGCGACCTCTCTTTGGCCCGGATCTGCCCAAAACAGAGGAAATCGCAGATGTTCTTGACACCTTCCATGTCATCTCAGAACTCCCAGCAGACAACTTCGGAGCGTACATTATCTCAATGGCAACTGCACCGTCCGATGTCCTTGCAGTCGAGCTCCTCCAACGTGAATGTAAAGTGAAGGAGCCTCTGAGAGTCGTTCCATTGTTTGAGAAGCTTGCTGATCTCGAAGCTGCTCCTGCTGCTCTGGCTAGGCTCTTCTCTATTGACTGGTACAAGAACCGGATCAACGGGAAGCAAGAAGTCATGATCGGGTACTCGGACTCTGGGAAGGATGCCGGAAGGTTCTCAGCGGCTTGGCAGTTGTACAAGGCTCAGGAAGAGCTCATCAGCGTTGCCAAGCAATATGGAGTGAAGCTGACAATGTTTCACGGTCGCGGCGGTACTGTGGGAAGAGGAGGCGGCCCAACTCATCTCGCTATATTGTCTCAACCTCCGGAGACCATACATGGCTCGCTCCGTGTCACCGTTCAGGGAGAAGTCATCGAGCAATCGTTCGGGGAGGAGCATTTGTGTTTCAGGACGCTCCAGCGTTTCTCAGCTGCTACCCTCGAGCACGGCATGCATCCTCCGGTCTCACCAAAGCCTGAATGGCGAGCTCTTATGGATGAAATGGCTGTGATCGCCACTGAGGAGTATCGTTCGGTCGTGTTTCAAGAGCCAAGATTCGTAGAGTATTTCCGGCTTGTAAGCATCATCCCTAGACCTCATTCTTACTCCATATGTGCTTTTACTACAATGCCATAGTCATAATCGTTTTTTTTTCTTATTGTTATAGGCTACTCCAGAGTTGGAGTACGGCCGGATGAACATTGGGAGTCGTCCATCGAAGAGGAAACCGAGTGGAGGCATCGAGTCCCTCCGTGCCATTCCTTGGATCTTCGCGTGGACGCAGACTAGGTTTCACCTTCCCGTGTGGCTAGGATTCGGAGCGGCGTTCAAACACGTGATTCAGAAGGATATCAAGAATCTGAGCATGCTGCAGAAGATGTACAACGAATGGCCTTTCTTCAGGGTCACCATTGATCTGGTTGAGATGGTTTTCGCCAAAGGAAACCCCGGGATCGCTTCCTTGTACGACAAGCTTCTTGTCTCCGAGGACCTCTGGTCGTTTGGAGAGAAGCTCAGGGCCAACTATGAAGAAACCAAGAGCCTTCTCCTCCAGGTAACGTAATTCTACCCTCGTGAAAGCTTGTGTATAATGAACCTCAAGTATTCACAATGTGAGCCTTCTCTATACAGCTTTTCTCGAGCTAACGACTTGTTCTTGCAGATTGCGGGGCATAAGGATCTGCTCGAGGGGGATCCTTACCTAAAGCAGAGGCTGCGCCTGCGTGATTCATACATCACAACCCTTAATGTATGCCAAGCCTACACTCTGAAACGGATCAGGGACCCGACATACCATGTGAACCTGCGACCGCATCTGTCCAAAGAGATTATGGAATCGAGCAAGCCAGCTGATGAGCTCGTGAAGCTGAACCCGCAAAGCGACTATGCGCCTGGTCTGGAGGACACCCTCATCTTGACCATGAAGGGTATTGCCGCCGGTCTTCAGAACACCGGTTAATTTAACTTCTTACTTGTTTTAATCTCTATTTCAGTACATCTTGATCTTCCGGTGGGAAAGGAGTTGTTTTAGTTTATCTATCCGGCTATGTATCCTTGGATTATTGTGTTTGAACAATGCCAATGTGATCTTCGATCATTTGTTATAATAAAATGAGCATTGATCTTCACAGAAGATTTGGAATATTATGTTATCCATCACATTCAGACTAATTAGCAGTAACACTTAACATTTAAGGGTTAAATGTAGAAACATACCCTTATGTGTTTGTTACAAACAACATGTTATTTGAAGTTTAAAAGTATTAAATGAAAAATCTTATGTTCTGGTCACATATTATTTTTATGAATGAGTCACACATCATTTACATATCTTATGAGTTGGTTACATATCATTTCCATTCTTTTATGTATTAATCATATATCGTTTACATGTCTTATAAATTGGTTATAGATCATTTACATGCCTCAAGTAGTGATCAATACTTCATAATAGCTTATTACTTGTAACCAATACATAAGGGTAGATTTTTGTATTTAACCCTACATTTAAAGCAAAGGATCTTTGAAAGTTTTCCATAACCTCTTTTGAGAGAAATATGACTTGAAGGCCTGATATGTTGCATTCAATGACATGAAACATTAATTCATAGGAAATGTAAACAATTTCTTCCAACCCTTTGAGTTCCCCAGACAATAATTGACTGTTCATCCCAAGAGTCACATTCATAACAAAAGAAAGCCTATAAAGATCATGTAGAGTTGTTCATCTTCAAACCATCCATTCTCGTAAGTCATAACCCTCCTCCTCCTCCGTGAATCACAGTTTCATCAATGGCTGACTCTGAAACACATTTGGAAGTGAAGGTCCTTGTTGACAAGTGGGAAAGAAGGGTTCTTTTTGCTGAGGCCGATGGTTGTTTCGTTGACGTCCTCTTCAGTTTCTTGACACTGCCAATGGGGACTATTGTAAGGCTCATTGGGAAGACGCAGTCGGAGCCATCAACTCTAGGCGGCTTCACTGCCCTGTATCAAAGTGTCATGAGTCTCAGCAATGACTACTTCTTGCGCGACGGATTGAAAGATATGCTCCTTCACCCTAGGAGTTGCTATGAAGAACAGTGCCGAAGGCTCAAAGTTAATATAGATAATACAGAGGCCAAGTACTTTGTATGCCGTGATGCCTGGATCGATAGGCCTTGTCGTAATGAACATGGTCAAATATTCATGAGCATCTACATAAATGCACAATGTCGTTGTGGCTGCCCTATGGTGAATGTAGTGAAACCAAAGACTAGCTCGAAAGGGAAAGTTTTTGTCACCAAGGCGATGAAGTTTATCATTACAGATGATCTTCAAGTTACACCTG
The DNA here is from genome assembly GCA_963921825.1 of Erodium maritimum. Taxonomy (NCBI): domain Eukaryota; kingdom Viridiplantae; phylum Streptophyta; class Magnoliopsida; order Geraniales; family Geraniaceae; genus Erodium; species Erodium maritimum. The sequence continues at coordinate 516,373 of OY997592.1, forward strand.
TTCTTCCCAAAACAGTCATAGGTCATCTCAACAACTATGACATCAAAGACATGAGCTTTGTGGAGGAACGGACTATGAAACTTGGCATCAATGAGGTAATTCTTATGTCCACCCTGTGATGGACTAAAATGTTGTTTGGTTTTTACTATATTATTATCATTCAGTTGATAGTTGAAGGCCAAATTATAGTTTTATATCCTAACCGCCACTTTCTGCCCGTGTGCTTTTAGTTGACGGAGCTTCTTAATCTGACCTTGGTCTCTAAAAGACCGTTAACAGATCTATTTCTTTCAAGGAAGAGCAGTTCTGCGCTGAAGAAACTATCTCCGCGGGATTATAGTTACCGGTTTTATAGTAGGAAGATCGATGTTAAGATTGTTGTCAGCAAGGGGAGCAAAGAGTTTTTGTATTTTGAAGCTGCTAAAATGTTGGTAGATTTGCTGTTCTGCCTCCTACTCGTCCCTTTAGGAGAAATGTTGCATGTCATGGAAGGCCAGTCCTTTCTTGGTAACATAGATGGTTTGTACAAGAGTGTTCAATCTTTGGACTCTCAGTACTTCATTTCTCAAGATCAGAGGAACATTCTGCTCAGGCCAAAGCATCCTGTGCTTAGCCGCTACAATCATCTGTTTCCTCAGGATGAAACTGCATTTACTTGGACTTCTGACAATAATTCGCCGTTCATTATGCCAGTGGGTATTCAATTTGGTGGTGATAATGGTTCGGTAGGGTTTGTGAAGGAAGATATATTGTTCATTGTTCTTGACAACTGGGTGGTAACACCAGCTTCTCCAATTCCTGCCATCTCCATGATGAGCAGAAAAAAACTATCGGTTTCGGATTTGGAGGAGAGGATAGTGAGCCTTGGCATACCAAAGGTCAGTATATTTGCTCTTAAGGTTAAACTGATAGTTGAAGATGCAATAATAATTTTATGTTAAGTTTAAACTGATAGTTGAAGACGCAATAATAATTTTATGTTCTAACGCCAAGATATGCTGAAATGCTTCTTAAGAGTGAGATTGTTGATTTTGGTTGCTGCAGGATATAATAAGCCTTCTGAGAGCTTCTGTTGTCTCTAATTCTGATATATCAAATTGTATCCTCCATGACAGCATTATATTCAAAGAGCCAAAGCAAGAAGAGTAGTAATTTTATGCATTTCATTGTCTTCTCGACCTTGGATAGTCTATGTAGGATTTACTTAATGTTTTATTTTATCTTGTCATCTCGGTTTTTTTTAACTTTTTGGATTTAAGAACATGTTAGAGTGTTCTGCATTTTCTTCAATACAAGGACAGATTACAAGAAAAAAGTCTTGGGCTGGGCCTGGATAAGCCCAATACACTTAACAATATTGAAAAAAGTCAAATGACAAACTTGTTAGGCAAGCAATCCTAATAATACTCCTTTTAGCAATTATGCGTTCCAAGATGGCAATGGGAATCGCTGCAATGATACCATCGGATCCAATAATAGGGAGTTCAATGCGAATCTCGACATTCCCCACATGACGTGGGATACATGAAATGTCGTATGAGTGCACGAAGAGACTGGGAGATCCAATATGTAAGCTACTCGGCTAATTTTCTTTAGAACCTTGTATGGGCCAAAGAATTTAGGTGAGATCTTCTAAGATTGCCGAGCCACCAAGGAGCGTTGTTGATAAGGCTGAAGTTTGACGTACACCCAGTCACCTTCCTGAAAAGTCCTATATGAGCGCTTCCGATCAGCATAGCTTTTCATCCTTGATTGCGAGCGTTGCAAATGGAATTTAAGCAATCGAGAAGCTTCTTCTCTATCAGCCAAGCTTCGATCAACCAGGTCCAGTTTGGACGTTCTCGACAAATAAGGAAGGTGTGTAGGTGGCTCTTGACCATACAAGGCCTAGTATGGTGTGGTTTGTATGGTTGAATGGTAAGAAGTGTTATACCAAAATTCAGCCCAAGACAACCATTTAGACTATTCCTTTGAGCAATCTGAACACAAGTATCGGAGGTAGGTTTTGAGGCACCTGTTAACCACTTCGGTTTGGCCAACCGTTTGTGGGTGGTAAGCTTAAGAGAGCCTTTGGGATATGTGTTAAAGCTTTCAGAGCTCTTTCCAAAATGAAGAAAGAAAAACTTCGTCCTGATCACTGACAATTGAAACTGGGTTACCATGAAGACGATAAACACCGTCAAGAAATGCCCGCGCGACAGTCACCTCAATAAATGAGTGTTTAAGAGCCACAAAATAAGTTGATTTGGTCAATCTATCAAAAATCACCAGAATGACTTCGAACCCTTGCGGTTTGGGAAACCCTTCAATAAAGTCTATGGATATATCTATCCGTGCCCGAGAAGGATTTGGCAATGGTTGAAGTACACCTAGAAAAGTCGTAAGATTAGGTTTATGGGCTTAGAAAGTTTGGCAATCACATCCAATTTGAGCTTTTCCCGATATAAATGGGCAGAGATCCTCTTGTAAGTGGCAGTGACACCTGAATGTCCCCCAGACGCCCCACTGTGAACATACCGCTATCATTCTATCGCATGACGCTAACAACATTCCACCAGAGCATTACTCCAACACGTATAACATTGCACCAGATTTGTACCACTAAATAACGACTAAATTAGAAAAGAGGAAGATGAATTAACGAAGCTTTCTTAGTTGAATAATTTTTCATACCTGTAATTTACATTCAATTCAAACTATTGTAATCGGCCATCTGTATTAAACATTGAACCCGTCAACATTTCGATGTAAACAAACAAAACTCTATATAACATCTATTCAGGGTCTAATCAGAGTCTAATTGTCACTGTGACCAACATAAGATTAGACTACGCTATCAGGTCTATTTAGAGTAGCAAGAGGGGGATGAGGTAACGGGGAACAAAGCCAATGTGAAGAGGGTCAGGGATTACATACAGAATGTGGAGTCCGAGCTATCCACCATTTGTGTTGATCTTATTGTCGTGGTTGATGAGCATCTTATTCCGTCGTCCTCCGCATGCGAGTCCACTGTCTTATTCCACCGAATGTATATGTCTCTGTCAAGTCTTACTGGGTTTCAATCGTTTCACTGTCAGACTCATATATACTTAAGAATCTAGTTTTTTTTGGATAAGCGCAAAATTTTATTCAAAAGACATTCTCCTAGGAGGAGAACCCGAAAAGCAAGCAACCACGATTACAAAAGTCTCCAAAGGAGAAAAATAAGTTCCTCTAATCAACTAGTCAAAAACAACTTCCTCTAATCTTCCTCATACCACTCGCTATTTGAGGTCGGAACGTTGGAGGCCTTCTGATTGAAAGCTCGGGTCTTGGACCTAGTAGTATGGAGACGAGGTACCAAAGTGGATTTAGTCCGACCCTTAGCCATGAGGGCTTCCTGATGCAGAGTGCGGAGCGGAAAGGACGAATTCTTTATCGAATTCGTTGATTCTAGAGAGAATACCGAATATGATAGAAATTGAGTAGAACTCGTTTTTGTTTTATTTCATCAAATCTGAATTACAATGGAGAATAACAAGTGCTTAAATAGAGAAACTAGTACCCAAAGTCCTAATACAATAAGGAAATTATTACCCAAACTCTAATTCGAAAATAAAGGAAATATGAAAAACAGGAAATAATGAACCGGACCCTAAAATATCAGTTTCGCCCCTCTAAACGATCTCGGATGGCCGAAAAACGTCTTAGCTCATAGCAAATGACTTTTGCTCAGAGGCCCGTTTCGACCCGAAAAATGCTAAGGTTTCGTCAATTTCGGAAACTGTTGCATTTTCGGGCTTTCTAGCCGATTCGCCAAAACATCTTCAATATGCACTGCATCACTACCTCTACCCACCCATCGATCGATTGCAAAGATTTTTAGGACACGTTCTCAATGGGTGGAAGCTTCACGCCAAACACTTTATAATCCGAGAGATAAGAGGGAGCCCGACTCAAGCGTTTCGGGGGCTGAAGCAAGGCTTCCTTCCAAGGACCCGACTGATCCCCGAACGAAACCCCCTGCTTCGGACCCACAGCCGACCCAAGACCTGGATTATCCTGAACTTGTGACTGCATAACTTGGGCCTGAACCTGCTCCGTCTGGATCGACTGAACCCGCTCTGATTGGGCCATCTGCGTTATCCGCTGAAACGAGGCGCTACCTGATTACAAAACGACTTCTGAAGACTGAGTCGGGTTAATCGACTGATCCTCTAATGAGACCGGGCCTGCAATTATTTGAACTTGACTGTTTGGGCTCAAAATAGGCTCAGTAGGGCCTAAGCTCGAACCTACTAAATTAAGCCCAGAGTCAGGCCCACCATAAGCAAGCCCGATCTCCCCCAAAGTCCCTGTTACGCCATCTTCTTCGTGCGGATCGCTCAATCGATCCGCAAATCCCTCCAAATCAGGGCTGATTTGATTATGTAGATGAATAACTTCTCGGATCACGCCCGTATCACTATAAGAATCTAGTTGATTAACATTACTGTTGCTTTATGAGTGTAGTTTCCATTTGTTTCTCTATTATAATGGAGATTGGAGATTTTCTCAAGAAGGAATCATGTATATGAGTTCGGGAAAAATAAGTTACATATTAGATGTGTTTATGGTAGGGTTGATCAGGTTAGGGTATACGCTCGAGCTTGCTAAATTTGAGGTTTTAAGTCAACAAGTTCGGCTAGAGTTTAGTTTATTTTCAGTTACAAGTATTTCTTATTCTTATTTAAGTTAGATTTCTTATGTTGTTTATTATTAGCATTTCCTATTTCGAATAGAGTTAATCCCTATATAAAGGGATGCTCTAATTGTATTAGAACATCAAGAATATCAAGTATCATCAATAATATTTCAGAATTTTACATGGTATCAGAGCCTGGTTCGATCCTAGGTTAGACTTTCGTGGGTCATTACTTTGCCCACTCGTTAATATATAATTTAGCGGGTGGACAAGGCATTATTGTTCGGAATTTTCCAACTTTCATCATAATACTGGTCACGACGTGTAAGACCCGCTCCCGGTCGAACCGGTGGCTTTTCAAGCAAGTTTGACTTGCTACCGGAAAGTCAACCGATGACTCAAGAAGTCACTCGGGACTTTTCCGGAACCCAAACGACTTAGCCATCATCACGGTTGGCTTAAGGGGATAAATTCCTTTTGTTTGAGTATAATGTTGGAGGAAGTCAATTTTAGTCAAAACGGGACTTTTTATCGACTAAAGCATTATTTTATTGGGCTGGAAATTATTTTGGAAAACTAAAAGAACCTACTTGGACACTTGTCCCTTTTTGGTTGAAAGAGAGAAAGGGGAGTGGTCTTGGACCATTATACCCTCCCAAAAGCTTCTACAAGGGATTCTAGCTCAAGGGCTTTTAGTCATTTGACACATCTAGGTATTATTTGAGTTTGGAAAAGTAAAATCAACCCATTTGTGTTGGTGGAGCCGAATTTGGGAGGAGAAGAAAGGGAGAGGAGCTCCCATGGAGCTTTGAAGAAGAAACAAGGAAAAAGAGGCTACTTGAAGTCTTCCTCTAGCCATCCCTTCTCCAAATCCTTACCATCTTCTTCATCTCACTCTCCTAGAGGTAATGGAACTCTCTAATCCTCTTTTCCCTTTATCTCTTTTCATGGGTTTTGGTTGAAATTGCTAGATGTTGTTGGGTTTGAGTAGAAATGGTGTGAGATGTTGTTGATGAGAAGCTTTGTTGGGTTTTTATGAGAAATCCTTAGTTTGTTGGAGCTTTTAAGTTGTTTTTGATTTGATGAATCATTAGAAACTTTCTTATTTGTTGATTCCTACCATGGGTAGAGGAGTATTGGAGGTTTTTGACTGTTTTGGGAGTTGGAAGTGGTAAAATTTGGGGTTTGAAGGTGGGTTTTCGGAGAAAAGGACCTGGAGGTTGAAGAAGGGTGAAACTGCCTTGGAGCGCCACGGATCCGTGACGGATCCCGTGACGGGCGACGTCACGGCTCCGTGAGGGAGTCCGTGACAGCACTCGTCACGGCTCCGTGACGGTAACCGTGAGGGTTGGCGCCACGGGTCCGTGACTAGGTCCGTGGCCGAGCATGGTGGGAGGTTTCTTGGGGGTTTTTTCACCTTGTTTGACTTTGGTTTTGAGCTGAACTTTGGAAGAGCTTGGGGGGTCTTGCTTGCTGTTTAAGTGGAGTCTAATTAACGTTTCTTTGTGTCCAAGACCTTGGGACCGAGCTAGAGGAGCAAAGATCACGCCGAGACCCGTGTGAAGAACGGAGTGGTGACCACCGGGCTTATCATCAGAGTGTTGAGACGAAGACCACGAGGTAGGGAAAGTCTTAACTTCTCGTTTAAATGCTTAGTATGCATGTTAGGCTAATAAAAAGTGGAAAGGTCCTAGAATTGTCTATAGGATGCGAATAACTAGAATAATTGTCTTTCAATTACTAATAACCGGAAGTGTCTAGTATGCATGCTTAGGACAACGACCATTAGTGAAGTGTGCTTTCAATACTTGGAAAATTGATTTACTGGTAGAGAGGCTGTGAAGAACTCTCGGATTAGTTGTGTGTTAGGATCACATGCTTGGTTGTTTGGTTGCTTAGTGGATAGGCTAAAGAGTCTAATGGAACTAGTTGAATTGCATATTTGAATGCTCGATTGAAGGTTTTCATGATTGGTTGATTGAACTCGTGCTTGACTGTTGGCTGTATTTGAATGATTGCTTGATTTCCTTAAATGGTTGATTGGAGCATCAAGTATGACTGGTTGTACCGAGCGGTGCAATCAGGTGATCGATGCACCGATGGGTCGTGACTGGTAAGTGAACGGTAAGTTGTGATTGTGTGATTCGTGTGTTGTGATCATGTGATTCGTGTGTTGTGGTGAAATGGTGATGCGTGAGCTATGTGTGATATTGGATTGGTGTTTGTTGGGAATGGATTGCTTCGTGTTTTGGTTTGAGTGTGTTACTCAATTATTATTTGATTATTATTGAATTGCCCAAGTGTATGCTTCCTATGGGAGTAATACCTTGGTTCCCGAGGACATAAAATCCCTTGGAGACGTTTCTGAGAATCCCGATGATAAGCGCCCTCAGGGGGTTGTTTCCGGTAGCCTCAATGATATGCGTCTCCTCTGGATTTGAGGGAAAATTCGAGAGGACACATCATATGTGGATCGGAGGGTGGTGACTTCATGTGCCACGGCATTGATTGGATTACCTATTGCCCGTGATTGTTAAGAATTATCTTGTTGACTTTGCTGATGAAATTATTGAGTTTAAAGTCCACCTTGTTGTGTATTTTCCCTACTGAGCGCAAGCTCACCCCTATGAGTTTATTGTTGTGATTACAGGCTTGATTGAGGAGTAGAGGCTCGGGAGCTTCTTGGTGTGGGTGTCTTATTAGAGACTTCGTTTATGCTTTTACGTCAGTTTTGAACAAACCTTGTTGGAGGATTATTATTACACCCCTGGAGGGTTTTATTTATGTTTTAAACTGAGTTATTCTGTTTTGAGACTTATTTGAAGGATTTATGAGATTGTTGTTGGTTAACTAGTGTTGAAAATCGTGTTTACTTAAGTCACGTCTCGAGTCCGGGCAAGAACCGGATTTGGGGCGTGACACGACGGGTATTGTTCACCGGAAGCACTGTTCATCCGATTACTGTTCACACACTGAAAATTCAGTCAATCAGTTTCCTTCCATCTCAATTCTTCTTATTTAAAGGTTTTGGTGGTTTTCCATTAAAAAAATCACATGTATATTTGGGCGTCCGTAAAATCAGCATGGTTTGCACCATCGTTGTGCTTACTTGAAGATGTTTCGCACCGTCGTTGTACGACGTCGTTGCTCAAAGTTGTTTCGCACCATCGGCGTAGTTGCTTGAAGTTGTTTCACACAGTCGACGTGGATGTTTGAAGTTCTTTCGCACCGTCCTTATGAGGCGTAGTCGCTTGAAAACTTTTGCACCGTCATGTGACGTAGTTGCTTAAAGTTGTTTCACATTGTCGTTATGCGACTTGCAAGAAGATGTTTTTCCCCCACGTGGTGTAATTGCTCGAAGCTGAATCGTGCGTCCGTAAAATCAGGGTATAAGCCAATGGCTCCAGATCGGCTTAGGCTTTAAAAAACTGCTATTGGGTATCGTCCCATTTATCACCTCCACCCTATATTAAATTTTAATCCCATAAGAAGACGTACATTCCTGCCATGGCACATATGCAGACGTGTATTCTTGCTATGGTACACGTGTAGGTGTTCAATCCTACACGTGAGGGGGGGGGGGGGGGGGGGGGGGGGGGGGGGGGTGTTGGAAAAAAAAATTCTAGTCTTCGGCAACAACATAGTGGTGACGCAACAATATGAAGTTCAAATTTGAATTTTATTCTTCATTCACGTGCAAGACTCGTTATCCGATTTGCACGTGAGGGGGAGTGTTAGAGTTTAGTTTATTTCCGGTTACAAGTATTTCTTATTCTTATTTAAGTTAGATTTCCTATGGTGTTTAGTATTAGTATCTATTTCCCATAGAGTTAATCCCTATATAATGGAATGCTCTCATTGTATTGAAACATCAAGAATATCAAGTATCATCAATAATATTTCAGAATTTTACAGGTTCCTTGTAAAATATGTGAAGGGGATTGGTCTATGCCTAGATGTCGATTACGGCTTGTTTTTTCTTTTATATTTTCGATTTTTTCGTTAATGCAACGTTTTTATAGTAGATAAAAAACATTGTTCATGAAACAGCCTGAATTATATTCCTGGCTCTGTGTGTATTCAATTTTGATTTTTGTTTGTTTTTCATTTTTGAAGGCGGCTTTGGTGGTTTGTCATGAAATTGTGTTTTTTTTTGTGGGCAGGAATTGACCGTTGCAACGGAATTGACCGTTGACAACGTGGAATGCCGCGCCGAACGTTGGAGTTCAATTTGATGGCACCATGTAGCGACGCAAATTATTCAGCTCTACCCATTTCTTTACTATTTAAACCCCACATGTCTTCTCTAAATTTACAACTCCAAAGCACATGAAATTTGTTAAGTCCAAGAATCTTGCAAGAAACATGTAAAAAATGATCATTTTGGGTTCTCCAAACCCGGTTTTACATTATCACTTGTCTGAACCGAATGCGGAAACCCATATCACTTAGGTTGATCATCAATACATGTGTTATCATGCACAATATAATTGTCGAAGCAGAACATCATATGTATAAAAGTCACATTGAACAAATAGATGGAGATGAGTCATCCGAATTAAGATCCAATGAGACAATAATAGCCACCATCCATGTCATACTAACAAATAAAGATAAGATCCGTAATCAATATGCTTACAACATATTGAAAACAGACTTTATCGTGTGTTTAAAGTTTTTTTTGACGATCACGACCAATTATTTTGTTGTCTGTCTTTATTTCTAATCTTTTGGACCGTTTTAATTTGCAGTATGGAATTTGAGCCGCAAGTCTGATTATGTTAAAAATCAACTCCGACGGATATACAAAATCAGTCTCGTCGTCTAAGTTCGTCAATGTCGATGCGATGGATGAAATTGAAGAAACGGAGATTTCAGTCTGGTTATCCATACCTACTGCCAGTGTCAGTCAACGACCTATATCCACCTCTAAATGCAACCAAGCACTTCATTCTCCACCAAGGCCATGGCTTCCTCCGAAGACCGCGAGTCCCTCGTCTACATCGCCAAGCTCGCCAAGCAATCCAAGCGCTACGATGGTAACCCTAGATCTGCAACCCTCCTATTTCCCCCAATTCGTCCCAAATCTAGCGGATTTCCGATTTTTTTTTTCATTTTCGCGCAGTAATGGTGGATGCTATGAAGAAGGTGGCGAAGCTCGACCTGGAGCTGACGGAGAAGGAACGGGATCTTCTGGCCGACGGGTTCAGGAAGGAGGTGGGGTCGCGGCTGAACTGGTGGAAGAGCTTGTCGTCAATCGTGGAGAAGGAGAAGGAGAAGGAGAAGGAGAAGGAGAAGGAGAAGGAGAAGGAGGATATGGAAGAGGAGGAGGAGGAGGAGGAGGAGGAGGAGGAGGAGGAGGAGGAGGAGGAGGAGGAGACGAAAGGGAACGAAGTGAATGTAAAGAGGATCAGGGATTACATGCTGAAGGTGGAGTCCGAGCTATCCACAGAAGTGAATGTGAAGAGGATCGGGGATTACATGCAGAAGGTGGAGTCCGAGCTATCCACCATTTGTGCTGATCTCATTGCCGTGGTTGATGAGCACCTGATTCCGTCGTCCTCCACCTGCGAGGCCACTGTCTTCTTCTACCTAATGTATGTGTCTCTGTCAACTCTTACTGAGTTTCAATCGTTTCACTATCAGACTCATATATACATATATACGAATCTAGTTGGTTAACATCATTGTTGTTTTATGAGTGTAGTTTCCATTTGTTTCTCTACTCTAATGGAGATTAGAGATTTTCTCAGGATCGAATCATGTGTACGAGTTCGGGCAAAATAAGCTACATATTAGATGTGTTTAGTGTTTACGGTAGGGTTGATCAGGTTACGGTATATGCTCGAGCTTGTTGAACTTGAGGTTTTAAGTCAACAGGTTCCCTGTAAAATATGTGAAGGGGGTCGGGTCTATGCCTGGATGTCAATTACGGCCTGTTTCTTTATATTTTCGATTTTTTCGTTAATGCAATGTTTTTATATTAGATAAAAAACATTGTTCATGAAACACCCTGAATTATATTCCTGGCTCCGCGTGTAATCAATTTTGATTTTAATTGTTTTTCATTTTTGAAGGTGGCTTTGGTGGTTTGTCATGAAATTGTGTTTTTTTTTTGTGTGCAGGAAAGGGGATCTTTACAAGTATTTAGCCGAGATGAAGTCTGGTCGTAAGAAGAAAGAGGTTGCTGATCCTTCTCTTAAGGCATACCAGGTGCATACTTAATCTGATTTTGGCCTTTTTTTATTGTTTTCTCTGTAATTTTGTGATAACCTGTTGCTTGATATCCTGTTAAATACTAGCATTTTTAAGGTAGTATGGTTTTGATCTTATGTGACTGAACTTCATTGCAAATATAGCCTTTGATTTTTTACTCATTTAGTGATTTTTTTTAGCTTACATTGCCGTCTCTTGCACATGTCAAGGATTTTTATCATTTATAAGTTATTTTCTGGGGGGGTTTATTTGTAACTTGTGTACTATTTGGTTAAATGTGTATTTGTGACATGCTTATTTTGATTTTTGAAGTTCTGTTGTGAGATGAGGTTATTGAGTACATTGTTATAACCCTGCGTGATCGATCGCATTATGGGACAGGATACGGGCTCGTTAGAAGGGAACCCGAAGACCTTTTGATACAAGCTCATGATTATCGAGGGAACTCGAGGACCTCGTGGGAGAGACCAAAATATTCTTTATAATTCTTAGTCTGATTTATTCAATAATACTCTCTTGGTATATATAGCCAAGAGGTTACCTAAAACCAAAACCCTAATACACTTATAATTGGTAATTATCTAACTTACCTATTCCTAATATTACTTGAACTCAAAGATACTAATAATAAGGAAATAAACTAGTAAACCTTAAACCCTAGCTGACTATCCCTATTTGGCAGCAGCTGCGCAGCAGCTGCGCAGCAGCTTTGGTGTGTTTAGCCCACTCCGTTACGGTCCGTAAGGCCCATAACATCACTCCCCCCTCGCAGATGGCGCTTGTCCTCAAGCGCATTAGATGGATTGATGTCCTTCGTATGTACGCTGGCAGCTACAGACTCGTCCTCCATCAAGTTCAGATTCTTTTTCAATATAAGCCTCTCTCTGCTAATTACCTCCCAAAGTGCCATGTCACCAATATGTGTTCCAACAAGAAGCATAGTTGGCTCTTCTGATATTACAGAGTGCCTTGGCCTCTTTAGTGCATGCTTAGAATCCTCCTGCTGATTCATCGGTGTTGTGCCGGATAAAGAATTGATCTGGACAGCCAAGTCTCCTGCAGAACCGTCCTCATGACAGGGCTTTGTTTGGCATTGGAATTGCGCTCCGGATCTGGTGGTGGTGGCTGCCAGAGCTGGTGGTGGTTGCTGCCGGCCAGCCAGGGCTAAGATCGCCTCCTGCAGAGGTGCGGACAGCGCACGAACCTGCAGCGCGCGAGCCTGCAGCACCAATTCTTCTAGCTTCCGCTGATCAGCTTCGAACCGTCGCAGGTCAGCTTCATACCGTGCAGCAGTTTGAGTCTGAGCTGCAGTGAATGCCGCTATCAAGTCATCCAGCTTCTGCTCCATGGATTTTTGCGCCATAACGCTCGGCTCTGATACCAATATGTTATAACCCTGCGTGATCGATCGCATTATGGGACAGGATACGGGCTCGTTAGAAGGGAACCCGAAGACCTTTTGATACAAGCTCATGATTATCGAGAGAACTCGAGGACCTCGTGGGAGAGACCAAAATATTCTTTATAATTCGTAGTCTGATTTATTCAATAATACTCTCTTGGTATATATAGCCAAGAGGTTACCTAAAACCAAAACCCTAATACACTTATAATTGGTAATTATCTAACTTACCTATTCCTAATATTACTTGAACTCAAAGATACTAATAATAAGGAAATAAACTAGTAAACCTTAAACCCTAGCTGACTATCCCTATTTGGCAGCAGCTGCGCAACAGCTTTGGTGTGTTTAGCCCATTCCGTTACGGTCCGTAAGGCCCATAACATACATTCCTTGTGTTATGCCCATATTTGAGTAAGATTCGTTTAAAAATCATCAATAGAATTTCGTTTGTGTTGTATGATTACTAGTTTATATGCATGTGAGTCATCTGTTTGCAAAAACACAGTCATCTTTCATATATTCACACAAAACAACGTTTTTTCGTTAAACCGTATTGACGCCGTTAGTTTTTTTGTTTGTTTGTAATAACTAACCTTCACCTTTGCAAAGTTTTTCTCAGAAAAACTTATCCTAAAACGAAATGTGAAGGTTAGTTTTTGCAAAAAAAAACTGACGGCGGCGTCAATACTACTTAACGGAAAACGTTGTTTTGTGTGAATAAATGAAAGGTGACTGTTTTTGCAAACAGATGACCTTTATTGTTAGTTTTTGTTAGTAAAGGTGGAAAGGGTGTGTGTTATTCTTTCTGTACTCAACAATCATTCTGCAGACCGCTTTTAATATGGCGGAGAGTTATTTACCTCCCACCCATCCCATGAGATTGGGTGTTGCTGTGAACTTCTCAGTCTTCTACTACGAGATTATGAACTCACCTGAAAGGTACGCTGAAGATACTTGTATATCCAATAAAAAGTGAGCCTCTACATGGTTCGATTCTCACCTTAAGGAAATTATCACCACAGCGCCTGCCGTCTGCTAAAGCCAGCTTTTGATGAAGCTATCTCCGTCTCTGAGCTGGACAACTTGAGTGAAGACTCCTTCAAGGAAATCACTTGGATTATGGAAGTGATGAAGCATAACCTCAATTTATGGACTACTGACATCTTGGAGGGCGGAGGTAAGTTATAAAAGTTCAAAAATCTTAGTTTTACATCAAACCCACAATTACTTTCTGCTCGGCTTTTTGAGTTATTCATTTTATTTGTGTTTACGTTCTTTTATCTCATCAGACAACCCGAGGATGGATTATTTTGCTGAAGCCACTGACGGTGAAGATGATGAGGTTGGTACATTAACATGTTTTACTATGGGAAAACGTTATTTACACTCTCTCGACGACCTTTGCTTTTAGGAACCCTAATAAGTGAGGGGTTATCAGTAACACAATCACACACACACAGTCACATTTTCAGTGTGTTCCTAATAAAAAAACCCACTTTTTCAGTGTTTTTTTTTATGAATAACGAAAGGTGATTGTGTGTTACTGTAAACTATTCATCTATAGTGTGTTTATGAGAATCAAAGATCGCCGAGGGTGTGTTGATAAAGTTTACCCCATTTACTATTAAGTAACTTTGTTATGAGGCTCACAGAACTCTGTTCCTAACTGATATGCAGTGAGGCCCGCCCAGTGAGTGGAGTGTTCACTCAGGCCAATCGATGTATGATTAGGATTTAAATTTTCTTCGATTAGATGTCTAGAGTTGTTTCAGTTTTAAACCCAACACGTGTTGTTGCTTATCTATCCATGAGTTGGTACTGTGGTGTACTGGTGTTGGCCTTTTTTGTTTCTCTGTTCTGTAAATTGGTCTTTGGTTCAACCAGTGGAAGTGAATGACCTTGGATTGTCTTTTGTTGGTGAGTCCTGTATTATATTTTAGTTGAGTTTGATCTTTAAGCAATTTACTACTCTATGAAACTTTATTGTGTTGTGATGTTATCTCATTTACATGTCTTATGAATTGACCACATATAATACTTTAAAATAGTTTATTATCCGTGGTCAATAATTAAGGATATGTTTTTACCTTTTAACCCTTTATACCTGTATTTGTATCTGTGGGCCAGTTCTGCTAAGCCCAGTTGTTGATTTAGGTTTTGCGGATAAAGAGAAGGATGTTCCGTCTAGGGACCAATCCGGTCCATGGAAGGACGCTCTACTTAAATCCCCGAAACGTGTGAGTCGTGCCCCCGCATATCTTTCGGATTATAAAGTATTTGGCACGAAGCTCCCTCCCTTGGAAAACGTGTCTATACAAGCTTTACAGACGATCGATCGGATGGTGGAGGATGCCTGCGCTTCTAAGGGACGCAAGGGACGACTTAAATCTAATCTGCTTCCTCGTCCTCACATTACCAGGTCCAAGACCCGAGTACAACATTCTAGTGTGCCAACCTCGGATAGTGAGTGGTATGAGGAAGATTAGAAGATGCTGTTCCTTGACTAGATGATTCTGGTCGCTTTTTCGTTAGGGGTTTGAATCCTGTTTCTCTTATGGAGACTTTTGTAATCGTGGTTTGTTTTGTTTTTTGGCTTCTCCTTCTTGGAGAATAACCTTTTAATAAAATTTTAGCGCTTATCCAAAAAAAAAAAAAAACCTGTATATGTATCTGTATTAAAGCTCTGTTTTAAACGCAAGTGGTATACAATGACCGTTGACTCAAAAGTCTACTCATAGTCTTCATTCCACTACACCCCCAACATTTTATATTCTTTCTCGATAACTTGCGGAGCAAGGATGAGAAGGCTCAAACGAAAGACCTTGGACTCCAAGGGAATAATGACATGTCTCAAACTTCCAAGTCGGTGGCCTCCATGTAGGACCATGTCTTAGTTTTAAAAGATTCATCTTAGAAGCTTCACGGTCAAAAATTCACACCAAAGACCGACCCATAAGGAACGCTTCTTTAAAAACTCACATCCACAATCCAAATCTCTTCACCACCAACAAAACACCTTAAGAGCATTTGCAGTTGGATTAGGTGATCAGCTCTGATTCGTCCTCAATTCGTCGAACCCGAAACTACCAATGATGAGGTCTAACAAGAACATGCCAAGCGCAAAGACAATCCTATCGACGGTAGGCTCGGTGGCGGCGTCGGCAATGCTCATCAGAACAATGGCCAACGAGTTCATGCCCAACGAGGTCCGAGACTACTTCTTCTCAACCCTCAACAACCTCACAAAACACTTCTCATCCCAACTCACAATCATCATAGAAGAGTTCCAAGGCCTGTCCCTAAACCAAGTCTTCGAAGCCGCACACACCTATCTCGGCACGATAGTCAACCCCTCCACCCAAAGGATCAAAGTAGGCAAGGCTGAGAACGACAAGACCCTCATAGTCTCTCTCGACCGAGACCAGGACATCCTCGACCTCTTCGGCAATATCCAGGTAAATTATTGTTTAAAATTGGTCGCTTATATCGATTCGAGCTTCCACAATTAAAAATGGGGTCATTGCGTTTATCTACGCTTAACTACCACTGATTATCACGTAGCTACACCTATCTTTTTTTTCTCGTCAGAGAGATATCCTAACTTTCGAATTTTTACACTTTACTACAATCTATTAATTTTCATATTTTTTCTGTCTGATAGATACACTAATTTTCAAATTTTACTTTGAAAATTAGGTATCTCTTATACAAATAAATGTATAAACTTAAAACATAGGGTATCTCTCAGCCAGAAAAAATTAGCTATAGCTAAGTAATAATCGTTGATAGTCAGATGTAACTAAACATAATTACTCCTTAAAAGATTAGTCAGAGTCTGTCCCCTGTCTTTATAAGTAACTATTTATTCAACCATCCAGATCAAATGGAGACTGATCTGCACCCAAGTCGAGTCCTCCAAAACCCAAAACCCATCCGACATGAACGCAACAATCCGGTCCGAGATCAGATCCTACGAGCTGACCTTCCACAAGAAGCACAAGCACAAGATCCTCAACCTTTACCTTCCACACATAATGGCCCGAGCCAGTGCCATTAGAGAAGAAAGCAAGGTCATAAAGCTGCACACGATCGAGTACCGTGCATGGGACTCCAAGACCATAAATCTCGACCACCCAATGAGCTTTGAAACCCTAGCAATGGACTCGGAGCTCAAGAGGTCGATCATCGATGACTTGGAGAGGTTCGTGAAGGGTAAGGAGTTCTACAGGAGGATCGGGAAGGCTTGGAAGAGAGGCTACTTGTTGTACGGTCCACCGGGTACCGGCAAGTCGAGCTTGATCGCTGCCATGGCGAATTACCTTAATTATAATATTTATGATTTGGATTTGACTGATGTGAGCTGCAACTCTGAGCTTAGAGCTTTGTTGCTTGCCATGTCCAACAAAGCTATTGTTGTGTTTGAAGACATTGATTGCACCATCAAGCTGAGGAACAGAGAGTCTGAGGAGCAAGAATGGAAGAATGGTCAAAATGAGGTTAGTTCTACTCCTATGTTTTATAATATAAAATTATAACCGAACCTTTAATTATCAGTTTTAGTTTCTTAAACAATGGTAGAGTCTAATTCCTTATTAATACGGGTTCAAACTTATCATATTCTCTAAAATGTTCTTATTAAGTCTTATGGTTAATTACTTCAGTACCTCTTATAGTCTTATATATTAGTAATACATCTTTAATATCTCTCATGTACTAGTAACATATCGTATAAATTTTGGTTATGTTTACGTCATTTGATGATCTGTGACCAATTTATAAGGCATGTAACTGTTCTGTTATCAATACATAAGGGTATTAAATGATCTGTAGCTAATCTATGAGGGG
This sequence comes from Erodium maritimum, assembly GCA_963921825.1. NCBI lineage: Eukaryota > Viridiplantae > Streptophyta > Magnoliopsida > Geraniales > Geraniaceae > Erodium > Erodium maritimum. The sequence goes on from OY997592.1 coordinate 533,502, forward strand.
GTGTTAAAAGTGTGTTAGTGTAGAGTACTAAAAGTATATTATCTATTCAAAAAGAGTATGAAAGGTAATCAACCGTAAATCTGAGCTCTTATCAACCTGATTGTAATAACATATGAGAATCAACTTAATTCAAAGCTCTAGTACTATAAACTAACCTTGGACCTAACAAAAGCATCACCATTACTTACGGTTGTAACCTTTTGTTTCAGGTGACACTCTCGGGACTCCTCAACTTCATAGACGGTCTTGTCTCGTGCTGTGGCGATGAAAGGATCATGGTTTTCACGACGAATCACAGAGAAAAACTTGATCCAGCTTTGTTGAGGCCAGGTCGGATGGATATGCACATTCACATGTCGTATTGTACCGCTTCCGCTTTCAGACAATTGGCGTACAATTACCACGGTATCAGCAAACATGAGCTTTTCGGGAGAATCGAAGAGCTCTTAGGGGAGATTCAGGTCACTCCTGCAGAGGTTTCGGGAGAGCTAATGAAGAACAACAAAGATGCAGAGGTTTCGCTGCAGTGTCTCGTTAAGTTTCTCGAGAGGAAGAAAGTAGAAGTTGATGATAAGAAAGTGGAAGACAAACGAGAAATTAAAGAAGAGGGTAAAGAAAATTTTAGTGAGCTTTGTGAGGAAGAGTGTACAATTGATGATCCAGTGGAAGAACAAAGAGTACTTAACTAATGTCTGTAACTCATCTGTCAACAATTATAGGATAGTTTGATGGATGTCACAGTATTATTAAATATATTTTCTGTACATAAATAAGAGCATTTGTAATGGAGATGGATGTGGGATGAATTGAAGGAGTGAACTATCGGAAAAATGATTTTTTTTTGTTTGTGATTTTATTCTCTCTTTTGGGGTAAAGGATTCATAGTTTCGTGAATTTTTTAGCGAACTAAAATCGCCCACCTTGCGACCACTTGCCAGGTTACACGTGGTTTTCGTCTGGTGAAATTGCCGTCAAAGTTGTGGGAGGTTGGGCGATTCGGCACTATTTGTCCAGATTCGTATTGACTAAATTGTTTGACGTGTTTAAAATACTCTTAGAGCATCCACAAAGGTGTAGATCAATTTGGTCTGTACTATGAGTTTAATTAGAAAGCCATAAGATTTGTCACCCCACGAATATCTTCTTTTCCCGTCTGTGAAGGCTATCCGTTCTAACCCTTCAGTCTCCAAAAATATATTTCCTCTCTACTCTCGAGTTTTCTTTCCCTCTTCCCTCTAGCGGTTTTCTCTCTTGGTTTTGAGTTTGTAGACGAAACTATTGTATTCAGGGAGACATTTTCCCATTCAAGACAGATCACCAAACCTTACCCTAATGGGGTAACACAAACCAAATGTGACATATAATTTCCATAAACAATAAATTCCTGGTTTGTTTTCACTTCATCAATAAAAAACCTCAATCATTTTATGCATTCTTATTCATCTACTAATTTAAGACAAGCTTTCCTAATCCATCAATGAGTATGAGTTCAACTAATTATCCGAACCCTCCCCCTCCTGGCTCTTCCACGGCCACGGTAGAAAGTGTACGATGAACCACGAGTACAACCTCTAGTAGTCATAGAAGCTCCACGAGCTGAATTGTCTGAAACAGACAAGTTCTCTAGGACTTGCAGTTTTGTTTCAACACCACCCATGCCTTGCTCCATTTTCTTGTCCTGAAGATACTTAACGAGACCTTGGAGAGAAGCTTTGACATCTCTGCTCTTCATAAGCTCTCCCGAAACTTCTGCAGGAGTTACTTGAATCTCCCCTATGAGCCCTTCGATTTCTCCAAAGAGTTCGTGTTCGAGTGTTCCATGATGAGTGTAAGCTAATTGTCTGAATGCAGAAACAGTACAGTATGATAAGTGAATGTACATATCCATCCGACCTGGCCTCAGCAAAGCAGGATCGATCCTGTCTCTATGATTTGTAGTGAAGATCATGATTTGTTCTTCGCCACAGCACGATAATAGTCCATCCATGAAGTTGAGCAATCCCGACAGGGTAAGCTGTTGAAATCAACAAATCAAAGCTCGAGTGCATAACGTGGTAAGTGTCTATAATTGAACTGACTTTAAATCCTAAACCGTAAACCCTATGACTAAAATGACTTTATGTTGACAAATCTTTACTTTATTTGGAAGCTCAATCGTAAAACATGATAAAAGATGCAAATGTCTATGATTGAACTGATCTTAAACCCAAAATCCTATGATTAAACTGACCTTATCTTGACCAATTTATACTTGATAAAAGATGCAAATGTCTATAATTGAACTAACCTTGAATCCTGAACCCTATGATTAGACTAACTATATGCTGACCAATCTTTGCTTTATTTGAAAGCTCAAGTACATAACAAGATAAAAGGTACAAATGTTTATGATTGAATTGGCCTTAAGCTCTAAACCGTATGATTGAACTGATCTTATGTTAAACAATCTTAATTTATTGAAATGACCTTGAATCCCAAACCTTACTATTGAATTGACCTTATGTTGACCCATCTTTGCTTTATATGGAAGCTCAAGTGCATAACATGATAAAGGATGCAAATGTTTATGATTGAACTTATTGTAAACCCTAAACTCTAAACTTTACGATTAAACTGACCTTGTGTTGACCAGTCTCCGTTGAATCTCTATTCAGTAGGTTGATGGCGCAATCAATGTCCTTGAAAACTACTATAGACCGGTTTGATACGTGAAGCAGCAAACCCCTTAACATGGAGTTGCACCATACATCAGTTAAATCCATGTCATAGATATTGTAGTTGAGATACTTGGCCATGGCAGCAATCAAGCTTGACTTGCCTGTTCCCGGAGGTCCATACAACAAGTACCCTCTTCTCCAATTCCTCCCGACCCTTCTGTACAGCTCTTTACCCTTCACGAAGCTCTCCAAATCATCAACAATCGCTTTCTTGAGATCTGAGTCCATTGCCAATGTGTCAAAGCTCATTGGATAGTCAAGATTGATCGTCTTCGAGCTCCATTTCCTACCCCAAACTATATGAAGATTCGTAGCCTTAGTCTCTTCCTTCATAGACTTGGCCTTCTCCAAAATGAGTGGCAAATACGACTCCATGACCTTGTCCTTGTGCTTCTTGTGGAAACTGAGCTCGTAAGACCTTGTCTCTCCTCGTAGAGACACGTTGAGGTCATTAAGGTTTCTAACGTTGGAGGATTCTTGTTGTGAGCAGATCAGCTTCCATCTCATCTCCACATTGTCGAAAACATCTACTATGTCTTCATTTTTGTGTACACTAAGTAGAAACTTCTTGTCATTCTCGGACTTGCTGATCCTTAGAACTGAAGTGTTGTTCGTTATAGTGCCCAAATATGTATCAGTGGCTTCGAAGAGTTGGTTCGAGGACAGGCCTTGGAGCTCTTCTATGACGATAGTGAGCTGGGAGGAGAGGAGCCTTGAGAGGTTGTGGAGGGTTGAGAAGATGAAGGTTCGAGCCTCGCAAGGGAGGACATCATCTGCAATGGTTCTGATGAGCATAGCTGAAGCAGCAACGGATCCTGCAACGGATAAAACTGTTTTTGCATTGAGAATGTGTCGGTTAGACAGCATCGTGCAAGAAGTTTTTATTTATCGAAAAGAAAACAGATAAATCCCAAGTTACTCTAGTCCAATCTATCCTCTACCTCTAATCAGATGTACTCATTGAGGTTCGAATCTATAAAAACATCAACATGAGGTCAACCCTAATGGGCAACATCATATGTAAAGTTTAAGGTATTGAAATGCAAAGATGGAGTGTTCGAATGTTAGAGACCTTGTGAACTCAGTATTGCTTTATAATGGAATTGGGTTGATTATTCCAATTGATTCTTGTTGGTCTTTGAAGTCGACTTTTTGACCATGACATTTCTAAAGAGACAATAGTAAGTCCTACTTAGAATTTTCAATTTGCTGTCATACTTGAGATTTGAGAACAAACAAAAATAGACCACCCACTTGGAAACTTCATCTTATCACAAGTCAAACACGTTTTTTCTTGGTCTCCAAGTAATGTAATATACTTGAACAAATTAGAATCCAGAAAATAGCCTAATTATACGGGGCCAAGAAGTACAGAGCTTGTTTTACTTCAGAGCATCTCCGATAATGGTTTTGTTTTATTGTAAATGGGTCGAAAAGTTATGAGCTAACCTTAATCCTTATGGATTTAACTTTTTAGTCTGAAATCAGTGTTTTCTATGAGCAATCTTAAATGGGATTTTAGTGGTAACAGAATTGAAATAAATGCAGAATGAGGCATTGTTTCAGATTGGTTTTGAATGTTTACCCTATAATTAAATTGTCCGGTTAATCCATGTGACTTTTTGGAGGATGGATCTCTATTCTCAAAGAGGCGGGCTACTATCACAACTTGTGTTTTCCCTGACTTGACTTGGATGGACCTGCTTTGCTTACTGAGCACGTTGGTCCCTTAGTGGAGACCTTTGACGAAGGTGAGGATGATGTCAAGCATCCGAGGAGATCTTCAGAAAAAAGAAGAGGCTTGTGATCAAGTTGTGTTAGATCCTATTTAGACGGGGTACCCTAGGGGCTCATCTTTCCTGGCTTCGCAAAGCTCTCTTCTCTTCCCTTTTAGCTCTCCATTACTTCCGGGAAGAGAAGATTGTCCAACACCCTCTTCTTCTATGTTGGGGAAAGTAAAGCAAGAGGCATGTCGGGGTCGGGCCTTGAATTTGGCTCGTTTCCCCACCACCCCGGGGAAGGAACTCCCGGAGAGGCTTGTAAATTCCTGCATGTGAACAGGACCACCTCCTAGTTAGGCAGTAGATTATGTGTTAGCCCGTCCTCAATTGTCCACACCCCCTCCCCCTCAATACCCGGGGGGGGGGGGGGGGGGGGGGGGTCACATGTTGAGTTATTAGGCGGAAGATCATGTGCAAAGCTCTGGTGGCTGGGACGTAACAGGCCAAAACCCGACATGCATTCTTGACACGTTAGGACAGAAGGTCTGGAGCAGAATAGGGTCCCATTAGTCCCGACGGGCTCCCCTACTCAGGCTTCAGACCTCTGCAAGCATTAGTGATAGATCAGATCAAGAAAGATCGAAGAATTGCCCGTTCTCGTTCCTTGAGGGCAGACCACATCAAAATGCCCTTAATCATAAAGCGCTATCTTAAACCAATCTTCCATAATTTGCCTGTGTATTGTGTATCTTCATTGTAATTAAGACATGGTGTTAGTGTTATATAATATTGAACTCATCCTATTATAACAGCCGACCTTCTCTCATGTACCAAGAAGTCCTTAATCCAAACAACACGAAATAAGATTAACTTTACAACACAAAAATAAGAAACTTTTCGTTCACAAGTTTAAAGTGTAGAAACAAACATAAAAAATTTCATTCATATTTTGATGGTAAAGTTACATTTATATACATCAAAAGTTTAGCATCTTTATGAATGAGTCACCATATCACAGGTCATTTATTTGCATAATAGCAGTGGACATCTAAACTACACGTGTATTTCACAATTTCTTTGGCTTTTCTTTTCAGACAGTCTACTCATTTAATTCAACTTCTCTAAACTTGAATAAGCTAAGATGTCATCAACCTATGCCATCATGTGGCTGTAATTAATTCACCTCATTTCTTCTCATTAAACATCTTAATAGACCTATTGCTGAATTTTCTTCCCATAATACTAGTCATGAGTTTTTGTCTAATTGAAAATTGTAAGCTAAACTAAACCAAAATAATTTTATTAAAAGATTATTCTTTTTATTTTAATATTTTTGAGTTATATCAAGATATAGTTATAGGTCGAGGCTTTCTCTCTAATCATTTATCACACAAAATTCTTTTAACCAAATATTTGATTGTATAAAATAATATTACGAACTTTAGATTTATAAAATAATACTATTACAGACTGTCAATTCTACAATTCGTTCACTGATGATCCAAAAAGAAATCACACCCGCGAAGGAATAGCAAAATAATGACATTATTTAACGGTCTACAATCAAATCTCTTATATATTTGAACATCATTTAATGGTTTTGAATCATATCCCTTACACGTTTAAAATGAACCAACAAACCATCGTGATCGGGAAGATTTTCTCGAACAACATGGGCTTGCTTGAAACTTTGAATCCAGGGATGCAAACGAGGAAAAGTTGTCGGTGTCACGAGCTTTAGGCCAAACATTTCGTCAATGCCCTCGAACCAATGAGCCAACCATCCATGGACGATGTCAACCAAATTAATAGCATCACCTCCAAAGAACTTGTTGTTCCCAAGTCCTTGATCTTCTAAAACTTTGAGCAATTTTATCATTTCTTTTGATGCCTTCTCTAACTCCTCCTCTCCCTTTGCTTGGAAAAGTTTACCCATAACAAGTTCCTAGTGAATTTTATTTGTGAAATAATAGGTTAGAAGCACTAACAATATTAATCCATGCAAAAAAAAAAAATGTAACTAGAGATATCATAAAGTCTCCAATATCATAGTCTCTTGTAAAGTCTTGAATTAGACCTAGTTTAGACAAATAATTGCATTTGGTGTATATTTATATAAACTTGTTACACTTGTTATTATATAGTGTGTTGCATCTTATGAAGTATATTTAGTAAATCTAAAATTTGTTAGTTTGTACATTCAGTCGTTTGTATGTTGATATATATTACAAGAAAAGATGATTTCTCTTACAAAAAGCTATAAATCCATACAAAAAAGCCTTAAAATAAATTTCTTTAGACCTCCATTACCTTTATTTTAGGTACACTACTGATTTTCCTTTTCAAAAACAAGGTATCATCTTTCATTCATTATCTATAAGTAACAATTTTCGTTAATTCTTGTAGAAAATTCTGAGAAATAACCCCCGAGATTAGATTTTGTAAAACAACTAACGGTGTCATAATGACTGAGAGGGAAATCGTTGTTTATTGATTATATATAAGAAGTAATGGTGTAATTTTGTAAAAAGAAAATATGTATCTAAATAAAGGTAGAAAAGTTTTTGTAATAAAAAAATATATGTATCTTGCCGAACCCCAAAGACTAGAAATAAGTATAAAACTATGTCCGGTAATAGGTTAATAAGTCAAAAACCGATCTACAGTCATTTTTTGCTAACACATAGGTTTATCAGTCATTGTTTATGTTTCGGAACAAATAGGAATGACAGATGGACGGGGATCGTGGTCTCCATTTTCGACAATTTATCATTCTTAGACTCCCCATATCCGCCCTATATATGCTTTTGACCTATTTTTATCCCATACTTATGTAGGTACCCACAATTACCTATTTTCGCTATAAGAATAAAAAAGTACTTTTTACTGAGTAGAGAAGGTGGGGCATGTTCTTGAGAAACATTATCTACTAAAGAAGAATTTTGTCCCCAAATGCTCTAGCCCATTATCTATGAATTTTCTATCGATATGATAACAAAAATGACGACAGATTAATTACAAATAAAATTCGATTCTTACTAAATATTTATAGAAAGTAAGGTGCCAAAAAATACCGTCTCGGCAGAAAAGCTTATCCAAAACCTTGCAAGGGCTCTCTGGTAGGGATCCTCCGGTAGCAAGGGGTGGTTCTCCGGCCAGGTCTCTTCGATGTATTCGAGTATCACGGCGGACTCCGCGATAGGCTTTCCGGCGTGCACGAGCACCGGAATTTTCTTGTGGATCGGATTGAGGTCAAGCAGCCGCTGGCTCTTGCAATAAACGTCTTCTTCTACGTACTCATAGCTGAGTCCTTTCAGCTTCAGAGCCCAAATGACTCTGTGGCTGTAAGGGCTGGCCCAGTACCCTATCAGCTTCAACTCCTCAGCCATTGTTGAAGACCAAGATGATCAGATGTTGGAGCTCTCTTATGGCTGCTCACTTTTTTTATAATAGTTTTCTTCCCCCTTGGTGGGCGACGATTTAGTTGAAACTTTTGTCCAAGGGGCCAATCTTGTTGCTTTTTCTCTTTCTTACCACTTGGTCTTTATGTGTGTATTTAGTTTCTACTTTCCAAGACCACTTTGAATAGTCTTGTTGATGTGTATGAATCATTATACAGCCTTAAAATTCAATTTTGTTTGAACTTGAAAGAGTCAACAATGTATCAAAATGTAATCGTAGTAAAAAAAATTCATCCATAAGGTGCTCGGACATGTATATAACATAGGGTAAATTACAAATACATATTTTAAACTTGTACCGTTTAACTGATTTTTATCCTAAAGTTTTCTAAATGATATTTACTCTGATGTTTAGTTATTTAACAAATAGCCCAAGCTGTCAGTTAAAATGACAAAAATACCCTCCATTACACTTCAATAATTATTTTAAAAATCATTTTTGTTATATATATATATATATATACTTATTAAATCACTTCAGTTTTATTTAAAAAATCACTTTAGTTTTATTTAAAAAAATCACCGAGGGCATTTTTGTCATTTTAGCTGACAGCTTGGGTTATTTGTTATATAACTAAACATCGGAATAGGTATACGTTAAAAAAAACTTTAAGATATGTATCAGTTAAACGCTACAAGTTTTAAAATAAGTATTTGTAATTTACCCTATAACATATTTTGTTCTGATGTGTGTTCCTTCACTCATGTTATGTCCGCTTCTTGTCGCAAAATTATATGGACAGCTGAGGAAAAGAACGACTTGTTAGTGAATGAATAAATAATGCGACCGATCCTATTGTTAGAGCTTCAAAAGGGTTGAAAAGTATTAGCTGGTCATGTACGAAAAAATCGTGGAGAAATTCGATATAATTATCCTCGAGACAGAGTCTAGTGGGGCTTGGAGATTGCCATGGGAAAATTTCCCACTCGACTCTTCACGTTGTGCATCTATTTATTAAATAAAAGAGGATTATTGGTCCTCATAATTCTCGATTCCGGGAATGATTCTCAACATATTTTTCTTTGATATCACAAAATTACAAATAAAATTTAACAAAACTACAGGAACCGTTTGTCAATTTCAAAGCTATCTCGGTTGTCATTTTGTTTTGGCTGGTAGGAAAGGGTCACTTCACGACTGATCTATAGTTCGGAATCAAGTTGATATGTAATTTCGAATCTTTTCGACAATATGGGACCACTGGTTTGATAATATTGTTGGGAGACGTGAAATTCTACGTAGAAACTCTATCTTTTAAGTACGAGCACAGTTGGGAACATATTTTAAATATAATTTATTGTTCTAAGCATAATTATTATGTGATACAATTAGTGTGTATTCATCGTACCATGAGAAAGAGACGGGTCAAACATCTCATTTAATCTTTTGTTGTAATTTTTTTATCAGTTAAATAAATTTATAATCGTGAGACGATCTTTATCTCTCCCCAACAAAAACCCTTAAATCTAGTTTCATCGTTTTCGGTTCTTGTGGTTCATCTTGAGCTATAAGAGTCCTTGGCCCTCTTGTCTTTCCGATTCTGTTGTGTTTTTTTATCGGTAAAGTAAATTTATAATTATGAGACTATTTTTGTCTCTCCCCAAAAAGAATCTTAAACCTAGTTTTATCGTCTCCGGCGACTCTTGTGGTCCACCTTGAGCCATAAGAGTCGTTGGCCCTCTTGTCTCTTCGATTCTCGATTCAGTTGCTAAGGATAGAGATCTGCTCTCGTCATTGCTTCCCTAGTTGTGGCTCCTCCTTCGACCTCATATACTGTTTCGTTGCTTAATCCATCCTCCTCCGTTGCGCCCTCACTCGCCTATGGTTCACTGGTCTTGTGGGTGCTGGCCCCCAGCGCTCCCCCTCCGCGGGACTTCTCAGTTCGCCTCCTCTCGCTCCTGGCTCTAGTATTCCGTCTCTCCTCGTCCCTCCCGCAACTTTGTTGTGGAGTCGACGGGGCTCGCCAATAGTTTTATGGGTTCTGACTCCAACGAGTTCTCAGCCTCTGTGTTAATCTCCTGGATTTACTTTGCTGGGGTTCGATCGTGGTGGCTGAGATGCCCTGAAGTTGGTTCCTCCCGTTTATGCTCTTGCGGTGTTGGCCGCTTTTGTCGTTGGTAACCTCTTCGTCTTTTGTCGAGGCTGAGCTTCGCTGCGTGTGCGAAGTTAGTCCCTCTTTTCCAGATCTCTCTTCGTTGTCGGCTAGCTTTCGTTCTCTCCTTCGTCATCGTCTCCGTCTCGAGTCCCCGTTCCTCCGACTCTTTCGTCCTGTTGTAGCAGCTCGTCAGAATCTTCTCTCTGCTGGTCCTCCTCTTGTCGGTCTTCTCAAGGTGCTGGCCCTCGACACCTCATGCCGTTTGGCTTCCTCTGGACATTCTGGAGACGCGATTCCGTTTCGATCCTTGTTGCTCTGACGAGTCGATGATGGTATGGGCGCGTGTGACATGCGACTCTCGGTGGCTTCCTTGGCGCGTGATCAGCTGCTCGCACGGTCCCGAGGTGCATGTGGATGTTCGCGCTATCCCGAGGCGTCTCGAAGCTTCTCGTTGGCCTTTCCTCTTCCCGTAGGCTTGGGTCGGTTCTAACCTTTGGGTATATGGGCCGACTCTTGTCTTTGGGCCTGCTTTCTTTTTATTGTTCTTTTCAGCTTTTCAGTTGTTGTTGTTCTCTTCTTCTTCTTCTCTACTTGTAATTCTATTTGAGTTCATAATGAGTGGAATAAAACCGTTTTTATTGATAAAAAAGTAAAGTAAATTTAAATTAAAACTTGTTTGGAGGCGAAAGATGAGTACGACCTGATCTAGCTACGAAATATAAAAAAAAAATCTAAAGAAGAATGCAACCAACTATAAGGTTACAACTAAAGAACATTATAAAATCGGAATCACAACAACAACCACATATGGATCCTACACGAATCAATAAAGAACAAAGACAGAGCATTCCTGTGATAGGAACCTCAGCATCCCAACAAAGGAGCAAACCAGACAAAATAGACCTAAAAAATAGATTTTACAACAATTAAGCCCAAAACAAATGAAAATATAAAATAAGGAAGGTCTAAAACACCCGTGTTTTATAACCATGAAGCACAGAAAAAAAAAGGTCTGTAACCTAGATTTTCCAACCATTAAGCACAAATTAGCATAAGCTCAACAATTGCGTAAGAAAGAAGAACACCCCGTCTCATCAGGTCCATCAACCTGTCACAAAGACAGGGAGACAGATACTAAAAAGTCGGCGGCCAACACCGCAAATGAAAGAGACAGACCAAAGGGAAAACTCAGCCGAACTCACTTGACCCAAAATCGAATAACTGAAGGTAAACAACTGAAAGGCACAAAAGCCAAACCGCTCATCGACAACCAACACCATAAACAACTGACCCATAACCATGAATGGAAAGGAAACAGTTGAAAACAAGGTAGGTAACGATAAGGGGACAAAGAGGGGACACTAACTTAAGCAGTAGAGATGTAATACCAGCACCATATCGAATGAATATATACACGACGATCAACACCAGGATCGATGAAGAAAAAAGTCCCATGACCGGAACCGACATTATTTACCTCTGAAGACTCGAGAGAGGCTCCACCAACATCACCTCAAGAAGCAGATCTACAACGGAGACGGAAACTATGAAGGACAACACCTATAATTGGACCGGACTCCTTGTGACTGCTTCCACCTCAACCACCACACTAAGTAGTGAGGAAAAAAACTCCAGCCATAGAGGTTGGACCTTATGATGACACGACTGAACCCAACTCTATATAGCCAAACATGAGGAATTTACCGCCCCACTCTCTCGAACCACCGCAACATCTCCACAACCAAAAATCCACCACAAAATCTCCACACAAGAAACAAAGAAGCAGTCTTACTTGTTACTCTGGTAAACAAAACCGCTCAGCAGCGAACTACGTCAACGAGAACTCTGTCCGTCGAGCCTTAATCTGAACCAAGGAAACGCTGGAGATGAGACAACCTTCGAGCTAGATCCTAGAAGCGAGCCGTTGAAGCGTGGCCATAAACTGGTGGTTTAGGCATGGGATCTGTGCCATATAGTAGATCTGGAAAAATTTCCAGATCTTGAATCAGAGTAGTCGACTGCACTGATGTCCGGCAAGGGATGCCTGCCCAGACTCTTAGCGACACATACATACCATCGACCGTACGGAGAAGCAAGCAACACGCGAACACGAGGTCAAATCGGAGAGGTATGTCACGCCCCAAATCCGGTTCTTGCCCGGACTCGAGACGTGACTTGAGTAAAAACGGTTTCCAACACTATTTAACCAACAACAATTTCATAAATCCTTCAATTAAACCTCAAATCAGAATAACTCGGTTTAAAAGACATAAATAAAACCCTCCAGGGGTGTAATAATAATCCTCCAACAAGGTTTGTTCAAAACTGGAAAAAACACAAACGAAGTCTCTAATAAGACACCCAAGCCAAGAAGCTCCCGAGCCTCTACTCCTTAATCAAGCCTGTAGTCACAACAATAAACTCATAGGAGTGAGCTTGCGCTCAGTAGGGAAAATACATAACAAGATGAACTTTAAACTCAATAATGTCATCAGTAAGAATCAACAAGATAACTCCTAACAATTTCGGGCAATAGGTGATCCAATCAATGCCGTGGCACATGAAGTCACCACCCTCCGATCCACATATGATGTGTCCTCTCGGATTTTCCTCAAGTCCAGAGGAGATGCATGTCATTGAGGCTACCGGAAACAACCCCCTGAGGGCGCTTATCATCGGGATTCTCAGAAACGTCTCCAAGGGATTTTATGTCCTCGGGAACCAAGGTATTACTCCCATAGGAAGCATACATTTGGGCAATTCAATAATAATCAAATAATAATGATTAACACACTCAAGCGAAACACGAAGCAATCCATTCCCAACAAACACCATCCCACTATCACACATAGTTCACGAATCACCGTTTCACAACAACACACAACACACGAATCACATAAGCACCGCACACGAATCACATAACCACAACACACGAATCACATAACCACAACTTACCGTTTACTTACCAGTTATGACCCATCGGTCCACCGATCACCTGATTGCACCGCTCGGTACAACCAGTCATACTCGATGCTCCAATCAACCATTTAAGGAAACAAGCAATCATTCAAATACATTCAACAGTCAAGCACGAGTTCAATCAACCAAACATGTAAAGCTTCAATCGAGCATTCAAGCATGCAATTCATCTAGTTCAATTAGACTCTTTAGCCTATCCACTAAGCAACCAAACAACCAAGCATGTGATCCTAACACACAACTAATCCGAGGGCTTTGCCAAGGCCGCTCTACCAGTAAAACAATTCCCAAGTATTGAAAGCGAGTTACACTAATGAGTGGCATCCTACGCATGCGTTACTAGACACTTCCGGTTATTAGTAATTGAAAGACAATTATTCTAGTTATTCGCATCCTATAGGCAATTCTAGGACCTTTCCGATTTTATTAGCCTAACATGCATACTAAGCATTTAAACGAGAAGTTAAGATTTTCCCTACCTCGTGGTCTTCCTCTAAAACTCTGTTGTCAAACCCGGTAGTCACAACTCCGTCCTTCACACGGGTTCCGGCGTGATCTTCGTTCTTCTAGCTCGGGTCTGAGCCCTTGTTCTCGGGCGAAGTCCCAACTAGGTTTGACAATTAAAAGTCCAGTAAAAAATAATAATTGCCAAGGTCCAATGATTTATCCTGATTTGTCCTTTAATTTCTCACCTTGAATCGAGTAAATCAGTTAAGTAAATCTGATTTTAAAACAGTTTCCTTTACAGTCGGGTTGACCCGGATCCGAACCCGAACCCGGTCCAGACCCGGTCCTGAAGTCCTACTGGGTCCAAGGCTCGAGTCCACAATGGGCCAAGGCCCATCTCTGGTTCTGCCCGACCCAAAGGCACACTCACAGGCCCAATGGCCCAAATCCAAACCATGGCCCAAGGCCCGTCAGGTCCCAATCTCGAGTTCGCTCAGCTCCGGCGAGCGTCGCCGGCCACCGTCTCCGGCAGCGGCCGCACCCAGAACTCATGGGAAGAGCCGGCGAAGCTAGGGAAAGGGTCGGCGGAGCTCGGCCGTGGCTGGACGGGGGCTAGGATGTCTGGTACGGCTTCCTGAACTGAGCTTCGTCTCAGGTCTAGGGTTCGCGAGTCGCCGGCGATGGTTCCGACCTCAAACCGTACGCATCGAGCTCGGAGTAGCTCGGATATGAGATAAGAGAGGCAGGAGAAGAAGAAAACAGGAGGGAGAGAGCTCGATTCCGCCCGGAGAGGACGAATCCGAGTGGATGGATCTCTGGCACCGGTTCGAAGTCGCTCGTGCTCGGCTTGCGGACGGAGACGAGGGCACATGTGGAGGTGGAGAAGAAGTTGAAGGCGTCTCTGCTGCGCGGTGAGGGGAGGAGGGCGAGAAATCGGGGACGGGAGGAGCGGCGGCGAGCTTCGCTCGGTTTCACGCTGAGAGAGAGAGGTGGAAGGGACGATGAACAGTAACCCTAAGCTAGGGTTTTCTCCAACTTATAGCTTGCCCTTCTTGGGCCAGGCCTTGAGCATCACCTGAAATGGGCCGACCGAGTCTGTAAATGGGCCCTGTCCAGTGTATTTCCAAGTCCAGCCCTCTTTGCTTTTCTCTTTTTTTTTTGATTTTTCCTCTCAAAATTTTCTCGCATTGCGAAAATCTACACCGACGTTTCCTAATTCAAGTAATACCCTTTTTGGAAGAGCGGGGTCTTACAAGGTAACCCAAACATAGAAAACAAGGGAAGGAGAGGAGAAGGGAAGGGAAGAACCGATAAGAAGAGGAGTCACCACCGAGGACGGTCATGACCGAAGACCATGACGTTACCGATGTTGTAGTGAGAAGAAGAAGAAGAAGAAGAAGAAGAAGAAGAAGAAGAAGAAGAAGAAGAAGAAGAAGAAGAAGAAGAAGAAGAAGAAGAAGAAGCGGGTACCAAGCGACGGCTAGATTTTTTATGGGAGCGTTTCAGAAATACGTAAATGTGTTTGGTAACAAAGTCATATTTGATTAGCAAAACTAATCTTTTAATTTTGGTACTTTTAGGAACAAGACCATGAAACACATAAAGATCGGGTATGGGGCACGGTTCTATACGACGACGATCGATAAAGGATACATAAGACGGTTAGGGTTGAGAACTATTGACCCTAACAGAACTATTAAAATATGTTTTCAGTATGTAGAAGTACGATAATGTCAAACTTACGATTAAAATATTCTTAGTAAGTTACTCGAAGATTATTATTTTTTATTATTTTATTATATCAAGAAATAGTTACAGAGCCAAATTTCTCTCTAGTAGTTTATCACCCTTGATCTTTTAATCAAACATTGAACTGCACGCAATAATAATACAGACTTCACATTTGTTAGGTCATAATATTATACTTATGACCATGTTGAAACACGAATGACGTAATTAATGTATATAAACAAACAAAATATACACAGCTACAAATAACACAATTGTTGTCCATCCCAAAATTCGATCCGAAATGACTAAAAGAGAAATTACACCCAGTAGAAACAGGACAACAAAGTACATATCATTACCAAAACAACATTATTCACAATCATATATCTTCATATTTGAAACATCATATATTATTTTTTATCAGCAAAGCAATATATAAAAATCCGATTTTCAGAGGATAAAAGACGAACAACAAAGACCACGTTCATACAAAACCAAACACCGAACTAGTTCGGCCTTAACAAAAAACACCCAAAGACTGAACAGGTCTCAACCTCAAATCAATAACGGGATCTTACAAAGATCAAACATGAACAAATGAGCATTTCCATAATAGAAACCTCAACAATCCAACATATCCCTTACACGGTGAAAATGAACCAACATGTCATCATGATCCGGAAGATTTTCTCGAACAACAGGAACTTGCTTGAAGTTTTGAATCCAAGCATGCAAACGAGGCAAATCTGTTGGTGTGATAAGCTTAAGGCCAAGCATTTCTTCAATGCCCTCGAACCAGTGAGCCAACAATCCACTTACTATGTCCACCAAATTAATAGCATCACCTCCAAAGAACTTGTTGTTCCCAAGTCCATGATCTTCCAAAACTTTGAGCACTTTTATCATTTCTTTTGATGCCTTCTCCATCTCCTCCTCTCCTTTCGCAAAGAACAGCTTACGCATAACAACATCCTGATAAATTTATTTGTAAAATTATAATTATAATATGTTACAAAAGGACTAGCAATAGCTCATATTATTATATTACAATCTCACATAGAAGAAAATATGGATCCGAAATATATTCTATCAACTTTTTAGTGGTGTTTGTTGGTAAAGGGACTCAATTCTTGCCTAGCACGGGTGATGTTGGTGGTTTTTCAGAGGATAGTCCGTAGAAAGATGCTCTACTCAAACCATCAAAACGGAAAAATCGTCCCCCAAGTATTTATTGGATTATTATACCGTTAAATCTAACCCAAGAGCTCGTTCTCTAGATCGAGAGAGACTTGTTAATCCCATTGATGTACGGAAACAGGTTGCACAAGCTTGAACCGCTAAATTTGCTCAACCTGCTCAGGCAAAGGCTTTTGACGATCCAAACTTAACTTCGGAAGATGGAGAGTGGGTCACCGACGAGGGTTGAGTCCGTCTCTTTTGTTTTCGAGTCTGTTTTGGACTTATATCCCTATTTTCAGGGTTTAGCCCTTTTAGCTATGTTTAAGAATTTCTATGTAATCGTTTACTTTTTGACCTGATTCTTCTTGAATCAGGGATTTCCGATTCCTTTTATGGAATAGATCTTATTAATAATAAAAATTTGCGCTTATCAAAATATTCTTTTAGCGGTGTATATGTGGTAACGAAAATGACTGCGGATCAGTTACGAGTAAACCTATTTGATTCTTGCTAAATAATTATTAAAAAATATATATAGTGCAAGAACATACCGTTTCTGCTGAATAGCGGATCCAAAACCTAGCAAGGGCTCTCTGATATGGATCCTCCGGCAGCAAGGGATGGTTCTCCGGCCAGGTCTCTTCGATGTATTCGAGAATAACGGCGGACTCGGCGATAGGCTTGCCCGCGTGAACGAGCACCGGAATTTTCTCGTGGATGGGATTGAGGTCAAGCAGCAGCTGGCTCTTGCAGTAAACGTCTTCTTCTATGTACTCATACTTGATTCCTTTCAGCTTCAGAGCCCAAATCACTCTTTGGCTGTAAGGGCTAGCCCAGAACCCTACCAGCTTCAACTCCTCATCCATTGTTGAAGATGAAGATGATCTTGAAGATGGCTGGTCACTTATTTATGTTCGATCATCGTACTTTAGTTGAAATTTTTGTCCAGGGACCCAATCTTGTTGCTTTTTCTCTTTCTAACCCCTTGATTGTGTGTATTTGTAGTTTGTATATTCCAAAGTCATTTTAAATATGTAAAAAACAATAAATAGAAAACAGAGAATCAAAACTAATAAAAAGTCCATAGGACTGAAAATCCTCCTAACTAAAAAAAAACCCTAGTCTCTGTTCAGAAACCCTTTTTTTCTTCTTCGTCGACGGTCGGCGACGTCATGATCTTAAGCCATGGACGTCACCGGTGATGACATCTCTCTTCCTCATCCCTCTTTCCCTCCTTCACTCCCCCCTCCTCTTTCTTCTCTTTTGCTCGCCTTCTTCAGTTTCACGTTCTTAGTCTCGCCTGACCGTTCCTTTTCTTCCTACTCTCCGTTTTTTCTAAATCCGAGAGGGGTGGATTCTAGAGCTAGGGGTGGTGGAATTGGGGGGAAACTCCTCATTTCAAAGCTACTCGAGCTTTGTTCGTTTTCAAGATCTACCTGTTTTCAGATCGGGTAGTTGGGTCTGATGGCTCTCATTCGAGCTGAGTCGTGCTGGCGTTCATCCCAGCCGAAGGTGGTTGGGTGTCCTTCGATCGTCATTGGGACGCTGGATTCTTCAGTTTGATCCTCTGATCACCTCGATGGACCTACGGTAGCAAATGGTCATTAATAGTACCTCTTGCTCCTTGTTGAACATCTTCATTATTTCCATGGTGGCATGCTTGTTCCTAATCGTCAGAGGTACGTTAGACATAACATTTTCAAATTTGTTTCTAATCAGGTTCACTTCCCATCGTGGCTGACTTGTTGCGGCTTGGTTGAGGTTTTGATGTCAGTTGGATTTTCGGGTGTTGGCCCACGGCTTGTAATTACCTTCATCGTTGGTCGGGTAAGGGGCTCCGATCTCCAGATAGTGGTGACAACGGGTCTCAACTCCATTTGGACTCGTGGTTTCTCCTTCTCCGACGACTAGTTCCAGTTCTACCGTGGGAAGCAGTTTTTGCCTTACCAGGTCATTGATTCGTTGTGAATCTGGGCTCCTCGCTATTGTGGATGGTAAGGATTTTTTTTCTCCCTTTTCTTTAATTATTTTTGTGGAGAACTCCTCATACCCTAGACTTATTTTGATTTCCTTTGTTTTCCCACCCACTGTCTGTAGGGGCCAGTCAGTTAATCTAGGTGTTGGCCTCCGGAGAGTTGTATTTGGTCTTTGGGCCTTTATTGGAAATAGAGGTGTTTCTATTTCCTTGACTTTTGAGTATTGGTGATTTTGATCACCGGTCTATCTCTTACGTTCAACGGTGTTGACCGACATTGTGTCGGGTGTTTTCCAATTCTTTGAGTTGGGGCCTCGGTAAGATTATGTGTTTCTTCAAGGGCGAATAAGGTTAGGGGTGTTCGATGAGGTGGCTGGCCGACTTTTTGAGCTTCATGGTTGGAAAATCTAAGTAATAGACCCTTTTTCTCTATGAGCTTCATGGTTGCAAAATTCGGATTATGGACCTTTTATTGTCTCCATGGGAACCTAGCATCCATAGTCAGTGATAGAAATAAGGTCTTCCTTACTTCCTTTTGGAGCGAACTCTGTCGGTTGCAACACAATTGTTAGAAGCTTTCCTTTGCCAGCAACCCATAGACGGATGGCCAAACTAAGGTAGTAAATAAGTGCTTGGAAACTTACCTCATATGCATATTTTCTGATTTCCCCAGAGAGTGGTCTAAGTGGGTGCCGCTTGTGGAGTTTTGTTATAACACATATTTTCACTCTACTAACCAAACTACGCCATATCAAGTCTTGTATGGTCAAGAGCCACCAACACACCTGTCATGCCCCAATTCCGGTTTTGATCGAACTCGAGACGTGGCCTAAAATAAAATAAAAACAATAATAAGAGTAAATTCGATAACATAAAATTCCGAGTAGTTCATGATCAAAATCCGACACCACGAGTCAAACGCTCCAATTCAGACAAATAAAGACATAGTTTAGTTCATAAACAGAAAGTACGTCGCTACTAAAATATAAACCCCCGGACTCTCGATGAGCTCCCGAGCTCTGAGACGTCCTCTACACCGACTCACCATCGAAACCTGTAAAACAATAAAAATAGAGGGGGTGAGCTTTCGCTCAGTAGGAAAAAGTAGTAATGGGAATAGACTTCCGCTCCGTCACCATAATTACTAAGCCAAGAATATAAACTCATAACTGACAACCCGAATAGAAAACCAACAGGAACCCAACATTATCGACCATAGAACCAAGCTAAGAAAACATATGAACAACAGAATATTATACTACGACGTCCACTGTGAACATCACTCAAATCCAACATGACACGAACATAAGACAAGTACACCAGGATACTCCGATCCACACATGCAACTCAACATATCGTACCAGAACACCACCTCGGTCTAGATGTCTTCCCAGAAACGCACCTCGGGGTAAGCAAACAATACACCATACTGGAAACGCACATCGGCCTATATGTCTTCCCGGAAACACACATCGGGGTAAGCAAACAATAAAATACCATACCACACATGTTACAATGAACTTATCATAACATCAAAACTTACCGATACACTTACCAAACCCACCACATCGGTCTATCATTCACCCGATCATATCGCAAGTCAACGGTTCATATCACATTCATCACATTCATTCAACCAATCATATCAACAAACAACCATTCGTATCACATTCATCACAACTCATATAGCATGCTATGATTCTTAAAGTAACCAAAGAAAATACTATACATCAACATTTAGGGACTAATAACCACAACCAAACACAACCAACACACAATCCTAAGGCCCGACATGGCCACATGTGATTCTATAGCACGACAATTCCCATAATTGAAAGTGGTTATTCTAGTTAATCACATCCTACATGCAAGCTAAGACTTTTCAGGTTATTAACATCCTATATGCATACATTAACATTCTTTAATTAAAAGCGGTAATTACTACTCTTCCCTACCTCAAATGTTATCCCAACGCTTAGTCACACGACGCCTAGTAGTCTCCTCCTCCGAGCTCGGGTCCAACGTCTAAGATCACAAGCAATACGAGAATTAATGCTAATTTAAGTGTGGTTTAAAGAGGGAAATACCCAAACTAACCCCAATTGCTCAACTTGTCAAAATGGGCCCGGAAGGCCCATTTTGACCGAAATCGGGAAAACGTACCTCGGGACTCCGAAAATTCCCTTTTTTGTGTCTATCATTCATAATTAATTTACTTGTTCCAACGCACTTGACGGAATTAAATTCCGATGTCCGAGCGTTCTAAATTCGCAATTAAAGTTTCCAAACGTTTTTCCCGAAATTTCAGGAATCACATCCATTATTCGTTCCGGGTGTGAAATTAACGTTCCGGGGTTCACCCAAGACCTTCCAAGTATGAAACCACCAAGTCCCGGCCATGTGGGCCCCACGGCCACACATGGCCGTGGGTGGCCGGACCGGACCGGGCCAGTCACGGTCCAAAAGTGGCCGACCATGGTCGGTCACGGTTCCAAGCGTGGCCGACTATGGCCGGATTCCGGCGACCGGCCGGAGCTCCGGCGAACCTCCGGTCACCGGAAAAATACTTTCTTTCTCCCAACAAGTTCCTAACTACTTCTAGGTTCTCCACAACACCATTTTTAAGCTCCAAAACTTCAAATTTCACCTCAAACACTCCAAAGTTTCAAGACCCAAGGTGGGTTTCATCAAAAACCACCAAAAACCCATGAAACTTCGTCATTAATCTCTACTTTCTCCATAACTCATCTAATTGAACACTTAGAACCTTAAATCTCTAAGACCTTAGTCCATTTCATGCCTTTTTTTAGAAAACCCATAAACCCAAACTTCATAAAATGGAATTTGGTTTGAAGATTTACCTTAGAAATGGAGAAAGAAAGAGGAAAATGATGTTTTGGAGAAGAAAAGTGTTGGAAATCACCAAATGAGTTCCATTTTCCTCCCTTTCTTCTTCTTCAAGCAATGGAGCTTCAATGGAGGATTTCTTCTCTCTCTCTCTAGAAATGATGTTGCCAAGGTGAAGAAAATGCTGAAATTGTTGCCCCATGTGGTCTTATCCTCAAGGTGGAAATGTCTATTTCGTCCTTTATCCCCCCTCTCTCTCCTTTGTCCATAAGTGGGGACCAATTGCTCTTTTCTCCCACTTTTCTTCCCCTCCAAGCTAACATGGACATGTTTCCATGTGGGGTCCACTCCTACCCAAAATATCTCAGCTCATATTATATTTATTCGTTAATACTCCAAAATCGACCTAGTTTGACCCGGGTTTGACTTTTTCACAAAAGGTGTCATTTGAAAGGAAATGACCCAACTAAGCTAACCGTAACAACGGTTAAGCTTTTTGGGTCCCGGAAAGGTCTTGAATGACTCCCGAAGTCATTGGTTGACTTTTCCGGCGGAAAGTCAACTTTCCCCAAATTTTCCCGGTTCGATCGGGATCGACCGGGGGCGGTTCTTACAACACCTTCCATATCTCTCAGGCACTTAGAAACTAGATGTGGTCGACCGTAGCTTGGATACCAGAGAAGATGCTTCGCGATTACTATGGTTCCATCTTCATCTTTCTCAATCCCAAATGAAGAGACAAACATATCTATCACATTCTGAGAAAATGTTTCATGAGGGAGATTGGGTATTTGTCAAGTTACGACCTTACAAACAGAGTTCCTTGGTTTATAGGTCATCTAAGAAGATCAGTCCCAAATTCTTCGGACCTTACAAAATTTTAAAGAAGGTTGGGAAAGTTTCTTATACACTGGATCTCCTTGTCATTTCACACATACATCCTACATTACATGTATCACAACTCAAACGCCATATGCATGAGCTGGAGCTGAGAAATGATGTAAGACCCGCTTCCGGTCGAACCGATGACTCAAGAAGTCACTCGGGACTTTTCCGGAACCCAAACGAATTAGCCATCATCACGGTTGGCTTCAGGGGAGAAATCCCTTTAGTTTGAGTATAATATTGGAGAAAGTCAATTTTGGTCAAAACGAGACTTTTTATCGACTAAAGCATTATTTTATTGTGCTGGAAGTTAATTTGGGAAAAAGTAAATAACCTTTGGACACTTGTCCCCTTTTGGTTGAAAGAGAGAAAAAGGGATAGTCATAGACCCTTTTACCCTCCCAAAAGCTACTACAAGGAATTCTAGCTCAAGGGCTTTTTGGACATTGCTACATCTAGGTATTATATGAGATTGGAGAAACAAAATCAATTCATTTTTATCTTGGTGTAGCCGAAATTTAGAGGAGGAGCAAGGGAGAAGAGCTCCCATGGAGGTTTGAAGGAAAATCAAGGAAGAAGAGGCCACTTGAAGTCTTCCTTTAGCCATCCCTCCTCAAAATCACTACCATCTTCTTCATCTCAACATTCTAGAGGTAATGGAACTCTCTAATCCTCATTTCTCTTCATCTATTTTCATGGGTTTTGGGTGAAAATTGCTAGATGTTGTTGGGTTTGAGTAGAAATGGTGGGAGATGTTGTTGATGAGAAGCTTTGTTGAGTTTTTGTTGAGAAATCATTGGATTGTTGGAGCTTTTGAGTTGGGTTTGCTTTGATGAATCATTGGAAACTTGTTTGTGTGTTGATTCCTACCATGGGTAGAGGAGTATAGAAGGATTTGGACTGTTTTGGGAGTTGGAGGGGGTAAAATTCTGGATTTGAAGGTGCTTTTTCGGAGAAAAGGAGCTGGAGGTTGAAGAAGGGCGAAACTGCCCTGGTGCGCCACGGATCCGTGATGGATCCCGTGACGGGCGACGTCACGGCTCCGTGAGGGAGTCCGTGACGGCACTCGTCATGGCTCCGTGACGGAAACCGTGAGGGTTAACGTCACGGATCCGTGACCAGGTCCGTGGCCGACCAGGGTGAGAGTTTCTTGAGGGTTTCTTGAGGGTTTTGCACCTTGGTTTTGAGCTTAACTTTGGAAGGGTTTTGGGGGTCTTTCTTGCTGTTTAAGTGGAGCCTAATTTAACGTTTCTTTGTGTCCAAGACTTTGGGGATCGAGCTAGAGGAGCAAGGATCGCGCCGGGACCCGAGTGAAGAACGGAGTGGTGATCACCGGGCTTCATCAAAGCGTTAAGCGGAAGACCTTGAGGTAGGGAAAGCCTTAACCTCTCGTTTATGATGCTTAGTATGCATGTTAGGTTAATAAAATTGGAAAGGTCCTAGAAATGCCTATGGGATGCGAATAACTAGCATAATCGTCTTTCAATTACTAATAACCGGAAGTGTCTAGTGGTGACCGATTAGGATGCCAATCACTAGTGTAACTCGCTTTCAATACTTGGGAATTGTTTGTCTGGTAGAGGAGCCTTGGCAAAGCCCTCGGATTAGTTGCGTGTTAGGATCACATGCTTGGTTGTTTGATTGCTTAGTGGATAGGATAAAGAGTCTAATGGAACTAGTTGAATCGCATATCTGAATGCTTGATTGAAGGTCTTTATGTTTGGTTGATTGAGCTCGTATTGGACTGTTGATTGTATTTGAATGATTGCCTGATTTCCTTAAATGATTGCTTGGAGCATCGAGTATGACTGGTTGTGCCGAGCGGTGCAATCAGGTGATCGATGCCCCGTTGGTTCGAGAATGGTAAGTGAACGGTAAGTTGCGATTGTGTGTTTGGTGTGCTATGATTATGTGATTCGTGTGCTGGGTTTGGTGGTGAACCGGTGATGTGTGAGTTATGTGTGTTAGTGAACTGGTGGTTGTCGGAGTTGGATCGCTTCGTGTTTCGGTTGAGTACGTTACTAAATGGTTATCTGATTATTATTGGTATGGTATGGTACCTACACCGTTGAGGAGTCCGGTGTAGGATGAGATGGTGATTATTGTTGATACGGTTTGGTGCCTACACCGTTGAGGAGTCCGGTGTAGGACGTTATAGTGAGTATTTGTTGATTTTCCCAAGTGTATGCTTCCTATGGGAGTAATACCTTGGTTCCCGAGGACATAAAATCCTTTGGAGACGTTTCTGAGAATCCCGATGATAAGCGCCCCGAAGGGTTTTTTCCGGTCGCCTCAATGTTATGCGTCTCCTCTGGATTTGAGGGAAAATCCGAGAGGACACATCATATGTGGATCGGAGGGTGGAGACTTCATGTGCCACGGCATTGAACTGAGTTATCTATTATCCGTATTCGTTAAGATCTATCTTATTGACTTGTTGTTGACTTATTTGAGTTTAAGGTCCACCTTGTTATGGGTTTTCTCTACTGAGCGCAAGCTCACCCCTGTGAGTTTACTGTTGTGTTTACAGGCTTGATTGAGGAGTAGAGGCTCGGGAGCTTCTCGGTGTGGGTGTCCATAGCGACTTCGTTTATTACATTTTTGTTTGGGACAGATTTTGTAGAGGATTATTATTACACCCCTGGAGGGTTATCTATGTTTTAAACTACATTTGGTGGATTCGAGTTACTTATTGGAGTTTCTGGAACCATTTGTTGAATTGTTATCTCTTTTATTCATGTTTTACTAGTCATGCCTCGAGTCCGGGCAAGAACCGGATTTGGGGCGTGACAAATGAATTGAAAAATCACGATGTAGAGGGTCTTATGGCAGCAATTCCAATTGCAATACTGGATCGCAAAGTCGTTAAGAGGATAAGTAAAGGAGCTACCCAGCTTCTTGTCCAATGGTCGGATTCGGGTTCTGAAGGCGCTAGATGGGAATTCTTGTTCGATTTGTAGAAATGCTTACCAGAGTTTACCACCACTTGGTGGGGACATGAAGCTTTGAAGAATGGAGTATTGTTATGGTTGCTTGACTGTCAAGCTTTCTATCTTGCATTTTCAATTTCATTAAGTATTTTGTGCATGTGTAGGCCCAGGCCAAGCAGTAAAGCTTTACTTATAGCTGAATGAGAAGCAATGCTGGCAAGTTGTAATAGAATTAGTCATCTTCTTACTCGCTGCCCTTTTCTCTCTCTTTTCTCTCCTCTCTTCTTCCTCTACCTCTCTCTCGACGCTCCAAACCCTATATATCTTGGAGCATCCGCCTTCATTATTCATCCATATACATTTGGGCATAACAGAGAGATGTGCAAATATGAGTGCCAAAAATATCGCCACAAAAAAGATGGAGGTTCGTTAAAAACAAGTCGGCACGGTGCAGTTCGACATAATTGAAGACTTTATGTATTCAAAGTGGATTGGATTATACCAAATCATATTCATCGTTTACTCCCTCAAGTGATACCACCGACATGACTAATTCATCCCCTCCACCTTGGATGAGTGACTCCTCTCGATCAATACAATACCAAAAGACTAGCAAGAGAAGAGGTTCAACCAGAATAATGGACAAGGGCAGCATACATCTTCTGAACCTTTCTATAAAAACTATACTCTCTTCATCTTCACTTGAGCTTAGCCATTAACCTCTATCGACTGTTGTTAAAGCGTGTGTCCGACATAGAAAGTGTGTAGATGAATTCACCACTTGATATACATCTTGATACTTTCACCTATCAAATTGAGCTTTAGGGTTGGAATGAGCTTTGATATGGTATCAGAGCTTGGTTTGGGCCTGCGTTAACGAACCTCCTCTCGATGCTCGAATGCGCCACGTGCGATGTCCACGCGTAAGGTGGAGTGTTAAAGTGTGTAACCCATATCGAAAGTGTATGGATAATTGGACCCTTTGATATACATCATAATGCTTCCACCCATCAATTCAAGCATCAAGATGTATATCTTGGTGCCGATCTGTCGGTACTGGTCTTCCCCATATTTTAGTCGCCCCCTTAGTGTTGGCCAACATCGGGTTACCATTTTGGTGACTTAGGACCAAGTAAGAGTTACGGAGATCTGGATGGTTTCGGTCGTTTCGGATGGTAAGGTGGTTCATTGTGTCTTGGGCACTTGTTTGGCCATGGGGTTTTCTTCCATGAACAAGTCCTTGATTCTGAGGTTGAGGCTCAAGATGAGACCATATTACTTTGTGACGGTCCATCTTTCATATGATTGGTTCGGTTGGGCTCGTTCTCTAGTTTTTTGCTCCCTGTGGTGGTCGGGGTTTGTTTCCCTTTGGTTTCGTAGTTTTGTTTCATTGTTTGGGTTGTGCTTCTGTTGAGTTTTTTTTTGGGTATCTTGTTTTGGGTTGGTTCTTTCCTCTGTGTGAGAGGTGGTTGCTTTTGTGAGAGTTGTTAACTCTTTTGAGCTTTGTTTTGGCATTGAGGATGAGGCATTTCGGGTGCCTCTTTTTGCCTTGTCTTTCCATTTCAGGAAGACGTGAGCTTAATAAATTTTCCCTTATAACAAAAGGTACGAAGATTAGGCTGTTGGGGTTGATTCTTCTTCTCGTGGTTGTTGGAGGTCATTTTGTGGTATTGGTCACCAATCTTTGCTTTCGTTTGAGGTTGTGTGCTTAGGCATAGTTTGAGCGTGAAGTTAGTGTTCTAGAGTTTGCCGTCGGTGGTAGATATGTAGAGTTTTTATTTTATTGGTGGAGTACTTGTTCTTAATGTTTTGGAGCTTCGTGTTTGTGAAATCGGGATGGTAAACCTTAGTTTTATTTATTTAGTTGTTTTACTTCTTGTTTCATGTATGTGAAATCAAAGTTTTAATCTGCTTACTTTAATGTGAGATGTTAAGATGAACATGTTCTTGTGTTTGTACTAGCTCTGATCTTGACTTTTTGTGGGGGTTGGTATCTCTTTGTCATTACCTTACTTCAAAATACATGATTATAAACTTCAGCAACCATTTGTTAATTTAAAAAATGTCTCGGTTGTCCTTTTGTTTTGGCTGTTATGAAAGGGTCACTTCGGCGATTATTCTATAGTTCGTAATCCAGCTGGAATGTAGCTTATAATTTTTTCGGGTGGAGATCAGGTGGCAGAGCCTTCTGTGCTCATGGGTTTCAGTCCAAATATCAAGGTTCTTAAATTCGGTGCAGATGGGGAGCTCTGGTCCGAGGTTGAGAGACCTTTGAAGCTTGCTTGATGTGGGACTTATGTGAGGTAATGGAGCTCTTTTCTGGTTTTGACGTTCAAGGTTGTTCAGTTTCAGTGTGAGCAAGAGGTCGGTGAGCAAGGTGTGGTTTCGGTAGCTGTTGTGTTGAGTATAGAACAGTGTTATGTGTTTCTCAAACTCAAAGTAGTTTTTTGAGTTCTTTCAGTGTCTCTGTTTGTTTGTTTTTTTAAGAGTTTGCTTGGCTCTTGTGTGTTTCTATACGGTACTATTTTTTTTTTTTTGGATAAGCGCTAAATTTTATTGAAGGTCGATCTCCAAGGAGGAGAAAGCCAAAAAAGGCAACCACGATTACAAAAGAACTCCAAAGGAGAAACAAGGAAAAATCCCTTAACAAAAAACTAGGCCAAATCAAGGCCTACTCTTCCTCATACCACTCGCTTTCCGAGCTCGGATTACTAGGATGGTTGGGAGCTCGGTTCTTGGACCTGGTAGTGTGAGTACGAGGTACCAAATTGGATCGAGGCCTTCCTTTACGAGCCTTAATCGCGAGGGCTTCATCCAAGCTTCTGTCAAAAGATTGCAGATGGTCTATCACTTTTTGGGACACATTCTGAATGGGTGGGAGCTTCACACCAAAAACTTTGTCAGTAACGTAGTCCGAAAAATGAGTAGGAACCCGACTCAGACGTTTCGGAGGTTTGAAGAGAGCATCCTTCCATGGACCAGACTGATCCCCAGAAGAATCACCCTGCTTTCCTCCTACATACACGTTGGTCTCAGCTTCCTTTTGATTTACCATCGCTACTGGATGAGGTGATACCAACGACTGCAGCCCATCACTAAGCATGTCTTGGGCCTCCTCCACTCCAAAACCCAGCGCAGACCCATAACATGGATCAGACTGAGTTGATTCAGGCCCACACATTGGCCCAATTGAAACTAGATCAACAGATGCAACTACTTCCGCACGTTCCGCACGTTCCGCACGCAACTGTGCATCTTCCTCGCGCAGATCGCGATGACCAGCAACCGCGTCAGACACGGCACGATCTCTGGAGCGATCCGATGCTGGAGAATTGGGAGAATCACCGGAAAACAAATTCTGAGAGGATATCTCGTGGATCAGGGACACAACGCGATCTCCGGTGCGATCCGATACCGGAGAATCAGAAGAAACGGCGACCTAAACGGCCTGCGTCTCCTCCGATCGTCCTTCCTCCAACGTCGGAGGTCGCTCTTTGTCCGTCATAGCAGGTTTCAGAGCAATGATCGCCCGAGATGGAGAAGGTCCGTCGATAAACATGCTCTGTTTTCGGGTATCGGAAACAAAGCCTGAAAACTGATTTCCCAAGCCAAATTCTGGCGACGATTCCAGTCGGCGATAGCGACAAAAAGTATATAACCATTTATCTTAAAACCATTTAGACCCTCAACCTCCTGCGCCGCAGCTCCCTTAGACTCGAATCGAATTAACCCGAAATAACGACCTTTAAGATTTGGGCGTTTGGGGATAGAAATAGCAACGATCTTACCGAACGGGCTGAATACATTACGAGTCCACTCTTCCGATGAGTTAAACGGAAGATTACTCACAAAAACCTGATCCTCTTGCTCCACCATCCCTGCAAGAGACCGACGCCTCGTAACCTTGACCTTCTTTTCCTGTAATGTACCAACATCCACTTTTTGTTGGGTCTCCACACCAGCAACCAAATCAGAAGGTACACCCTCAACCATCGGAGCCTTCGATGAAACCACAACAGGTCCGGTCTTTATCTCGTCATCTTCCCTCACACTCTTGGCCGAAGTTTTGCGAACCCTGCCAACCTTAGAATGGACAGCCTTCTTCCTCTTCTGCGTAGGATGCTGAATACTAATCCTTGACAAGGACTGACAGTAAGCATCAAAACTTGATGTCAATACCGAACAGAATTTGGAGAAGGAGAGTGGCTTGAGAGAAAGCATGGCATTCCGTGTAGTATTCATGTAGTTCTTTGAGGTCCATCTTTTTTTGGTGTATCACCTTCTATTATTTTCCTTTTAGGCGAGGAGTGGTTTAATAAAATTTCGCATATCAGAAAAGTATGAGCCATCAATTTTATATATTAGTTAAAGTGACATACATACAATCTAATGAAAGACCACAAAGAAACTATAAATATTACAAACTCTAGACTAGCTAGCCTATAATATTACCGACTCACGAGTGTCGTATTTAAAAAGCTCTCTTCTACCTCTTCGTGAGGTTCTCTCTACCCGTTAGGGTTTACTGTCGCCGCCGCCGTCACTCACGCCTGCCAGCCACGCCGCCGTCCTCCTCATCCTCAGTATCTTCCCCACCAGTTCTCTACTTCTCAGTTTTCATCCAAACCTCGTCTTTCGTCCCCCCGACGTCCCGGACGTCTCTCAGGTACTGGATCCGATCTTTTGATAGGATAACCTGTTTTGTTTGATTGATTACCAGAGCCTGCTCCTCTTCTCGATTCCGATCTGGCCTTCCTCCCCACCGCTTGCGATTCTATGCATCCTTCAATAGCCACCGTGGCCCTCCTGCCGCCGTTCTCCGGGATACGGGCTCCATGCGCCGTCCTCCATCTGCAGCGGCCTCCCGCCCCAGGGCCACCTCTCGCTGGCATGGGTCCGCTCCCTCGATGGATCTGGGATCCGGGAGGAAGGACGATAGGTCGGGGTCTGACTCCACAGTACCCGAAGTCGGGACCCTCGATCCCGAACAAATTGTTGCGGGTTGAATCGTTGCTACCGTCTCCCGCACTACTTCGAAAGATCCGGGCGAATCAAGACGAAGAATTGACGATACCAGATCGCTCCAATGGCACGGGGCCTAGAAGAACTAGCATCGCAGATTTGGTAGTTTGTTCTTTCGATCGTGTGCTAATTTTTTATCCTGTTTTAGGTCGAATAAATTGTTGGTTAGACATTCTGTTGCTTATGTTGATT
This sequence comes from Erodium maritimum, assembly GCA_963921825.1. Classification (NCBI taxonomy): domain Eukaryota; kingdom Viridiplantae; phylum Streptophyta; class Magnoliopsida; order Geraniales; family Geraniaceae; genus Erodium; species Erodium maritimum. Next base: position 563,684 of record OY997592.1, read on the forward strand.
AAGACATTTCATTTCAAGTCTCGCTGTTTTGAGACGTTGGTAAGGAGTTGTCTTGAGTCAGTACCTACGATATCAAGTAGGTTATTATTATGGGTCCTTGAGCGCTGGGTCTGCTACGGTCGGCTCGTACATACATCTGGAACCCGGGACGTTCTCGTCCTCTCTTATCTGATTACCTTTGGGTATTAATACAAATCTCCGTTTACCCGTTTCAAAAAAAATCGCATATCAAAAATGAAAGACTCCTCATGTGTTATTCTTATAAACGTTACTACATAAATATGTAAACAAAAAAGTTGTTATAAAGGTTTTGACAGAAGGAAAAAAACCCTTCGGTTTCTAGAGTGAGAGGATCTCACATCTCTCTAGAAACCCTCGCCGCCTTCGACCTCTCGCTCCACCGTAGTCACCTTTGTTCTCATCGCCCGTGACTTCCGTCCATGGAGGTCACTGGTGGTCCCCTCCCCTCCCGTTTCCCTTCACCGCCCTTCTTCACCTACCCTAGCCGTGTTCTTTCTCCTTCCTCCCTCTGGTCTTGTGGCCGGACTCAGATATGCCGCCTACCATTTCCTTCCTCTCTCGGGACGCTTCAGATCTTTAGTGGGAGCCTCTTTCCTTGCGGATTGGAGCGGATCTAGAGCCTCCTCCGCCCCTTCTCCCCCTCTTTCTCCTCGCTCTGGCCCCCTTTGGCCCCCTCGGGTTGCCCTCCGTCATCGTCCCTCCAGCCTTCAGCCGAGCCTCCTAAGATCCGGTGTGGTACGAGCTTCTCCGGCTTCCTCGGCGTAAATCCTCGCGGTTTTGGTAAGGCTCCCATGTGCGTGTGGTCGGACGTTCTCTCGTCATGGCGTCGCCCTCGGATCTGGTCCCTCTCGGGTCCAATCCTTAGCCTCCGTGCTCCACCATCGCCTGTAGCTCCTGCTCCTGTATTCGCTCTGTTCGTGTGTGGGAGAGGAGTCCAGATCCTTCAGCCCTTCAGTCCAGATCTGTACTTGGTAGAAATACCAGCGCTTCTCCTTCGCGCGAATCTAGGTGTTGGCCAGATCGCTTGGAGAAGAGGGTACGCGTCTGGGCTTGGGTCGTCGGCTCTGTAGGTAACCTCTTCTTCCCTTCCTTGTTATGTTTTTACTTTCGGCCCTATCTTTGCTGCTCCATTTTAGTTTGGCTTCCTTTTTCTCGAATCCGTTGTTATTCGAGATCGTCGGTGGTGGTTGGCCGGCGAGGTCTTAGGGCTTTTGCCCGCTTTAGAAACCGCTATTTGGGTAAGCTTGATTAGAGCTAGTCTCAGCCGTTGTGGTGTTGGCCGCCGGCAGTACTGAGATTGGAGTAATTATTCCGATTAGGTTAGGGTTCAGAGGGCTACAGAGGGTTAGGTTTAGGCAGTCGGTTGTTTTCTTTGTGAGCTTTAATGTTAGGCAAATCTGTGTATTTAGACCTTTGTTTTCAATTTTCTGTGCTTCATGGTTGTAAGATTAGGGTTTTAGACCTGTGTTTGTTTTTCATCTAGGCTGCCTCTGTTGTATTCTTGTTGTAGGCTTGCCTTTGTGTTCTTGCTTCATCCTGTGGTCATCCTCGTTTGATGTTTTTTGAGGTTTCGTGGTTTAGAAATGCTCTGTGTTGTATCCGCTTCACCTCGGTTCTAAGAATCGGTTTTTTATATATTTGCATTGCTGATCAAAAAAAATAAATGTATAAATTTGTTTGATAAAAAGTCACATTTGATTAATAAAATTAAACAATTCAAAACTACTGTTTCTAAATTTTACTCTTACTGTGTTCAATACTATTCTCTAGATATCTTTTCTCTCTAACCCTAATCTTAATCCTAGTTTCCAATGACACCAACTGATCTACTGTCCTTGAACACCAAGACCAATCAACCGTCATCTCCGCCTGTTCCAACGGAAACACCTACATATTTTGCTATCGACATGCCTTCCTGCCACTATGTGGTGTTTATCAAACCAAACAAACCTCATAGCAAGGAACGGCTTCAAAGCACCACAAGTTCGTCACTATGGAACCTGCAGCGGCTGCGGTCTCCATGGGATGTAAACCATCGCCGTCTATAATGGACGGTAACGTCAAACCAAAGAGGGGGTGTAAGCCCCGTACTAAGTCGTTACGACAGTCGCCCAAAAACACATGTTGTTCTGTCTCCATAAAATCACATCTCTTCGAGACAGGCACATACATGGATCGTAAATTAGCATTGGTCGGTAGATTATGCGCTATTACCCTCCAAACTAAGTGAAAAGACTTTGGCGGAACTCTAACACTCCATAATCTTCTCCAAAAAAAAATTCCCTGCTTTGTTCTTATCAATTACCACTGAGCCTCTGGATTAACTTATACGCCTACCTGACTCGATATTGGTCGTCTCTCATGCTCCACCAGTACCAACCATCGGTTTCAGGCTCCAGACTCAACGGAACGGAGGAAATCAAAGCTGAAGTATGCGCATCAAAGACTCGTTCTATAAGCCCCTGATTCAATCTTTGTTCGTTGACAACTAAAAGCTCATGAACCTTCAAGCCCTCCATACCTACGGGACAATTCTCTGTTCGACCCAATTCCAAAGGTAACCAGGCCATCTGCTAATCTCCATTCTCTTTCGTTCTTTAGTATACCCCTTGACCGACTGTTACGATACAACAAACCCAGTCAAGTCGAGACGAGGAATGCCTTAATGATATACAACGCTAAGCACGACTGGAATAGGAAACCACTCCCTAACTTTTCCCTAGTATACACAAGGATTTTAGGTATATGATCAGTGTTTCGAATGTCATCGAAACTATATCTCGTTTTTTCTAGTTATTTCCACTCATGTACGATCATCTCGACCCTTTTGCATTAATAAAATTACTCCATTGGGTAAAAAAAATTGGCTTCTAAAAATCCAATTCTATTTTTGACTTGTTATTGTGTGTGACCTTGTAGGCTCGTACAACGTTGACAGTTGGCCCGAAATCCCCGTTTCGTTCACATGCCATAATTGGATTCTAGCAAGGCATTATGACTTCCCAAAGTTATATGAAGATAGGCAATCCAATTTAACCTCTTAAAGTTAATATCTTAATCATTTTTCATCGATATCTCGATCGAATATAAGGCCTAGGATCGTCATCCGTATTTTATTCGATAGTTAGTTTCTTGATCCTAAGTAGACTGAAAGTGATAACTTATTATCGATTTTTGCATGGTCATGCATTTCCACAGTCTCACTTATCAAGGGACCCAACGATATCTATTTCATATTTACATGAGGGACAAATCTCTTATCAATCACTCACATTTCTCGTATAGATGATAATGTACCCAACAACAATCTTTATTATTGTTCGGTTAAAGACAACGTTAAATTGTGTCAAAATACAAAGCCACATATATATATATATAAATTCATGATGACTACAAGGTCCACGAACTTAAGCTATATTACGATATTGAGAAATACTCATGACAATTCCTATGCAGTATTCCCATATTGGGTCATCCAATATTATTTCACCAAATAGTATCTATGATTTGACTTCATATCCCATATGCATGATCAGTAAAACATGATCATCATTCAACATCATACTAGTTTTAGTACATCGATAAGACTAAGGATAACTAGAATAATGCTCCTTATTCATGTAAGAGTTTTACTATCAAATCACATACTTGATGATCTTAGAAAGAGTTGATTATTCACGCAATTAACGTTTACAAAATGATAATGAAAGTGTCACTGTATTAAGAAATGATAATGTCAAAGATGAAAAGATTGGCCTAAGGTACAAAACTAACAGTGCGAGGGTCGAGCCGGTTGTGCAGCAAATGGTGGTAGAGTGGTGGTAGGTGATAGGGACGGTAGAGTGGTGGTAGGTGATAGGGACGGTAGAGAGGTTGGAGAGGTGTGCCTAAGACTGCTCGGGACTCGATCTTTTATAGCCTTGGTAACCCGGCTAGGTTTGAAGGACTCGATAGTCAAGCATGGGGACATCACCAATAGACTAGTGGCATATTACAGCACGGTGGGAGTGGTGACCCATAATGACAAAAGGTGATTGGGACAATATCGATGTTGTTGTAAGACCCGCCCCCGGTCGATCCCGGTAAAACCGGTGAATCCTAGCTAAGTTTGACTTTCGGCCGGAAAAGTCAACCGATGACTCGGAAAGTCAGTCGGGACCTTTCCGGGGCCCAAAAAGCTTAGCCATTAGCACGGTTAGCTTAGTTGGGTCGTTTCCTTCAGTTTGACTGTAATATTGTTAAAGTCAACTGTCGGTCAAACTCGGGCTTAATATCGGTTATTTGTCGATAAATTTTGGAAAGCTAGAAAATTATTAAATAGGAGTGACCTCACATGACACTTGTCATGCTTGGCTTGGAGGATGAGATTTGGGGCTTTAAATGACCCTCATACCCTCCTAAGTTACCTTTAAAGGGATAAGACCTTAAGGGCTTTTGAGTAAATTGACATTTTAGGTCATTTAAAGGAAAGAGAGCAACAAATTCAGCCTATTTGTTGTTGTTTCAGCCGAAATTCACAAGGGAGAGAGGAGGAGGAGCTCACTTGCTTGAGGAAGAAGATAGAGAGGAAAGCTTGGATTTTGAAGCTTGTTCTTGGCCCCTTTGCCTTCATTTTCACTCCATCTTCTCCATCTCAACTATCTAGAGGTAAGGATGCTCTCAACTCTCCATTTCTTCCACTTCCAATCTATGGGTTTTGTGGGTTTTGGCTTAAAAGTTGAAGAACTTACTCTTTGATTGATTGTTTGGAGAAGAAGTAGTGAAGTAGGTTGTTGGATTGAGTTTTGGTTGAAGTTTGATGAACCCATTGAGGGTGTAGTTGCTGGGTATCTTTGGTGAATTATTTTGGAGCTAGAAGAGTTTAGAAATGAAGTTTGTGTTGGGATTTTCGTGAAAATCGAGTTGGGGAAGAAAGGGGAAGGAGCTGGTCAGGTCTGATACGTAATCTGACCCGGACCGGGCCAGGTACCGGCACGGTAGGCCGCACAGAACGTGCCTGGTACCGGCACGGTACCCAGCACGGAACGTGCCTGGTACCGGCACGGCACCCGGCACGGAACGGGCCTGGTACCGGCACGGCACCCGGCACGGAACGGGCGGGAGACCGGCACAGGACCTGATACGGTCCGTGTCACTCACCGGCCCGGTCTGTGTCGTGTCCCGTTCTGGATTCCGGGCCGGCCTGTGGCAGGGTCCGTTTGGCATTCCGGATCAGATCCCCAGAGCCCAAAACCCTTCCTTTTAGCTCAATTGGATTCCCACTTTTCCTCTTCAAACCTTGATCCATTTCTGAACATTGTGGTGTGTTTTGAGGAGAAGAACACTTGGTTGAGGAATCTAATTTGTGTTCTTGTGGTGGTTCAAAACCTTGGAATCAAGCTAGGAAAGGAGGAAGAACGTGGACACGAGTTAGAAGAGCTTTCATCACGCCGGGACCCGAGTGAAGAACGGAGAGGTGACCACCGAGCTTTCGTCAAAGTGTTGAGAGGAAGACCTTGAGGTAGGGAAAGCCTTAACCTCTCATTTACGATGCTTAGTATGCATGCTAGGTTAATAAAATTGGAAAGGTCCTAGAAATGCCTATAGGATGCGAATAACTAGCGTAATCGTCTTTCAATTTCTAATAACCGGAAGTGTCTAGTGGTGACCGATTAGGATGCCATTCACTAGTGTAATTCGCTTTCAATACTTGGGATTTGATTGTCTGGTAGAGGAGCCTTGGCAAAGCCCTCGGATTAGTTGTGTGTTAGGATCACATGCTTGGTTGTTGATTGCTTAGTGGATAGGCTAAAGAGTCTAATGAAACTAGTGGATTTGCATGTGTAAATGCTCTCTTGAAGGTTTTTATGATTAGTTGATTATACTCGTACTTTCTCGTTGATTGCTTTCGAATGATTACTTGATTTACTTGAATGGTTGTTTGGAGCATCGAGTATGACTGGTTGTACCGAGCGGTGCAATCAGGTGATCGATGCCCCGGTGGTTCGAAACTGGTAAGTGAACGGTAAGTTGGAATTATGTGATTGGTGTGCTATGTTTGCGTGCTACGTGTACTGCTTGTTGTGGTGAATTGGTGGTTGTTGAGCTTGTATTATTTCGTGTTTCGGTTGAGTGCTTTATTCGATTATTAACTGCTTATTATTAAATTGTCCAAGTGTATGCTCCCTATGGGAGTAATACCTTGGTTCCCGAGGACATAAAATCCCTTGGAGACGTTTCTGAGAATCCCGATGATAAGCGCCCCGAAGGGTTGTTTCCGGTCGCCTCAATGTTATGCGTCTCCTCTGGATTTGAGGGAAAATCCGAGAGGACACATCATGTGGATCGGAGGGTGGAGACTTCATGTGCCACGGCATTGGTTGATTTATCTATTACCTGTGTTTGTTAAGATGCTTGTGGTTGACTTTGTTGTTGATCTTATTGAGTTGAAGGTCCATCTTGTTTTTTGTTTTCCCTACTGAGCGTAAGCTCACCCCTGTGAGTTCATTGTTGTGTTTACAGGCTTGATTGAGGAGTAGAGGCTCGGGAGCTTCTCGGTGTGGGTGTCCGTAGAGACTTCACTTTTATTTCCTTTTGTTTAAGAACAGATTTGTGGAGATTTATTATTACACCCCTGGAGGGTTACTTGTACTTTACACTGATTTTTATGGTTTGAGTTACTTATTGGAGTTTTCAGGAACTTATTTTGAATCGTTATCTCTTTATTTATGTTTTACCCGTCATGCCTCAAGTCCGGGCAATAACCGGATTTGGGGCGTGACAGGTGTCGAAATCATGGAGAGAAGAGACGTCATTAAATCATGAGAGGGACAGCTAGAGAGCTACACGTTTTAATTTAAAGGAGAAACCAAGGTTCCTAACCCCGTTTGACCTTTGTTTTCCTGATCCTAACTTGGGTTTACCTTTTGTTGCATTTCCTAACTATTACCTTTCATTTTTTTTTTGCAAAAAGTATCATTTACGTTTATTTTGACAATTTCGTTAGTTTTTTTGCCACGTGTCACTTCACCCGTGACGACACGTGGCAAAAAAACTAACGAAATCGTCAGTTTTGACGATTTCTGATACTTTTTGCAAAAAATGGAAATGTGATAGTTGGGAAATGCAACAAAAGGTAAACCCAGGTTAGGATCGGGAAAACAAAGGTTAAAGAGGGTTAGGAACCATGGTTACCCCTAATTTAAATAATTAGTCACCCTTAAAAGTAGGGTTGGGCATCGGCCGATACCCGCCCCAAAACTCATACCCATTACCCAAACCGTGATTCTCGGTTACATAAAACCCGTACCCGAACCCATCACCGGTCGTCGAAGGGGAAACTGATAACCGTCCAACTTTACTACCGGACGGTGACAGTTATAACCATCAAACCAGACCCAATGGGCTTTCTATTGGGCCTTCAAAAATATAAACCCCACATACAACATTTTAGAAACATATTTTACAATCTTCCAACTTCATTTTACAAACCTACCTATTTTATAACATTGAAACACAATTATTCCTAGAACTAATACCTTATAATAATATATTTATCGTCTTACAATTTCAAAAACACGGTTTCAGAAACCATTTTTGTACAACACAAAGAGTTGAAGAACAAAAATATACAGTTTTGACTAAACTACAATCAACCTATATTACAAAAAAAAAACACAAGCATTTGTCAATACAAAATTGTCTTCAGATTTCTTTTTAAAGTCCTCACTTCCTCTGTAGAAGGATTTACTCGTATGCGTAGAGTAGTGGTGTTATTTATAGGAAATAACATCTGAAATTAGGGTTAAAATATGGGCTGAAGGTCTGGAATCGAGCCTTCAAGGTATGGGCCGACACCAACTAAACATACTACAAGTTGGTTAGCTAAGCTCAATCTATGACCGGTCGGTTCGCTTCACCACCAGTTTTCATTTAGAAAATCGTGACCCGCACAAAAGGTAGTCGGTTCGGGATTTTAATGTCCGTCCCCAACCCGTGACCGTCGGTTCCGATTATTTCGGTGATAGTGACGGTCGGTGACGATCGGTTTTCGGTGATGACCAGATATTTGCACCGCCCTACTTAAAAGTAACCATTAGGAAGTGATAAAAATTATGTGCTCAGTAAAAATATCAAAGCTAAAATCATATTGAACCAAACGCGTTCACGTTCACATGGCTTCTTGTCGTGTACAAGTACGAAAACTAATAATATGAAGTTAAAATAATAATAAGTACCCCATCCCAAAGTCCCCACTACAGTTTTTCAAAGTACTATAAACTAATGTACAAACTTTGACATCAATACAATTATTTGATGTTTTTAATTGAGACATTGAACTTCCTCCCTAAGCAAACGAACCAATCTAAAAGACTGAATCAACAAGAACAACCTTAAAAGGACACTTAGGTGGTAACTAATACAATTCAGGTTGTCCGAACTAAGAGATGGCTGGAGAAGAAGAAGTGAAGCTCCATGGAAACTGGATAAGTCCATTTGCTTATCGAGTGATATGGGCTCTCAAGCTCAAGGGAATACCATACCGGTACTTTGAAGAAGATATTCATAACAAAAGCGATCTGCTTCTCTCCTACAATCCGATTCACAAACAGGTTCCGGTTCTAGTTCATAACGATAAACCTATTTGCGACTCGTCGGTCATCCTTGAGTATATTGAGGAAACATGGCCTCAATGCCCCTTGCTACCCGATGACTCTTTCCAAAGGACCGTCGCTAGATTTTGGTTGAAGTTTTCCCAAGATAAGGTATGTTTCGGATTCTTGCAAAAAGTACTGCAGATATTCATTTTTTATAATTTGTATCCGTTTTTTTAAAATTATAAAAAGTGTTTTGAACTTTTTTTGTTACGGATTGTATAATTGTTTCAAAATGACTATTTTACCCCTTGAAAATTAAAACTTAAAATAATTATCAAATAACAAAATATTCAAGTTTTTATATCCCTTAAATTTTACTTTTTTTTTAGAAGAACGGGTAATATTAATTACTGAAAATAAAGATCGTGGATGGAGTACATATTTGTACCCACCATACAGGAGAAACTCCAATTCAAAGACAGAAAGCAATAACATAAAATAAAAGTTGCTCAATGTTTAAGGGCGGTTGAAGGGGGATATCTGCGGTAGCTTCCAGCGCAACTCTGGAGACCGATACAGCATGCTTCTACCAATTGGCACTGGCCTAGCCAGCCGAGTGAGAGGGGAATACTAGTGGACTGGCATCTCCCCCGGTGAGTCAGCGTGCGTCGTCCTCCCTTGATTGATAAGGTTAGGGCTCCTGAACGCGGGAATGCTGACACCGGACTGGTAGGGGAGACAGAATACGACTGTCGATGGTACCCTCGCCATCTGCTCGCCAGGAAGGGGTCACAGTCGACCACCCCCTTCTTGGACCACCTCAGGCTCATTCCTGGAGGCGGGGGTGCTTGTGGCCCCCGGCCGCTACTACATGTGAACCACCATCAGAGGACACCTCCACCACCGGCACAACTAGGCCTAGGTCAGGCCCAGTAGGGTTCTCAGAAGGGTCCACTTGCCACAACCCCTTACCCTTGCTTCGCCTCCAAGCAAGTGCCGTCGTCGTCTCCTCCACCGGCACGTCCGTCTCCGAAGAGATCTCCACCACTGGCAACACCGCCGCCACCCGCGGCGCTTGTCCCAGCGTGTCCCCGGCTCCGGCTCAGCCCCTCGCACCCGACCTCCACCCACACCCCTCGCAGTCCTAGGCCGTGGTCCTCGCGTCGACGTCCGGCGAATCCGAGCCGCCGCCGTATGCGACCAGCCCCCACCCAGCAGCGGTCCTCTCGTGCTCCTCGTTGTCGATAATCGTACCGGTGAGGGCTCCCGCGACAGCACCGTGTCCGCCCCGTTGGCATCCACCTCCTTCTCTCCTGTCACGACCCCCCTGTCCAACCCCCCGAGACCCCAACCCACTCTTCTCCGATTGGACCAGTCGATCCAGACGGCAACCTCAGACCTCTCTTCTCCGATTGGATCAGGCGACCCAACTAGCCCGCCCCCGTCTCCCCAAATCCGATCACTACCGGACGTACCCGGGTACACAACCAACCACGCCGCAGACGAAACTCGCTGGTCATGGCGAACCTCGCCGGTCGTGGGGCAACAAGGGATAAACTCCCGAAACAACGTGCATCCTTCCTTCCCATCCACACTCAGCCAGATTAAGATGAAAAAAGGCGCAGGAAACAACCACATACCTCTTCCCTCGCAAGCCGTAGCCGATATCCAATCACACTTGCCGGCCCACGCGTTCACTCCACCATCCCTAAGCATGAATATTGCTGCAAAACAGAGAAGCAAAACCATGACCTTGACTACGGCCATGGCCAAAAGTTGCTGCTCCGTGTGGGGCGCTAGAGAGAACTTCCCTTAAATTTTACTCTTCATATGGTGCATGGAGAAAATTAAGGGGTATGAAAATTTATTTGTTTGTTTATTTATTATTTCTTAAATCTAAGCTATAAGGGTAAAATTTGTCATTATAGTATAAATAACAGTAAACAAGACAAATTCAGGATAAATTTTTTGCAATCACCAATGAAATTCAGATATATATTAAAAAAAATATTTCAATGTACTTTTTTTATCATTATCCCTTTAGGATACATGTCATTATCATTGTATTTTATGAAAAGTTCGTATTTGATCGATCGGTCGGGATACTAAGGTGTTAACATATGTGTAGGATATTTGTGGGTGGGAAGCATTTTGTAACTCCGGAGAAAAACAGGAGAAAGGCGCAAAAAACACAAAGGACATGCTTGCAATATTGGAGGAATTCCGAGGAAGCCTTGGGTCGGAGAAGAAATATTTCGGGGGAGACAAGATCGGAGTTGTAGACATTGGTTTTGGATTCATTGCTCATTGGTTAGGAGTTTTCGAAGAAATCATGGGACTAAACATACTCGATGCAACGGAATATCCTAAACTGATCAAATGGGTCGAAGATTTTAAGGAAGAACCGACGATCAAAGCAAATTTGCCCGATCGGGCCACCATGGTAACGCGCATGAGTTGGTACCGTGAGAATGTTTTGCTACCCAAAGAATGAATCTGTGCTTTATAGTATTTCTGATGGATTGTGTGTTTGGTTTATGTTCACTATTTTTTCCATCAACAGTTAGCTTGTGAAGTACTACGTTCATTTGTAATACATAAATTAGGTTCAGCTCATTGGAAGCAATTTCTAATAGAGAACAATCTTGAGAGAACAGTCTATAATTTCTAGAATACGTTTTTGAGGAAGCTCGTATCTTCCTGCTCCGGACACCTCTGGTGACAATCCGGTCATCCACATGAAGCTCTCACTTTTCTCTACCTAAAGCTTCCATTGGTTTCGGTTTTTAGGGATCCAAATGTCATAAATCAAGCTCCAAAATTAATTTGTATATTATTTTTGTTTGAAGGCATTTTTGGAGATTTGAAGCGAGATTTTGGCGATCTAAGATAAGAATCGTCATTCCTAGCACGGGTTTTCACCAAGTCATCTTTTTCTTAACTCAATGTTGTTCTCAAGTTCTGATTTCTTAGATCTAAGCTCTATGGCTAGTGAGTAGTCACTCCTAGCTATAGATGTCATTGTAAATACGTTTTAGTATAATTAATGTCTGAGGTTATTCATTTGTGGTGTTAGATGATGATTTTTGTGAGATTGAGTTCGATGCTCATTTGTGTTTATTATCCGATTTAATTGATTTAGGTTGATTTATGAATGTAAATCGAATTCTAAGTTAACTGAATTGGGGAAAATGGTTTGTATTACTAATTGCATGCTAAAGTTAAGAGTTTAGATATGAACTTAATTAGGAGGATTTTTGATCTTCTGAACGAATATTAAGGGCTAGATTTAATTATTCGTAGAATTCGTTACATAATATGTTTAGTGCTTATTTTGGATATTTGATTTTATCGTTCCATTTTATATGAGATTGATTATTTTCTGATGATTTCTATATATGTCATGTGTGTTTTAAGCTAAAGTGATGATTGTGGGCGTGGATTGCCCCGTGAATTGTTAGTTGTAGCTATCTAGGATCGTCGTATGATTAATTATGCACTTTAAGACTATTGGAGATTTTTTTTGGTAAGCTCGAAATTTTATTAAAAAGAGATACTTTTCAGGGAGGAAAGGGTCTAAGAGGTTAGAGACCAAGACAACGATTACAAGGGAGCTCCAGTAAGGAGAGCTAAAAGGACATGTCTTTTCCTAAAAATGGAACAAGGAACAAAAAAACAGAAATAGTAACCCCGCCAATCCTCGCCTCCCGAAGTTAGATACGAATCGTCGCATCTTTCTTCTTGGAAGCCAATGCACGGATTTTAGTCCATGTGTCGATCCCATGAGACGAAGCTGCAACTTGAGGTTTACCAGTTCGACCTTGCTCAACATGTTTCCCATGAATCGTGTCACTGGTTGCCTGAAACGAGTCACTGGTTGCCTGAAACGAGTCACGAATTGACTATTTGAAATATTAAATTGCATTATTGTGTTTCTTGATGACTTATCTAGTTTGGATGATACTACGTCACTCATTAGTGGACTTTTGTAGATCATACTCTAACCAAGACGTTCACGTTAAAATCTAAATGGTCGGGTTAGAGAAGTTGATCTAGTTTGGATGATACTAAGTCACTCATTAGTGGACTTTTGTAGATCATACTCTAACCAAGACGTTCACATTGAAATCTAAATGGCCGGGTTATAGAAGTTGAACTAGGCGTAGCTAAAAAAATTTATAAGCACAATATTTTTTATTAAAAGAAAACCTCTTCGAGAAGGAGAGGATTTAAAAATCAAAATACCTAGGATACAACGATTACAAGAAAGAGTTCAAATTACAGGAACTCACAAAGGGCCTAACCCCAAACCTTGAAACAAAATCCTTGAAAAAACACATTACCCAACGAAAAAAGAAGCAAACTACTTCGGGTCGGCACTACCCTCCTTCAAAGGGCTCCATACACCAAAAAAATCCTTGATGGGCTTCACCCCAAAGACTATCGAGACAGACAGGTACATAGGCAGTCATTTGCACCACCGATCTTTCCTGACTAAGAGAATGAGTCCTCGCCCTCGTGTTATACACAATACGGGGTTGCTTAAGGGAGGCGCCAATAGGGTTTTCGAAGGCTAGCCTTGTCGAGCCTTCGGCTTTATCGATGATGAAGTTACCAAGTTCGCAAAACTTTGTTGTAGAGTAGGGTCTGAGCCTCCACCACCGCCCAGACACTCTTCACCTCAACACAGACCGGGGAGGTTACTTGACTACACTCCACCTTAGTACATTCATCTGAAACTGGAACAAAAGAGACTAATGCAGCTACCTTATATATAGCTGAAGCACTGAACATGCGTAGCTAGATAATTCACACTTTCTAGTGGTTGTTTTCTTGAGTATTAATATAACGGTGTTCTCTTTAGTTCCACTTGATAATTGGTCACAATCTTGATTGGTGGTGTTCGATATTCAAGAAGTGAAGCTAGACACACCCATATTCTGATGTTAGTGGTGCTCCCTCGAACCTCGGCTGATAAGATTCTTACCTTCCCCTATTCTTACTTAGTATCTTGTGGTTTCCCTATTCTTTCCTTAGAACTCAGTCCGGGTCGATTTCTCTATTCCCTCGCCTCTTGGTAGGGGATCATCGAAGTGGGTGTTTGCCCCTGATGGGTGGGTTTGGACATTGGGACCTTTTTGAAGTCGATTCGATTTAGTTTTTAGGTGTTTTAGAGTTTCGGTGGCTTCGGCCACCGGACCATCTCTATCGTTCAACGTTGTTGATCGTCTTCGTGTCGATGGCCATTCAACTTTTTGAGTTTGTGGTCCCGATGAGACAGTGTGGTTTCCATAAATTCGAGTAAAGATAGGGGGTGTTCTCTTTGGAGATCGGATCTTGGTGACATTAATTTTCCTTTTCCGTTGTGCTTCATGGTGGGAAAATTTGTATATTAGATCTTTTTTCATGTGCTTCATGGTAGGAAAATCCAGGTTTTAAATCTTTTTATCATTACTGTTTTTTACCCCTTGTATGGTTTGTTTAATTGTTTGCTTCATGATAGTAAATCGTAAGTTTTTAGACCTGTTGTAAATCCATTGAATAGGTATAGTTGCACTTGTTTGAGCTCTGTCTTAGTGGTTTGAATTTTCCTTCTCAAAATGTTTTGTGTTGTTGCATGGAAAGAATATTGATTGTCAGATTCTTTATCTCTTTCTTTTGTCTTGAAAAATTAGATACTTAATAAAAAATTGCCGATCAAAAAAATAAAAACAACAAAACTAATACCATCGTTGGTCTTAAGAATTTATTCTGGGAAACTGTACAGTTAGACTCTCTCAACTTTCGAGATCCCCTCCTAGCTCTAGCCCCGCGACAGCTATGTTGCTCTCCTCCACCCCCACCGCCGACATGTTCTCTTCTGTGGCTCAGCTTGTGGATGGCGCCGCTGCTGCTGTTGGTGATGCTCCCCTTGCATTATCTTGCTCTCTGCAACTTGCTCCCGGTGCTAGAGACAAGAGCCGACGTCGCGAAAGCCCAAATGCGCTCCTGGCTCCCTCTTCATCTCCGCCCGTGTTGTCGACGCCGACTCTCCCTCCTCTAGGAGCGATCTCGGATGGGGTCTCCTTCTCATTAGGATCAGCCTCTCCGAATCCAATCGCAAAACCGAGACGAGGGAGACCTTCACGCCGCCCCTCGGTGGCTTCTTCTCCATGAAACGACCTCCTCACTCTCCCCCTATGAACCCTAGTTCGCTCCCCCCCCCCCCCCCCCCCCCCCCCCCACAATATCCATGACCTCACTATGGCTCCTCCTTTATAGGGCGGCGCGGGTCCTAGGGTTCTGCTGATAGCTGGTTCCCCTCTAACCCTCTCTAGGGTTCCTTCTCCCTCACGTCACGACTTTGGCTTGGTTTCCCCCACTAAGGATACATGGTCTAAGGTAGTGACTACTTCCGTTGGTGCCTCGGGCTCTAGCCCTAGTAGGGTACTGTCGCTGCAGCGAGACCCAGTGAAGGGGAAGGCACCCATGGAGGAGCTTCATAGGACGGCGGTGATGGCTTTAGGGTTAGGGCGTTGCCTTCCCGATCAAGCCAGGATCCCGATCATCCCGGCGTGTTTCACTACTCCAAAAAGGATGGCGCGAGACCGGTCGAGGCATTTGGATACAGAGGGATTTGCTCCGGCCAACTTGGTCTCGAATCTTCAAGCTTCCCTGGCGGGTATTTAGGACGGGTTATCATCCTGCTCTTGGGAAGAGGACGAAGAGGTCGAAGTGGCGGTTCCGTCCTCTAGGGAGACATCGACGGCTATTGCCCGCCAACAATGGGGGGATGTTGGGGAGGTTGTGATCCCCAAAGACTCCCTGCAAGGAGACACTCCTGCGTATCATTACAAACGTGTAGGGGAAGGTTGTTGAGGGTCTCGTGGTCAAAGACCTAGGGTCGGGGCTATTTGGATTCTACTTCCGGTCCCCTGAGGCTTGGTCGTGGGTCCGAGGCAACGAGCCTTAATGCTTTGATGGACGGGCCCTGTTGCTAGGTGCCTTGGATCTGTGTGCTCGGGAGATGTCAGTTCTCGACCGAGTGCAATTGTGGGCATATGCAAGGGGTCTACCGTCCCTGGTACGGACGCGGAAAATGGGTACTTCCACCGGGGACACTCTAAGAGTGTGTGTGGATGTCCCATGTGACCAGTGGGGCATGTGTTGTGGCTGTACTTTCAAAGTCCAGTTCTGACACCTCCTTGAGAGGCCACTGCGTAGGGAATTGGTCATTTGGCTTAAGGAGTTTCCTGAGTCGATCCATGGTGAACTCACCTACTCAAACCTTCCGAGCTTCTGCTACAGTTGTGGCCGCCTCGGCCATGTCTTGAAGGAATGTAAGTGGGCGGCCAAAGGCTCCCTGAGGTTTGACTCCTCCTTGCTGGAGTATCAGAGGGAGAAGCAGGTCAAAGCCTATGCAACGGATTGGGGGGATAGTGACCGTTCATCTGCTCCACCGGGCTTCATCCCAAAAGGCCCCTTGTCCCTGAATAAGGCCCCTCGGACCTCCATGCCTTCTGGTCTGGGGCCTCAGGGCCCTACCAGAGTTGCCCCTGCTCAGTCCCCAGTTATCTCGGCATTGGTGGCCCCTCCACCACCCTCTAGACAAATGAGTGGGGGAGCTTGTGAGGGCTCGGGAGCAAAGGCTGCCGGGCTTCCTGGTCCTACTGGAGTTGGAGAGAGTACTGGAGCACTCAAGAGATCAGCATTTGGATCTCCTCGGGAGGATCAGGTCAGTGCGGGAAAGCAACCACGCAAGGAGGAATGAGAGGCCAAATGAGCATCGGGGACTGTCCCAAGGAGGGGTCCCAAGACGATGTTTTGCCTTCCACCATCACCATTATTGTTGAGGTCTCTCAGGATCCCCGGTACCCCCTTCCCCCTCTTCGTATTCTGTCTTTGCCCATACGACATCAAAGTACCGCTTGTGAATTATGGTACTACAAGGATCAGAAAAACCATTGTTCATCCAATCTTTTCTTTTCATCATGGATGGGAGTCTGTTCTTTGACATACAGTAACGTAATTGACTTTAGATTAATAATATTACAACTTTCGCTCTA
This sequence comes from Erodium maritimum, assembly GCA_963921825.1. Taxonomy (NCBI): domain Eukaryota; kingdom Viridiplantae; phylum Streptophyta; class Magnoliopsida; order Geraniales; family Geraniaceae; genus Erodium; species Erodium maritimum. Next base: position 580,326 of record OY997592.1, read on the forward strand.
AAAAAAATACCACCGTTGGTCCTTAATCTCTTCGCGCCACTCGACATGTTGGTAATCATATTGAACCAAACACGTTCACATGGCTTCTGTCATGTACAAGCCTTGAAGCTTATACTGAGTCTCACAAATCGAAGTGAGAAAACTAATAATATGAAGTTAAAATAATCATAAGTATCCCATCCCAAAGTCCCAACTACAGTTGTTCAAAGTACTTTAAACTAATGTACAAACTCTGACATCAGTACAACTATTTGATGTTTTCTTAATTGGAACATTGCACTTCCTCCTCAAGCAAGCCAACCAAATCTAGAAGACTGAATCAACAAGAACAACCTTAAAAGGACACTTAGGTGGTAACTAATACAATTCAGGTTGTCCGAACTAAGAGATGGCTAGAGAAGAAGTGAAGCTCCATGGAACTTGGACAAGTCCATTCACTTATAGAGTCATATGGGCTCTCAAGCTCAAGGGCATACCATACCAATATTTTGAAGAAGATCTTCGAAACAAAAGCGATCTGCTTCTCTCCTACAATCCGATTCACAAAAAGGTTCCGGTTCTGGTTCACAACCACAAACCCATTTGCGACTCAATAGTCATCCTTGAGTATATCGAGGAAACATGGCCTCAATGCCCCTTACTACCCGTTGACCCTTTCGAAAGGACTGTGGCTAGGTTTTGGTTGAAATTCTCCCAAGATAAGGTGTGTTTCTTACCCCTTTTTTTCCACCCATATTTAGCTTATAGTGATTCTTGCAAAAAAAGTATTTCAGATATTCACTGTATGTAATTTGTAACAATAAAAAAGTGGCCTGAATTTGTCGTTTGTTACATTTTTATAATTGTTTCTAAACGACTATTTTATCCTTTTAAAACTTAAAAAATAAACATCGTAAATATTAGCTTCGACTAATTAATAACCGTACTACTCGCTTCTGTCGAGACCTCCCTTCCTCGCTCTGTCGAGACCAAACCCTAACTATGAAATTGGCCCATATTCCTGCCGCCTTCCCCAGACAGAGTGCTACGGAGGATGCGTCGGCGACGTGGTCTTCCCTATTACCCTGGTCGGCGTCCTCATCCCCTCCTGTCATCGTGTCGAGGTCCTCATTCAACTCGGTAACATGTTCGTCCGCTTCTCCCCTAAGCGTGATTGTTATCTCCTCGGACGACTCATCCTTGCCCCCGTCGCCACTGCACCGATCCTACTAGTCTCCTCCACCCTCGCCGCTCTCCACATGGGGGCCGCGTCGTCGCCGCTCGGGTCTGGAGTCGTTCCCGCCAAGACGTGGCTTTGCACGGGGGGCGACCATGGGAGCCTGCCCCTCGATCTGGTGGTCTCCCTCGTATCCAACAACCACGTTTCAATACTGATGCGACCCATGACCTTTCTTTGGGTCGTCGTTGGGTGCAAGGCCGGCCTGGCACTCAGACGCGTTTCAAGACTGTTGCGTCCCATGACCTTGCTCTGGGTCGTCGTTGGGTGCAAGGTCGGCCTGGCACTCAGACGTGTTTCAAGACTGCTGCGTCCCATGACCTTGTTCTGGGGCGTCGTTGGGTGCAAAGTCAACCCGGCCATCAGGCGGGCTTTTCTTGATCCCCAGAGTTGTGAGGAGCTGGGCCGGGAATCCTGACCATCCGTCTGGCTAGCCTCCGTCGATCACCCAGACATATCGTTCACAACGGGCTTACGTCTCGGGGGGGGGGGGGGGGGGGGGGGGGGGGGGGGGGGGGGGTCTTGGCGCTCTGTTTTGTCGGAATCTTTGGCTATTGGCACGGGACATGAGGCGGTTGGCTATCGGCAGCCCAGTTGGGTGGAGCCCCTAGCGTACTATGACCTTGCATGGAGTATCCAAACAGGGCAACTGGAAGAATCTCGGCCTTGACCAGGGCACCCGGGGCCGCAGGGCCATGGTGGCACGGGGGTGCTAGGTCTTAGTGTCGTTCGCCCACCTTTTCCCCTGGACCCCTTACCTAATATTTGGTCGCGTCGTGGCTTGGGGGCTGATGTACTGGTGCCGGTCCTTACCCTGAGGCACGGACCTCTGTGGGCATTGGACCCATTGGGGTGCTGTGTTCACCAATGTCTCCGGAGGTCTGCCCAACTGTTATAGTCCCGGGTCCCAGGGATGGGTTCGGGGGAAAAGGTCATACATTAATTGGAGCTCGTCTTGCTGCAGCTCCTAGGCCCCCTATTGGGACATATTATCTTCATCGGCAGGAGCAACTAATAAGACAGGCGAGGGCTGGGTACCAGCCCCGCCGATTCACAGGAGCTCTCAGGCCGGCCCCGGAGGCAAGAAAGAGTCTCTAGGGGTGGCCCGTCAACCTTCCCCCACTGACTATCACAGGTTCGATTGTATCCACGAGGCAGAGAATCACACTTGGGTGATCCACCTCTAGACCCCACCTTGAGCAGTGCTCGTCGGTGGATTTTATTTACCTGGGTTTTTACTTTTTCGTTATTAGGTTTGGTTGTCTGTTTTTCTTTTAATCTAGTTATTTCTGTTTGGTTGTCAATTATAGTCGCAACTAAGGCACATCAACACCACGTCTCTGACGTGTTAGTAGTTACAAGGTTTCTCTATTTACCCTAGCTGGGATTCTAAACATGTATTGACTCTTTTAATGGCAGTTTTACTCAAAAAAAACTTATAAAATAAAAAGAACAAGGAATCTAAACTTTCATATGCTTAAATTTCTTACTCTTTGTACCGTTCAAAGAGGAAAAGAAACAAAGATATGAAAATTTAGATTTTTTTTTTATTATTTATTATTTTTTAAATCTAAATTGTAAGAATAAATCATCATTCCTATACAAATTACCGTCAAAAGATAAGTTCACGATACCTGCAAAAAAATGAATACTTCAATGTAGTATTTTACTTAACTCTCTAGGATACATGTAATTATCATTGTATTTTATGGATTGTTTGTATTTGATCGGATCGATTAAGATAATACGGTGTTATAACGTGTGTGTAGGATATTTGTGGCTGGGATGTATTTTCCAACCAAGGAGAAAAACAAGAGAAAGCCGCGAAAAACACAAAGGACATGCTTGCAATATTGGAGATATTCCGAGGAAGCCTCGGGTCGGAGAAAAAATATTTCGGGGGAGACAAGATCGGAGTTGTAGACATTGGTTTTGGATTCATTTCTCATTGGTTAGGAGTTTTCGAGGAAATCATGGGACTAAACATACTCGATGCGACGGAATATCCTAAACTGGTCAAATGGGTCGAAGATTTTAAGGAAGAGCAGACGATCAAAGAAAATTTGCCCGATCGGGCCACTCTGGTAACGCACATGAGTTTGTACCGTGATAATGTTTTGCTACCCTAAACATGATGGGTTGTGTGTTTGGCGTATGCTTATTATTTTATTTTCCATCAACAATTTGCTTGTGAAGTACTCTTGTTTGTAAAACATAAATAAGGTTTGGTTCATCGGACTTGGACGTGTATTCATGGAACATAAATAAGGTATGGTTTTGGTTATTTTGATATTGATGATGTTATTGATAAGTCTTCTTATTGGATATGCACTTGTTCCCTCTCTTCATTTGGCGGTTTCGTCTCCCATAATGTCTTGGTTTTAGGTAACATGAACTTCGCACGTTCGCACGAGCAAAAGAGTACAGTGTTTGCACCTAATTTACGAGTGGGGAGCTTCATGTTTTACGTGCCAACTCCATGTGTTTTCTTGTTCGTATACCATTGTCCGCTAATCTTGGTGATAGATAAGTGGATTTTCAAGATCAAACGTAAATTTAATGGCTCCATGCATCGATGTAGGGTTCGATTGATGGCTCGAAGATTCACTCAATGACATGGTTTGGATTATAATGAACCCTTTTCGCCCTATTGTTAAAGCTACAACGATTCGTATCATACTTACCCTTGCAGCCATGTATCGGTAGTCTATTCGTTAATTGAACGTTTACAATGCCTTTCTTTATGAGACTTCACAATAAGACATTTACGTTATTGCATTTATAGTGAAGTCTCCATTACTAATGACACAAACCACTCCAATTACAAATAGAACAAATAAAGACTTATTACACTACATCATAAATCAGTATAAGATAGAAATCTCGCGGTTTTGTTGGAGGAGATTATCGCAGGTCATTGGAGGTGTCTGGCTCTAGCTCAAGTCGTGGGACGCGCTTCTACATCCTACTGGGTTTGGATCGTTGTTGAGCTATTCTAGCTGCTACTGGTGCTTCGTCACCCGGTCTCTGGATTGTTAGTCGACTTTTCTGAGGTACTTTCTTTTTCCTCCCTTGTTTGGTTAGTCTTCTCCAACTCGTTCATACATACCTGGGTGTTTTGGCTTCCTTTCATCTCGAACCGGGTGTGGTTCGACCTCGTCGGTTAAAGGTGTTGACCTCCGGCGAGTTTCTTGGGCGTTGTTTGCCCCCTTCAGAAGCCATCTCCTATGATATGTATGGTCATTCGGGTTCGTCTCTGCCGTTAGCGGGGTTGGCCGCCGGATTTTTAGTTGTTGTCATCTTCTCCTTCGAGGGTTGGCAGCTCTTTGGAGATGAGAGTTGTTCTTTCCTTTCAAGGTTAGGGTTGAGAGGTCTTCTGGTTGGGCCTGACAGTTGGATGCTTTTGCTCTTTGTGTGCTTTTGCATGTGCTTATTGGTTGTTTGTTCTGGGGTCTGCGTACCCTTTCCTTATGGTTGTCTGTCTTTCCCGGTGTGGGGCGCCATGTTGGGGTTTCTTGAGGTTCCGAAAGGAATGCTCCTTCATGTTTATGGGTCTGCGTACCCAATCATTTCCCCGGTGTGGGGCTTCTTTATGTTTCAGGGTCTGCATACCCAATCATTTCCCCGGTGTGGGGCTTCTTCTTGTTTCAGGGTCTGCATACCCAATCATTTCCCCGGTGTGGGGGTTCTTCATGTTTCAGAGTCTGCGTACCCAATCATTTCCCCGGTGTGGGGCTTCATGTTTCAAGGTCTACGTACCCAATCATTTCCCTGGTGTGGGGCTTCTTGAGGTTCCGAAAGGAATGCTCTTTCATGTTTCATTTCAACCCATCGTATTCTTTATTTCAAAGAATCGGTGTTTTAATATATGCTTTGCTGATAAAAAAAAAGATGAAACAAGATCTCACCAACTCTGAGTCACTGTACACCCAAGTTTTGTTTAAAATATTTCTTTGTTAAGTTGGCACGTTTAACCGATGATTATCCTGAAGTTTAAAGTTAATTGATGCATACCCTGAAGTTACGAGTTGTAACTCAAAACCCCTTCTGTCAGTCAGATCCGTCAGTTTACTGTTCATTTGTTCAAAAATACCCAAAATGCCCTCAACACTGTTCATTTTTTATATTTTTTAAATAAAAAACAAATAATAAATAAATAAACAAATACTAATAAAACCTAAACCTAACATAACCTAAACAAATAAGCATTACACGCTCTACAACTTCACCTCACCTCTTATCTCCATCTTCATCTCACTTTATCTCCATCTCCATCTCCATCTCAGCTACAACTCATCTCCCCTCATTTTCCCAACATGCAAATTCATCTCCATCTCCATCTAATATATATATATATATATATATATACTTTTAGTTAATAATTTTTAGTCATTTCATATTTGGGAAAGCTCACGCCTCTTTTCCTTCTTCGCATGAGTACAAATGGTGATGGCAGATGCAGGTCTTGGGATCTCGGCGGCGATGGAAAAGGTGGATCTCGGTGGTGAAGGAGCAAAGCTCGGCGGTCCTCTTCTCGTCGTCTCCATCGTCGGTTGACGCTCCAGATCTGAATCGTGGCGGCCGGATTCAGATCTGGAGCGTAAGCACGAATCTTCTCTCTCCCTTCATCGTGGTTCTGCCCAAGCCGATCTACCGGAGAAGACGTCACTACCTCATCTCGATCTTCTATCTCTTTATCTCCGGCCTCCTCTCCCATCACCATACCCAAATCTTTCGTTCTTCTCTTATTTTTCCCTTTTAATTCAAGCCCTAATTAAGTTCATATACTCTGGATTTGATATAGTGTTCAAATGCTATTCAAATGAATCTGATATCTGATATCTGATTTGTGATTGTTTTGATAAAAAAAAGTTTGTGATATGTGATTTTTTGCAAATTGTTCTTCAGAAGAGATGAGTTAGAAGTAATAATTCAAAGAAAAAAAATTAAAGCTTGTTGTAAATATGGTGGCCACCCACCATCATAAATGGTGAGGCCTCATACATCATTTCAAGAACAAAATTTAAGGGACATGTTTCATGGATCATGTCTCTATTTTCTACTATAAATTGAACTTATCCCCTTCATGTAAAAGACAATGAATCCGATAACAAAATTTCAGCTCTTTCTCTCTATTCTTGTTCTTGTTCTCATAGCTTGTGGTTGAATTCTTTTTTCTATTGTCTTTGTATAATTTACAACACGTTATCAGCACGAATCGCTCAAACCGATTCAGGTACGAAATTTTGATATCGTTATTAATTTAGTTTCGTTAATTTATTTTACTAACGATACTATTAAATTTATTTTATATTTATTTCATACTTATTTATATCTGTTATTTATAAGTATGCTCTGTGATTGCCAATAATACATTGGATCTTTCACATCAGAAAATAACCGTTATGTGTTTATATTTATTTTCTATATTATTTTTACCCCACGAGCTTGCTCGGTGGACGGATACATTTATATTTGGTTACACCACGAGTTTTAACTCGGTGAGTGGTTATATATACATATATTTAATTTTTGTACTTATATATTAAACCCCGCGAGTTCGCTCGTTTGTGCGGTTATACATATATTTAATCTTCTGAGTTTATTTTGGTTACCCCGCGAGCTCGCTCGTTGTGTGGTTATGTATCTATACATATATTTAATTTCTATATTTACATATTAAACCCCGCGAGTTCGCTTGTTTGAGCGGTTTTATATGTATATTTAATTTATGCACTTATTATGACTACCCCACGAGTTCGCTCGGTATGCGGTTATGTTTATACTAACTGTTTGCAATTATTTTAACCCGTGAGTTCGCTCATTGTGTGGTTATATATATTTGTAACCTGAAGCTTACAAATATCATGATATTTTTGGACCAAAAGTTCCAAAATGAAAATTGTATACTTATAACATGTAGCTTGGCTTAAGGCCTGGAGCTTGAAAAGTTTATATACAGTTATATGGGTACTTTGGCTACTCCATTGGTTTGCTCGTCGCATGATCGTTTTGTGAACGAATTTATGAGATCACATATTTTCTGGCCTGAAGTTACAAACATGATGGTATGTTGGACCAGAAGTTCCAAATACCAGCGGACTGATTTATGTTGGACCAGAAGTTCCAAATACATAATACTAGCGACTTGCGTATTTTGGACCAGAAGTTCCAAATAATACGTACCAACGACTTGAAGTCGGGTATGATGAACGTCGATACGTTCATATTGAAATATCTTGACATATTATGGTTTCGATCCATGTTCAAGATGACAAATCTGGTAAATTGCCAATATACAGCTCTTAAGCTGGATGAGAATATTACCCATGATGAGATTGTGGCATGAGCTTGTTATTACCAGTGCATCCCTTTGAAGTAATATATGTGTGATGTTTTGTAGAATCCTATCAAGTTTTGTAAAACTAATATAATGCTCTCCTTTGTAGAAAGATATGGAGCTCGATAGAGGATTGTCTACTTGCAATGGGAATGATGATATATGTATTGTTGATTGCGCGTCGACGCACACAATCTTAAAGGATAAGAAATATTTGTATTGCTTAACGTTGGTCGAAGCAAGTGTTAATACTATCTCGGGTACAACGAACCTGATAGAAGGCTCCGGCAGAGCCACCTTGCTATTGAAAAATGGAACGAGATTGAGTATCCATAATTCCTTGTATGCTAGTAGATGCAGGAGAAATCTACTGAGCTTTAAGGATATCCGTGGTAATGGATATCATGTTGAGACCACCACAGAAAATGAGACTAAGTTTCTTTGTATCACCAGGGGTGATCGTGGTGAAAAGCGAGTACTAGAGAGATTTCATGTTCTATCGTCGGGGTTGTATTACACGACCATAAGAACAATTGAAGCCTACGCAACAATGAACCAGAAGTTCATTAATCCAAATGTTTTTATGCTTTGGCACAATCTTCTTAGTCATCCGGGATCGACCATGATGCGTAGGATTGTTGAGAACTCATGTGGACATTCATTAAAGGGCCAGAAGATCCTAATGTCCAATGAGTTATCATGTACTGCTTGTTCTCAAGGCAAATTAATGACCATCTCAAACAAAGATTAATGTTGAATCCTCATCATTCTTGCAAAGGATTCAGGGAGATATATGTGGGCCTATACATCCAGCTAGCGGACCATTCAATTATTTTATGGTCCTAATAGACGCATCCAGTAGATGGTCTCATGTTTGTTTACTGTCAACGCGAAAGGTTGCATTCGCTAAATTGTTGGCACAAATCATTAAGCTGAGTGCACATTTCCCTGATCATCCCATTAAGTCTATTCGTCTTGATAATGCTGGTGAATTCACGTCGGGGACGTTTGATGATTATTGCATGTCTTTAGGGATTGATGTTGAACATCCCGTTGCACATGTCCATACCCAGAATGGTTTAGCAGAATCGTTTATTAAACGTATACAGATAATTGCACGTACATTACTAATGCAATCACAATTACCTATTTTTTTCTTGGGGACATGCTGTATTACATGTTGCATCTTTGATTCGGTTGAGGCCTAGTGCATATCACCGATATTCTCCTGTGCAACTTGCATGTGGTCATGAACCTGATATATCCCATTTGAGAACCTTTGGTTGTGCTATGCAAGTGCCTATTGCGCCTCCTAAACGCACAAAAATGAGACCCCAACGGCGATTGGGAGTTTATGTTGGTTTTGATTCACCATCGATAATCAGGTATTTGGAACCCTTGACGGGTGACATGTTTACTGCAAGGTTTGCAGACTGTCATTTTGATGAGACATTATTTACACCTTTAGGTGAGAAGAATGAGCCTCTTAAAGTAAGGCATGAACTCTCTTGGAGAGTAAATTCTTTGTCTCATCTTGACCCACGCACATCACAGTGTGAGATAGAAGTACAAAGGATACTTCATTTGCAAAATATTGCAAATCATATGCTTGATGCATTTGCAGACACATCAAAGATGACAAAATCTTATATATATGCTATCAATGTACCAGCTAAAATTAAGATCACTGGTGATACTGCAAAGGCAACTATCGATTCCTCTAGTACACGCCTGAAGCGTGGAAGACCAGTTGGATCAAAAGACATTGTTCCTCGGAAGCGGAAATGTCAGACGAATAGAGGGGATGAGAAAGCCTTATTACCATAGGTGGTTCTAGAAGAACTACCAGAGCCGGTTCCAGAAGAACCAATCGTTCCGGAAATGCCGGAAGGCTCTAATACTCTTGATGAATTGCGAGAGCAAAGAAATGAGGAAATTCATATGAATTACTCACACATAAAAGAAACTTGGGATCAACAATTAGTTATTATTGATGAAGTCTTTGCGTTTGCGGTGGCCAATGAGATAATCAATGAATTTGATTTTGAGCCCCGAAGCATCGACGAATGTCGTCACAGAGATGACTGGCCTATGTGGGAAGAAGCAATTAAAGCAGAATTGGCTTCATTGGCGAAATGCCAAGTCTTTGGGCCCGTTTCTAAAACACCAGAGGGTATTAAACCTGTTGGTTACAAGTGGGTGTTTACAAGGAAATGAAATGAGAAAAATGAAGTCGCCCGATATAAGGCTAGACTTGTGGCCCAAGGATTCTCTCAACGACCAAGAGTCGATTTTGATGAGACATATTCCCCAATGATGGACATGATCACTTTCAGATATTTGATCAGCCTATCAGTCTCTGAAGGACTTGATATGTGCATGATAGACGTTGTTACTGCTTACTTGTATGGTACTTTGGACACTGATATCTATATGAAACTCCCCGATGGGTTGAGATTGCCTGAAGCAATGATAGATATCCCCAGAGATCTGTGTTCAATAAAGTTACAGAAGTCTCTGTATAGACTAAAACAATCTGGGAGAATGTGGTACAATCGTCTTAGCGAGTACCTTATTAAAGAAGGTTATAAGAATAACATCATATGTCCATATGTATTCATAAAGAAAACAAACTATGGGTTTGTTATTGTAGCAGTATACGTCGATGATATGAATCTGATTGGGACTGCAGAAGAGATTCTCAAAACTGCATAATATTTGAAAAAAGAATTTGAAATGAAAGATTTGGGGAAGACAAGACATTGTCTCGGCCTGCAGCTCGAGCATCTGTCTGATGGTATTTTGATCCATCAATCTGCATATGTTGAGAAGCTCCTTAAACGCTTTAGCATGGATAATGCTCATCCACTCAGTATTCCAATGATCGTACGATCTTTGGATCCTAAAAGAGATTCATTCCGTCCCAAGGAAGTTGATGAAGAGATACTTGGTCCTGAAGTACCATATCTAAATGCTATTGGGGCTTTGTTATATTTGGCACAATGTACGCGACCTGATATAGCGTTCGCAGTAAATGTACTTGCCAGGCTCAGTTCAGAACCCACTCGACGACATTGGAATGGTATCAAGCACATACTTCGTTATTTGAGTGGTACTAAAGATTTGGGACTTTTGTATTCTAAGTCTAGGGGGAGCATTGGCTTGGTTGGATATGCAGATGTAGGATATTTATCATATCCCCATAAAGCTCGCTCCCAGACGGGATATGTATTTACCTGTAATGAGACGACCATTTCCTGGCGCTCAACGAAGCAGACTTTGGTTGCGACGTCGTCCAATCATTCAGAAATTCTTGCATTACATGAAGCTAGCCAAGAATGTGTGTTCCTCCGATCAGTTATTCAGCATATACATAGCTCAATCGGCATTCCTCTGGAAAATTCTCCTTTCACAATATATGAGGATAATGCAGCTTTTGCTCAGATCAGAGGAGGCTATATCAAAGGGGATAGGATCAAACACGTCTCTCCGAAATTCTTTTATACTCATGAACTCCAGAAGAGTCGTGAGAAAGATGTCAAGAAGATTCAGTCCAGTGAAAATCTTGCCGACTTATTTACTAAGGCCTTACCGACATCTACTTTTGAGAAGCTAGTTTCCAAAATCGGGATGCGTCGACTTAACCAGCAATCAAAGTGATCCCTTCTGTCATCAGGGGGAGTGACGATTAGGGGGAGCAAGAATGGTGTGCTGCACTCTTTTTCCCTTATCCAAGTTTTGTCCCACAGGGTTTTCTTGGAAAGGTTTTTAATGAGGCAGCATCAAGCACAACTTCATACACATTTGTGTGTTGCAACTTTCTTTCACAGGTTTTTTCCCATCGGGTTTTTCTTGAGGAGATTTTGAAGCAGCTTGAAGCACATCCAATATTATATTATTTTATGAATGGTGATGTCCAAAGGGGAGTGTTGTAAATATGGTGGCCACCCACCATCATAAATGGTGAGGCCCCATACATCATTTCAAGAGCAAAATTTAAGGGACATGTTTCATGGATCATGTCTCTATTTTCTACTATAAATTTAACCTATCCCCTTCATGTAAAAGACAATGAATCTGAGAACAAAATTTCAGATCTTTCTCTCTATTCTTGTTCTTGTTCTCATAGCTTGTGGTTGAATTCTTTTTGCTATTGTCTTTGTATAATTTACAACAAAGCTTTTGATTTTTAGATTTGATATTTTTCTTGAACTTGTACGAGATAAAATCATGGATTTACTAGTTGGTTGTTTGTGGTTTGGAAACAAGTGGTTTACAAAATCAATGTTTTGTATACTGAATGTGGGATGTGTTGAATGGTTTAAAGATTTTGTTAGTTATTTCTCGGACTGGAATGGTTGCCAAGAACTGAAAATATAATTTTCCGTACAAATTTGGGAATGATTTCAATTGACTGAATTAATTAAAGGAAAGGAAAAAAAATAAAAACTAAGAAATTTATAAATTTATAATTTTAGTGAATACAAATTTAAAAAAATGAATTTCTGAAGAAAAAAAATCTAAAATTTGTAAATAAAGATTTGGAATTAAAAACAGAAAATTATAACAATGTAAAAAAAGAAAAGATTATAGAGAGGAAAAAAATAATAAAAAAGAATTAAAAACAGAATTATGACAGGTTGTGTAATAAAGAAGGGTAGTTGAGGGTATTTTGGTCTTTTTATACTTTACTGTTACAATCTAACTAACGGAAGGGATTTTGAGTTACAACTCGTAACTTCAGGGTATGCATCAGTTAACTTTAAACTTCAGGGTAATCATCGGTTAAACGTGTCAACTTCAGGATATACATTATAGTTTACCCTAAATACAAGTAATTATACAAACTATCATCCATACCCTATACCTCTTTGGTATTATGACTAGTATGGTCATGTCACTATTTGGATTACGAGTCAAAAATACCAAAAAGGTATAAGGTTTTTTTGCCTCTTGTGCAGTTTTTCTTTTTTGCTTCTTTCCATGATAGTTAAGGTTTTTAATGTCCTACCTTCTTTTATGACGAGTAAAGTTTTGGAGGTTGGAGGTTCAAGCACTCGACGTCTTATGGCAGCTAGAGTTTCTAGTGTTCTGCCTTCCCTTATGGTGACTAGGGGTTCAAGTATTTTGTCTCCTCTTATGACGGCTAGGTCTTCATGGAAAGCGGCGATGCAAAGTTAAGGCCTTCTGAACCCGGGCTGATTATCAAAGTGATGTGGTTGGAATCTGATCCAATCTGGTCCCTGACTAGATAATGGACAACAAGAAACTATGACATCGAGTGGAAGGCGAGGGGACTTCTATAGGAAATGAGTCTCCAACATCGGGTAGGGTGGAATTTGGGATGTCTCTACCCAACCCTAAAAGGATAGGGTCTTCCCTTACGGACACACAACACTGGTGTCTCTACCCACACATGAATACGGACTTCTTTGTAAGCCTGCGAACCAACCATAGGACAAGTCAGGAAGATGATGTGCATTAGATGTTTTGTTTGGAGGAAGGGTTATCTCTGGCCATAAGGTAGTTGTTCAACTCTGGAAAATCCCAATAACATTATCTCGAGATACCAACAGTTTTATGGTGATTACCCAGTTGGTAAGCCCATCGCCAACCAATTATTGGTTATTCGTTTCTATTATTACAGGTTCTCTTGAATGTTGGTTTGTAAGACGGATCATCACCGTACAGATCGTTATTTTCAGTCTTCCCATTTGAATAAAAATATTACTACCATTCAAAAAAAATACATAATCATATACCATCTTTTTCACGTGGGTAAAAAAAGTATCCAACCAAAAAATCGACGAGTACAAGATTGAAAATTAAAAAATTAACGGTCTTTTTATCATTCTTTTAAAGGAAAACTTATCTTATAAACAATCATTAATCACCTACTAAATTGTACCTAAGTTTGAAAATTTTGAGTTAAGCCCATATTTTCATTAAACTTGATTATTTTGATTTCAAGTTGAAATTTGTCCATGGGTCGGGGCTCGGCCCTATTGATGTGTTTTTAACCCAACCCGAAATAATTGGATTGTTCAAATCGAAACCCATCCCTGGCCCCAGGCCTATTAGGCCATCTAGAACCCGCCCGTTCAAATTATGGGGCGGGCCACTGGTTTGCACCGGTCCGACCAGAATAGATTTCAATCCTATAATTAAGAACTTCAAATTTACAACATTCACCCGACTAACACACTATTTTTCAATCACTTCTTAACGATGAAAAATGTCCTACTCTATTGAAATTTCATCACATATTTAAACATTATACCATACCGGTTGGGGTCGGGCCCCGGTTGGGATTGTTTTCTCAATCCATTGCCCGACCCAATTGTCACTGGGGCCTCTAATTGCAATCCACTACCGCCCCCGTAACCTATTGGGGGCAACGCAATAGGGTCAGGGTGGGCCGATTTAACCGGTTGGACCGAGTTCCGGGTCCATTTCAAATAGCCTAATTTTCAACTCGTTTCTTTTTAAGTTAAGTTCATTTTCTAATAAAGGTCCCTCTTATTTATTTGATTTGAAATGAAGGTGTATTGCATGTTTAAATTGTTAATAATATTTTTAAAAAATTTGGGGAAAAAAATCAAAAGTTAGTTTTTTTTTTTTGATGTTTTTGTAATCAAGAACCATATTCCCGACTTTAAAAGGATAAAAAAGGATCAAACAATTCCTTTCTCACCCCTACATCCCGTCCACTAATTATTTTATGGTCGGAATTATTAACATAAGATGTAAGCCGATGATTGTCATTGATTCATACAAAGCATCTTTATTATTGATTTTCTTCGTAATTGTATATTTTGTATGGTCATTATGTGATTTTCTATGGAGCGTCATCTCTTCCTTTTAGGGTTATTGTCTTCGTTGTTCCTGTCTTGCATCTAATGACGGTGGAGCGCCATGATTTGTACTCAAAGGGGAAGGGGTGGACGAAGAAGGCGTCCACTAGACCGGTTTAGCTCAAGAATCTAGGGCAAGGAGCAGCATCACCCAATGTGATAGTGTTGTAGCGCACCGTAGTGGCTGGTGCGAGTTGGGTCCGACAAGGCTTGGCTAAAAAGCAAGGGCGTTAGGGCGTCGAAGCTTGACGGTGGGCAGAAACGGCTCAAGTCGATGGCATAGGAGCTTGGACCGTGCCTAGTACGAGTATCAAAGTTACTGAATGGATGGCGGTGGGGGATCTTTCAACTTCCATCGGGGCCGGCTTGGAGCAGATTCATTGGTGTGGGGCCAGTGACGTCCATTGGTCGGTGTATCGTTTCACAATTGTTGTTCGGATGGTTGTAGGGTGCATAGGTAATGTAGGCATCTGGTTCTCGGTCAGCGGCGGGGTACACCTTTCTGGCGTTAGTGCTCTTACGATCTTTAATCTGATACAAATTATGGGTATTGACCCAAAGGAGCCTGTCGGGTCCAATGGAGTGAAAAGCCAAACTAGGGAGAGGTGTTACACGCCCTCGCCTCTCCCAATGAGCGGCGTAAGAACCGGTGAGGGGTTTGTAGGTATCACCATCTCAACGATCGTAGGGTGACAGAAGTTTCAGCAAGTACCGGTACAGTACTTCTCTATTATCTCAGGAGCTAACATTCTCGCGTTCTAGAGCCCTATGTTATCATTTGGGTGAGGGTGACGCACGTCTGATCCTCAAGTGAGTACTTAGTTTTTCATGGCGCCACATATCCGAAAATGGGCCCGCTCTTTCCTACCTCATCGTCGGTCGCTATCACAATATTTTTCTCCCGACGTCCCTAAAGTATTTCGGACAATGGGTACTTTTTTTACTTCTTGTTTTGTCCCGCGTTATATAGACTTCTCAATTATGTCTTTTATGTTGTAATTGGTATACATATATTCTGATTGATCCAATTTAGGTTAGGGTTTTCAGACTGTTATTTTTATCAATTTATTTGTTATCAGTTGAATTTTTATTCTTAATTTTTAAGAACGAAATGTGCATATTTTATTAAATTATAATAAAAGAGTCATTACAATGGCCAAACTTCAGAAGGTCTTTGTCCATAAAACTTTTTGACATAATGACCGTTGTTAAAAAACATAAAAGTTGAGTGAAACTGAAGTACAAAAACTGACGAGGACCGCTCAAAGTAGTGGTTAAACGTTGCTTGATTTTTTGACGAGGACTTATATCGTCTTGAGGAGGGCGACGAAACTTGAACTCGGTAGTTTTAACAGAAAGAAAACGACGATGATAGATGTGATTCAGAGATCTCTCTCGATAAACGTGTCTCTTTACATCAAATAAGAATATTTAAAAAATCACGAAAATCTCTTTTTATCCCTTTTTATGAAAATCATTATTGGGTTTTTTTACATTTCATTTGACACATCTCGATAGAGTCGGAGAGGAACATTCTCTCTGTAAACCCCATTTCTTCTTTCTTCTTCGATTCTCTTGCGTGGTTTGCAATCGACCCTCCGATGGCGAACAGTAACCTCCCTCGCAGAATCATCAAGGTCAGGCCCGATCTTTTCTCCTCTATCCTCTTCTCTCTGTATCTCAGATACCCATGTTTGTTTCCCGAGAAAATTGAGGGAAACAATTGTTTGTTCTTCGAACCCTTCGGGTTTTGTTGTTAGTAATTACTGGGTTTTATTCGTTGATAGTGAACTTTCCTTTGCAGAGCTTCAAGCTCAATTCTTTTGTGCCTGAAATTCTCTTATATTGAACCAAATACAGAGAGAGAAATAAACAGCAATTTTTAAGAATCTGTTGTAGTTCAATCCCGTTTTTGTTAGCTTGAGTTCAACTTTTTTGTTCAAATTTTATAGTAATTGAGCCGAAACCAAACGATAATGAAGTGAAATTTGAATACTTTAAGGTTTTCATTTCCTATACTTTTTTTATTATGATGTTTTGCTTGTTGGGTGTTATTTGATAATGTGATTGAACAGGAAACTCAGCGGCTGCTCAGCGAACCAGGTAAATTCTGATCTCCTTGTTTATTATGGTGATAGAGCTACAGATCATGTTGTGCAAAAAAGGGGAAATTGCAACTTGTGGTGAACTATGCACGTTTTGCAAATACTATTGGTGAACTCGTTTTTGCAAATGGCATCCCCCAACTATTTTCCTATACAAATCCACCAGGGTAGTTAATGTTTTTGCAAAAAGTCAAAAGTAACCATGCAAGTGTATACATAAGGGTTCCAAATTGCAAAATGCGTATAATGTAAAAGGAAAAACTGTCATTTCCAAAAACATTAAGTCATGTGACTAATTTCCATTAAAGATAACGGATTTGCAGACGAAAATAGTTAGGGATGTTTTTTTGCAAGAAAAAAAGAGTAGTTCACCAATAGTATTTGCAAAGTGCGCATAGTTCAGGGCAAGTTCTTGTTCTTGCAACTATTCCAGAAAAAAATTCGAAATCATTTTGATCCTGAGCCTTATATCTGCATGCAAGTGTGCTTGTTGATTGATAATTTTTACTCTACAGCACCTGGAATCAGTGCCTCTCCTTCGGAAGACAACATGAGGTATTTTAATGTGATGATCCTTGGTCCAACACAGTCACCTTATGAAGGTAATTACATATCTATAATACCATGTAAACTATCAAAGAAGAGGGCTACAAGTTGCAAAAAAGTGAATACCTCAGGGTGCTTTTTCGCAATTATCCCTTTGAAGAATGCCACTTGCTTGGAAATCGAAGCTTTTCATTCTAATATGTTCTTTTTCTCTTGGTTGTAACACCAGGAGGCGTTTTCAAGTTGGAACTCTTCTTGCCCGAAGAATATCCCATGGCTGCTCCTAAGGTACTAAAGTTTGGCTTTATGCATTCGCAAGCTCCTCTATCATTGAGGATTTTGCTTGAACGTATAGTCATTGATTGCAACGGTTTGTGAAAAAGAATTTGATTTTTATAATATATTTATTTTCCCATTTTTCCTAACAGGTTCGGTTTCTCACCAAAATTTATCATCCTAACATTGATAAGGTAAGCTATTCCTGCTCTTTTTTATTTATCATATTAGGTTTTGATTATTCTAGTTTGTCTCTTATACAATAAAACTCCCTAATACAGCTCGGGAGGATATGCCTTGATATTCTTAAAGACAAATGGAGTCCCGCTCTGCAGATACGGACTGTCCTTTTGAGGTAGGAAGCTCTTATAATTGGTTAATATTGTGGCACTTGTAAATGTATATGCAAGTTATAATAGGGACAATGGATATTTGTAAAAAAAGTACCTTGAGGTATTCATGTTTTGCAATTTGTAGCTCTCTTCTTCGATAATTGCAAAAAAGTGCCCTAACTTGTCTTCTTGTCGCATTTTGTATAAATTTGTTTCAAAACAACACTTCATTGAAATTTTAATAATAATAAATGAAGGAAAAAAATCCAATTTTTCCTATCCTGTAAATTTCTTACTCTTTGTACGGTACAAAGCAATTAAAAACTAAATTGTATATCAAAGAAAGGGATATGAAAATTTGGATTTTTGTTATTATTTTTTAAAAACTAAATTGTAAGGGTAATATTGTCATTTTTATGCAAATTGCAATTAAAAAAACAAGCTCAGGGTACTTTTCTGCATATATCAAAGAAGAGGACTATAATGGCTGAAAAAAATTAAAAGTCAGTATAGTCAAGCAAGAAAGGTGACTAGCTTAATGCAATTTTCTGAAATTATCCCAATTATATATTATCCTTGGCTAATATCAATTTATGGGACAAGAAATTAAATGAACAATTCATTTATTTCTGTTATACAGTGACTTTTTTCTCCATATCTATTTTCCCCTATCTTGTGAAACTCGTTATGTGGACAATGCTTAAACCGCCAAGCATATTTCAAAGGCTTATGATGTTGAGTTATCTTTTGTTAGCATTCAAGCACTACTTAGCGCTCCAAACCCTGATGATCCGCTCTCGGAGAACATTGCTAAGCATTGGAAATCGAACGAGGCTGAAGCTGTTGAAACGGGTAAGCATTGTGGTCGTTGTATTGGTCAAACAATAATTTAGTTTTGCCCATTTGGGTTGGCTTGGTGGTCTTAGAGCTCTCTCACCTCCTTAAGGATGTCAGAGGTTCGAATCTACTGGGATTATCCTCTTTCTTGCTGATAAAAAAAACAATAATTTATTGTGTATCGAACATTGCAGCAAAGGAATGGACCCGTTTATACGCAAGTGGCGCGTGACGACGACATTGTGGAGATTTATTGCCTCACAAGTAACAATCTATGCTATTCACTCTGGATTTAAAAAAGAAATTTGGAAAAGAAGAGAAAAGGTAGTGTTCGAACGACTAGAGTTCTAATAATTACGTTATCGTGCTATTTTACTGTCTGAATAATGAACTCGTATGACGTTGTCGGCTGAGATACGCTCTCCTCCATATCGTTTCTTGCTCGTTACTCATCGCTACATATTGAATGGGCATTCGTATGATATTATGTTGAAGGTTTCTGAAAGAGACACTCTCAACTTCGTTGTAGCTCTATCTTTGTGAGGATAAAAAGGTGTGCAATAATAGCACAAAAAGTTGAGGACTTTGATTCCTTTAATATACACCATATGAATCCATAACTGCTTTGGAGGCTTTTCATTGTATTTTTCCTTGTTTTGGTGCTTTTGGCTATTCCTCACATTATAGAGCAGTGCAAATGAAGTTTGGGAACCGGCTCACCGGTTTTACCCTTGATACGGGTTCATCAGTTTTACCGTTAACACAGCCTCACCCGGATAACATGCATGGTTTGCGCATTGGGTCATGGATTCAGAAAGTGTAATCTGCAAACGAATGGTCTAGGCCGGGTTGAATTATAAACCGGCTCGTTTGAGTAAAACTCTACTTTCTGTCACTCTGACACTTAAATCTTTAACTTTCTGTCACTCTGACAAACTTAAATCTTTAACTCCTGTCAGAGTATTTTCGATTCTAAATCTACAAAATAATGTTTATAATTGAATTGGAACGGGCTTAAACTACCCGTTTAACTATGTGGAGTATGGTTTTTGTTTCATAGATCCAGAACTTTACTTTTGGATGGGACGGTTAAAATTTTAATCCGGTTGGGGAACCGGACCAGACCTGACGACCTAAACCATTCAAAAAATCGAAATTATAAGGCTCTTTTCTTCATTATCAGTGTGGGTGATGGTGCATTTTCCACCCCATGAAATTGTGTTCATGTTCTATTACATTAGTTCTTAATTTTCGAACGACATTTCACAACCTTTGCAAAACTTCCTGTGATTACGGTAGGATTAGTTGACTAATTAGTAGTAGCCGTTGGAAATTAAAATAAAGTAGCAACCGAAGCAACAAAAACTAAGGTAACGTATTCAAACGTAAGCAGTTGTATTTGTTAACCCACTAAATCATGTAACGTAAAGCCCAAGTTTAATGTGAAGTTCTCAGTTGAAACCGAACTAAACTCCAAGTCTCTAAATGGGACTCAAAAGTGACCGTTACAGAATCAACTTTGTCGGCAGAGACCACACCGACACGGCTTCCAAGGACGAGAGTTATCAATAGCATGTACATATACGACCAGTCTTGTGAGCCCAAACCCAACGGCTATATTCTCTGGTCGGTTACCTGAGCCACACGGAAGCAGTGACAGGCCAGAGGTACGGACCGACACATGAATCCGCCCCTCTTTCAGGCCTTTCAATTCAACCACACATAATAGGTATAATAAATATTTGTCACATAATCAGAATATATGGACAGAGTTAATAGTGATTTTATTTTTATTTCAATCCTAACATGTTAAATTAAACTCGATAATGTTGCAAATCGGTTACGGATCTTCTTGAAACATATAATTATTTTTTAAAATATTTAATATACATGCCATTTGTTCATTGGAAGCAAGAAAGGGACGAGACGATATATCGAGCCTTGAAAAGTCACTTAGGTTGATCACCCCTTCGCCATATGTTAATTGTTGTCACAAATGAATCATTTGATAAATGCAGAAGTCACCATTGATGTTTATAAAATTAGAATTATCATCTCATGTAATTGCACATTTGTTTTTCTTTTTACAATTATGACAGTTACTCATACCTCTGGTTTATATAATATTCATATAATTATCACGCGTTTGTGTTTAAACGATTCGTATCCTAAAAAAAATGTTTGTACTATTAATATTAGGGATGACTCTGGTTCCTAACCTCTTTCAACGTTTCGTTTTAACGTCCTAACCCAGACCAACGTTTCGTTACAGTTCTATACACGAAAGGTTGAAACTTTTACAAAACCTGATACGAACGATTCAAATTAACGATTTCGTTAACATAGGAAGTGAAAAGTCGAAACTACAATTCCATTCACGTTAACCTTTCAGCTCCTCTTTCCAAAAATAATGCATTATTTTGAAATTCAGTGTTGAAAAATTGTTGGATATGTATACTAAGTGTTCTAATTGCATGTTTAACGGGCATGGGGAGCTGAAAGGTTAACGTGAATGGAGTTGTAGTTTTGACTTTTCACTTCCTATGTTAACGAAATCGTTAATTTGAACGGTTCATATCAGGTTTTGTAAAAGTTCCAACCTTTCGTGTATGGAATTGTAACGAAATGTTGGTCTGGGTTAGGACGTCAAAACGAAACGTTCAAGAACGTAATGACCCAGAGTTTTCCCTTAATATTATAAATACCAATAAAATTCTAGACGGATGTAGAGAATAGCATTCGTTTCTTCAACTCGTGGTATGTAAACCCGAATCAAATTACACAACTCAAGAGAATGTAAACTAGGGAAGAAGAAATGGTATTTTGTGGAGGTTATAGAAACGGCTACAGCCTACAAGAATCTATAAACCAAACAACCTTAAACACAACGAACCACATTATCTACAATTTAAAAGTTTTAAATCTTCATAAAACTAATTAAATGTTAAGGTTTTGAAAAGACAATACTGTCCTTTCCTTTGATGATTGTTCGCGAAAAGTCAGGGAGGGCTGCTTTGGTTTCACATTAATTACGTTCACAGAAGCTTAAAAAGCTTCTTTGTCTTCTTTACAAACAACAAAAGTATTGGTTCTCTTCCCGTTTTACCCCTGGTCAATCCACGTATTTACCATCTATTCAATGCAACGGCACCGACTCATCGGCGCACGTTAGCACCGGCCTTCTGGAGAGACACTGTGCCTTAAATGCTCACATGTGAATAATAATAATAATACCCCTAAATGTCTATGGAGGACTCATCCTTCACTTTCATTACCTCCATTTATTGTGTGCTCTTGCTCTCGTCTGTTTATAGTTTGACTTTATCTGGTGATCGTGATTTAAATTCTATAAATGTAATAATTAAATCATTTGAATTGAATATTGATCTGACTAGTCAAGACGAATAACACCTCAAAAAAACATGTGGTGATCGAATTTTAACAGATGATTAGAGAGATCAGGAATTGTTGATGGAGAAAAGCAGAACTCAAATCCGATAGACGATGAATTTAGGGGTAATTACGGAAAAATGATGCTCATCTACGTGACCCGGAAGAGAAAATAAAAATCTTGCAACTTGTACCGATACCCTTTCATATTTTTGCACTGTTTATCACAGAACTAATAAAACCGACTAAAAGACTTACTTACTCTTTATTCCTTTGATTAGTCACAGACACAAAATGCCATACTTGAGGGACATTTTTCGAAAACGTCATTTTTAATATACAACTATAAATGGTATAAATCTGTTACTTAGTGCAAGAGTTTTTCCTTCAATGACACATTGTTAAAATCTCAAACATGAGGGACATTTTCTACAATTATCTCATAAATCTACATGAAGAAAGATCAATAACAAGGCAGATTGAAATGGGAATCATTTTATTGATGAAATGGATTGAGAAACAAAGGAACACAACAAATATGTGTAATAACAACATATTCTTCTCAATCTCAATCTCTCTCCCACATGGCCTCCAATGCTTTGTATATATCATCACACATATATACATTTTACACATCTCATCCTCTTCCTACCAAGCCAGCCAAGCCTCTCTCTCCCTCTCCCTCTCCCTCTCTAACATATAGCTAAAATGGCAATTCAAGAAAATTGTACAAACTTCTGAACTGTTCCTTCCTTCAGGACATCTTAGGTTGTTAAAAGGAAAAAAACAAAAATTAAGGAAAAAAAGAACGGGTAAGGGGGAAGAAAACCCAGAGAGCAATGAGGAATGAATGAATAAATTGGAACTGCAAAATGGAACTAAGCTTAGCTATTCCCTCTGGGTCTCTGTTCGTTTTTCTCTGGCTTCGGCTTCTAATTATTATGTCACATGTATCGGCTCAGAATCATCGTTTCGGGTTCAGGTTTGGGCAATGTAGGAACAGCAGAGAAGCACAGGTAGTAGAGAAGAGTAGAGTAGAGTTTACACGTTCATGGAGATGATCTTAAAGGCTGTAGTGCTTCACCGAGTACTCCAACACTTCACGGCTTGGGCATATGATCTCCTTCACTCGCCCGCCGTTTTTGTATATCTTGAACGTTGGTACAATTCTCACATTCTCCGCATTTGCCACTCCCCGGCATTCCTCAACATCCACCTTCATTACAAAGAATTTGATCAGCAAGAAAGCGGGAAATCCTACTCTAACCCAGGTGGACAATAACCCGGTACTTATCATACCTAGTCTAGTTATAGGTTATGAGGCGTAGGTACGATGATGAAGTTTAGGTAATGTACCTTGAGAAAATTTATGGATGGATATCGAGTGCATAACGTGTCAACAAATGGAGATATCTGCTTGCATTGTGAGTTTGAGGCTGCTTGGAAATGAACTACAGAGACACCTGCATTGTGATTTAATGTTACCAACTTTGATATATCGAAAGGACGGTGATTAAGAGATATGAGCATGGATGCTTTTAAGGCTGAGCCTTACCTGGAAAAGATATAGCGGCTCTGAACTGCTCAATACCCGAAACTTGCTCCACTTCACCACCAAATTTCATGTTATGCACTTCCTCTCCACGAGACTTCTTCAATGCAACTTGGGCGTGGAATAGGGCTTCGGCGACTCCATTGTCATCGGGAAGCTCCCTTCTTAAAACTTCATAATCTCTTACAGCATCGGCCCACTTCTCCATCTGCAAAATGTTGATGAAAAATTGAAGGATCTTACCATGTTTTTTATCAGCACGGGGAATCCTACTCTAGCCTGGTCTAATTCCTAACCTAACCTTTTACCCACACCCGATCCCAAGCAGATGTACCCACTGGAATTTGAGCTCTTTTACCACCACGCCAACCCAAGTGGGCATGATCCCACATATTGTTAATCATTAGGAGAGGATGAGTTTAAAGGAATGTACTTTACCTTGTTGCTGGAGGCAGCCCTTCGAAGGAGGGCTTTTGTGTAATTGGGTTGGAAGCGAAGGGCTTGATTGCAATCATCCACCGATCGCTCCCAAAGCCCGAGCTTGTACCAACAAGCTGCCCTGTTGCAGTACAGAACAGAATTGGAAGGGTCGAGCTTGAGGCCTTCCCCGTAAGCAGAACAAGCTTCGGTGAACCTTTCGGATTTGAAGAGATCATTGCCACGGGAACGAGCTCTAGCAACCAACCTCACATTACTCAACAGAGCTGCAACTTCGGCATTTCTCGGATCAATCTGCCCAGATTTCTCAGCTGCTGTAACTGCATTATCAAACCTGCAAGACATCGAATGTCTATTCTCACTTTCCTTGATAACTTGTGAAACATCTTCACCAGAAACGTAGAGCTATACTCATGTTCTCACCTTCCCAATGCCATCTCAATCTGGGATCGAACAAAGAGAGGGTAGGCCTCAGCAAGCATCCCAAAGAACCTAGTCTGAACACAGGAGCCGACCCACGGCTCTACCTTGGGAGTGCTTGTGAGGATTTCTTCGGCGTCCTTGAGCTGATGGAGCTTGAGGAGGGCCTCTGCTCTACACATAAAGAGCTGTAAAATTGGTTTGAACCCGGTTCAGCCATTCGTTAATCAGAGCTTTAATACTAACCAAGCGTGATAATGATATTGAAATATGGGAATCACCTGTAAACAAGAGTCAGCACCAGAAACAATGGTGGCATCACATTCCCTTAATGCACTCTTCCAGTCACAGATCCTCCGTGCATCGGAGCATTTAATCAGATGCTTCTCTACAGCCTGCAACTTCTGCAACTCAGCCGGATCCGGCTGCTGCCCTGGAAAATAAAGGTGCTTCCTTGCATTCTCGATCTGTCCCAACCTGTTCAAACATCAAAGTTAATTTTGGCCAACCAGTCTAATGCACTCAAAGCCTCCAAAAGACTTGATTTTTATTAACCCAAGTGCTAGAAATTAGCAAAAACACTGAAATAGATGTTGTTTTTGTTGGTTCTCGAATGTAGAAAGAATCGCAAGTCTATCAGTCAATAGAGAGGTTCAAGTGATGAACTCAAGCTGAAGAAAACAACTCCAATAACAAATACACAATTTGAATCTCTAAGAACCCAATAGCCATTATTAGATGATGCACATTTCAAAACAAGTAGAGATTGAATCCTCATCACAACACAAAGCACTAGATCTGAAAACACTATAGCACACCATCAATGTTGATATTGCAGATCAAAGTAGCAACAAAACTATGAAAAATTCAATAAAACTCCTCCGAATTTACCTAATAAGAAGTGATGCCAACCGCTGATGAGCCCTGCAATAATTGGGATCCAACCTCACAGCCTCTTCACACTCCCTGACGGCCTCTGCCAACCGGCCAAGACCCATCAGAGCGGCGGCCCTGTTGCTCCGGTAAGCGGCGTTTGAAGGAGATAATGCAATTGCTCGATCGTACAGGCTCAAAGCCTCCCCAAAATGTCCTCTTCTGTACTGTTCATTTCCTACCATTTTCACTTCCTCTGGATCTATGCTTGATATTGCCCTCTTCACTGAATCTCCGCCGGTGCTGATGCCGGCACTGGCTCTTAAACTCGTGCCGCCGGCGACCTCTCCGCCGGAGGTCTTGGTTGCTACACCGCCCCGCATTATGCTTCCGTGGCCGTAATGCCCCATCCCGGACCCCAACACGTCGCTTCTGGAGCTCCGGCTCGTAGCCATACCCGTTTTCAGAATCTTGCCGGAAGGGCAAATATTCCCCGTCGGGAGATTCATCGCCGGAGAAGTGGCGGTGGAGCTCTGACCCGTGTGAATCGACGACGGGAGGGAGCTCTGACCCGTGTGAATCGACGACCCGTGTGAATCGGATCTGGCGTGGCCCGGCTTGAAGTTCCTTGTGTTCCCGGCCGATCCGGCGGTGGGGCTGCTCTCGCTGGAGCCGGAGAGCTCGCCGGAGTGATTGTTAGGGCCGGGATCGGACCTCCGCCCGACCGCGGTCTGACCAGTTCGGGCGGAAACGGATCCGGACGAACTGGAGCTACTGCTCGTCGCCGGTGCGCTCCGCCGTGGCCGCAGCGGCGATACAGGCGAGCCCAGATCGAGCTCCCTGAAATCAGGCTTATCCACTTCGCATCTCATCGAGTCCCGGAATCGATCACCGAGCATCTCTAGCCCTAGCTCCGAAATGGGTTTCCCAGAATGCGACATTTTCTCTCTCTTTCTCAGTAACCAAACAGAAAAAACACAGACAAAGAAAAAAGGGCAGGGCTCGGTTCTTCCCCAAATTTCCCCTCTCCCTCTCCCTCTCTCTCTATCTCCCTCAACAGACCCACCTCCACTAAAATCGAAAATACACAACCTTTCGATTCGTCGGAGCTGTATCAGCAATGTCTATCGATGAAACCGCAACGACAAGGCCACCATGAACATGTATGGAGACAGAAACACAAACCCAGAAGCGGCCTTGAAGAAGCAGACATGAATGGATAGAGAGAGAGACAAAGGCAAGAGAAGAGGAGAGGAGAGAGAAAGAGATGGGGATCTCGTGATTTATAAAAGGAAGAAGCAAAGAATGAATGTGAGAGTGTTGAAGGTGAGAGAAAGTTTGGTTTTTTCAGAGAGAGAAGAGAAAAGGAAGGAGAAGAAGAAGCAGAAGAAAAAAAGAGAGCTTTTTATTTCTAATTTTTCATTTTTTTTTTCTCTCTCTACACTCACTTTGCTATTCATTTTCTCTCTCCTTTTTAATAATAATTTAACACTGATAATTCACATCAATGGCATTTATTTTCCTTTCAAGGTTTTAGAGCTTGACCACTCTCATTTCATGGAATTTGAGTTGCACTCACTCTAAAATGAGTCCAAGACTACAAAACAAATTACAAAGCTCTTTTTACTTAGCTTGAAATCTCTACTGTCTCTTTTATTTATTATTATTTTAAAAACCTTATCTTCTAAATTTAAACTCTATGCAACTAATTGGGTAAATGTAATTCCAAGATATACCTAAAAGATACATAAAAATTGTAAAAAAGCATCTTAATACTTTATAGCAAGAATCTAGAATTTAATGACAAGGAAATTACATCTACCTAGAAAACGAGTAATATGCTAAGTATTGGTCACTTACCCAAAACATATATTTTTGCCCAGTCTCTTATGCATCTGATCCATATTTTGAGATTATTTGCAAGTGTTTTAAATAGTAAGTAATGTTTTTAAGATGATTAAGATTATAATTCACTATTACCATTTTTGTTTAACTTGAGATAAAATGAATATATTTTCTAATATAAAATAATATGTTTCTAACTTAAATTAATTATACTTTGACCATAAATTCATATCCTATTACATAAATCATGGTATCTGAGCTAAAAAATATTGTATTTATATAATTTAAAACATAATTCATGTTAAAAATTTTTATTATTTTCACTATTTATTGAAAAAATTGTCATGCATTCTGTATTTTAAATTTAATCACTTAAGTTAAATTTTAATATTTAGTTCTGTGTGTAAAAGTAGGGGTGGGCAAAAAAACTGAAATCGCTAAAACCAACCACCACCAACCGGAAACCACACCGGAAAATCCAAAACCGGAAAATTAACGGTTGGTTGCGGGTTCTGGACGATCGAACCGGAAAGTTAACGGTTGGTTGTCGGTTCTTGAAACGTCAAACCATCGGTTAACCAACCAAACCGGTAATGTTCATCATATACATGTGACTTCATAATAATCATTAATTTGATATAGATGAATGGCCCATGAGCACTGTTTTGTGTCACACGAATTGTTAACATAAAACACGATAACTTATATGTAATTTTGTTTTTGTTTTGGAGAATGTAGTAATATGTTTTGGCTTGAAATAGAAATATATGTATGGTTATTGGTATCTAAATTTGTATTTACATGTAATAAAGTGGTTGGTTGGTTAAAACTATTAATCAACCGGTCAGTGAACTAGTGTAAAACATTGATTTTTAGGTTTAGACTGATTCCAAGATATATCAAACTGACAATATCGGGTTGGGTTCGTAAAGGAATCCAGCCAACGCCCACCCCTAGGTAAAAGTGAGAGGCGAGGAAAAATAACATGATGACGCGCTCTAACAGAGCGTGAGCACGGCACTAAAATTCAGTCGAAAGAGGACTGAAAATTGTTGCGCAGGATAAGTTCCCCCCTTCTCCGGCTCACATTAGCACCCATCCTCACCCAAAAACACACTTCCCGTCCACGTGTCTCATAACTATCCTATGCAGCCCCACCACTGTGGACCCCACGACAGACACAGCGAGCATCGAAATCAACAATGAAGGGAAAAGTGACGTCAGCGAACGTCGATCTGAAGACACACTTGTTCCGGTCGAAGATGTGAGCGGTTTACACCATAGGCTTCCATTTATTAATTTCAACCTCCAATTCAGTTCAGAATCTAAAAAAAATAAAAGAGTTAGGATATAAACTGATTTAATCATTAATTTGAAAAGTATATGTGACTGCCAAATTTATCATTGATTCATGCACTTTCTAGATTTTTTTACTGTCCTACGTAAGCCAAGCCTGGATTTATTAGACCCTTGAAATTACTGGATTACCCCTATGGTTTAGAGGAGCTCTTGACTGGTATTTTGGTAAATAGAGGACTGGAATGAAGGGTATTTTCGAAAAGATGTTATAGAGATAGCTGGACATGTGCTGTGGCAAGTGAGTGCCAGCTGGCCCCATTCAGAACCCTAGGTGCTACAGTGGCATCCAGCTAGGCAGACAACATTTCGTTATACGACTTAATGTTTGTTCTTGTTTTTGTAAAGTATGTATGCATATATTTAAATATAAACATTCATATATGTCGACGTCAAAAGGGTTATTATTTTTTTAATATAAAGATTTATTAATAAATTTTATAGACTTGTCAGCATAAAATGAACGACACAAGCGTTGTATCCATCTATCGTTTTTGGGAACTCGATAAACAACCGGTGAGATAAATAGTTCTCAAACAGGACGACACATCGCCTAAATAAACAGTAACTATCAGGTCGGTCTTCCAGATTGGGTCTCCAAAAAGATATGCCGATAGAAAGATCCGACCAGACACACCACCAAAGGTTACAACCACCTATGTCGGAGATCCGTGATTCCGAGAGAAGGGACATATAAAAAACAGACCAAGAACAAACAAACATAAACGAAAACTACAATCATGAAGTATTTGTGACTGGACACCAATGTAAGGGGCTGATATCAAAGCGTGTGGGGGGGGGCGATGCGGGCAGGTGCATGGGTATGTCCAGAAGAACACGGAAAGTAGGAGCTCCAACAAAAGATGGGATCAGATAAGGTTGTCTGGCCGGAAAAGCATGGATCAGAATCTCAGTTGGAGAAACTCGGATCACCGCTATCGGGTCAAAAAGTCGGAGGTAGGGGAGCCTTCGGTCAGTCGTGGTTGCCCTCGGGAGGTGAGGCTGGAAAGAAGGAAGGGCAATAGGGGACGGATCTAGCCGGCGTGGTCGAGACCCGAAAGGCTCGGGGCCAGAGTTAAAGTTGGCAATAGAAACGACAACAAAGCACGGGAGGACGACGAGGCTAGATGAGGAGAGCGGAAATGGGTGGAGGCGAGCAGATATGACTTTTTTGAGGTCAGATCTAAAAGTGGACGGCCAACGAATTTCCACGGCAGTGATGGGCCACTGGTAGGGGCGGAGGAACACATGCGAGTTCGAGAAGGCGCGGGCGGGGAGGGAATGTCAGGAGTAGATTCGGCCAGATCCGGTGTGTGCGTGGCTGTCCAACGACGGAAGGAGGAAGCGCCGCCAGCACATATCTCTAGATCCGGCGAGGCGCAACAGAGATCGAGCCACCGTGGAAACGTCGTTTGGAAAAACGAGGAGGAAGAGGACATTACGGAGAAGAGCAAGGCACGAATTGCCAGAAGATAGAGGCCCACCAGCAGCTCTTATGGTCGGAGCCACGGGAGCCATTGGTGGCGGTGGCGCAACTCTTGGGTTTTAGGCTTTGCACTTCACAAGAGAGAGAGTCGTTGTTTCAGAGAGAGAAAAAAGGTTGATATATCCAAACAATCAAAAAATTAATCGATACCAATTAATCGATCCGTCAAAAGGGTTACTAAGAAAAACATAATCATAAAAAGCGTATAACATTTTGGGACAACAATAAAGTAAAAATGATCTCTCAACTCATAGAGTTAGAAAAATCACTTGACAAACTGCTCGAAAGGTATCGTCAGGGCGATGTTGCGATGGCGTTCAATACTACTAGTATAACTAGTGTGGATGGGGAGATACGGAAGACTGTGCCCATTGATGGGTAATTTGTGGTGCACTGTTGGACTAATTAATCCCTCGGGGTCTAGTTGACGTCGTCCTCCCTCGAATGATAAATGAAGACCCTAAAATCGCGAAAGTACTAGCTCTCAAGATAGTAGGAGGAGACTTGTTGATACTTAGTGGAACTTCTGTCACCCTACAAACAGTGAGGCAATGGTACTCACTAACCCCTCACTGGTCCTGTCGGACCTCATTGGGAGTGGAGAGGGCGCTGAACACCCTCGCTGGTTTTCTAGTAGCTCCAACAAAATCCTATGCGCCTTCCGAATCCTAGACCTCCTACTTTCTTCGGGGACATGTCATCTAATCGACTATCGAGCAAGTCCAAACCACCATGAGGACTCGTAGCCCCTACTGACCACCTCAATGTCCTAATTTCTGCTGACAGTGACTCTTGCAAAACCAAACTAACGGTGCCGATGACACAACTTTTCCTTCGTCGTTGGTCCTCTATTGCCGGCAGGGAACGTGAGCCGGAATCAGTGGCACCTACCGCACCATCATCCCCTCCATACTTCTTTCCTCTATCGATCTCCGGACACTTGAGGCCTCCTCTTCCCAATCACCTCAATCGCCTCGAGCGCGAGGAAACTCTGCATCTACGTTGCACGTCGCTTCCAGACACTTTGAGGTCGCACCTTCCCGCCCGCGACATCTCCGAGCCACGCCCCACCCACTACATCTACAAGTCGTACCATTATCGCACAATTTGTGAGGACTCACCCAAGCTCTACCGCCACAGCAAGGGCATCCAGTTTCACCATCACTTCCAATCCTCCATGAGATCTAGAATCCCTAAGAGAGCACGACGCCTCACTCTCCTTGTCGTCGTCCTGTCCTCCGTCGCCCCCATACGTACGAACATGTGGTCCTTTAGTACTCTATGTTTATTCCTTAAACAAATATGTATTTGTCTTAGAAAATCTACAATGCACGTTGTGTTGGGTTTTGGCCAATTTCAATTCGTCTAACCTACCCTAGTGTTGAAGGTGTTTAGTCAAGTAAATCTGTGCAAATCAAGCTATAAATTCGTGCTAATTTGGTCAGTCACTCTAATTCATCGATGAATTCATGGGCGATAAATCTTTAGTCCTGCGCGTGAGGGGGCGCAACATAATTTTTTAAACGTCCGAGTTGTAACATGGCATACATGTATCCAATCTTTGGACGGGTCTCGTTAGTTTTATGGGCTGTGATACAAAAAAATTCATGACAATATGATGTATTTGTAATTTGAGAATTGTAATATGATTTCCGTTCAAAATATAGAATTGTAACATGTAATTAGTCATTTTTTTTAGCGAAAGGAACAATTTTATTAGAAATTTAGGAATAACATGGAAAAGAACAGAGGGAAAGCGGATCATTTGTAGATAATCTTGTACGTAATCCTTTAACAACCGAGGTATAGCCAGTTTTGATAAGACGGCTAAACACCATTGCAACGTAGAGTAACAAACTAAACGAAAAGTAACAAAACTATAAAGCAGTACCACTAAATTTGGCTTGACCTGAGCAACCATAATAGCCTGAGTGCATGTGGATCCACCTATAGTGATCACTAACTAGTTGAATGACGAGTGTGGTTTGGAGAGGGAGCTCGAAAACTAATGGAGAAGGACGATCATCAAAAACCATTCGTGATGGGGGCGGGACCCTTCTCCTCCCTAACGTCCTATTTCCCCGCAATTGTCTCATTAGACCTAGCGACGCTGCATAGCATACCTCGTGGTTTGGAGAGGGAGCTCGAAAACTAATGGAGGAGGACGATCATCAAAAAGCATTCGTGATGGGGGCGGGACCCTTCTCCTCCCTAACGTCCTGTTTCCCCGCAATTGGCTCATTGGACCTAGCGACGCTGCATAGCATACCCCGTCTGATTTGTCTTATTGTTTGGGTCAACGAAGGCCCCTCAATATACATCATCAGTCGTGTACTCGCTCTTGACGTGGAAAACGTATGTCTCTGTCACCCCTATGTCTCACGGAGGAATACGACATGGGGGTTGCCCTCAACGAAAGCGTGAGGCGGATCACAATGCCGACGGTGATTGTGGGCGAGGTATATTATTGTGGGACGACGCCAATGGTTGAGAGCGAGGACCTACTAAATACGTAGATCCGAGAGTAAGAAGAGGATGAGAAAAGATGATCGATCAGAACAAACGCCGACAAAGAAACACCGAATACAATATAAAATTTGGGATGGATATCGAGAAGCGCAAAGGGTTAAACCCTAGGCTCCGCCATACCTTTCATATATTAGAAGGAGGATGGGGCTCCTAGTGCCATTGTAATTAATCATTTGTTAATATGAATTGAACACAAAATATGCTATTTATTGTGGTAATTCAAAAACACAAATAATACGTAAAAATTACTACTGAATCAATTATTATTCATTTATGTTATAAATCCTTTATAACAAATAAATCACATGTCGAAATTCAGAGAACATACATATACAGAGGATTGATGACTATGAAGAGACTTAAATAAACCACACTCAATCACTCACTCTCTAGTGATATGACCGAGTCACGATCATGCCAGGCAAGCAATTGAATGATCCATGCTGGATCTTCTGTGGACTAGGACCTGGCAATAGTGATGTGGATGTTCCATACACGTGGCAATACCTTGTGCCGACACCTCGTAAACACGTGTCAAGCCAGCCGATGATGGCCTATGCCATGCCCACTTGGCACTACTCGACCTTCCAGTTGTTGATCCAATTGGGACTTGTGAAAGCTTTCCATTATTACTGTTCTCCATCAAACCATAGGCATGAAATTGAAATGTTATATTGCCCTTAATCAAAAAACAATTAGTAGGAGAAATTAAATTACAACATGTTGGGTTAAAATTTGTTGGGTGGACAAATATGTGTTTAATATACATGTTATCACTAACGTTATAGATATATTTTAAAGTGATCAATTAAAGTATATATGGAACTTAAAAGTGTAGATACTCTTAAGAATAAGGAATAATATATTTAAATATAATATTGCTAGAATAACAAATAAATCATTGGACTTGATTGTAATTATATAGAATAAGAAACAGATCATAGAACTTGATTAAAATTATATAGAATAAGATATAGTAGCTTGATTACCTCTTGCCCGTTAGCAATTTCCAGAGGTATATATGTAAACATGTATTCTGTAAACATTTTTAACGCAATACACAGAAAAGCTTTTTCCAATCTCTTTTACAAATTCTTACATGGTATTAGAGCGTTGCTCTTGAGACCTAGAATATCAAAAGCTCATGACAGGAGACGATAACAAGAATAAAGGCGTGGTTCAACCACGAGTTCCCCAACCATGGGAAAACAATCCATATCATGAACTCTACTTGCACTACTCGGATCAAACAGGTGGAGCCTTGATCCCCAATCTGCTAGAAAAGGACAATTATCAGTCATGGCAGGAGGCCATATTAGCTGCTCTAGACATCAAAAACAAAGCCGGCTTTCTTGACGGCACATTGGAAAAGTCGGAGACAGAAGGAGAAGAAAAACAACAATGGCAGCGCTGCAACACCATGGTCAAGTACTGGCTCCTTGGATCCATGAGCAAGACCATGCACAAGAGCGTTGCAAGGATGAAGGACGCTAAGGGCATCTGGGATGAGTTGAAAGAGCGATTCACTCAAACCGGTTGCTTGTCCATGATTCAGATCGAGGAGGCTCTAAACAAGGTGGAGCAAGGATCTTCCACCGTGAATGCATACTACACCAAACTCAAAACTCTTTGGGATGAGAGAGATGCTCTCATAGTCTACCCCGCCAGCAAATGCAAATTAACTCAGGAATGCCATTGCGAAGCTGCAGGTCATAAGGTTCTTCATTCCTTTCTCGAAACTAATAAGACTATAAAGTTTTTACTTGGCTTGAATGGAAATTTTGCATAGACTAGAAATAATATAACTGCTTTTGAACCAATTATGCCTCTTAACAAAGTCTTGGCTATGGTGCTAAGGCATGAGAAACAAGATATCGTTATGGCACATAAACAAACACATGCTAATGCTGAGGCCTCAGCTTTTGCGGCCAAGTCTATGGGCAAAAGAGGAGGCAATGAAAATGGAGGAAAACATGGGTTAAGTGAATACACAGGGAGGTACTGTGAGAAGTGTAAGGAAACGACACATTCAACGAAATATTGTCGTGCACACATGACTTGCACCTATTGCGGTGGAAGAGGCCACTCCGTCGATTATTGTCGCACAAAGAAGCGCCGAGAAGGGCAAGGCAATAGTGGCATGGCACCAAAGGCAAACTTAGTGGCAAAACAACCAGACCTTTCTAGCCTTGGACTTTCAGCCAAGGAGTGTGAAAATATGTTGGGTTTCATTTCAAAGATCAGGGAGGCGAGTCGTGATGCATCAGATGACAACCACCTTCTTGATATGATGAACTCACCCTCAGCCAACTTCGTCGGCAAGGGTCCACGCATTGACTACATGTCAGGTAATGTCACTGCTTTGGTTAGTCAATCCACTAATACTCTTTGGATTATTGACAGTGGAGCTACCGATCACATTGTCAACGACCGCAGACTTCTCACTACAGCCCGCAGAGTAGAGCACAAACATGTGCGTCTACCAAACAAGGTTACACTACCTGTCACGCACATTGGTATCGTGCGTTTTACAGATGATCTTATTCTACATAATGTTCTATGTGTGCCACAATTCTTTCTTAATTTAGTATCTGTGATGAAACTTTCCTTAGACACTCTATATGCCACAATTTTCATTCGAAGTATTTGTTTCATTCAGGACCTACAAACGGGGAAGATGATTGGGACGGGAGTTGAAAAGGAAGGTTTATACTATCTCAACGTGCCACAGTCAGGAGTTTGTAATTCAGTTCGAACATCATCGAAATTACCATGGCACGAAAGGCTCGGACACCCATCTGCTAAAGTATCATCTTTGTTTCCCTTTTCAATTACCGAATCCCATGTCAATGAAAAATGTCACATTTGTCCTTTAGCAAAAAAAACTCGTACACCTTTTACTTTGAGACAATCCTCTAGTAAGTCCATTTTTGATCTAATTCACATTGACATTTGGGGAGGTTATCGTGTCCCAACAATTTCTGGTGCAAAACTTTTCTTAACAATTGTTGACGATTACTCCCGTGCCTCTTGGATATTTCTCATGCATGCAAAATCAGAAACTCGATCATTACTTCAGAATTTTATTATTTTGGTCGAAAATCAATTTGAAACAAAGGTCAAAATAGTACGGAGTGATAATGGCCCTGAATTTAATTGCAAGGATTTTTATGCACAAAAGGGCATTTTACATCAAACTAGTTGTGTTGACACACCCCAACAAAATGGTATTGCGGAGAGAAAACATCGTCATTTACAAAATGTTTCCCGGACTCTCTTATTTCAGTCCAAATTACCACCTGAGTTTTGGGGTGATGCTATTCTCACGGCCGTCTACTTGATCAATCGGACACCCACACCTTTACTACATGGCAAAACTCCATATGAAAAACTTTTTTCAAAAACCTCCGAAATACGATCACTTACGTGTTTTTGGTTGTAAGTGTTACGTCTCTACTCACAATTTAAAACCAAGTAAATTTGAGCCAAGATCTAAAATATGCATATTTTTGGGTTACCCACATGGAAAGAAAGGTTACAAAGTTATGGATTTAGATACTCATTCTATATTTGTGTCAAGGGATGTTATTTTTAATGAGACAGAATTCATTGATTGGGAAAATTCCACTTCTGCTGAAGATTTTCCACAAGACCATCATCACTCTCTTCCCATTACAAAGTCAACCCACAGTTATGAATTCGATCCACCACTCCAAACCGTGTTACCTTCGGAGTCTGACCAACCCCTTAATGATCCTTCCCATACAGAACCCATCTTAACTCCTTCACCTACTCAATCCCTATCACCACAGGATAATGTTATCAATTCCTTTGGGCCCACATCCACTAATATTCCGCAACCTATTATGTTGCCACCAGAACCTGTACTGCCTTGTTCACCGTCATTGCCTCAACCATGAAGGTCCACCAGGGCCACTCGACCACCTGCAAAGCTTGATCAGTTCCACGTTGAGACTCGACTTCCCTCTCGCTCATCCCCATTTTCTTCCTCGAATGCTCTGGTCTCGTCCGACATTACTCACCCTTTATCTACGGTAATTGGTTTTGATAAACTTCGTCCTAAATATTTTTCCTTCATAAACAATATATCTATGGTGAAGGAACCTCACTCATTTACTCAAGCACAAGCAAATCCGCTCTGGATCAATGCCATGAACATTGAGATCAAAGCCTTACAAGACAATGGAACGTGGTCATTGGTTCCCCTTCCCGTCGGAAAGAAAGCCATAGGTTGTCGCTGGGTTTACAAAGTCAAGCGGAATGCTGATTGCACTGTTGAGTGGCTCAAGGCTCGGCTTGTGGCTAAAGGGTATAGTCAAGTTGCAGGGCTAGATTACCAAGAAACCTTTTCCCCAGTAGCAAATCTCACTACCGTTCGCCTGCTACTCAGTCTCGCCTCCATCCACGGTTGGCACTTGCATCAGTTGGATGTCGACAACGTCTTCCTCAATGGCGACCTTTATGAGGATGTCTCTATGCAGCTACCACCAGGGTTCGGCCGTAAGGGGGAGACTCGAGTGTGTCACCTACATAAATCTTTATACGGCCTCAAACAAGCTTCCCGACAATGGTTCTTGAAGTTATCAGCGGCTTTGAAGCAAGGTGTCTTCGTTCAATCATGGTCAGACTATTCCTTATTTGTACGGAATCATAAAGGTACTTTCATTGCTTTACTTATATATGTTGATGACGTAATAGTTGCTGTTAACAATATCCATGAGATTAATTCAACAAAAGAATTTCTTGCAAGCCATTTCAAACTTAAGGATTTGGGATTACTCAAGTTTTTCTTAGGCATTGAAGTAGCTAGATCTACGAAGGGTACTATTTTATCGCAGAGAAAATACGCATTGGATGTACTTGAAGATGTAGGGTTCCTTGGTTCGAAGCCAGCGCGAGTGCCCTTCGAGTCGGGCGTTCAATTGGACAAGAACACAGGAGATCCCCTTCCTGATCCCTCACAGTACAGACGTCTTGTGGGTCGACTCATATACCTAACCATAACAAGGCCGGACCTTACCTATGCAGTACACATCCTATCACAATACATGGACAAGCCTCGTGTTCCCCATCTCGAAACAGCACACCACGTGTTGAGGTACATCAAAGGCACACCGGGGCAGGGAATCATGTTGCCAGTGTCAGGAGAATTGCAAGTCAAGGCGTACTGCGACACTGATTGGGCAAGGTGCCTAGATACTCGTAGATCGACCACGGGGTTTTGTGTCTTCTTAGGAGGAGCACCTGTTTCATGGAGAACGAAGAAGCAACAGACGGTGTCGAGGAGCAGCGCCGAAGCAGAGTATAGGTCGATGGCGGCAGCTTGTTGTGAGGTCACTGGGATCGCGAGCTTACTACGAGATCTCCATGTCCATCAACGATCCCCGATCAAGCTATTTTGTGACAACACGGCGGCAATCCATATAGCATCAAATCCGGTTTTCCACGAGAGAACCAAGCATATCGAGATAGATTGTCATGTTGTGAGAGAAAAGGTTGAACAAGGACTTATCACCACACATCATGTTCGAACAGATGAACAACCCGCGGATCTCTTTACGAAACCACTGAC
Organism: Erodium maritimum; assembly: GCA_963921825.1. Lineage (NCBI taxonomy): Eukaryota > Viridiplantae > Streptophyta > Magnoliopsida > Geraniales > Geraniaceae > Erodium > Erodium maritimum. The sequence continues at coordinate 618,314 of OY997592.1, forward strand.
GGCCAAGAAATTTATTTTCCTCCTATCCAAGTTAAGTGTAATTAACATACACTCCAACTTAAGGGGGAGTCTTAAGAATAAGGAATACTATATTTAAATATAATATTGCTAGAATAGGAAATAGATCATTGGACTTGATTGTAATTATATAGAATAGGAAACAGATCATAGGACTTGATTGTAATTATATAGAATAGGAAATAGTAGCTTGATTACCTCTTGCCCGTTAGCAATTTCCAGAGGTATATATGTAGACATGTATTCTGTAAACATTTTTAACGCAATACACATAAAAGCTTTTTCCAATCTCTTTTACAAATTCTTACAGATACCAAGTTGTAATTTCCTTTGATTGATGGGCTTAATTGAAATTACTAATAGTTGTCCAACTAAGTATTGGTCATTTATAAATATAAGGTTATGGTCCCCAATGGAGTACTTGACATTCCTCTTTCAATTCTCACCCCCATCTGAGAGTTAGAATTTATGGAGCAAGTATAATCCATTGGTAGATCCATAACCTTTGTTCTTCTTCATCAAGTGATCTCCCATGGCTTCAAGTAAGTAACATTTAATTAATTCCGCTGCTTTGATTTTGTGTTCCTATTAGTTCGACAAAGACTCTTAAGGCATGGTTCGGGTTTATGGATTAACACTTTGGTTGTTGTTATTATTTTGGTTGAGCCTTAAATTCATTCCTACAAGTGGTATCAGAGCCAACTTTTTTGAATTAATGGCAAACTTTGCGTTCTTGAAACTTAATTAAGGTTGCATGTCATCAATTCCTTCTTCCATGTCATTGTATTTGAAGGATCTAAAGCTTTTAAGGTTAAAAGTTTTGATCAATGTTAATTTCGATCACTTTTGGGGTACATGCAAGCATCCATGATTATCTCTTGTTGGCGGTTCTTGTAATCTGCACCTTCTTCTTCTGGGTTGCATTATCTTGGTCTGTGGTTTCATTTGTGCCCTATAAGAAGGATGCGTACTTCTTGATTTTTGGAAGTCTGTAGTCGGATTTTATGTACTCATCTTTCACCTCGTGAGAGGTTTAATTTAAATTTGCATTTGCCGATTAAAAAAAAGATAAAGAAAGTAAGTATGTTTGGTGAAAATCCGGTGATATTTTTATAATCCAATAAAATAGATATAGTTTTTTAAAATAATAATTTTCAGATAAAGAAAACATACAAAAATACATTTCCTTGTACAATGATTCAATTTAGTCTAATGGATTTAGGTTGACCCACCACAAGAATAGGGTTTGCCGTAAACATAAACTTTTTATGTTCTTTTCAAGTTTTAAAATCAATAGTGGGAATAAAACTCTTATATGCCCTCGAATAAATAATCAGGAAGTGTTGTTGTTGCAACTGTTGGGATATATTGTATATGATTAGCAATGGCAACAACTTTTTGTTGTTGGGTGGATTTTTAATTGCACCTTCTTAGGTACAAAGTAGAAATTAATTAGTAGGTTTTTCTTTTTCTATAATAGATTATCATGTATATGCATAAGATGAGCATAACTTTTAGGTTATGACCTCAAAAAGCACCCATGATTGTGAAATCGTCTTGCACATTCCACCTCTGCCTATTCCAAATAATTATCACTCAATAAAACTATATGGACAGTATTTTAATGTAAGAATATTTACTACATAATGTGGTCTTTAATGTCTTTTTGATATACAAAATCATATTATAAATAACTCATTCTTTAAAGTAAAAAGTTATAATGAAAGTAACCGGATGATAATGTTGGTCTAGCTACAGACCTATAAATAAATCGAGTGCTAACTTGATAGCTCAGCTTCATAACGGTTCTAATAAAGGGAGAAATCTGATACATGAAAGAGTGTTCATATACAAAGAACATGGACATCCCAACATGGGAGTAAACCATGCAAAGAAGGTCTAAATAATCAGATATTACAAACATAAAGCGCAAAACAAGTAAAAGGAGAAAGTCTAACACCTGAATTATGTTATCATGAAGCGCACAAAAAGAGTCTGAAACCCAGATTTTCCAACCATTAAACACAAGAGGAACCAAACGAACCACCAGATGCAGGTAGAGCAGCGCCGTAATGACCCACACCTGGTAGGATGAAGAACCTCGTCCCACGACCAAAGCTGAAACTAGACACCTCCAATGACCCGAGATACGGACCTAGTTCGAAAGAGTACTTCTGCAGATATTGGAGCTCGAACTAGGTCCTCCACAAGCCAATTCCGGGCTACACCGAGAAAAGGCCCCAAAAGGGGAGGACCGGTATTTCTACCGAGAACGAGCTCAGACCTCCAAACAGGCAACAACAAGTCATCATGATCCGGGAATCTGAGATTGAAACACGAGCTGAGCGTTCCGAAACTGAAACCGGTAACCCCTTGCCGACCAAAACCAAGTGAGGAACCGAAAGGGAAGGCATGTAGTTATAGTGAGCCCGAGCCAATCCCAGACTGAACCAATCAGACACCAAAGCCAGCGTAGAAGCGCAACGCCACATGAAAAGCCTCATCTCCATAAGAGCAGCACGACACCCATAAGCTCAATAGAGAATGAAGAAACGCGTCCCACGAACGGGTCTGAAGCAAGCGACGGCCGACCAGGAGCAAAGAGAAGTGACGAACCAGATACCATACTGAGCCATCCAACGCAACCGAACTAGATCTACAACGATCAACACCCACGAGGATGGAGAAACGTGTCCCATGACAGATCCCAGATAGGAAGTAGATTGTCGTGTTTTTTTTCCTATCCTTGTTTACTCTTCGGAGTTGTATTGGTTTGAGGAATTGATCCTTTTTGGATTCTTTCCTGCTGTGTTCTATATTCTTATAGAACACTAGCTTAATAAATTTTCTTAGCTTATCAAAAAAAAAAACCAGGCCCTGCAAGTGACACGAAAGAGCAACTACCCCGATGACCAACACCAAAAAAGGAGATCATAATCAACTCAGCGTCAAAATGCATCCACTCCACCTAGCCGCTCCACAAGTATCCCACATTCTCAAAGAGGACCACGAACAACAGGCGAGCAACGACCACCATTGAATAATGCACTTACCGATCACCTCCACCCTAACTAGTACCACAACGAATCCTTGATGGAAACACTTCCCACGGAGGAACTAGAACCACTTCTTCGGTGACAAAGAATGATGGGATGGCCAAGCACTTCGAAAGCGAACACACCACACGCCGACGAGGTTAGGAAGTCCCTGATCTACCTGAAAAAGGTCAGATTCGAATTCCCTATAGAGATGTCGAGCTCCAGCTTGCAAAAGCACTAACGAGGAAATCACCAGACCGACTTGTCCGACGGGCACGCCTTCCAGCGAGCTCCTGCACCAAACGAGCTGAGGCCCTAAACCTCACAAACCAACGTTGAGGACATGATAACCAAAGGAGATCCGGTAACGGTGACGACCAACAAGCAACCGTCAGCCGAGCAGACCACTTCCACAACCGCAACACGCTGACCAAGCCAAGGAACCATGTCGAAGAAAAACGAAGGGGAAGGGGAAAAGAGAAGGTGGAGAGGACAACAAAGGGAGGAAGAGGGGGGAGACTATCGCCGGCAACGCCCCAGGCCAGAGCCAACGACCATCACCTACAATGGGGAGAAGGAAGGGAGGTGGCGACTTAGACGAAAATAGGGTTTTGAGGATAAGAAAATTCTCTTTAGTCTAACGTTTGAAATAAAAATATCACTTTCCCTCTCAAAATTTAGGAGTTGTGTTAATTTATAATGGATAATGAATTAAAATAGTCTGAGATTAGAGACTATTCCATCTCACTATCGTATAATTATGAAATTCTAAAATTATCATCTTAAGTCCTTTTTTGTTAACCTATAGTTTCGTTTGTCTCAATTTAGTACCCACCATTTGTTTTTGTTAATTTTGGACGAAAAGCACCGTCCAAAACCTGACGGAAACAGACGGTGGGTACTAAATTGAGACAAAACAAAACTCCAAGGTAGTGAAAAGAAAAAATGCTTAAGATCTGTCCAAAAACTACCAGAAAACTGACAATGGTGCTTAATTAAGACAACGGTAGCGAGAGGGAAAAAATGCTTAGGATAGTAATTTTGGAACCACATAATTGCAGGGTAGTGAGATGGAATTATCCCTTAGGATTACCATCACGAAATTATCAGGTTGAAGGACAAACTAAAAAATCACCATGAGTGATGCTCTTATGAATAGATAATCAGATACATTAACACACAAAAATGTAAAAATCGGCCTACACAATCATCTAGGTACTAATTTTTACAACATTGATTGGATTTTAACAAATTTGACAACTCTAGACCTTTTAGACAATTTTAACCAACTTCGTGATAATCGGGTCCAAGCGGCCTAGGCGGCGATTTTTACAACATCGGTCAAACTTAAATGTTTTCATCTAAATTTTTATTATCATCGTAAACATATATCTTATAATTAATTCCATTTCTCATAAAAAGTTAGCTATAAAACTAATTTTAACTTTAAACAAGTATAAAATTAATTATAAACCCCCAAAGGCACCGACCACAAAAGGGTTACCCAAAAAAACAGTATCCAAAAGAAAGACATGTAACAAAAGAAGCAAAAAGTTCTAACATCGTAGAACTAAGAAGAAAGTAAAAGCGATCTTTCAGCTCGTAGAGTTGGAACTCACTTGCCGAACTACTCAAAAGGTTTCGTCAAGGTGATGTTGCGATAACGATCAAAACTAACGGTACAATTGTTGATGATAGGGAGTCAGGGCGGAACGTGCCTATTGCCTGATAAGGTGCAGTGTATTGTTGGACTGAGTACTCCCCAAGGGGTTCAGATGGCGTCGTCCTCCACCAAATTGTAAAAGAGAGGCCTAAAAATATGGAGATGCAACTTCCGAGATGGTAAGGGAGAGATTTTAGCGGTATTTGGTAGAGCCTCTGTCCCCCTACAACCACTGAGGCGGTGATACTCGCTAACACCTTATTGGTTCTGTCTGTCTTCATTGGGCGAGGCGAGGATGCTTTCCGCCTCCTTCTAGAGTCCTGAACGCTCCATCGAAGTTCGTCGATCCTTCTGATTCCGCTCCTAGGAAGTACTCAACCGGTTGCTTTCCCAATATTGGAAGTGATCCCATGGCCAATCCTGAGAACCCCTGAGCCTGGTCCCCCACTCTTCCGCTTGAAATTTTTTGGGATAGTCCTCGGGAGGGGAAGGGTAATGCAAAGTATCCCTCTCGCCTACTACATTCACCCATCATCCAAGGTTGAGGTTTTGTAACGAGATGTGTCCTCTCTTGTGAGGACGATTGTGAAGATATGCTCCATCTCCTAACAAGAAGTCTCATGTATTGTGTCGAAGGGTCAACTTCCCGCTCTACCAACTTTCCCTTACCCTTACGGTTAAAGCGTCTATTCTGGTCTTGAGGCCTTCTATACGCACCAGTCCATAGGGCAGAATGGTCTCCCCTACCGAGAAGTGGGTAAACAGATGGTCCCGAGAGGATATCTACGACTAAAGATCGGAAAGCAACACCAAGAACCTCCTAATGGACGAGGGTTCCCTGCCATAACACTAGTGTGTTCCCGGGCAGTACGAAAGAAAAAGCCCACCACCATGTCCTCCAACGGGCAGGGCACCACCTCAACAACCTTCATTGCTCAACCAACTAGTCCACTAAGGATTTCCAGTTGAAGGTCCAATTTGACATCACCCTTAACGTGACCCACGCCCACACTCCTCCGTTGGGGGTACCACCACCTCCCGAATAGACAGGTCAACCAACCGACCCCAACTCCTCCACCCCGAGGGGTAGACCCTTGGTTCCACAGGCTCCCCCAACTGTGCAATAGAAGAGACTGGCGTCCAGCAGCCCATGGTGAACATTGGAGGTTCATACCTCCCTCCGTGGATGGGTCCCCACGGGTTCCTAACGGAAGAACTGATCGATTGCATGTTCCAGGTGCCCACCGAGGCTCTTTTTGACGTCTCAAAACCCTCCTCAGATCCCTCTCAGATCCCCACCTACATCGAGTGCTCCGCACTAAAGGGATATCACCACCGCTCCACCAGCTATCTATGTGACTGTTGCCCCCACAATCGAACCATTCTGTGGGCCCCTGAACATCCCTTGCATTTCCTCCTCCCCGTCCAACGGTGTAGACAATATCACTTAAAGGTTCTGGGCTATATCCCGGTTCAGAATCGTAGCCATCGTGGTTGCTCGAGCCACCATGGAGTGAGGATCAACTCCCACCAGCCTTTTCTGGATCATTCCACGTTGAGTCCCTGGAAGAGAACTTTTTTGTGTCGCACTGTGCATCGAATGAGGAGAGGAAGGAGACTTTAGATATATAAAAAAGAGAGGCGAGCATTAGGGTTTACAGAAATTGACAATTAACTATAAAGCTAATAATCATAGATAATAAATATTGATAGCTTAAATATTTAATATTACAAGTTCTTATATAATGTATTTTGATAGTATTTAAATAATATATATTTATTTATAATTGAAAAGTAGAAAAATAAAAATCTGATTAATCTTTTACTAACCTCCGTCTAACCCTAAGACCTTTTTTTATCTACATTTTTTTAAATATAATCCAACAGTTTCAAAGTGAAGCCGAAGAACAAGGATTGAGCCCTCAGTACAACCAGAGAAAAAGGGTTAAACCCTCAATTACAATAGAGAGCATGTCGTCTCGACATCTGAACTAACCGCAACCAATAGTTATAAAAACCATATTTTTCTAACTAGAAGGAAACATGAAAAGTACAGACCAGAGTATTCCTGCACGAAAACTCCACAACATAGGACTAAGTCCAAAACAAGAACACCTAACAATAAATAAAAAGGTCTACAACCCCAGATTTTATAACCTTTAATCCCGAAAAAAAACGTGAAACAAACAAGTGAGAAAAGGACAGTACAGTCCGAACACCCGAGTTCCAAGCAAGTAGCCCCTGATTCTCAAAAGCCTCCACCAATCTGGACAACCCTGTAAAAAAAAGTAGAAACAGGGACCTCCAAAGACTCCGATAACCACCAACTCCACAGATCCAAGCAGTACCCGGTAACAAGATGACCTTAAACTCAAACAAACCTAAACTCACCGAAGTAACCAGTACCCCCGTATGTCGATGGACAACACCACTAATCGACAGAGATAATCCATTGATCCTGACTTAAGCAAAACCGCAAACACAACAAAACTAGGCCAACCCTCGACGTCGGCCAACAACAAGACCGTCGAGCCTACCCCACAACCGTGGCCGGAGAAGTACAGTTTCACCAAATCAAGTTACAGAGAAACAAGGTAAACGAGTAAAAGGCCATACCTAAAGAGACGAAGGTAAATCCGCCGATACAGATACCAAACGCAAAACCACCCCTAAGACATTTTACAATCCAATTTATGCTTAACGTCTGTTACAACCTTACTTACACATGACTTTTTCTAGAAGTATAAAATCTCTAAAAAAAAGAGCTTTGATTTTGCTTTCTTTTATCCTTGCCTGGTCCATCCCGATGATTTGGGTGTTCTTTTTACACACTAACCACAATATGGTATTTAAAGTCAACTTAAGGATGGATCTTAGAGTGTATTTCAAGTGAAGTCTTTGGGATTAACCAGAAAGCACTAGCAAAAGAAAAGTTCTGATGAACAAATTAATGGGAATGAGCCAACAATCCAATACTGATGAGTGGCAAAGCAATAATTACATCACTGCAAAAATGAATTTACATTGGCCCATAAGAATGGGAGGGACACTTGTTGGCCTGGCTAATTATATTTGTAATTGTGACCATATATATATGCTATGTTTGGAATTAGAGAATGAGTAGCAAAATAAGGATGAGATGTTGTGATCTAAAAAAACATCATGACACAAATTAATTCAGTCCAGAAAAAGGGAGAAAAAGAGGAGATATCTATAATGAACTCAATCATAACTCTTGGTATGTTCTATTGTCCATCATGTCAACTTGAGTAAGTCATCACAATGTTGGGGCCATCAAATGAAAAATATAGAGGTTGGAATTTTATATTGGGGTGTCAATAGTCGAAATGTAAATTCGGGGACTCTTCCAATGTTATCTCTTGATTGACAAAAACATGTGATTACATGAATACATTATAATTTTTCGTTAGAAGAGGAGAAGGAGATCGAGGTAATGGTGTCGTATGTTCCGGTGAGCCCTTCGGTTCTAGCTCGCCAAAAAAATTTCATGATGGGAAAATTGTGGACCTTCAAGCCCTACCGGAAGGAGGTCTTCCTCCGGATCATCACCAAGGCGTAGGGGAAATCAGCTTCCGGATTTGTGATCAGGGATATTGGTCCCGGAGTCTTTGGGTTCTACTTTGAGACGGAAGAGGCATGTGCATGTGTTAGAGGGAATGAACCATGGTGCTTTGACGGGCGACCCTCCTGCTTGGCGACTTGGATCTGATGGCTAGGGAGCCCCCCCGCCCTGGATCGGCTCCAATTATGGGTACACACCCATGGTCTTCCTCCTTTGGTACGAACCAGAACCACGAGTGAGACGATTGACTCGGTGCTGGGGCTGTGTGTTGATATCCCGTGTGACCAATGGGGTACCTGTTGGGGAGGGAGGATGAAGATCTGGTTCTGGCACCTCGTGGAGCGTCCTTTGCTCCATCAGCTTCTACTCCGCTTTTGGGAATTTCCCGACCCGGTTCGCGTCTCACTCACTTATACAAAAATACATGTGTTTTGTTTTAATTGTGGTTTGATTGGTCAAATTGTTAATGAGTGTGATCGAGAGGTGGTGGGCACCCCACGGTTCGACTCGTCTTTGTTGGAGTACCAAAGTGATCGACATGCCAAGCCTTATGCAACAGACTGGGATCGACAAGCGTCCCACAAATTGGTATCCTCGACTACTACAACTAAGGGCACCTTGTCTCAAGGAAGGGGCCTAATTGTAACCCTGATTATTGCACCTAACGATGTGAGTCCTCGGGGTGCCACCTAGGCACGCTCGATGGACATGAGTTGAAGAACTTGGTGGTCGGTCAACTCTCTGGTAGTTGGAAACCCGACACCCTAGGCCTGCTTGAGCATAGAGATAAAACTGGCCTTGGAGCTGAAGTTGTGGCTGGAGCTGGAGCTGTGGGAGTGAATCGAGGGTCCGTTAGGGAACCCCAAGATGACCATGACAGGGCGGGGAAGCAGCCCCACATGGAGGAATTAAAGGAATTCAGTACTCTAGGGATTGACCTTAGGAGGGGTCCCTAGGAAGAGCTTTGCCGCACTTTGATATTGAGGACAACAAGTTCGGTCGCACTCTACAGAGTATGCAACGTTTAGGCAATACCTTGAGCAGCAATAGTCAGTTTCGTCATAGTTTAGTTTTAGCTTGCCTATACAACGTCTCATCCAATACCGTCAAGGACGATTATATTATGAAAAGAATAGCGAACAATTGTGTTTTTATCTGTTCTTCGTGGTCAAGGATTTATCTCTAATACACTCACATGTATTTGAAAGTCTAAATTAATGAAATTACATCTTTTAGTAAAAAAAAAGTGATATACAGTTAGTTGTTGAATAAAAGTGCAGCGTTTTTTATGTATCATGAACATATGATTACAATATCTTTCTCTAATCACCGACCTATATAATATTTCTGAAAATCGAAGATTATCAGGTTGTTAAAAATGTTTCCCCTATTGAACATTTTGAATTCATTAGCCATTACCTGCATAATAATTTTGTATATTACCAATACGATTGGTTTAAACTCTGATTGAGATAGTGTATTAAAAACTCAAGTTTTTCTATCCGAACAATATGGAAACCTTATTTATCCTAATCTAATTCCTAACATACATCCACACCTATTTCATACAGACGTACCGATTGAGATACATGCATCTAACCTAAAAAAAAATGAAGTTAAACATAATGCATATTAAAATGACACTTTCAAGAACATGTGAGACTAATCGAAGTTCAAGATCATTCTACTTCTACTTGAGCCGACCAAAAAAAAAAGATCATTCTACTTGTCATATTAATTAACTGATAACATTGATATATGAATAATTTAATTTTTAATTCAAAGGTTTGTTTAACCCATTTATTATTGTATTTTGGGTTCCATAACATGTATCACCTTGTATGACATATATACTTTGTTTTTCTATTACATTGAGTAGTGATCAACACCTATATATAGTCAATTAAGTATTTTCTAACCATACAAATGTACATTAAACAGTTGAAATCAAATGATGTCTACATCACCAATCTTGTTCCCAAGCTATAATTGTAAAGGTTTTGGAATTAGCAATTTGAAAATGAGCACCTATTCTCAAAATTGTCTCCTATTGGGCCATAAGCATCTACTTATGAAACCATTGTGGCATCAAAATCCTCCCCACCATCTAATTAAGACACCTTCACTTTTCTCCAAAAACCCATTTTGGAATTTAATCAAATCCTTGAAAAGGGCAAAGAGGGATAGAACTTAAGAAACCATCAAATCTTCAACAACTATACTTAGGGTTTAGCCCACAGTTTAATGTTTAGATTAATTAATTAAACCAAAATAGAAAATAGGGTTTATTGCAAAATCCAATAGAAAGGGTCTGACTTTGGCATGTGGGAACCTAGAATGTCTTGAAGTTTGTGAGCCTCCCCTCCTCAGACTTTGTAAGAGTTTTGTACGGGCAGACTTGAAAGTATTTTTATAATCATTGGTTATATTAAACAAATTGTATAATGGTATGTTATGGCTGACCCTATAATCATGGGGTCAGAAATCAACATGTTCATCACATGAACTGCTTACAAGAGACAATGTTTAGCTAGGGTTTTGTAATTTCTAGTCAGAAACAAAAACAGGTCTTGAAGATTAATAAGAAGTTCTTAGTTTCTTCCTCACTTAGTTTCATACTAATTTGGATCTTTAAAATATAAAAGACAAGGCATTGGGTTTTGTAGTTTTAGTTAGAAACACAATATCTTGAACTTGTCTTTTATATGGCTCTTTTTATTTAATTTCTTGCTAGTTATTTTTTTTTGTTGAAACAGAACATGTTCATCACATGAGCTTGCCTTTTTTGATGTATTCTTCTGTTTTAATTTATTTATTTTTTGTTTTTCCTTCCACTAATATTGTGGAGTTTTTTCCCGTATTTTTTCTTTTTTTCGTCAAATCTTGTATGTCCTTGTGCAGGAGTTATTTTCAGAGTCATCCTTCTATTTGCATGGTAGTAGATGAATTCTTTATGCTCAGTCTCTTTGAGAGAAATGATTTACTTTTTGTAGTATCTTGTAATACTGTTTATTAATTTGACGTTTGGAGCTTTATACAAGTTTATTCATCAATTTTGGACAGTACAACTATTTCTTTTTTGTTGGATTTTTGTCACTAGTTAAACCTTTTGTTGGGTTTTATTTGTAGTGTGCTAGTTTGCGGTTTTCTTTCAAGAACCCACGGTTGTTTTTTAATGCGTTCTTTTATTTTATAAAAAAAATCTTGAAATTTTGAATATAAGAATGGAAGACGAGAGATAAATATTTACTTTTACCATCATTGCCTACCAAAATATGGAAGAATTCAACTTGATTAAATTATTTTCAACATATTCTTCAATGTATACATGTACCTCTTAACCCTTAGTTAATATCTATGTTAAGCTAATATTCTAATGACCTGAAATGGAGATTGGAGACAACTTCAGCCATATATAAACTTGTAGGGAAAATTTTATTTTTTACCACCCTGTTAAACATTTAACTTCAGTTTCATACCCTGGCATAAATTTTTATCAGTTTCATACCCTGGCAAACCTTTAATTTCACTTTCATACCCAGTCGGGTAAAATGTCCAAAATACCCCTAACTATTACTCAAATTTTCATCCCATGCCATTGCCTCAGAATTTGAAAAGAGGTGAAATGACAATAATACCCTTCATTGTTTAGGGTGTTAAACTGAAAATTTCAATAATTTTAAAACAAAATCAGTTTTTTTTATAAATTCAATTTTTAATTTCAAAAAATCATATTTTAATTTTAAAAATACATAAAAAAAAGTCTTTTTTATAAAAATATTTTTTTTATTAAAAACAGTTTAATATATAAAAAATCATTTTTATTTATATTAAAAAAAAAACTGGAACAGCTTCTTCTCCGGCGTCCACTCCGGCAACCCCTCCTCCGCCGTCGAGCTTCGTCCCCGGCCACCCCCACCTCCGCCGCCTCCTACTCCGGCGGAGTTCGATTTCTCCTCCAAGCTGTCGCCGAACAGCTCCGCCGCGGCCGGCTCCATGAGCTCGGCGGACGAGCTGTTCTGTAACGGCCAAATCAGGCCTATGAAGCTCTCGTCGCACCTACAGAGGCCTCAGATCTTGGCTCCGCTCATCGATCTCGACCTTGAAGACGAAGAAGACGACGGAGCAAACATCGAAACCTTCGAGGTTGAGAATCGGGGAAGAGATCTGAAGCTCCATAGCAGATCTCTGCACAGGAAGGCGAGATCTCTCTCGCCTCTGAGAACCTCCGAGCTCCACGGCATGGGGGTGGCCGGGGACGAAGCTCGACGGCGGAGGAGGGGTTGCCGGAGTGGACGCCGGAGAAGAAGCTGTTCCAGTTTTTTTTTTTTTTAATATAAATAAAAATGATTTTTTATATATTAAACTGTTTTTAATAAAAAAAATTTTTTATAAAAAAAAACTTTTTTTTATGTATTTTTAAAATTAAAATATGATTTTTTGAAATTAAAAATTGAATTTATAAAAAAACTGATTTTGTTTTAAAATTATTGAAATTTTCAGTTTAACACCCTAAACAATGGAGGGTATTACTGTCATTTCACATCTTTTCATATTCTGAGGCAATGGCATGGGATGAAAATTTGAGTAATAGTGAGGGGTATTTTGGACATTTTACCCGGCTGGGTATGAAAGTGAAATTAAAAGTTTACCAGGGTATGAAACTGATAAAAATTTATACCAGGGTATGAAACTAAAGTTAAATGTTTGACAGGATGGTAAAATGAAATTTTCCCAAACTTATATCACTTATCATGACATGAAAGAAAAGATATATAAAAAAAGAGGCTCCTAATTTGGGTAGGGTTTGGCATATAGAAATGAAGAAGATGGCATGTGAAGGCCATGTGATAATGGAAGACAAACCATGATCCTTCAGACTTTGGCAGTGGGGAATCCTTTTCTAAAGCTTGTTTCTGTCTATTAAGTCATTTCCTTTTCTCTCCCTCATCTCTCTTTGCTCCTCACTGCCACTTCCTCATCTATTTTTGTTCCAATCTTACAATGATTCAATGGGATTATACCTTCTATCATGTTGAGCATCATAAATCTTGTGGTTGATTAATCAATACGTTTAGATCCATATATATGCGATCGATCGTTAACAACACATCAAAGTCCCCAAGGAACCTCAAACCAGGACCCTCACCAGTCTGAGGTGCTTACAAGATACAGCAAAAGCAGAGATACAACAGTTACAAGGAGAAGTACAAGCTTACAAGGAAATACAGGCTGAAGCACAAAGCCTAAAAAACCCCATAACCCGAGGAAGAGGAAACAACCACCCAACAACAGCAAACAAAGAAAACAAAAGGAGAGGCCTTAATGTCTGAATTTTACAAACGTTAAGCACTGATAAAATAGGTCTTAAACCTTAATTTACCCGCCATTAAGCGCAATTGAATCTGTTTGTTGTAACACCACTTACTCTTTACCTCTTAGAGCACTTTATTTAAATTTGTTTTACTGATAAAAAAAACTCATCAAAACCAGCCTTCAAAGACTCGAAGAGCTTAAAAATCTTGTGATTCTTTTTTAAAAGAGAAATGTATTTCTTTGGAATGTCATGGTGTTAAAAAAAAATTCAGACACAATAATCATGGGTGTCAGGCCCATTTCAAGGATCATGCAAGTTGATGCTCTGTGTATCAATAATAAAAGTTTCTGTTTCTTTTTTTTTCATTCTCTCTCTTTTAGTGTGTTTTTCAGAAGAAAAAAGAATTGATACTATTTTCTCGAGAAAGTGAGACATGATTTTCTTTTCATGTATGTCATACGTAACAACTGGTATTGGACCCATAATTTTCTTGTTGGGTCGTAGTTCTTTTGTCTTAGAGATCATCAAGTGCAAGGCCACAACCTCATGCCCCATGATGTTTATTATTCTCGCACAATTGTTAAAAAAAGTATTTCATTTCATTAGACTTCATCCATCTTATTATTTAAAATGGGTGAAGTGTTGTCAAACTTTAAAATAATGCTAAATAATCCACATATAAATAGAAGATCAATTATCATGAATTTCATATTATAGTTCGGAACCCCATCTTCAAACAGGTGTACCGACGTTCTGGATTTTTAGAACTAATCTATTTTGTCTCATAAACATGTTGAGGGCATTAAAACAAGGAAAAAAAAATCTAAAAACACAGGCGACGTTAGATCGAGATAGTATGGGGTAAATCCTTGACCCGTTGATACACCTCGTGGAAGGCTGTAAAGATGTTTTCTTAAACTCTTGTTGGTTGATCGTGTACTCTGAAACATGTGTGGGTGTTCCGCCCGATAGGAGGGGGCCGAGACCGTTCGGTCAGGGATGATGTGGGACAATAGCCCATACTACTAACCCACATCTCGTCCAATAACTCATGGATCTTGATGGAGTCGTTTGGCAGTCCTTGCCTGGGTAGTGTACCCCTCATCATCCTCTTGTGTGATCGATATGAGGGGAGTTCGTGTTGTCTCCAATGCTTGTTTAAGTCGGCTTGTTCGAGCGTGCACCTGATTGCCTTCTCCTTAGCCTTATCTTTCTAACCCTATTTCTTCTTTGCGCCCAACACATCGGGTTGAGCCGGTGGTTCCTTTTGCTTCAAGTTTGGTATCCTTTTAAGAGGTAATACTATCAGTTGGTCGAAAAGGGGGGCGAGGTGCTCAGGGACTGCTTCTATCACCAGTGTAGAACTCAGAAGTAGAGGTAGGGATGGCAATGGAGCGGGGACCCCAGTCCCCGTCCCGCGTTCCCGCTACTCTCCCCATCCCCGCCCCATCCCCGCGTTGACCCCGCATTGACCTCGTCCCGCGGGGACCCCGCGGGGATGGGGCGGGTAACAGGGATTTTATTCCCCGTCTCATTCTCGCCCTGCGGGGGATTATATTCCCTACTCCGTTCCTACCCCATCCTCATTACCCGAAAAATGCACATTTTAAATGACAACTCTCAATCCATGATTTGAAATAACAAGCGTAGTCAACCCATAATTTAAAACAACATACATATAAAATAAACATCATGACGATAACGTCCATGTCTCTTAATAGTTTACCCATGATAAAAAAGTTTCTTAACAAAATATCTTATAACATAACTTAAAGTTCTCAACTTGACTTCATAATGATATAAATATAATCAGCACGTTGAACTTGAAGCAACTTCATTCATCATGGGACTATGTGCAATCTGTAAACGAATAATATATTCAAATCGGTGAAATAAGCAACAATCACTATTTGACATATTCCAACTAAATTTTCTATATTTTAGATATAAAATATAAATAAGAAAATATCAAACGTAAAAACAAGAATTGTGTGTCCATCAAACTTTTTTACATGCATAGAAGTCAAATCTTTAACAAAAAACAAAAACAAATATGTTATGTGTATATTATTAAAAAAATATTTTAAAACTAATAGTGCGGGGCGCAGGGTGGGTTCCCCGCGGGATGGGGACTGCTTACCCCGTCCCCGTCAAAATCCCCATTTAATTCCCCGTATCCCGTCCCGTTTAAAAAATCCCCGTCCCAAATCCGTCCCGTGCGGGGCGGGGACGGGGATCCCCATGGGGAATGAGGCGTTTTGCCATCCCTAAGTAGAGGCAGATGATATCTTCCTTCCCCAGCCTCCCTCACCAACCTGGTCCTCATTATCTAGGTCATAGTCACAAAGACCCTCCCGCATTTGTTCGGGATGCGCTTACTGAAAAATTGGAGTCTTCTTCCCGATAAACTCCTTATCCATGTCACAGATCCCAGGATGGGTATGCAAATCGTGGGAGGGCTTCTGAGTGGGGAAACCTGAAAAAGAGGCCACTTATATTGGGTCACGTATATTGGGTCAGGACTTCACAACTAAAATGTCAACCTTTTAGTTAGGTGTGACCTTAGCTTTTATAACTAGCTCTTTAATCTTATATTTTTCCGATACAGGTTCAACTTCAATGATAATTCTTTGACAGTCAAATCTAATATATTTTTACGACATTCCATCCTTCCTTATAAATCCAAATGAGTGTTTCCCAAATTTTTGGAGCCTTCAATACGTCTGGATCAACGTGATAAGGCGGAATCACTAATATATCTAACCCATCTTCTTGAGCATCTCTTCTTATCGTACCAATGCCACCTTACCCTTTCTTTTTTGTTTTGAGCTTAATGTTTGTAAAATCTAAGTTTTAGATCTTTTTTGTTCAATTGGGCCTTTGTTGGGTTGCTGAAGTTCCTATCATAGGAAAGCTCCTTCATTGTAAGTCTGGTTTTCTCTCATACTGGGATGTCGAAGTTCCTTGTATAGGAACGCTAGCTCTTTCATGTAACAGATTACTCCTCTCGTTGGGACTGTCATGAGGCTGAGCTGATATGTCAGTGCTCGATTCACAGGTCTCTAGGTAGACCATTTCATGTACTTCTTTTCTTTTTCTGAAAATGTCTAATTTAAATTTATATTTGCTGATATAAAAAATGTCACGTGCACTAGATAGCCGAAATTATGTTTCATGGTTTTGTTTATCACCTAATTGTGTTTACCAAAAGATAAAGTTTACATGTGTTGTGATAACACTAGCTCGTACTTTTTCTTTTGATAATTGATCGATTAGCCATATGAAGCCCGTCAAGAGCTTGGTATCAAACAAGTTTATTTTGTTAGTATTACTGGAACAACTGCAAACACGCTACATAGGAATAACATGTCAGCTGCAACAATTGAGCAAAGAAGTGACTTGGGAACAAAAGTTGCATAATCATTAGGAATGTGATATGTACAATAATAAAAGCATATGGGTGTGACTGTAGGGTACCTCTCCTGGGGTCCATCAGACTTGTCCTAACATCAAAACATACCACACAAACACATGTACATGTAACCATGCAAGGGTGGCAATGCCTATATCTATATCTATATCCCCTTGTTTTTCTACCATGTAATGTCATTGCCACACTACTTTGAAGTTTGATCTACACACAAACTTACAATAGATTACTCCTCTTTTAACATACATTCATGAACTACATGGTAAGAAATTATTGAGATCTTATCATAAAATTTATAAAAGATAATTTCAATGTAAGTTACTCGATATTTGAAGTAACACTAAATGCATTAGGTAAAACCACTCTTGGCCACCTATGAACGAATTAAGAATTGGTTTTCTTGACGATCAGATGGAGCTGAAAGTAAATGTAGACCATGCTTTTTCCCAGGATACTATTGGAATCAAGATTGGTTTGATTGCAAGGATGACGAGATGACAACGATGCTCATCTAAGGGCATCCACAGTCGTGGACGGAGAGGCGCTGGCGGGGAGCAATCGTCGATGAGGAGATGACTGGGAGCTGGCGGGGAGGTCATTGGCTGGGAGCTCCATGCCTCTTCTCACAGCCAGCTGGGAACAAAAATGTGAACAAAAAGAGCTATAAGCTGACTATAAGCCACCTAGCATTGTAGGGTACTAACAAAAAATATTTTTTTATTCTCCCAGCCAGCAACCGACTATAGCACTGTGCGGTTGCTATTCAAAAAGCTCTAAAATGATTTTTTTGACAAAGGATAGTGTAACGTTATTGTTTATAGTGACTGTCCGAAAATGATTAAGCTAATTCAGTTTGCAGTCATATCTGAGTCTCCATTATAATTAATTATTCACAACAATATCTTTTTTTTTAGTCATTGGGGATGGGGTGAAATATCATTCTTATTAATCGGGTGTGACGGTATCGTTTACCACTAGCTCTTTTTTCTTATAATTTTTCATCTAGATCTTTTTTTTGTCGATGATTCCTAATTTAATACTCGACAAAACCTTCTCCTCCACTGCTACCCACTGTCAAAATGTCAATACTAAACCTCGTAAAAGAAAAGGCTCAATATGATTAACGAGGTCAACAGATTTGATTGAACAAAACAATAACGAACGAAAACCAACGCACGCTCCGGATTTTAGACCCATGACCTAATGGGAAATCCCTTATTATCCACTTCCAAAGGGCCACTTCGGATTCCATGCAGGAAAGTGTGGGACTGATAAAAAAAATACATGGGTTAGAGTGAGATCATTATCCCAAACCCTAGCCCTCTTGGCTTTGCTGTTAGTTTTGTCATGGAGCCCATATTGTTTTATTTATATGCTTATATGTTGATTCTTTGTACATGTTCTTTTGTTAATTATGGTTTCTTTTTCTTCATAGAGATCCTATTCTTCATCCCAAGTTAAAAAAAATAAGGTAGAAAGTGGCAGATCAGAGCACAGAGAGCAGTTGTCAGCAGAGCTATCATTGAAGCTGTAGCATAACATAGAATTGACACTAATTTCTATACATAAGTTTTGTGGGAATTGAGGAGTTTGCTTCTGCAAAGGCCATGTGATACCCATTTTGCTCTTAAAGAAACAAATCATATTGGAGAAACTTTGGGCCACATGGCCCTTCGTGGCATTTTTGGTGTTCCCTATTCAAATAATGGGCCTATCATTTTGCACTCTAGAGACCCATAGCCCATGATGATGTAATATGTATTTGATGTAAAGTATAGAATTACTCTTCACTAGAAATTTTGTGGACCAAACATAAATAGAGATGTTCCAATGAATTAAGCCCTTCAGTCTAACAAGAGCTGTAGCACTTGTTAGTTCTTTGGAATAACTTAAGGAAATAACGATTCTTTGATTTTTATTTTTATATTATACTATTCAGACTTATTTTTTCACATCCTAATTATATGATAGCTTATTTTTTTTTTACATTTTATTAACGTTAATTTTTACAAATTGATGTTAGGATGTGAAAAAATAAGTCAGAATAGTATAATGTGAAAATGAAAATCAAAGAACTGTTATTTCCTAGAGTTATCCCTAATTCTAAGGGATTGGTGTACACACTTCATTAACAACTCAAATCACAACACAAATCATCATCAATGATAGAGATATGGTGCATAAACTTGAACAAATCAAATAATTCTACTCACATTACAAGTACAATAGCAACTAACACAATATCTCCATACGATACAAATGAACCAAAAAGGGCCTTTCCGATCTTTAAATTACTATCAAAGCCTCGGATTTGGAAGAGACGACAAAGCTAATCATCTGATTCCAGGGTCGGGCTTTTGGAGCAGCTTTCCTTTTGATGAAGTTCCAGTAACCTCTTCTCAGGATTACAAAGCCCTGCACAAGAAATATCATGTTTTTCTACCTTTATTAACACAAACTCACTGTAAAGGTCATTTGTTTGCAAAAACAGTCATCTTTCATTTATTCACACAAAACAATCGTACTGACACCGTCAGATTTTTTTGTTGTTGCAAAAACTAACCTTCACCTATACTATTAGGTTTCCGTTAAGATTTTGTTTACTTTCATTCCATTTTGCAGTGATGATTAAATAGAGGAAACCTACCTGAACATTTAGGAATATCCCAGACAGCAATAGATGACGGTGTACACTCGGGTGCACACAGTGCTTTGTTGTTCTCGTGTTCAACATTCATTGCAAGCATCCATGCACCAATAGTGACATCCTCATTGCTGAACATCCGAAAACTGTACTTCCAAACAAAACGGCATAGGCAGAAATGCCCAAAAGAACATCAACAATTTGGTACAATTTTTACAACCTTTCTGCCCGACTAGCGCCTAACGTTTTTTACAACCTTGGGTACAATATAACCCAACTCTAGCCTAGTCTAACCTCCACCCACACCTGCTCCCAAACACATGTACCAACTGGGGTTTGAACATGTGATCTCAAGGAGGTGAGAGAGCTCTTTTCACCATCAAGCCAACCCAAGTGGGCCATACAACCTGTTCTTTAATGTTATATTCTTCCACTAGTCTAACTGGTTTCAACTTCAGTAGAAATATTGATTACAACTAAACCCCATTCTAGATTAAGTGTTCAGAATAGTTTTTAGGCAGTGAAGAGAAAACTAAAGTACCAATCCTCCAACTAGTTAAAGGTATATGGCATGAAGAGATGTTGAGAAAGTAAACTTGCCTGTTGTTTTTTAGTGCTCCCAAACTTGCAACAACATCAGCTGAGAGAGCATATATTGGACCATAAGCATGTAGAAAGTACTCCTTTCCAATCATATGGGATAAGGGCTCATACCTGCATGATCTTGCATGGTCACTTCACAATTACATACAGACTGGGTATTTGAGGGTCAATTTCATCATCTTTAAAGTTAAAAAAAAGCACAGAATAATGATCTTGAGAAGAAGGGTAACAGGTTGTTACCCTATACTTCCTTTTCCCGCCAATTTTAACATATTTTAACTAATAACGGTGCAACTAAAAAAAAGTGCAGGCCAACAACCTGCAAATAGATTAAAGTACACGGTATATTTATACCATTATCCCTATATTAAATATTATTGAGTCATTTAAAAGCGTTACTATATGTGGCTATACAAGTGAAAGTAGGCATGCACTCCTAACCTAACCTCCACCCACACCTACTCCCAAGCAGATGTACCCATTGGGGTTCAAATCTCTTGACCTCAAGAAGGTGAGTGAGTTCTCGGACCATCAGGCCAACCTAAGTGGGCAGAACTTATCTTATCTCTCCAGAAGATTCAAAACAAATTAATCATAAGAAGCTCAATTTTGAATTTCCTCAAACTTCATCAAGGTTCATAATAAAACCTGTTCCTTTCATCTACATACCGCATTGCATAACTTCAACGCTTCTCCTTTATAAAAGGTTCCCCTTTTGAATACATCAAAAGTCTTGATGCCCACAAGCATGAAGTTAAATAGCAGTGAACATGAGATTTCATAAACCATGAGCTTAACTACCATAGAGACTAACCATTTCAACTTTGGATCAGAAAACACTTGACCCTTTTTCATGCATCCTAGATATGTTTGAGGGTGAGAACGGTCTTTGGCCAAGAGCAATGAAAGACGATCTGCGAGTACAGGAAACAAAAAAAGGGAATATTGTAATACCCTGCAGATGCAGAAAAAAATATATACGGAAGAAAGTATGCGAGCATATTAAAAGTAGGGATGATTGCAAAAAATTGCAGTAAACTATGCGTGTTTTGCAAATACTGTCGGTGAACTATTTTGTTTTTGCAAATGACATCCCCCAGCTATTTTCAGTCCACAAATCCACTACAGGTTATTTTTTTTTTGCAGAAAGTCAAAAGTAACCATGCAAAAGTGGACATAAGAGTTCCAAATTGCAAAACACGTCTAATGTAAAGGGAAAAACTGTCATTTCCAAGAAGGATTGAAGTCACGTGACTATCACATCAATAATTTCTGTTAAAGATAACGGATTTGAAGACAGAAAATGGTTGGGGTGTCATTTGCAAAAAAAAAAAAAAATAGTTCACCGATATGATTTGCAAAATGTGTATAGTTCACCGCAAGTTTTTGCAAATATCACTTAAAAGTACAAAAGCTTTAGTAACCTGGCCTCAAGTAAATGTCGTCATCAGCTTTAACATAAAACTCGGCATCATAAAGTGCATAGGCAACTTTGAAGAAAGCCAACCTGTAAGATAGACTGTTTGAGTATTCAATGCATATTAGTGGCACAAAAGAGTAAGTGTAACTAACATTAGCACTAACGTTTTGTAAGGGAGCTTACTATACTCCTCTTCAATATCCAAAAGGATAAAATCGTCATATAGTGCAACCTCCTTGGTGAGTGCAGACATCTTTGAATTATCTTTTGTTCTGCCGATCATAAATCTGAAAGCCAAACCAGTGGCTTCTTCCAAGCTGAAAACCATTGTTCAATTCCAAGGCAGCAATCAAGAGAAAACCGAACATATAAGAACATGCAGAACAATAAGCAAATTTGACTATGTGGAAATACTAAAAAAGGCACTAGCAATTTGTAGTTGGAAAAACTAATAACGAATAGGGATGATTGCAAAAAACTTGTGATGAACTATGTGCATTTTGCAAATACTATCGATGAACTTTTTTTTTTTTGCAAATGACATCTCCTAACTATTTTCTGTCCACAAATCCGTAAGCTTTAACGGAAATTAGTCATGCGACAGTCACATAACTTCATTTTTTTTGGAAATGACAGTTTTTCCCTTTACATTATACGTGTTTTGCAATTTGAAACCCTTAAGTATACACTTGCATGGTTAATTTCGACTTTTTGCAAAAAAATATATATTTAACCCCGATAGTGGATGTACAGACGAAAAATATTTGGGGGACGCCATTTGCAAAAAAAAAAAAAAATTGTTCACCGATAGTATTTGCAAAACACACATAGTTCCCCATAAGCTTTTGCAATTATCCCTAACGAAATACAACAAAATTAACAATTAGAAAAGAAAGAGAAAAGGAAATCATTGCTCTAGCAAATCAAGAATTAGAAAAAGATGATTTTTATAACCCATCTGTTTGTTCATCATTTGCTAGCTTCTTTCTCCTCTTGTTCTTCTTTATCTCCTGTTCTTTGCAGGTAAGGATATCTCTCCGATCATAAGCTTCTTGTATTTTTTTTTTAAATTTCCAGCCCACAAACTCTACTATATAATAATCTAATTCTGTCCTCAGCATTTACCATTGGTTCCTAAAGGCCTGCCATTAAATAACACTCATGCATACATTTTTGTAATTTGAAACCCTTATGTATACAACATGGTTACCTTCGACTTTTTGCAAAAAAAATTAACCCCACTGAAAATAGTTGGGGGATGCCATTTGCAAAAAAAAGAAGAAGAAATAGTTCACAACAAGTTTTTGCTATTATCCCTTAATTGGTCCAAAACTATTATTTCTAACATTCTAATGAAGAAAAAATTCAGCTATCTTCACCTGAGAACACCACATTTTCCTCAAACCAAAAAGCTTCTCTAATCTAAATCCCCAAATTAACACAAATCATCATAGAAATGTAAAATTCTAACACATATTACTCAATTCACACAAACAAATAAGCACACACCCATCATCATAAAGTGCCAATCAGTATTCAATTCAGTAAGCTAACAGAAGGCAAGGAGTCCAAACCGTTGAAGGCCCTGAGGATCGGACGGCATCCAAGTCTGCCGCAGCGACCGCCGCCGGCCAGCCGATCCGAATCCGGTGAAAATCCCCACAAATCCCATCACCTTGTGCCTCTTCCCATACCCCTCGCCTCCTCCTCCTCCTCCTCCGCCGCTGTTCCTCTCCCAGGCGACTCGCACGGTCGTCGGAGGACGAGAGCAAACAGGAATCGGCCGCAGGTAGGAGACGAGGCCGACGAAGAATCCGGAGACACCGATGAGGAGGCCGACGGAGATCACCAGGAGCGCCGCTCTGGGAAACGAGGACGATGAATAGGGTCGCGCATGGAAAAACTTGGGGGAGGAAGGCATTGGCTCGCCTGAGAGAGAGAATAAACCCTGGGAGGAAAGGTCTAGGGTACGGACGAGTCGTGACTCATACTCAGTGAGTCGATTCGCGGCGGCGATTCGATCGGAGTCTGGCCGGAGAAGATAGCTGTTGTTGTGACTCTTTTGAGTGTGAGAGCGCTTCCGTTATGGGTCGTTACTAAATTTACCCGCAATATGTTGTTTCGCTGAAAATATATTAGTAACATATGATATAAATGTCTATTAAGAGCTCGTCGGTTATTATTTTTTTATCGGTTTTCAATTATATCGGGTTTAATTCAATTTGGACGTGTATCGGTAGAGTTTTCATAGTCTGTTAAATGGTATATGAATCGAGTAACTCAATGTCTTGTGTGAGACTTTCGTCTGAGATGTAATTACCCTTCAAAATTTTGGATTCCATTTCTACTAAAAAAAATTGGTTTCGTTATTGTAGAGTTTTGTTTATCTCAATTTAGTATTCATCGTCAATTTTTCATCTATTTTTGGACTGAAAATTGTCACATGACCAAAACTTTTTGAAAAATGTTGAAATTTCTCATGAAATTATCCCCCAATTCTTCTAACTTTGTCTATTGAATCAAACATAAACTATTCAGCCTACTGGAGGTGATTAGTCCAACCAAATCCGGCATATCAGTTCAGTCTCCCCCAATGTTGAAGGCAATTAATCAAGCGAATTTGAACAAGTAGTCATGTTGCGAGCTGGACAAACTGAATACATAGGTGATGATCCATTCGCCCTAAAAGTGGGAGAACCACCTTTTTCGTCGGTTCTCCCCAAATTCGACTTGTACCGTGAGCAGAGCCGGCCCTGAGGCCAAGCAGCCCAGGCCATGGCTTGGGGCTCAAGAAAAAATTGTGTTCGTCTCTTTGCATTCTCCTCCTTCGATCAACCACTGCGATTGAGGTGAGCTTTTCCCCACCCTCAATCTGCGCTTTCATCTCTATCGTTCTTCAATTTCTCGCAATCAATCTCTGTCCTCTTCCGTTGCTTGATCTGGTGACGATTTGTTCAACTTTTGCCCAGATTTTTAATGGGTTTTAGGGTTTAGACATGTACAACCCTCTGTATCCTCGTTGTGCTTGGTTTGATGTGTAAATGCCTCTGTTTTAGGGTTTTGATGTGTATTGATCGTCTTATTTTGGCTTGAATCTTATTGTTTTACCTGGTGTATCAGTTTCTCTTAATGGGTGTCATCAATTAGTTTCGATTAGGGCTTTTGGGCTGTTCTGTTTCTGGGTCCTGATAAATCATGAGAAATTGAAGTGTGAGACTTTTGAATTCCGTTTAATTAGTGCATTTTCACTGAAATTAGTTGGTGCTTAGTTCCTTATTTCATAGATTGTACTTCATACTGAGTTACACTTTGTGTATTTGATAAAAACAAATTCTATTTCTGGTGCAAACAAGGGAAGCCTTATCCTGCCCTGTACTTCAATATTTAAATTAACTTTTTGTTTTTCCCCTGTGCTTAATCAGTGTGATGAAATTCTGTTTAAACTGTAGATCCTGTAATGGCATTGTCATATATACCCAAAAAAGTTTGAGGGTATATATGTAATTTTATATGAATAATAAAATATTAATTAATTAATTTAATTTTCAGTTTTGACATTTTTACACGAGATTAAGGGGCTCAAAAAAGTGAGTCGCTTGGAGCTCCAAATTCTCGGGGCCGGCCCTGACCGTGAGTGCGCTACGTAACTCTCATGTGAAGTCCCGTTAATACAATAAATAAGTTTCACAGGAAATCCGCCTACCCGATTGGGTCGGAGACAAGGAGATTGGATCGAACAGAATGTCATGCCCGTCCTGTAGTAATCCCTAACCCAATCATGAGTCACCAACCAAAAAATGGTGTGGAGACATAATAAGTTAGATAGAAACGTAAATTGCAAGGCAAGCAAAAACTCAAAAATTGATGCAGATGTTTCTCTTGTACAAAAACCAACGACCCTGACCAGGTAATGTAAACACATGTACATGACAAAACCCAGGTCTTAATGGTTCCGGTCGCCGGAAACTGCCACTGCTTGCTTTCCATTTTCGCCGACATTATCTTCCTGGAGCCCCTAACCTTGCTTTCAGCTTCACATACTTAATTACAAAACCTAATTCTATTTCTACTTCTGATTCTGTCCATCCAAACACAGTTCAGTCTCATCTCAAGCATCTGAGGATTCGACGGTTTCTTCTAGCTTTGAACAATCACTGATCGACAATAAAGGCATTGAATCTTCTTCCAGTCCTGTGTTAACCAATAGATCAAAATAAGCTTTACTTAAGAGTTTGATCATAAAATGGAAGAACAGAAAAGGAAATGTCTACCATGTTCTTCCTCTGTGTTTCTGTTCGAATATAACTGTTTCTTGAGTAATATCGTTCCGGGGAAAACCATCAAGTTGATCTTGTTTAGGCTTTCCCTTTCAGCAGGTTCAATGGGTACGAACCCAAAAGCTTCAGTCCACGTATCCACCAAAGTCGGGATCGCCGACAAGACAAGCTTCTCCACTTTGATGGACATTAGCATCTAGAGTCATCAACCATTGCAGAGAAATAACTTGACCACGGAACGGATATCGTCAGAAAAAGAAAAGGATAATTGCAAAAAATATCCTCAGGTATTTATTTGTTGCAACTTGTAGTTGTAGCCCTCTTCTTTGACAATTACAAAGAAGTACCTTGAATATGTCCTTTTTTGGCAATTTGTATAAAAATGATGATCTTACCCTTACAATTTATATAAGAAATTATAAGTAAAAAGCAAAAAAAAATCCAAATTTTCTTATCATTTTCTTCCTCTTTGTACGGTACAGAGTATGAAAGTTCAGGGATATGAAGATTCGGATTTTTTATTCTTTAATTATTATTTTAAAAAATAAAATTTCCAAAGGTAAGATCGTCATTTTGAAACAAATTTATACAAAGTGCAACAAAAAGACAAATTCAGGGCACGTTTTTGCAATTCTCAAAGAAGGGGATACCAGCTTCAAAAAGTGAATACCTCATAGTACATTTTGGCAATTATCCGAAAAAACAAACCCGATTATACTATACCTCTTCGATAACAGTTATAAGGCGCCGGCACATTCCCTGGCGGCGACACTTAATGGAGGTTCCAATCAGGGGCATCTCGGCTACTGTTGTACCATGCACCCTAATGGATGCTACAGATATAAGCGTATCATCTTTCTCCAGAACTGCTGAGTAAAAGCCGTGAAAATTGAGGCGTGCAAATTCAGACCTGGGCCGTTGTTTGAAAAAAAAAGGTTTAGTTCATATATTTCCACTAAGCCAAGTCTGTGATGGCTCTTTTTCGCCAGAAAATGATAAAAACATAACTACCCGGATCATTTTGATTATATGTACGAAGAATCCGTAAAAGATAAAAATACTAAAAAGACGGAAAGGGACATCTTTTGTGAATAGGGTCAAGGGCATTTTCGGGAGAAAAAGAGCTAGGTGACTTTTTTCTGAAACCTAGGATAGCTGTGAAACAAATTTGGAACCCTGGCTACTTCTAAGTTTACAAGTTTTTCACCTAAGTTTTAAATTCGTTTTGCTGCTACCCTAGGTTTCAAAAAAATATCACAACTCTTTTTTGCCACAAAATGACGTAAATGCCATTGACCCTAATCTCAAAAAAGACTTCACAACTACCCAAAACATTTTGATTAGATGTAAAGAACGGTTGCGTAGATGTAAGACTACTTGAAAGATAAAACTACTAAAAAGACGGTATTTTCCTAGATTAGGCCAAGGGCATTGAGAAAAACAGGGATGCTTTTTTTTAAAACCAACCCTTTACAATAATCACAAATATGTGAGGTACATACCCCCGATTGTACAAAACCTGCGGTATCATGTCGATCCCCGTTCTAGGATCCATCATGGGCATAAAGCACTCCTCCATGATAGTAAGAGCAACGACGAGTTTTGAATTGCATTCCGCCTTCAAGGCTAGCTTTTGAGCAGAATGGACCTTTTGGTCCTCATGTGTGCATCTAAGAAGTGTCCATGAAAAGCCATCGGCAATACCGTTATGAATCCCTACCTTAGAGCGAAGGCCCGAGTGGATCTGCAGGACACCAGTATACCAAAACATAATTCAATGACACAGAACCAAAATCATAAAAAAAAAAGGGGGATAATTGCAAAAAAGTACCCTGATTATTCATTTTTTTTTCAATTTGTAGACCTCTTCTTCGATAATTACAAAAAAGTACCTCAACTTGTTTTTTTGTTGCAATATGTATAAAACGACAACTTTACCCTTACAATTTATATTTGAAAAATAAAAAATCCAAATTTTCATATCCCTTCATTTTCTTTCTCTTTGTACCAAAGAGAGAGTAAGAAATTTAAGGGATGTGAAAATTTGGATTTTTTTAACTATTATTTTCAAAATTTAAATTTCCAAGGGTGTTTCAACTTTATACAAAGTGCAAAAAAAAGACAAGTTCAAGGTACTTTTTTGCAACTATCAAAGAGGGATACAAATTGCAAAAAGTGAATATCCAGGGTAATTTTTTGAAATTACTCAAAAAAAAAATCAATTAGTGCTAGAGTACCTCATGGCAGTTGCTGCCACAAAACCAAGAATCCGACGCCACTCTATGTACATTTTTTTCTTTTAGGCACGAAACATGATCTATTAAGAGTACGAAAATGGCATATAAATAATCTACTAAACAAACTTAAGAGATTAAGGAAATGTTATATCTACAAAAGGTTACTACTGAAAACAGAGCTCTTCCCATTCGACCTTAGAGCTCAAGCAATCGACATTTTGAGAAAAAATAATGGGATAATTGCAAACAAGTACCCTGAGATTTGTAGTGCTCTTCTTTGATATGGCAAGAAAATGCCCTGAACTCGTCTTTTTTTTGCATTTTGTACAAATTTGTTTCAAAATGAAAATTTTACCCTAGGAAATTAAAATTTACAAAATAATAATTAAAGAACAAAAAATCCAAATTTTCATATCCCTTAAATTTCTTATTCTTTGTATGTTACAAAGGCGAAGAAACTAAGGATATGAAAATTTGGAATTTTGTTTTTACTTATTATTTTTTAAAGGGATAATTGTCAAAACATGCACTTATATTTCGTCCACAAACGAAATAGTGCACAATGTTTTGTCCACACCGTTTGGCTACCCTTATGAATCGTCCACGCACTTCTGTTAGAAAAGTGTAACAGCAGAACCTGAATTGACAATTTTGCCCTTTTGGTTTGAAATTCAAAAATAAGAATTTCGTCCAAAAAAAATGAGTGGCTGAGGATTGTAAGGGCAATTTCGTCCAAAAAAAATTTCAGACACAAGCACATGATAGCACGTGAGGCTACAGATTCGAATATTCTGTTAATTTTACTGACAGAAGTGCGTGGACGATTCATAAGAATAGCCAGAGGACGTGGACGAAACATTGTGCACTATTTCGTTTGTGGACGAAACATAAGTGCATGTTTTGACAATTATCCCTTTTTAAAAATATAAACTGTAAGGGTGAAAATGTCATTTTATACAAATTGCAACAAAAAGACAAGTTCAGGGTACTTTTTTTACAATTATCAAAGAAGAGGGCTACAAGTAGTAAAAAAAAGTGAATATATCAGGGTACTTTTTTGCAATTATCCCCAAAAAAATTGACCTAGAGATGATGAGGGGAATTACATTTATGATCGCAATGTAAACATTTTAACGCATCTGTAGAACTTGAGACCTCTTTATCATTTACCAAACCCCCACATATCCTACAGGTACAGTTCAGGCAATACCAACTACCTTCAGGAAGCTCCTGTGGTCAAAAGCAGAACATCACATAAACAAAGTGTCAATTTGTTGCGTCTATAAACCAGAATTTTCTTCAATTCGATTGGAAAACTAAATGCCTCGTATAAATGGTCGAGAAGGCATATATGTATATTGTATATAGGATGATATAGACACAACATTATATAAAATAGGGATAATTACAAAAAAGGCCCTTATGTATGTGTGTTTGGTAACTTGGGTCCCTGAAGAATAACTCTTGCAACTTGTATCCCTGAACTTTCATATTGTTGCACCGTTTATCACAGAGTTAAAAAACCGATGAAAGACTTATTTAGCCCTCGTTCCTTTGATTAGTTCAGGGTCACAAATTGCTAAAATGTCATACTTTAGGGACATTTCGTGCAAACATTCATTTTTAACATAAGGGTATATGTGGTGTTTTTATAAACTTTGGAGGTCATTTCCATGGCACATGACCCATTTTGGATGTAATCCGTTACTTTTCACTAATGGTTACAAGTTGCAGGATTTTTTCATCAGGGACACAAGTTGCCTAAGTCTCAAACATGAGGGTCATTTTCCGCAATAAAACTTTCGGAATGGAATGGTAAAGTATAGGAGTTAGAACAAACCTGTGCAGACAGGCAAGCCTGATGATAAGTAGAGGGGCAATTATCACAGCATATCAATTCACCCCCATCACCACACACTCCACAAGAGTCATCATTTTGATCGTACTCATCACCTCTTTCGATCTGAGGCCTACTTCTCCTTCTCTTGTATTCATCCGACCAGGCTTGAAGCAAGCACAACGTAAA
Source organism: Erodium maritimum (assembly GCA_963921825.1). NCBI lineage: Eukaryota > Viridiplantae > Streptophyta > Magnoliopsida > Geraniales > Geraniaceae > Erodium > Erodium maritimum. The sequence goes on from OY997592.1 coordinate 648,570, forward strand.
GGGTGTACCCGATTCCATGAAAAGATTCGAGCAAGGACGGATCATCTTGAACCCAGCATGAATCTTGAATTTGGAAACTGAAAACAACACATTGCAGCACTTACAAACGATGCCATTCCTACTGACCAGACCACCTTTAACAATGGCATCGTTCTTTGGACACCGGTACACAATACCATCATTCAGAGCTATGACTCCGGTATCAATCAACCATGACAATACCGTTTGTGCCTCCCCATTAGAGTTCGTGCCTCCTTTGAGGCTCCGTATGAGCAACCTGCAACTACCCTTTCTGCTCTTGAGTTTTCTCAAAGCTCTTGATTTCAATGTATTTGAAGTAAAATCTTTGTTCTTGATGATGGCTGAAACAAGAAGATCACCGTCTTTCATTTGGCATCTCTTTTGCCCACTTCTAGAGCCACTGCAATGGGAATTTACCCTTTTAACCCCATGCCCTTTTTTCTCAACTGAAAGATGTGAAGATGCTTCAGACAAGGACTTGGGATTACGTTCTGTGTTTTTAACACTGGTCACACGATCAACCTGTAGTGTAGAAATATTACACTGAACTCACACATCAGAAAAATATAAGAATAAAGAGCTACTTATATATTTACATGTAGTTTCGACTCTACCTGAGGCTGAGTGTTACTCTCCTGCATTTCAGCCTTATCAGAAGATGTTGCACCAAAATTATCGTTTTGATATAACGCCGTTAGTTTGATTTCAGATATCCTTCCAGACTTGCTCCTTACCTTCCTTCTTAAGATAACATCTGCCACAGAGTGTGCGTCCTCTCCGAAGGGTACGGGTTCTATGCATTGCCCACCCTCTTCTTCTCTGTTTCCAGGATGTTGTACAACCTCTGAAGTTAAGAACTCGGAGGAAATCGGTACATCTGAGGGAGCTGAAACGTTCAAGTGTTCTCATCTAAATAAGTTAGGTGTAATTTATATGAATTAGGGATAATTGGAAAAACTTGCGGCGAACTATTTTTTTGTTGCAAACAAACATCCCCCAAATATTTTCCTTATGCAAATCCACTAATGGGGTTATTTTTTTCGCAAAAACTCAGAAAGTAACCATGCAAAAGTGTATACATAAGGGTTACAAATTGCAAAACACGTATAATGTAAAGGGCAAAACTGACATTTCCCAAAACAAATTGAAATATGAAAGTTTTGGCCTTTATATATCACGTGTTTTGTAATTCACAACTCTCAAGTTATACGTGTTTTGCAATTTGTAACCCTTATGTATGCACTTTTGAATGGTTACTTTTGACTTTTTGCAACAAAAAAAAAAGGTTCACCGACAGCATTTGCAATACAGCATAGTTCATCACAAGTTTTTGCAATTGTCCCTATGAATCATGTACACCAGAGTCAAGCTGAATATGTATTTTACCTGAGGAAAATGGATTAAAGAAACCATCTGTTCTGCACTTTAAATGATTTCGTACCTCATCTGGAGCTTGGCCTTCCAAAGATTCATCTTCGTCTCCCCAAGAACCCACAGATGCATCTTCAACCAACGTTTCCACTATGTCACCATGTTTACCAGAGCTTGCAAAACTGGTATCGCCATCTTGATTAACAGAAACACTTTTGGACACTCCAGTGACACCATCATAATTTTCAACAGTAACAGGAACATCATCTCGGCAACTAGCTACCCGGATAAATGTGCTAGCAGACCCATGCATTTCACCAGACGTTAGATTCAGATTGCTCCCCTCATCATATAAGAAGTGTGCACCTGCTTTCTTGGCTGTATAAATCGATATTCCCGTCAGTATCTTAACAGCCCTGTTATTCTCCACCTCATATTTTGAGGAATTTTGGTTTTGAGACACAGTTTTGGAAGAATCAATGAGCTGAACCAACCCACAATCTTCATTTTTCAGGGTTGAAACTGAAACGGCTCCAAGTTTCATGTCAATATCAGTTGCTAAACTTCTACTAACTTTAACCAACTCTCCTCTTCTCAGTGACCCAATCTTCTTATCGATGCAGACAACCCTCACAAATGGATCCAACAGGTACCACCTGTGCAGAAGTGCAGAACAAAGTTCCAATTCTTTAGTTTCTTCCTCAATATTTATCAATGTATGCGACAAATCAGTCAAGAAACGACCAAAATCAGCCCATTCCCTACCATCGTCTTCCCGAACCAAAGCATGCCCATTATCAAACAGAAGCTGGCCACATAACCTCCAGGCTCTAGAGAATTCACGTATCAGTTTTCCCTGAGGAGATCTATAAACCGATCCATCACCACGCCTACTGGATCTTCTACGCTTCTCAATACACCAACCAGCTGCTTTGAGTAACTTCACAACATGACAGTGGAGAAGACCACGAGCTTCCTTCATAGAATCTTGCTTCACAGAAACAGTGGATTCAACTAATCTAGGACAATCCGATACTTTTGGCCTCTCCTCGGCTTTATCTAGAACAGTGACGGGCGGGCTTGGAGCTAAACACCTATTTGTGAAGCTCTCTTGTGAAACAGGCGAAGCAATGGTTCTAGTTACGGGGACATCCTTCCCATCAACACTTGGCAATGTACACTTAAGAGCATTGGAGTTAGCAGCAACACCTCTTTGAGCCTCTCCATTGTGCTTCAACAGATAATTACTCGATTGAATACCTCCACCGTTGAAGGATAATTCAAGTAAATGGAACGAAGTAGTTTGGGAAAATCTCATTCGCTTGAGACTCGCCTTGTGGTTGTTATTCTCAACCGATGAAGATCTTTTTAGATTACACCCTACATCTGTATCAGTGTTCTTGCTGGACTCACATTGAAAATTTATAACACTGGTTACAACACACCTCTTGCTTATAGCACCAGCATCCCCTCCGAAGAAAACGTTGGTGAATACATGGTGCTCGTTGCTTGACCCCTCGAAACAATCATCGACCAATTCATCGGTTTGTTTATCGAGTGACATCTCCAGAAGTTGATTGCCGTGTAACCCCATATACGGTGTCTGTTCCTTTTGTTTTTACTAAAACCACCATCAAAGGGCATCTACCCCATTAGCAACTGAATCATGTGCAGGTGATATGTAAGATAAGTCTTCTGAATCTGTGTACAGGTGAATAAAAGCAGTAATTATATGCCCGGTCGGTTTTAAGATTGAAAAACATCTTCGGGGTGTATATAAGCAACTGAAAAAACAATAAAATATAGGAAGGGATGATTGCAAAAAAGTACCCTGAGGTATTCACTTTTTGCAACTTGTAGCCCTCTCGTTGGTTATTGCAAAAAAAAGGTGGCTTGAACTTGTCTTTTTGTTGCACTTTGTATAAAATTGTTTCAAAAAGATGATTTTACCCTTGGAAATTTAGATTTAAAAAATAATAATCATAAAACAAAAAATCCAACTTTCCATATCCCTTGCGTTTCTTACTCTTTGTACAGTACAAAAAGGGCAAAAATTAAGGGACAGAAAAAATTGGTTTTTTGTTTTTTTACTTATTATTTTTTAAATATAAATTGTAAGGTAGAATCATCAGTTTTATACAAATTGCTACAAAAAGACAAGTTCAGGGTACATTTTTACAATTGTCAAAGAAGATGACTACAAGTTGCAAAAAATGGAAATGAAAGTTTTTCCCTTTACATTATACGAGTTTTGCAATTTTTAACTCTCAGGTATATGTGTTCTGCAACTTGGAACCCTTATGTATACACTTTTGCATGGTTACTTTCGACTTTTTGCAACAACAAAAAAGTTAACCCCATTAATGAATATGCAAACAAAAAATAGTTGGGGATGCCATATGCAAACAAAAAAGGTTCACCGGTCCGATAGTATTTGCAAAACGAGCATAGTTCACGGCAAGTATTTGCGATCATCCCTATTTTTGTAATGATTGACTAAGAAATGCATGAACTATGCGCATTTTCCATAGGGCACCGATAGTTCAATCATTCAAATAGAAAAAATATCAATAAGAAAAACAAACATTCAAACTCAGAAAAAATGAAACTTCCCTTAGCTTTATAGCTGCCAGAGATTGTCAATCATATATACAGATAGGAAACTCCTAATATATTATTTTGGTAAAACGATATGTACACCTCCTCGACAACTTTTGATTCTCAAAAACACCCCATAAAGGAGAGGGTTATCTGTAACAAACACGCTGTCACCTTTCGTTATTAATCAAAACGCCCGGATTCAAACTGAATAGGCGATGGTTTTACCAGGAACATGTTGTCACCTTTCTCATTTATCAGTATTTTTTTTGGAACAAAATGGACAGATTTTTTGATGAATAACGAAAGGTGACAGTGTGTTGCTGATAACCTCTCACATTTACGGTGTGTATTTGAGAATCAAAGGTGCCCATGGAGTGTTGATAAAAGTTACCCCTATTTTTCCTATGATTAGCCAAGTAAAAATTCAACAAGGAATGTCTGATTAAATAAAAACACAGAAGGTCCAAACATACAAACTCAGCAATGCATGAGAACCAGAGATGTTCACCCACAAATCAATCTAATGTAGCATCCATGCATTCAGAGTAAACTGCATGAGAACACAAATCATTCATTTTAATGTACATCACAAAACCCACATTTGTCAAATTCAAACCCATCAACCAATTTCCAGAACCACATTCATCAAATCCATCCACAAAAACAAAAACCCACATGAACAGCACACGACATGGAAATGAATGATGCACACAAAAACATCAAACAGAAGAGAACCGTACAAGAAACTAGCAACAATCATCAACCCAAATCATTCATTTCCATGTCCATCACAAAGCTCACACGTACCAAATTTAAACCCATCAATCAATTTCCAGAACCACATTCATCAAATCCACCCACAAAAACAAAAACCCACATGAAAACGATCACGATAATCACAAATTTCCGAAAACCCACAACCCAAATTCATGAACAGCACACGACATTTCCGTCCCACGAGAACGAAGATCCACAAAAAAAAAATGAGAGAGAGATCAGACCCAGTAAACTCACCCCCTCCAAATGCATGCCCCTGATCAGCCTGCAACACACAATCAAGCTCAATTTGATCCGCCCAAACGAACCCAGGTTCTGATTTTCTTCCCCTCCGAGCTGCGGAATGATGAAATCAGCTCGAAAACTCAAAAGGGTCTCATGGAAATCACAATGGGAGCGAAGAGGGCTTTTGGAAAGAAAAAAAACCCAATAGAGCTCACAGGCACAAAGATCTACCTCTCTCCACTAATCTCTGTCTTCTTTTATGCCCAGAGGTTTATGGGTTACATAATGCTGATGGGGGCAGTCAAAAAGCTTCACCTTCTCCATATACATGACATGGAACTCTGTACACTGCTCAGGCTTTTTGGACTTTTTCTCTTTTGGTGCATATAATAATTATTATATCCATAACCACATTTATTATCAGATAAATATTACTATATTTGTAATCTCGTCAGTGCCACACCTTATCTATATAAATCTCAATCTTCTTCCTTGGGAGCCTCGACTTTGTTCTAGTGTTTAGTTAGCTAAACATGGTGGGTGTCACTTGCTTGCATTGCACACCATTTAAATATTGGCACTTAAGAGATTGATTAGTAGATAATTGATGGGGATAAAAGTGTGTTTTGTCATGATTGTTAATGTTGTCAAAGTCGAATCTAGTAGATAATATTTGGGAACACTTTTGTCCTTGACATTCCAAAACACATGGGTTCTTTTTGCTGATAGTGACTTGCTTATGGAGATGATATCTCTGGTTCAGTTGGTATTGGATGTACCGCAGAAGAGAAAAAAGGATTTTGGTGTTAGATCTTTTACACCGAATTAGATCGAATCGGTTTAATATCAATCTAATTGAGCTTTTTTCAGGATTAGATCTTGAATTAGATTTTGAATGAATTGTAAACAGACCACGATTAGACCGAATAATGTAGTCTATTCTTTCTTTTCTCACAGTGACAATTAGACCCACATTGGACCCTTCATGGATGACGCTATCGTTTTTCTTGTTTTAGATGAATTGTTGTCGGGTTGAACCTTTAATACGGATGTCCGAGTACAAATGTTCGACATGAATTTAAATTACAAGTATAAAAAATAATTCGACTAAGAAAGCTCTGTCAAGTCCTCTCCCGCTTCCCTAAATTAGTCGTTATTTGGTGGTACAAATTTGGTGCAATGTTGTACGTGTTGGTGTAATGCTCTGGTGGAATGTTGTTAGCGTCGTGCGAAAGAATGATAAACCTCCCCAACATCCTGAAACATAAATAACGTACATTAATATTTATACGACCGGTGCAAAGAGCACACTTTGGTATTATAAAAAAAACAACTGAAAAACATCTCAAACCAACCCTGAAATCCTCTTGGCCTTGCCGTGGAAAAAAATATGATGGGTAGCCAAATCCTTTGGGTCCATGTTGGAGGTATCCTTATCCCGGAGTAAGCGGAACTCCCGCATAAGGGACTCATGGGTCAGTAGCTGCGCCGAACGCTCATGCTCGATGGCCTTCAAGCTCTCGGTCAATGCGGCGTGGTCTTTCTCAACGACCGTCTCTTTTCCCTTCCCCCGCATAGCCTTCGCGACATTCCGACCAATAGGTTGGCGACCGTGAACTGGTCTTGGCCGTCGACCATCGATATCATCAACAACGACAGCTAGCATGTCCATCTGAGTCATTGGGTTGATCAGTTTGGGAGTTCTTGGAGTGCGTCGTTCCCTAGTCCCGATAAAGTCGTCGTTTTCGTAGAGAACTCGTTCTCGAAACGATGTTGCCAGCATGGCTTCTCTCGCACGAGCTGCCACCAGTGCTTCCAAGTAAATACGTGGTCGTATCTCTCCACGTAGTCATGCTCCGCATCCGCCATGATCTGGTCATCGGATCTACCGGATTGGTAGATGTGATTGAATTTAGACCAACAACCTTGGAACATCTTAACCTTTCAGTTAGTTACGCTCCAATGTTGTTTGCATTTCTTCGTCGTCTGATCCTGTCCATATGTTTCGCTCGTCGCTTGGACGAAATCACGGTGAAGGGCGTCTCAAAATGACTGCGACGACTGATCAATCCCATTGGCCGAGTTTTTGGAATTGTCCAGTCATGCTTTGACCAATACCGTCTCCTCCGCTCGTGTCCATTTCTGGTACCCACAAGAAGGACTCGGTATGTCGGCATGCATCTCAATTGGAGGAGATGGTGGTACGCGGACCCGAACATATGGTCGAGGACGTTGTGATGTAGGGACTATCGTCTCGGTATAGCCCGAACGCGGCCCATTACTGCCCGAGCCCGTTTCTGTTTCCCAATTCCTTGGGCCCTTATACATCATTCCACTGAGGAATGGAGAGGATGCACCGAAGTTGTCAAGGTTGCGGTTTGGGACATGGGTTGCCAACAATGTGTGTTAGTCCGGTAGGGACGGGACGTATGCCTCTGCATATTAGGCCCAATGCCTCTCTCGCCGCCGTCACAGTAATGTTGGGAATCGGGTACGTAATTACACTCCCGGCTTCCTCGACGTTGGTACTCTTTGGTAACATCTTCGACAACGCTTCGGGATGGAAAAACGTCGCTAGACAACTGGAATCCTGGATGGTATCAGAAGTTTTTAGAGCCGACCATTATTAGAGCAATAAGACGGAGGCGGTGGGAAGAAACGGGACGGTGAAGCAACTCGGAGAAACGGGAGCACAAATTCAGCGCGGAGAAACGCAGAAGGACGAAGAAACGGGGAAGATGAAGGAGCTCGGGGAAAATCGGGGCTAGGAAAAAGGGTGACTGAATCGTTGGTTGGGGAAGCTAAAAACGATCGGAGAAACGCCGATATTGTATTGTACTAGCAGAGGATTCGTGAAGAAGACGCTTCATGCGTTAGATAATAAAGATCGAAAATTGAATTCAGTGTTTTGAAACGCTGTCACGCGTCGGTTGTAGATTCACTGGGTCCTATTTTACTGGGACCGAATCCGTCGATTAGACGGCCTTTCGAGTCTACAATTTCATCGACATCGATTCAGGGGTTTCGAAGATTCGACGGGGAACAGACTCTACAACACATATTCGACGGCCATAATCTTCATGTCGTACGATTGGACGGCACAACTACACCCTATTTCGACGCCATTGTGGGTAGCTTTAGGGTTGATGGTCGTAATGTATAACAAAACTCAAATATAATTCAAATTTATACAACAAAAAATCGTAAAATTTAAGTATCTTGATTAGAGTCGGGAAAATGAAGATGAGCATGATCGAGGAGCCCTTTTATTCTTTCATTTGTACTTCGTTGTAGTTTTGCGATCCACTCCTCAGTATTTTTGGGCGTAGCTTTTATCAGTTCGTTGTTCTTATGTGTTTGATGTGTAAACTATCTTTAACTCCTCCGTCTTCAGGTCTCTAAGAGGACATTATAGTGGTCAAAGCTCAGCCTTTCATATGAGAGGTCTTGAGTTCGATCCTGGAATAGATGTGCATCTATTGTATAGTTTGTGTGCCCTGCGTTGCGTTGTTTTCTGTTTCGGTGTGGAGTCTGTAACGTGTTGTTATTGTTTGTCATGTATAACACGTGCATGTGATTAGGTTTTCGGTTGACGATTTTCTTAATTATATAAAATTAACTCATATTTCTCTCTTTTTCCTTTTAAAGAAAACTCTTCCGTCTTCAGGATCAATTGAGCATGAAAACACTTTCTAAGTGAGTAACGGGGCGAATGAGTAGTAAGAAAAAGAGTGAGGATTGAGATTTTGTATGTCTCCCAATTGACTTCAGTTTTTTCATAGGGACTTCACCAACTCCACGAATGTATGAGTTTTCTGCTCGCCGACCATATTCTTGAGTATCAGAAATTCTACTCCTTCATCGTTGGTATGTCTAAGAGTACTCGCCAAGAAGATCCGAGTCTGGATGATTGGAGGAGTCGGGCAAGAGAACGTACAATGCCCTCCCCTATTTCTGCTTTAGTTTATCCTGAAAATACACAACATATATATTATTGATAGCGTGTTGACAATAAAATAAATCAAACAAAAGATGACGCAACTAAAAGATAAAGCGATGAAGTAAGTTCTAAAGAGAGAAGCTTTGTCCTCTATTTAGAAACCCTAACCCCTTCTTCCACAGATCGTTGTTGTCTGTGACTCTCTCCTCCGTCGACGATTTTCTTGTTCTTCACGATCATGGAGGTCATTCTCGGTGGCTTCTCTCCCTCCACTTCTTCTCCACTTCTCTCTTTGGTCTCCTCGTCGGCTCGGAGCTCGGATCTGAAGATCTGGTTCGCCTCTTCCTCCTCTGTCGCTCAAGACCAGTGGTCATCGGTTTGTTGTCCTCTACCTCGCCTCCTCGTGCTTATCCTTTCGATTCGTGACTATCTATCTCCAATTTGGGGTTTTAGGGTCTCAATCTGTCGTGCTTAACTTCTCTTATACTCTCCTTATCTTACCGGAGGAGGAAATGAGACGGATTGAGATGAACTCTCCATCCTGGATCGTTTGTGGTGTTGACTACTGGCGAGTTACCTCCGTTAACTAAATAGTGCGCGGTGTGGTTTGCTCTAAAACCCTAAGTCAGATCTAGTGGGAACTTAAGTGCCGGCCAAAGACAAACTCCCCTTTTTGTGGTTTAGACCGTATTCAATTTCAATTGTCCGAAGAATTGGATGAGATCTATCTCAATCCTAAGACGTTTAGTTGCTGACTCCTCTCGTATGATTTGTCTAAACCTTTTTGCCATAGAGCCATGGAACCTATAACAAGTTGACATTATTAATAGAGATGGACAGTTACGTTCTCTTACATTAAAAAGTATGAAGTTAATGACTCAAAGTTTGAGAATCCTTAATTTGATATCAAGTCTACCAAAGCGTGTTTATTCAACTAGTAACATAGGGGGTACAAGACGGGATTAAGTCTCAACATTTTTTTTTAACATTAATATCTTTGTAATATGTCCTCACTTATCATGATTATTTCGTCAATGTTGAAGTTTCTAGTTTGATATTAGGGTTAATTATTTTAGTATTTTTTTATTGGTAATACTCTTTTAGTACCCTAATGTATTAGTAATGTTTTGGACAAAATTTTGGTCAAGTTTATGTCGTTTTGATGATCTGTGACCAATTCGTAAGGGGTATTAAATATTCTGTTATCAATACATAAATGGTATTAAATGATTTATGATCAATTCATAAAGAATAATAAATGCCAATTACTAAAAGGGAGGGATTGTTATTAAACGTTACAAAACGCATGGGTACAAAAAGGTATGTTACCAATAAAATAAGGGGATAACTTTGTTTCCTAACCTTTACAAACGTTTCATTATCAGATCCTAACCCAAGCCAACGTTTGGTCTCAATTCCTAACATTATAGGTTTGGAATTTCTCATAAACTATAAAAAGCCGTCTAAACTCACGATTCCATCAACTCATCCAAGCGTTGTCGTTGTTGGCGTACATTACCCATGATGCCTTCCTCGACGTTGAACTTATCCTCGTTCTCAAGCAACCGAACCCAATGCTTGACGAGTTGACGGAATCGTGAGTTTGGACGGCTTTTTATAGTTTATGAGAAATTCCAAACCTATTATGTTAAGAATTGAGACCAAACGTTGGCCTGGGTTAAGATCTGATAATGAAACGTTTGTAAAGGTTAGGAAACAAAGTTTTTCCTAGAATAAGAGTACAAAAGGTAATTAATCCTTGATATTATGTATTGTCAATTTCGATTCTGATACAGTTCGAATCACCGATGCTTATTCCTCCGATGATCAATATGTATATGTATCTCCATGGTCAATATATAATATACATTAACCGTTTATAATTCATTATCTTAACTTGGTTATGGATATAGTTCTTTCTCGAAAAAAGTTCTCGCTCTTTTTAGATTTTATAGAAATGACGGCGACACCTACTCACCTGACGACAACGGCAGCTTAACATGGTTCTGGTTAGGGCTGAGCAAAAATCCGCCCATCACCGTAAACCGACCATCTCCGGCCATCCCCATCAACGGAAAACCCGAAACCGACATAACCACGGGCGGGTATGGGTTGGAAATAGGTGAACCGGCCTGGTCAACGGGTTTGACCGGTTTTCACACCAAAAAACCGGTCCTACCTGAACCGACCGGTACGGTGTTTTATATGATTATGAGGTATTAGTTGTAGGAATTGTTGTGTTTTGTTTGAATGTTTGAAGTATTTAAACTAAAATCAGTTTTATAATAGACAGGTTTATGGAGTTAAGTTAAATGGTGTGAAATCAAGTTTGAATTGTAGGAATTAAGTTGAATGTTTGAACGTTCATTTCAATAGGCCCAATAAGAAGTCCATTGGGCCTGGGTTGGTTGGTTATAACCGTCCCCGGCCGGTAGTGAGGACGGGCGGTTATCGGTCTTCCCTTTAGCGACCGGTGATGGGTATGGCCCATACCGTATGGGTACGGGTTTTATGTAACCAGGAAAAACGGTTTGGGTAACGGTTTTGGGATTTTGGGCGGGTACCGGCCGATGCTCACCCCTAGTGGTGGCCTTTCCACAAGGGACTCCTCCCCTCTCTCATCCTCTGTGTAGGTTGCTCTCTTCGGGGATGAAGGGAGGTGAGATGGTCTTTGTAGCAGTAGGTGGCGCTCTACCGGCGACTTCTGCAGGTGGTGGCCAAGCTTTACACTAGGCCTTTCTCTTGGGGGTGGGTCGCGACCTATTGCGGCGTACCCCGACGAGGGAGTCGAGAGCTCGAGTATAGGCATCTAGCGGGCATATTTGTCATGGGGCGGAGGAACATACGACCCAATCAAGAGACCCAAGGTCGTTGATGGCGGTGTATGGCAGCATTGTGGGGTGTGAATGGCTCTCTGGAACTGGTGCAGTAGCGAGATGCGAGGGGAAGGGATCAGACGCTGAAAGGGAGACGATTCAAGAGAAAGGGTCCTCGGGTCCATGCATTGAAGGTGTCTCGTTAGGCGAGAGGTCGGTGACAACGATTGCGGGTCTGGGTAGTTCATGTCAGGGCCCGACCCTGCACGGGAACAGTTCAATTGGAGGGGCTTGGGCGGGAAAGGACCGAGTGCAAGGCAGGGGACCTCTAGGGGATCAAGCATGATGTAGGGAGGAGCATACGGGTCCGCATAGTGGTCGACCTTCGGGAGTGGATGAGCTGGCCTCTCGTCTAGGGGACTTGGCAATACGAGAGGTGTTTTTTTTCCACATAAATCTGTAGTCGGGGTCTCAATTTTTGCCTACGTTGTGGCGGCATGTGTGCTGACTACCAGGACATTCTATTGGCAGACCTTGGTAGAGTGACTGACTAGACTATGGCATATGCCGGAGGTAGTGGTTAGATCGCTTGAGGGAGGTGTGGCGGGATTCTTATTTAGGACGACGAGGGAAATGGCCCTATTGTTGACTGAGGAACCATGAGATTTTCACGCTTACTTGTCTTGTTTGCGGACCTACGTCCACACGTGAGACCCTGTGACATTCAATTCACGCACTTCTCCGTTTGGCATAGAGTCATCAACCTCCCGATGGGGCCTGAAATGTGGGTGTCATCGTCTGGCTAGGTGTAACACTGGGCACTTGCCTCACGGTGGATGACGATGTGATGGGATGAGCTTGTGGGCCTTTATGAGGATTTTGGTTCGGCTAGACGTGTGAATTCCTCTTCAGAATCAACTGTGGTTCCGACTTTTGGAATCTGAGGTACAAATTTTTCTCCACCTTTCATACGAGCATCTTTTAGACCACTACTTTGGTTGTAGTTGCGTCGAACATATGTTTGTGGCTTTCCCAACATGCTAGGAGTACGAGGGCTCTACTTAAGGGCTCTAACGGATACCCGGGATGCACGCTCCATGACTCGTCATGGTCGTGTGGTGCCGGGGACGAACAAATCCTCCCTTATGAGTGGTTCCCATACCCAGCCCCGAGGTTAGTACCGGTGGCCCTAGCTCGAAGACCGAAGGGAAAAGGGAAGATGGTAGACGGGGTAAGAGGGCCATCCAGGAAGGCCATGACTTTTCTCGTCACGAGCACGCAACCATCTTCAAATCGTTGACTACGGGTAAAGAATTTTCTCTTCATGGGCCCTCACCCAGAACATGTAAGAACCGCCCCCGGTCGATCCCGGTCGAACCGGTGGTTTTTGACGAAAGTTGACTTTCCGCCGGAAAAGTCAACCGATGACTCCGGGAGTATTCGGGACTTTTCCGGGACCCAAAAAGATTAGCCGTCTTTACGGTTAGCTTATTTGGGTCGTTTCCTTTCAAACATCTAATTTCGTGAAAAAGTCAACCCCGTGTCATTTTCGGTCAAATCGAAGGTCTTAAGGAATTAATTTAAATAAGCTGAGATATTTTGGGATAGAAGTGGTCCCCACATTGACATGTATCCATGTTGGCTTGGAGGAGAAGAAAGGGGTATGAAAAGACCCATTTACCCTCACTTGAGCTAATCTATAAGGAAGAAGGCTAAAGGGGTAAAATAGGAAATTCAATTATAGGTTAAAGGCACTAAAGGAGAGCAATTCAGCTCACTTTTACCTTGTTGGCCGAAATATAGAGAGAGAGGGAAGAGAGGGAGAAGCCATTGAAGCTTAAAGAAGAAGAAAGGAGAAAAAGTGGAGTCTTGGCCTTGATTTCTTCTCAAATCTCCTCAAAATCATCATTTTCTTCATCTCCTTTCCATTTCCAAGGTGAGTCTTCTAACCTTTTTCGTTTTTGTGGCAATTTAGATTATGGGTTTGGGAGATAAGGCTTGAAAATGGTTGGATTCAATGGGTTTTTGATTTAGATGCTTAGATGATTGATTTTTGGAGTTAAGAGGGTGTTTTTTTTAGTTGAAATCAATTGGATTTTGATGTTTTGATTAAGACCCATCATGGGTATTGAAGTGTGGAGGTTTATGGTGTTGTTTTGGAGGTTTTTGGTGGATAAAAATGGAGGTTTTGAGGTTGGTTTTCGTGAAAATGGAGCTGGAGGAAGAAGAAGGACGAAGTTGTCTAGACCCGTCACAGATCCGTGGGGACCGTGATGGAGGACGTCACGGCTCCGTGATGGAAACCGTGACGGTGCAAGTCACGGCTCCGTGAGGATGGCCGTGACGGAGCAGACCACGGGTTCGTGACCCGAACCGTGACGGAGCCCGTCAAGGCTCCGTGACCTAAATCGTGACAGATCAGATTTGGGCCCTTTGGGCCCATTTTGGTGAAATTCGAGTAATTGGGACGGTTACCTATAACCGAGCCCTTTTGGGGATAAGTGGGAATGTTTTCCTCTTTAAATCAATCGTGAATTACTCTTGATTCTCGTTCTAATTTGTGATCCTAGACTTGGGACCCGAGTTCGGCGGAGGAGACTTTTGGGCATCTTGAAGTGACTAAGCGTTTGGAAAGAAATCGAGGTAGGGAAGAGTAGTAAATTTTCGTCTTCAATTAAAGAATGCTACTAGTATGCATATATGACGTAATAACCGGGAAAGTCTTAGCTTGCATATAGGATGTGATTAACTAGAATAACCGCTTTCAATTATGGGAATTGTCGTGCTGTAAAATCACATGTGGCCACGTCGGGCATTATGATTGTGTGTGTTGGTTGTGTTTGATTGTGGTTAATGGCCCTCAGATGTCGATGTATAGTATATTCCTTGTTCACTTTAAGAATCATGGTAGGCTTTACGAATGTGATAAATGCGATATGGATTGTTGTCTCGTGATGTGATTGAATGAATGAATGTGGTGATTGGGTTATGAATTGTTGTCTTGTGATATGATCGGGTGAATGATAGATCGATGTGGGTTGCTCGATAAGTGTGTCGGTAAGCTTGATGGTATGATGTATTAGTATGTTTGGTATTGTATTGTATGATATATTGGTTGCTTTACCCCGAGGTGGGTTTCCGGGAAGATCTTTAGGCCGATGTGCGTTTCCGGTATGAGGTATGTTGTTGTTTCCCCGATGTGTGTTTCCGGGAAGACACCTAGGCCGATGTGCGTTTCCGGTATGATGTATGTGGTTTCACCCCGATGATTGTGTCTGGGAAGATATCTAGGCCGATGTGCGTTTCCGGTATGATATGTTGAGTTGCGTGTGGTGATCGGAGTATCTTGGTTTACATATTTTGTTGTTGATCTGTTTCGTTAGTGTGATTTTATTGTCGTTAATGTTGAGTTCCTGTTGATTTCCATTTGTGTTGTCATTATTAGAAAGTGTTATTAATCGAGTAATTTTGATACGGAGCGTGAGTCTTTTCCTTTACTACTTTTTCCTACTGAGCGAAAGCTCACCCTCTCTGTTTACTGTTTTACAGATTTCGATCGTGAGTCGGTCTAGAGGATGTCTCAGAGCTCGGGAGCTCATTGAGAGTCCGAGGATTTATTATGTAGTTGAGACGTACTTCCATTTTCGTATTAAACATTGTCCTTATTTATTTGGATTTTGAATTTTGACTCGTATTATCAGACTTTTATTCAGAGATTCATGTTACTTAAATTTGATTTTATCATTATTATTTTTTCACTTTAGTTCACGTCTCGAGTCCGGTCAAAACCGGATTTGGGGCGTGACAGAGTAGGTAAGTGGGGACCCATTGCGAGGCATAAGCCGCTGGTAGTTTCCGACATCGCCTAGAGGACATTCACATACCTTCCCACCGGGATGAACGGAAGAAAGGCCAAAGGGCCTTCCCAGACTAGCTACGAGCTCCCTACCAAGTATGAAGCGGCTGGCGAGGGAGCTCTTAGTCTCGGAATCTGAGGGATCTATACACTCTTTTGGATTCTTAATTGCCATAATTCCTTACGATTAGTGGAGATGAGATTACCTTGTAGCATATGAATCTCTAAGGTCCGTGTAGTAGAGAAAAGAGGAAGCACGCTGGTAAAGTGAACAAGGGAGTGCTAGTTAGAAGAGTCAATTTAGTGTGAGTAGTAACCTGCTTATTTGCATTAATCAGTTTATGTGTTTTCTTGAACTTTGTTCGACTTTGTAGTGTGTTAACTCTGAGCAAGCTCTTATTTTCAGTCCCGGGATTATGTGATTTTCTCTATTTATGTAATTGGTCTCTTTTCAGGGGTATTTACAAGTTTGATGTGAAATAAGGAGTTTTGGAGCTAAATGGAGCAAAAATTAGTTTAAGGAGTTTTAAAGTCTGACTGATCTTGTGAAGGGCATAACTTTTGCACCCGAGCTCCGATTTTCACCCCTAACATATCAAATCGAAGAAAATTCAAATATCTAAAACTATGATGAAGGATGTGCTACTGTCCAAAATGCACGTTGGCCACACAACGTGCACGCGGTAGATCAACGTTTTTCAAGTCCCTTTCCCTATTTTCCCTTAGCTTTAACACCGTATAAATGAAAAATTAGGGCTTGAGACTTGGGATCACGAATTTTAGAGAGAAACACGATTTTGGAGAACTAGATAGGTGATTTGGAGATTGAGAGAAGTACAAGAGTTCAACATTCAAAGTTATTCATCGTTTTTATCCTCAACCGATATTTGTATCATAATTATCATTCAAGATTTTTATTATTGATTTGATATTCGTTTTGTGTTCTCATTTTGCTGTCATGAACTAAATTCCTTTGATCTAGGACTAGGGGAACGATATGATGAACTAAAATAACGATAATTTTTATTTAATTCTGGTCGTAATGCTTTATCTCCTTGATCATGTGATGTATGATTTAATCTTGTTAACCATTGAGAAATGAGGTTAATAAGAGGAAATATGAATTCAATATCTCAGGTTTAAATCTAGACTAGAATATAGTTAGACTGACACGAGTGCAATGGTTATAAGATTAAAACCCGAAAGTTAGATTAAAGATAAATGAGGTTATAGGAATTCGTAAACATTAATGCTTGGTACCTTTCTACAAATAGATTAGAGATAATTAGGTAGTCAAAGTATGATAAGGTCTTAGTGCGATCGAGAGATGGTTAAGACTAGTGATAGAGAATTCTCGTTGCCTTTATAGTAGTACTAGTGGCAAATGTAGATAGAATCCCGATAAGTTGTTCATCGTATTTGAACCTCGTTAATGTCCTAGATCGTCTTAAATATATGATTTTAAAACCGATTGTGACATTGTGTTTTTATTGCATGTTTATTTACATTATTTCATATTTGCACCGAATCACTATTTCTGAAACAAAACCAACCATCAATATATGAATAGCTTGACAAAAGAATTAACTAATTAATGTGCTTGTTTAATTTTTCCCTTGGGTACGATAACTCGGACTAAACCCCGATTACTACTTGGCGACCGATACGCTTTCTGTGCCACTCTGAAAGTTAATTCTCAAGGTGTCAGGTATCTCGGCCCTCTCCTCCGCCTCATGTCCCGCCTCCGCCTCTTGTGCTGCTTTCGCCTTCGTCTCCAACATCGCTACGTCCAACGCCACCGCCCCGCCCGTCACCACCATCACCACCACCACCACCACCACCACAGTAGGGAATCCCATTCCCTCGGTTGCCTCCACCGTAGTTTATGGGTCTGCGAGATTCAATCAAAACGATGGCCATGCTTCTCTGTGCAGCCGGCCCGAGCTCCCCACGGAGAAATCGCCACCCCCGCCGATCCACATGCCACCACCATCCCCGCCACTTTCGACTCTTGAGCCGCCACCTCAACAACCACCATCGTCGTCGCCTATATCGCCACCAGCGCTGCCACCGCCACCTCCTTCTTTGTCACTAAATCCGTTTTCTTCCTCGCCTCCTCCGCCACTAGAGTCGTCACCTCCTCCTCCGCCACTAGAGTCGTCACCTCCGCCTCATGCGCCGCCTCTATCGCATGTCTGCTTCATCATTCGTTTGCCGGTCATTCAAGATCATCGGATGTCCGACCCTGGATCAAGCGTCATGACTATGGCGCACCCGATCAGTCGGGGATCACGTGCAGAGACCCCCATTCCCATCCGTTGGATCGGGACCCTGACACCCCAGTTTGGAGACTAGAATAAAAATCTGCTCTTGTTGGATACCGGTGCAAACTCGACACACCAACCACATCCGCTGGATCGGGACTCCAACACCCCCAAGATGTCTGTGGGGACGCACACCTCCCGAAGTCGGTGTATATCCGACAATTTGGATCCCTCATTTTCTGGTGTTCTCTCTGCATGTCCGGTATCCCTTTAAACGCCTCATATCAGATATCTCGAGTATTTTCAGATCAAGACAGGAAACGAACCTCGTGCCACTCACAAAACTACGATTCAAAACAGTAATCCACTAGATTGTCCTTAAATTAATCGGGTTTCTAGTTATAGGGTTAGCGTCGGGTACATATGACATAATTCATGTTTCACCCTTTTATTTCCGATAATACTTTAATTTTTTTAACGATTATACTTGCGAACGTTTTTGTCTGATTTATTAATTATTTATATATTTTTTGGCAATATTCCGCGACTAAAATGAAAGAACCAAAGTTTAATTATTCATAAAAAGCTCTCCACACACCTCATTGAGGTTCCGACTCACCTTATTTAGGGTTTACCGCCGCCACGTTCTCCGCCGCCGGCAACCATCGCCATCTCCTCCGCCTCCGGCGTCCTCACCGCCCCCACTCCACGCCGCGCTACCCCCACTTCGTTGACACAGAATCCGCCCCCGCCCTCTTTCGCTGCTGCTACGCATCGCCTCCATCGTTCGTCAGATCCGATCGCTGCCGCCGTCACCAACAACCACGCCGACGTCCTCCTCCGCCTCGTTACCTTCCCCACAACAGATATGGTTCTCTCGGTTTCACGCCGTCACCACGCTGGAGCGCGTCCTAGGTCCCATTGGATGCCGGAATCAGTGGCCATGCACCACCGTGGCGATGGGCCCATGCACGACCGAGTTCTCCTGCCCATGTGGCCGTATCGCCTGCCCCCCTGAGCCTGAGAGATCGAAGCCCCCGGAGGCCGAGATCTACCGGAACGATCACCACCCATTGATGATCACTAAGGAGGACCAGGTGAAGCAGACGGAGGCAGGGAAGCCTCCGATGCAGGGATGACCCGACCCGGCAGGGGTGGGTGGAGTCGATGTCGGACTATACCTACAGACCCGTGACAACCAGTGCTGGGAGGTCCCGGACAGCCTACAACAACAGCTCAGTTATTTTACCTGTTTTCTTGTTATTTACTTTATTTCTGGAACAATTTATTTCTTGCGTTGTTTAGGGTTTTATATTTCATGTCTCGTTGTTTTGAGACGATGGTAGGGAGTTGTCTTGAGTTTGTGCCCACGATTTCAAGTGGGCTATTATTATGGGTCCATGAGCGCCGGGCTTACTACGGTCGGCCCGGACAAATATCTGAAACCCGATGCGGTCATGGCTCATCCTGTTTGATTATCTTTTGCTATTAATGAAAGTTTCCCGTTACCCGTTTCAAAATAAAATAAAATGAAAGAACCAAAGTACTGGTAGGGTCATCCAATCTCATGGAGAGGAATGTAATGTCTAAATTTGACTTTTCAAGTTAAAAGTCCATCCTTTCTCTCCCAGACCAGAACCAATTAGTCCTCATCTTCCTCAAACCTTCACCTCTTCTCTCCTTCCCCAAACTTTCACCTCTCCTCTCTCTCTCCAGACTTCTGACAGCTCTTTTGACTTGTTGCAGCCACAAAGGTGAGCCCTTTCTCTTCTGGGCACTCTTAATTCTCGTCGATTTTGCCTTTTCTGTTTGGTGTATGAGAAAATGGAAGAAAAAAAAAGGGTAGCCAGCTCAATCCCGAGTCTTCTCTTTTCTGGGTTTCAATTTTTGTTTTGATCAAAATCCTACTCCCAGATGAAATGTTGCTGATTGCTTGATGCAATACAGAAACCCAGATCATAATTATTTCAAAGTTCAATCTTTTGATTTGAGTTTCAACCCCTAGAGCTTATTTGTGATGATATATGACTTCTGTGTGTTGTTCATCTGAATCCTCTGAAAATTGGTAATGTTTGGTTGCTAGTTTTGATTGCTTGCCTGTTCTTCTTTTTTTGTAGTTCATATCATGTTTACTTTGTAAGATTGATTATTAATCGGTTTAAGATGCTAATGTCTCACTCTCTTACACTTATGTTCAAACCTTTTTGATGTACAAGGAAATTTACCTTCAACACACTCTTCAATATTCCTACTAATATCTTGAGAGATGGTTACATTACGAGAAGGGAAAAACGTTATTTACATCCCCATTTTGACCTTTCGCTGTCAAAAACACCCTCTAAAGGTGAGGGGTTATCAGTAACACAGTAACACTGTCACCTTTCCTATTAAATTATTAATAAAAAACATCTGGATATACACAGAAAAAGGGATGGTTTTATCGGGAATGCATTGTCACCTTTCTCATTTATCAGTGTTTTTTTGGGACAAACGGGGTGTTTTTGATGATAAACAAAAGGTGACAGTGTGTTATGCCTCACCTTTACAGTGTGCATGTTAGAAACAAAGGTCAAAGAGGAGGTGTTAATGAAGTTACCCCTTATGAAAATGTTATGCCTTGCTTACCTTTCAATAAATATATCTTCTATACCCAACAAGTTCAAGTGATGATATGTGAGCTTGGATTTCTCATTCACCTTTTGTCTGTTTAGAGCTTGTAGTATATTGTTTGAAAGATCTCATATCATAGATCACAGAACTACATCTTACATTATTCGAAGATAAAACTTTCCGTTCCAAAATTGAGCCTCAGGTTGACAAATTATCACACGTAAACTTTCCCACCTTTTCACTCTTGTCCACAAAACCCCTTTTTAGGGTAGCTTTGCAATGTTTCATTAGTTTCTGGTACATGAAATGTAGTAGTATGTGTCCATATTAAAAGTGTATGAACAAATTGATCACTTAATAAGCATATTGGTGCCTCCATCCATGAGTTCGAGATTTTGGGTTGGATTGGGTTTTAACATGGTATCAGTGCATGTTCGGCCCACATTCCGTTTGTCACCTCCATCCTGTGGTCTCCGATCCATATGCAGATGTCTAGCCCTGCTATGGCCCACATGTAGATGTCCATTCCTACACGTGAGGGGGAGTGTTATTGATCACTTAATAAGCATATTGGTGCCTCCACCCCTGAGTTCACATTTTTGGGTTGGATTGGGCTTTAACAGTAAGAAATGACAACTTCATGTTTTAATGGTTGGTTTTACAGTTGGGAAGTTTTGTGTAAGCAAGGATATCGATCTTTATATACAAGCGATGACTTGTTGCTATTTGTTTTCCAAAAAGAGGAGACCTCCGTCGGCTTTGCATGTAGTAGAAATCGACGAAGGTGTGTGTCTGGACTGTATAGTGCCTTTGTTTTGTCTTCACACACACTTGCACATTCTGAGCCTATGGCTACATATTTGTAATACTCTGTTCTAAGCGGATGCAGATTTCTCTGGCATTCGGAATAGTTTGCTTTATTCTTACAAAGAGTTGCGGTCAGCAACCGATAACTTCAGCCCATCGAACAAGATCGGGGAAGGAGGCTTCGGTTCTGTATACAAGGTGAGGATTACTATCTAATGTAAACCCATAAACTAACAACTTATTTGGGTCATTAGATCAAGTAGAATGGATGATTCAGATTTTTTTTTTTTAAAAACCATTAATGACACGAATCGTAAATATGCAAAACTTTGAATTTATTTTTTGGGGATAATGGAAAAAAAAGTACTCTCAGGTATTCACTTTTTGCAACTTGTAGCCCTTTTTCATAATTGTAAAACAGTGCCATGAACTTTTCTTTTTGTTGCACTTTGTATAAATTTCTTTCAAAATGACGATTATACCCTTTAAAATTTAAGTTTTAAAAAATCCAAATTTCCATATCCCTCGAATTTCTTACTCTTTGTACGGTATAAAGAGGAAGAAAATTAAGGGAAATGAAAATTTGGATTTTTTGTTTTTTACTTGTTATTTTTTAAATCTAAATCGTAAGCGTAAAATCTTTATTTTTGTACAAATTGCAATAAAAGACAAGTTCAGGGTACTTTTTTGCAATTATCAAAGAAGAGGGCTACAACTTGCAAAAAATGAATACCTCGGGGCATTCATTTGCCATTATCCCTTATTTTTATTACTAAACTCCCCCCCTCAAAAGCCTGGGCCGTTGGATCCACTAGATCTAATGGCCCAGGTTGATTCTTTGTTTACATTTTATCGTCTAATTATTAATTAATTTTTTGATATTTTGTAAACAAATAGGGAACATTGAGAGACGGCACTCAAGCTGCAATCAAGGTATTATCAGCAGAATCAAGGCAAGGAGTGCGTGAGTTCTTAACGGAAATAACTCTGATCGCAGATATAGAACACGACAACCTGGTCAAATTGTACGGCTGCTGTGTCGAAGGAAAGCATAGAAGCTTGGTCTATGGCTATCTTGAGAACAACAGTCTTGCACAAACACTTCTTGGTAACTTCTTTACTTATTCTTGGGGTAGTTACATGAGCGATTTTCAATTCATTGCTCTGTTCTTTGAATCGTATCAAGTCACGTCGATGAAAAATTATTTGAAGTGATAATTGCAAAAAAGTACCCCTGAGATATTCACTTTTTGCAAAATGTAGGCCTCTTCTTTGATAATTGCAAAAAGGTGCCATGAGATTGTCTTTTTGTTACACTCTGCATAAATTTGTTTCAAAATGACGATTTCACCCTTGAAAAATTAAATTCAAAAAATAATAATTAAAGAACAGTAAATCCAAATTTTTATATCCCTTAGATATCTTACTCTTTGTACGGTACAAAGAGGAAGAAAATTAAGAAATATGAAAATAAGGATATTTGTTTTTACTTATAATTTTTTAAATAGTAAGGGAAAAATTGTCATTTTTATATAAACTGCAACAAAAAGACAAGTTCAGAGTACTTTTCTTACAATTATTAAACAGATAAAAGGCTACAAGTTGCAAAAAATGAATACCTTTTTTTTTTTGCAATCATCCCTTGTTTCAATTTACCCTAATTTGAGGTAAGGGATGATTCCAAAAAATATTTTGTTTTTTACTTATTATTTTTTAAATATAAGTTGTAAGGGCAAAATCGTCATTTTTATATAAACTGCAACAAAAAGAAAATTCAGAGTACTTTTCTTACAATTATTTAAGGAAAAAAAGGCTACCAATTGCAAAAAAAAAAAAGAATACATTTTTTTTTGCAATAATACCTTGTTTCAATTTACCCTAATTTGAGGTTTTCCCCCTTGTGTACATAAAATATGGAGGCCGAACACCATTATCTTCTTAGTTTTGGAATTTGCATTTTTCTATAATTTTTCATTTTTTTCTTTTTAAATAGAGCGCATCTTCGCCACTCAAGTTAGGGTAAATTGAACCAAAAGCCAAGTTCATCGTGATGAATTGTTACAATTTAAAGTATACAACAGTTACTTGAAAATTTCTTAAACTACAAGGTAGTGAACTGTAATTACCCTTCTATCCTTCAATGTTTGATTCTGGAGAAAACAAGACCCACTAAATGATTGACTTTTTTCCGTTTCTTAGGGGGAGAGCATAGCAATGTGGAGTTCAGTTGGCAAACACGGCGTAAGATCTGCATCGGCGTTGCACGAGGGCTCGCGTTCCTTCATGAAGAAGTCCAGCCACACATCATCCACAGGGACATAAAAGCAAGCAACATTCTCCTCGATAAAAACCTCATGCCCAAAATTTCAGATTTCGGTCTTGCAAAGCTTTTCCCGGCTAATGTCACTCATGTTAGCACCCGAGTTGCTGGAACAGCGTAAGTATACATATAACACGGATGGATTACGAAAAAGTACCCAGAAGAAATTCACTTTTTGCAAGTTGTAGCCCTCTTCTTTGATGATTTCATAAACGTTTCCTGAACTTTCCTTTTTGTTGCACTTTGTGTAAGTTTGTTTCAAAATGACAATTTTACCTTATAAAAAATAAGTGAAGATTGCAAAAAAGTACCCTGAGGTATTCACCTTTTGCAACTTGTAGCCCTCTTTTTTGGTAATTGCAAAAAGTGGCCTGAACTTGTTGTCATTTTTATACAAATTGCAATAAAAGGACATGTTCAGGGTACTTTTTTGTGTAATTACCAAAGAAGAGGGCTATAAATTGCAAAAAAAAAATACTTCAGAATACCTTTTTGCAATTATCCCCACATATAATAAGTAAGATAACAGAACATCCATTATTTTCATCTTCCTTAGTTTTCTTCTTCTTTGTATGTCCAAAGAGGAAGAAAATTAAGAAATGTGAAAAATCTGGGTTTTTCGTTTTATACTTATTATTTTTTAAATTTTCGAGGGTAAAATCGTCATTTTAGAATAAATTTACACAGTGCAACAAAAAGGAAAGTTCAGGGTATATTTTTGCACTTATCAAAGATGAGGGCTACAACTTGCAAAAAGTGAATGTACCTTATAAAATTGTCTATGTTATCGAACTGGCTATAAATAGCGGGCTTGTGTCTGAATATTCTTGTTTTGTACGAGGTTTATCCAGTGGTTATCTGGCACCTGAATATGCTTTACGAGGTCAGTTGACGAGGAAAGCCGATATTTATAGCTTTGGCGTTCTGCTATTGGAGATTGTCAGTGGGAGGTGCAACACAAACAAAAGGTTGCCTGTTGGAGAACAGTATCTACTTGAAAGGGTATGGAACTTTATTTCTAGGGATAATCGCAACAAACAACTAAAGGGATGATTGCAAATAAGTACCCTGTGTATTCATTTTTTGCGACTTATAGCCCTCTTCTTTGATAATTGTAAAAAAGTACCCTAAACTTGACTTTTTGTTGCAATTTTATAAAAAAAGGGTGATTTTACCCTTAAAATTTATATTTAAAATACAGAAAATCAAAATTTTCATATCCATTAATTTTTTTCTTTATACCGTTCAAAGAGTAAGAAATTTAAGAGAGATGAAAATTTGATTTTTTGTTTTTTAGTCATTATTTAAGAGTAAAATTGTTATTTTTATACAAACTGCAATAAAGCCCGAAGTCATGGCACTTTTTTGCAATTATCAAAGAAGAGAGTACAAGTTGTAAAAAATGAGTACTTTTTTGCAATTATCCTTTCTTAGAATCCTCCTTAAGAAGACATGCGTTTCATGCAACTTGTAGATCCTTTTTTGATAATTGCAAAAAAAAAATGAACTTGTCGTTCTGTTCCAATTTGCATAGAAATGACGCTTTTACCCTTACAATTTACGTTTAAAGAGTATTTAGAATTCCCCTTAAGAAGACATGCTTTCCGCAGGTATGGGAACTGCAC
Source organism: Erodium maritimum (assembly GCA_963921825.1). Lineage (NCBI taxonomy): Eukaryota > Viridiplantae > Streptophyta > Magnoliopsida > Geraniales > Geraniaceae > Erodium > Erodium maritimum. Next base: position 673,803 of record OY997592.1, read on the forward strand.
GAAAGAGGAGAGCTGGCCAAGTTATTCGGTGCATCATTGGAAGAAGAATGTGATTCGTCGGAGGCTTGCAGGTTCCTCAAGATAGGCCTTCTTTGCACGCAAGACACGGCCAGGCTCCGACCGTCCATGTCTAACGTGGTCAAGATGCTAGCGTGCGAGATTGACGTGCACGACATGAAGATATCGAGGCCCGGCCTGTTGTCTGAGTTCACGGGCCACAAGCCTGATCACCGGAAAGACGAGCCTGGAACCGACAGTTCACCAAATGATTCATCGACCAATCCGGGCAAATCATCTTCCACGTCAGGCAACACAACCACCACCTTCGCTACCATGACATTCAATTCGATATACGACAGAGACTGAAAAGATCTGCAGATATGAGAATTAGAACCACTTCTATTTCTGTAAAATTGTAAATTCTTTTATTGTTTTTGTTCATACATGTACGGATATTACACATGTATAAAGAATGGTATAAATTACATATATTTTTGCAATGAAATGTCTTCCTTCACTGTTCTGATCCCCACTGTTGTAGGCTGTGAACTGATTTGTTTTTTGTGGCTGCTTTAATCAGTAAAAAAGAACCCTCCCATTGCACTGAAATTTCTTTCTTCACTGCTTTAATCCCAATTCACCTCCTTTCATCTAAAGCTGTCATGTCCAAATTCAGTATATAAGCAAAGAATAATTGCAAAAAAGTACCTTGAGGTATTCAATTTCTGTAACTTGTAGCCCTCTTTGATAATTCCAAAAAATAGTTGCACTTTGTATTAAAATGGCATTTTACCCTTACAATTTTGGTTCAAAAAACGAAAAATTCAAATTTTCATCCCTTAAATTTTTTCTTTTTGTATGGTAACATAGAGAGGAAGAAAATTAAGGGATACAAAAATTTGGATTTTTTGTTTTTAACTTATTATTTTTTAAATCTAAATTGTAAAGGTAAAATCGTCATATTTATACAAATTGCAGTGTAAAGACAAGTCAGGGTACTTTTTTGCAATTATCAAAGAAGAATGCTACAAGTTGCAAAAAGTGAATACCACAGGGTGCTTTTTTGCAAGGCTTGCTAAATGCTACAGAATTGGAAAATGAGCTTACTTTGTCCTGATGCATCAGTAGCTGCATTTTCCGATCTTTTATTTCTGGCTGCTCGAAGCTGATCTGCAAGCGAAACTTCGTTCCTAACTTTCTCCTTCATTATGAGTTCTATATCGAGTTTCTCAGGAGCCGGGATACGAGGAACCATTGCACTCACTTCACCATGGGCTTGACCATTTCTGCCTTTCCCTTTGCGAATCTATCAGAAAGACAGAACATACATACATTAGGCTAGAGTACAAAGGATTTTTTTTTGGGATAATTGCGAAAAAAGTACCTTAAGGTATTCACTTTTTGCAACTTGTAGCTCTCTTCTTCGATAACTAAAAAAAAGCGCTATGTACTAGTCTTTTTGTTGCACTTTGTATATAAATCTGTTTCAAAATGACGATTTTAACCTTGGAAATTTAAATTTTAAAATAATAATTACAGAACAAAAAATCCAAATTTTCCTATCCCTTAAATTTCTAACTCTTTGTTCAATACAAAGAGGAAGAGAATTAATGGATATATATATATTTTTTATTTTTACTTATTATTTTTAAGATATAAATTGTAAGGGTAAATTAATCATTTTATACCATTTGCAACAAAAAGACAAGTTCATGGTACTTTTTTACAATCATCAAAGAGGGCTACAAGTTGCAATATATGAATACCTCAGAGTACTTTTTTGCAATTATCTTTTTTCTAAAAGAGTGGAGTTACCTTTCTCAAGTTTTGCCTGAGTTCTTTTCCTCGGGCTAATGCTGATTCATTCGGTCTTCTGTTTTTTTTCACTCTTGTTTTTACCTTCTCTTCCCGTTCTATCCTCTTTCGAGCGAGGATCTTCATCCTCTCCTTCATTTTCTCATCCTCTTTTGGCATCTCCTTTGCATTTCTCTTCTCTTCGATCTCCAAGAGATCCATTTTATGTAGTATCTCGTTATAGCTGTCCCATCCCAGCTCCTCTTCGCCACTCCCTCCTTTCTTTGCTGTTTCTGCAATGGCTTCTCCCCATGAGTGAAAGAACTTTTGCTTCTGGTGCTTCACGTCCAACCTTTTCGCCCACACCTTCCTCTGCGATGCACTTATTTTCGCCTTTCTCTCATCACTGCAAATGAACCGAAACAGGATCACGTGTAGAGTTCAGAAATATATGTACAACATGTAAATCTTGACTTCATTAAGATCATGCTTACTATTATGGGATAATTGCAAAAAAATACCCTGAGGTGTTCAGTTTTTGCAACTTGTAGCCCTCTTCTTTGGTAAATGCAAAAAGATATCCAGAACTTGTACAAAATGACGATTTTACCCTTACAATTTAGATTTACGAAACAAGTGAAAAACAAAAAAATCTAAATTTTCATATCCCTTAACTTTCTTCTTCTGTGTACCGTACAAAGAGATATGAAAATTTGGATTTTTTGTTCATTAATTATTATTTTTTAATTTTAATTTCAAATGGGTAAAACTGTCATTTTGAAACAAATCGATACAAAGAGCAACAATAAGACAAAGTTCATGTCACTTTTTTTGTAGTTATCGAAGAAGAGGGCAACAGGTGGCAAAAAGTTAATATCTCAAGGTACTTTTTCGGGATTATTACTTACTATTATTGAGATCAATGACAACTCAAGTTGCAAATTGCTACATTGATTATGGGAGATCAAGGTTACCTGTGTGGACGGGGATGTTCCCTCGTCTTCTTTTTATCCTGAAAGTCATCAAAAATGAAAAGAGAAGAGCCAATGTAATTAAAAAAAATAATATAAAAAAGTCCTTACAATGTATGCATCATATGTAAATCATTAAACTACAAAAAACACCATAGAAACTTTCAAGATGAGTTAAAAACATATATGCAGAAACATTATCCGTACTCAAGAGAAAAACATCGGGAATCTAACTGTATCTTACATGACTTCACCTTAAGGTTTCTCAAGGCTTCTCTAGTTCTTTCACTGATACACTTGCGAGTCTCTGGATTAAAGTCGACATCAAAACATGTGATGCAATAAGGTGCCTCTTTGTAGCATTTAAAAACTACAGTACAAGTTAATGAGATTCTAAACAGAGTTACCTTCACTATGTGCCATGCCCTTGTTCCATGGTACATTCCCTTTAGTCCATTGTCCAGTACTTTCTCGTCTTTGAATCTCTGTAGAATCTTTATCATAGAGGTCTTGGTAATCATTGCACCGGTCTCCATGAACATCCTCAGGTGAGTTTATGGAAAAGGCGGAGATCTCTCCCACATCGACGTTTATTTGCAATGCTTTGACACGGTGAAGTTTCTGGGAAGAACTAGCAGTGGAAAATGATAGTATAGTGCGTGGCTGAGAATAAGTGTGTTCCACTGCATAATCATTTAGTGAGAATGGAAGGATGTTCGGAGCTCGATTTAGAGGCAGATATGGAACGTACAATCTCCTGAGAGTAATTAACATATGTCAGTCAAAGGAACAGAGTGTGCAGCTCGATTGCTCATCGTGAATGTGTTCAGATGAACAAATTTTGCCCAAAATGCAAAAAAGTTACTCCAATCAAAACCATTTATCCTTCAAATTTAAGTGCATCTTCATGCTGATACATGAAAGTTATAACACGTAGATAGGCGATCTGCAGACAAATTGAGGGGACGAATCGACAAAAAGAGTGTTTTTTTTTTGGTGAATCATCCATCTCGGAGAGAACCAACTCAACTAAAAGCAAAGACACAATTATAGTTATATTCTAATACACGTCCTCACGGACAAACCCGTTTACGGGTTTGGAGGTGAATTATTTAGAAGAAGAGATGAGCCTACTAAGAAGAGAGACAAGGGATGGCCCATTTAGGACAAATTTGATAAATTGAGAAAAAATCAGTATTTTTTTTGTAAAGAGCGGGGTTAGAACCCGTGTCCGTGAGGTATCAAGCTTTGGTACCATATTAGCGAACTAACTTAACAAAAGCTCAAGCTTATAGTTAAAAGTTCAATTATAGTTATATTCTGACAGTTTCATCGCGCCGGTAAATTGCAATCGCCCTCCTTCTGGTCACTTGCTACCAACCACGTAGCTACTCAACCGGAGTTCGCGCGTCATGTGATTAGACCTCAATTTACTGACCGATTCATCAGATTTCACCACGTTGGAGGCGATTAGCCTGACTTTACCGGACGAATAGCCAAATGTCGTGTGACAAGTGGCCACAAGGTGGGGGCCACTTACCGGCAAATTGAGGGGGCAAATAGGCCCCTTTATGACGAATTTTCTCCCCTGGGGGAGGGGAATTCACGGGCGAACTGAAATCGTCCACCTTCCTATACACACAAGTAGCTATTCATCCGGATTCTGGTGAATCACCTCCCGCGACTGTGGGAAGCTGGACGAATCAGCCGGGCGAATTGAGGGAAGATGGATCCCATTAGAGATGCTCTAAAGTGAACTCTACTGATTCAGCTGCTCTACTTGGTTCAGCTCATAGTTTAGTCCTCAAAACTTACACTTGTTCAATAAAGACTTGCAAAAATGAATCTTTACCACTCCCAGAACATCTCATCAACAAGCCAAGCATAACCCATATCATAGATCAACCACTAAGATTGAAAAAAAAAAACACAATTTTGAATGAAACCCAACCATCAAATTCATCAAACTCAAGCCCAAATAAGATACATAAATCACAAACCAGATTCAGATCTCCACAGATGATAAAAAAAACCCAGTTCAGAGGGAGGAGGAAGAGAGACTTACATGTGGAAGCATGGCATGGTTTCTCAGAGGCCACGAGAACGATGAAGCGCCTCAGTCGAGTCTCGTTTGCTAGTTTGACTTATCCGAGATTTACATCATGGTTCAATGGGCCTAACAAATGGGCCTCAAAGCCCAGCCCAAGTTTCAGAAGCCTGTATATATCCACTTGCCCCTCTTCTTCTCTCAGCTTTGTGCTTCAGTGTAGAATTAGGGTTAGGTTTTATCTCTCCGGGGTAAAGATTCTACCTTTGACGGCCAATTTGCCAATTTCAATCCAAATCCATGGACGCCACCAAGAAGCGTAAGCTCGACGACAACGGCGTCGTCACCGCAGACGGCGGTGATGCCGAGAACGCCCCAGCCCTCACCCCAAGCGACGCTCGCAAGATCATCGAGAAGCTCAGCGTCGAGCAGCTCATCGGCATCGTGCAAGACGCCGCCTTGCGCCACCTCGATGTTCTCGCCTCCGTCCGGTCCGTCGCCGACGGCGACATCACGCAGCGGAAGCTCTTCGTCCGCGGACTCGGGTGGGACACCACCACGGATAGTCTTCACAGCCTGTTCTCCAAGTACGGCGAGATCGAGGAGGCCATCGTGATCGTCGACAAGTCCACGGGGAAGAGCAAAGGGTACGGATTCGTCACGTTCAAGCACGTTGACGGCGCGGTCCTCGCGCTGAAGGAGCCCAGTAAGACGATCGACGGGAGGGTCTCGGTGACGCAGCTCGCGGCGGCGGGGAACTCCGGGCAGAGCGTCAATACTCAGGATGTTTCGATGAGGAAGATTTATGTCTCCAATGTTCCCTTCGAGATGGCCTCTGAGAAACTTTGCTCGCACTTCTCTCAGTACGGGGAGATCGAGGAAGGGCCTCTTGGGTACGATAAGGTGACCGGGAAGTCTAAAGGGTTTGCTTTGTTTGTGTATAAGACAGCTGAGGGTGCTCAGGCTGCGATTTCCGAACCTGTGAAGACCATTGAAGGAAGACAGGTTAACTGTAAATTGGCCATTGATGGAAAGAAGAGGGGCGGGCCTCAAGGTGGCCAGGCTCCTGGTGGTAATGGGCATGGAGATGGAGTGGGTACCGGAGCACCACCGACTTCTATGCCTGGTTCGATGGCGGGGCAATATGGTGGACCTGGTGGAATGGGGACGTATGGCGGTTTCTCTGGTGGCATTCAAGGGCCACCATTGGGGCATCATTTGAATTCTTCAATGCAGTCATCTGTGGGAGGCCAGGCTCCTTCTTCTTTGGGTGGTGGTGCTGGTGGGTATGGTGGTCCTTATGGTGGTTATGGAGGGTATGGCTCAGCTGGGTATGGTGGATTGGGTGGAGCTGGTGGTGGATTGGGTGGAGCTGGAGCTGGTGTTGGTGGTGGATTGGGTGGAGCTGGTGGTGGTTATAGAATGCCTCCTGGTTCAGCTGGAATGCCATCTGGTGGATATCCAGAGGGTGGCCACTACAACTCATCTGGGTTTCCTAATCAGCACCACCAGGCAACAGGGGCTTCATCCTTACCAAGGGGACCTTCTGGTGGAATGTACCCGAACGGGCCGCCTTACTACTGAGGTGATTTGTCTTGCCAACCTTTTCTTTTCTGAATTCATTTTATGTTCTGATTGCATGAGCATTGGATTGTTTTTGGGTACCACACCTTCCTGCATGTTGCATACATATGACCTTTGGTTTTCTTTGTGTGAGTTTGCTATTTCTATCAGTTTTACTGTGTAAAAAGGCTTGTTGATGTGTGTTTTTTGGAGTGCACATCATGTCTTTCTTTTTTGTTCTGCCATGCGCTTTTGTTGATGTTCATGTTACAATGCTATGTATCAAACAATGTTGCCAAATTCATGTAACTGTGTTGGCCTGGAGCCCAAATTTGTTGCTTACATTTGTTTTCAAAAGCTTTACCGCAAAGAAATTTAGCAGATCGCATAGATTGGTCTGCAATCAAACATGTGTTCCTCAGCTCATTTTGTGAACATTTCTGTGAATGCATTTTAGTAACTATTGACTATTTTCATGCTATAACATGTTTTGGAGTTTGCATTCATGGCTTGTAGTTGTAACCTAAAAAGACGTATTTGTTTATTGTGCATCACCTAATTTTGTTTACCTACTATTTTCTCGGCCCAACTTCCATATTTTTCATGCTAATTCTTTCCATGTTTTATGGTGCAAGACATCCAAGATAGTAGCTTGCATTTCACATTTTATGTTGGTGTTCATTCTTTTACTATTTTTGTTATTTTCTATCAGTTTGCTTGTTGCATATTGGATGCTGAATGATGGATTGAGTTATGAATGGGTCTTTGATTCAGGTGTGTGACAGCTTGTTGGGCGCAGATGCTTTTTAATGGTTCTGGTGATTGCCTGAATGCATTGCAGACATGAATTCTGGTTGATGAATGTATTTGCTGGGCTTTAAAGGCCATTTCTTCGTTTGACTTTGTCGTTTGAGATATGTGGTTTGGTTCTGAGTGCTTGTACTTAAAGCAGCAGGGTTAGAATAGTCTTTTCATCTGAGATCCATGTGCCATTTGGGCTTTTTTAGTACCGAGATATTTCTATTTATACTATTTCTCATTATATGTTGCCCTACTTTATATAAACTGTTGTTGCTGCTGCTGGGAACTGAACTTTTGTTTGCTGTCACTGACCCTTGTTTCCATAGCAGTAGTTGTTGTCACAACTTGTATTATTTTTGTAGGGATATTTACAACAAGTACCCTGAGGTACTCACTCTTTGCAACTTGTAGCCCTCTTCTTTGTTAATTGCAAAAAGTACCCTGAACTTGTCCTTTTGTTGCACATTGAATGAGTTTGTTTCAAAATGATGATTTTACCCTTGGAGATAAAAACTAAAAAATAATAATTAAATTTACAAAAGATCCAAAATTTCACATCTCTTAAACATCCTACTCTTTGTGTGAGGAAGAAAATTAAGGGACATGAAGAGTTGGACTTTTTTTTTGTTTTATTACTAATTTATTTCTAAATCTAACTTTAAGGGTAAAATCGTCACTTTTTACATATTGCAACAAAAAGGCAAGTTCAAGGTACTTTATGCAATTATCAAAGAAGAGGTCTACAAGTTGCAAAGAGTGAATTCCTCAGGGTACTTTTAATGGAATTATCCATTTTTTATGTACCATTACTCTTTATTTTTTAAGGCAAACGATGCATGTTTGTTGCCACATACTGCCTTCAGCTTTACAAATATTGTTTCAGAAAACCTTCAACTGTGTGTGGTGTTTCATGTATTGAAAGTTTGTCGAAATGAGTGTGCGGGTTCTGTGTTACTGATGTGATATGGCGTTGAAGCACCCTTGGAGCACATCATCTCATTGTAGATGTGCTATTGATCATTGTAAAAAAGTAGGGCTATGTGGTGATTGTTGCTCCATGGTGTTATCTTTTGTGTTTAGTTGAAGTTGTGGATCAGTAATTGTGATGGAACTTGTTTGTTCTGTTCACCTGCTTGTTACTCACCAACTTGAGCTGGCTACCATTGTGGGTAAGTTTTGTGCATGAATTCATGGTAAATTGATTGTTGTGGTAGAATACTTTGTTCTCTTCAATGGCTGTGAGCTTTGTTTGAGCTAATTGTGTATTTCTTCGTTCATTTTGCTACGAGGATCGGTGGTTTTGGGTATACGAGGAATCACGCAGTTAAGGCAAAGGACTTTGTTCTGGACAGACGCTGAGATTTGAGTCCTCGTTCATAAAATTATCAGTCCGGGGTCTGTTTATATGAGATAATTGCAAAAAAATACCCTAATTCGTAATTCGAGCTTGTCTTTTAGTTGCTATACCGATGTTTTGTTCAAGTCTAAAGTATATTATTTACACTTCCGTATTAAATCGATGTTGTTCTCTTATGTACATGAAAAAATTGTTCGTTTGTAATGGATTTATATGATAATTTTGAAAGCAAAATCCTTTAATTCAATAATAATGGATAGATACACATACACTAATAATCAATGACCACCTATTGGTATTTGATATTCTAATTCAATTCAAACATGAAGACATGTAAGATTTGAGTTATAGTATGCAATTGGTAAGAGCTAATGGATCAGATTTAAGTTTCAAAATTGCGAATTGAATTGCACTTTTGTATTAACATGTGACATGTTGTCCCTCTATGTTTATTAAAATAATTCATATGACCCTAGACTCTTAACGAGCATTTTAAAACCTACATGACCCGTGATAAACGGCCACAGAAGCATTTCACAATACCAAGCAAACACTTTTGTAAAGTCAAAAAAATAAGATTTATAAGCGTGAATTAATGAGATTTAAATCATAAAGTTGTCAATAGAACAATCATGCTAAGTCTATTTTGCATTAGCACATGTCATTAAACTCTTGATTTTCGTTTGTTATACTTCACAAAGAATTTATATGATAGTTTTGACTTTTGACATCAGAATCAATTAATTAAACTACATCAATAACAAAGGATACATATACGAAAATATGCTTGACAATTCAAAATCAAATTTATCTAATATTCTAATTCAATTCAAACACATGCATATTGGCACAACACGTTTTGAGAATCCACATAATCCAAGATAAACGAACATAAAAAATATTCCCAACGCCAACAAATACCTTTTAAGACTTAAATTGTAGTAAAATAAAATTGGTAAGAGTGAATAGATGAGATTTAAATTAAAAAAAAAAGGATAGAATTGAAAATTTTAACACGTGACATTAACTATTATATAGATAAGACTTAATCAAATATATTTAATATAGTAATTCAACTAATAATTATTCTCTTGGGCGGTGCTTTTTGAGAATCCACTTGATCCATGACTCTTCACCAAAAAAAACGACCATAAAAGTCCTTTTCCAAACCCAAAGCAAACCCTTTTACTTCGCAGAGAGCTCTCCCTCAGCTCTTTGCAGCAATTGAGCTCGCCGGAGAGTCCTCTCCGGTCACCAGCTGATGCCCTTTTCCGGTAATCACTTTCTCTCGCTTCCTCCTCTCTGATTGTTCATCACACACCCTTTAATCCGGTGCTTCTTCTCCATAAGTTCATATGTACTTGCGTACGAATTACGGTATACATTCGATCTCAAGTTTGGATATTTCGCGTACCAAATTATCTCTCCGGAGTTGGGATTTGTTGGGGAGTTGGGTTTCTGACCAAATTGCTGTATCTTTAGAAAAACCCAGAAACAAACAGTATCAAATCTCTAGAATAGAATAGTCAATGTTAAGGATTATGTTATGTTCAGTCTAATCTGTCTAGCTAAATTGAATGCATCCTATAACTTGGTGAATTCTAGTTTAATGGTTGTAGAACATGACTTTACCTTGCTGAATTCACTGATGAAGGATGAAGTTGCACCTATAAGATGGTTAGATAGGCTTCAGATGTATCTTTAGAAAAACCCAGAAACAAGCAGCATCAAATCTCTAGAATAGAATCGTTAATGTTAAGAATTAAGCTGAGATCACTGAAGCATACCCAATTAAGTTATATTAAGTCTAGCTAAATTGAGTGTATTCTATACCTTGGTGAATTCTAGTTTAGTGGTTGTAGAACATGACTTTACCTTGCTGAATTCACTGATGAAGGATGAAGTTGCATGTATAAGATGGTTAAATAGGCTTCAGATGTATATTGATCGATATTTTTTCCAGGACGAGTTTTATCCTCTTTGTGGATGTATGTGTTGACACTTGACAAGCATGTTGTGTATCATCTTTGTAAGAACAGTTTTCTCTAGGGAATAATGAGGTTGTTGTTGGTGTTTTTTTTAAACGTTGTAGTGTTACTAGAGTATACCCAATATGTAATGTTTGATATGTCTTGGTTCTTGTAATTCCATTAAATAGTGATGTTATGCTTATATCTTGATCAATCTATTGCTTGTACAAAGTCGAAGATACATCTTACTTATTTGGGGAATAGTTCTGAAACAACAATAAAAAGTAGGCATTTTAGGCTGTCAAGGTAGAGGATATTGAAAGAATGAATATCTATGGAGGGACTGAACCGTATTGGCTATTGATTTAGAAATATGTGATTTTTCTTTTCGGGCCTAAAACTTATGTGGTAATTAGAGCAGTGATATATTGACATTGGGTAAGCTGTGAATTTCTTAGATGATTATGCATTCGGATGGTCATTATTTGACGAGCCTCACTCACTTTTAGTTCTTATTTAGATGCGATACATATATAGCCTGAGTTGCTCCTTCACTTGACAAACTTTTGATTTTAACATATGCAGGTTCAGCTCTTTTTCTCACGAATAAGTAAAACATTGACCCCAACAGCATAATATATGTCAATGAAGGATTTAAAATCTAAAGGTAAAACTTGGCTTGGGGGTGTTCACAAGAAGTTCGGAGCAATACTATATGACACCGGAGTAGCAAACAAGGTATCATTTTATTTATTTCTTTCCATTAGATGAATACCAACACTGTGCTCACTCTTCCTAGGATGAGTTCTTAACGATCTATTCGCCTACGGACAGGACACAACTCATCATGTTGAAGGCCAATCGAAAAATGTAAACGAACCCAATACAAATGTTGTTCAAGAATCCTTTTCTTGTCGGGGAGATCCTGTGAATCATAAAGATAAAAAAATGCCCAATATTGGTTCGCGTCTTGCGGATTTCATCGTAACCGAAGATTTTTATGTAGATAGTGGCTTTACAGACTCAACCCTACAGCCAAAGCCAGCTGATCAGAAGGTAGAGTCTGATAAAGGTGTTTTAAGAAATGGAAAGCTAGGTGTGAGCATTGAAGAAGATAAATCATCGGTATCTGATGGCGAGTTAATCTTTCATAGCGAAAAAGAATCTGTTCAGTCATCGTTATCAAGCGATGATAGCGGCGAAAGTTCAGATTATGCCAAGAAGTTAGTATCACACTCAAAAGCCAGAATGATCAGCAGTTACTTTACAGAAGACTTGGATTGTCCTACTGCTGCTTCAAGCTTTGCCACGTATTCTGAATTAGATTTGGAGAAACAAATTGCTGAGGCGGCACTTGTATCCTGCAGCAGTTCCTTGTTAACAGAATCTGAAAACTTGGCTACAAATGAAGAATCATGTGATGATCCGATCAGATTCGATGCTTCTTCTTGTTCGAAGAATGATGAAGCGGCAGTGGACTTTGTTTCCTCCAGCAGTCTTGCGTTATCAGAATCAGTTGGTCGTTACTTTTTTGGCTTTTATGCAACAGGAAAATGTTTTCTATTCCCTTTTATATTTATTTTATGGACTTTTATGTTTTTGCAGAGGAAAGCACCTCAAGATCTGATCTTTGGACAGGTTTGTCTGGGAATGGACATGTTTGGTTCCGTGAGCATGCTCAATCTGGGTCTTTCGTCTCTTCTTTTAGTAGTGGTACGATGCTAAAACATTGTTGTTTAATGGTTGCTTTCTCTATCTTTTATCTCCTAAGGTATTGACTTTTTGCAACTTGTAATCCTCTTCTTTGATAGTTGCAAAGAAGTGCCCTGAACTTGTCTTTTTGTCGCACTTTATATAAACTTGTTTCAAAATGACAATTTTACCCTATAAGCAGAAAACAAAATATCCAAATTTTCACATCCTGTAACTTTCTTGGTTGTACGGTATAGAGGAAGAAATTTAAGGGATACAAAAATTTGGATTTTATATGTTTTTTAATTATTATTTTTAAAATTTTAATTAGAAGGGTAAAATCGACATTTTGATGCAAAATGCAATAAAAATACAAACTCAAGGCATTTTTTTTGCCATTACCCAAGAAGAGGGCTACAAATTGCAAAAAATGAATACCTCAGGGCTATTTTTTTTGCAATTATCCCTAACAACAATTGTTTAAAAAGGTAATAATGTGTTCATGTTGTCACACTTATAAAGTTTAAACAGTTGTGGAGATGAGTGTAATACATTTAGGATGATTATGTGGCAATGGTGGGGCCATCCTATTGACCTTTATAAGGTTAATCCATGTTGGTTTGCTGGGTTGTGCACCGCTTTTTCAATGCATTTTTTATTTTCGGATATAAAAATTGATTATTATGATATTTGTGCCTTGCTCATTTACCCTGTGGAAAGTCTGTATTCTTCATTGATGATGATAATTGATCATAAAGCTTTGACAGGACTATTGGAAGATTCTTCTGATATTATTACCGACCCTGACATGGAAACCATTGATTTGCTTGATGAGGTTAAGGCCGAAGAAAGCTGTGCCGATGTGAGCAATAGAGAACTATATGCTGCATCCCACAGAGCACAGAAGCTGAGATCGTACAAGGTAATTTTATACCGCTCTTATTCCATTTACAAGGGTAAAAAGTGGGCCTGTGTTGTTGAATAGAGGGATAATTGCAAAAAAGAGAGGGTAAATTGCATATAACTACCAAAAAGAGGGTGGCAAGGTTATTTGAGAAGTTCAACAGAGGCGGGTGAGAAAATTTAAAGTCAGGGTAGTTATTTGAGAAAGATGACAAGCTTAGTGTTTTTTTTTTTTGTGAGATTATCCCCAAGGACTAAATAAGAACAATGTGGGGATTTTGGGACTAAAACTAAATTGTAACAAAGTGATAGTTCAGAGACTATATTTTGAAACTTTTTTTAGGACATGTAAGCCTAATACCAAAGAACCAAGAATGAACAACAACCAGCATACCCAGAGGCTATTTTGAAACACTTAGGTCCATTAATATCGGACCAGATAAATCACGTACTGGGCTTCTGCATGACGGGCCGAAGCAAATATACACGTTCTCAAGGTGTTGGGCTTGGCACATCTATTGGGCCTTAGGATCCCATTAATGCCATCCGGTTTTATTCGGTTAGCTGCCGGTTCTCAGCCTGAAGAACCGGCCTCCGGCATTTTAACGTCGGTTCACCTAAATCGATGCCGGTTTTGATGCTGGTCGGTTTCGGTTTATTTTGCCAAGCCCTACTTTTCATAATGTTTTTGAGGATCAAATGCATCTTCACCACATGCATATTATCAATTTTCTCGTCTTTTGTTTTGTTTCCTCATCAAGAAAATATAACAGTATGTTTTTTTCTCGATTCAGCAAAAGATTCAGGACGCATTTTATTCCAAAAAGAGGTTAGCAAGAGAGTATGAACTTCTATCGGTTTGGTTTGGGGACGCTGATATTGGGGACATGTCTCACACTTTCGTTCCATCAATCACTACCGCATCCACATCATCTAACCCGAGAAGTTTACAAACAGATCATGTCCCTGAAACCGATTGGGAACTACTCTAAGTCGTTCAAAAGCCCTCTTCTTATATATATCGAAACCGGGCTGCTTAGAGAACCTTTTTGATGGCAATATATGTTGAAGGTAATATTATCAATTTATTATAACACTATACTAATAAGTTACTCTTTACATACTGTAACATCCTGGTACTGACTGACTGAGGATGAAACTTTTGCATTTCTTGTGTGTAGTAGTTTATAGAGAGGCTTCATGTTTTGTGTTAGTTTTGGAATATGAAAGATTTTGATACTATTCAGCTATGGCCTATGTTTGTGTGATAATGAATATTGTTTTAACAAAGACATTTAAGTGTCTCAAATACTTATGAGTTATGATTTCATGTCCACTTGATATTTGAAAGGCTACAGACACGGTGGGCAGTATTTGATCGTTTCGATCTCGAATTGGAAAAAAAATATGATTTTGATTAACGATTTCACCGTTGATTTCGATTATTACACAGATAATCTAATTAAACGAATTATTATTATATTAGTTTAAAATTGTTATTTATACATATTATGTGTATAAACCTAAAAACAAAAATATATTGACATTAACTAAACAATATCCAAAAATGAACTTTAGAAATGAAATGAACTTTTTTGGAACGGCTTGAATGTGTGGTACTTATTTGTGTAAGATGTGTATTAGAAAAAAGTATATCATTATGTAAAGTGATTGAATGTTTAGTCATAGAATTAAAACCGATTAATAATCGAAAGATATTTACGTCACACAAATCATTAATAGCCGAAGTCCACCACTAGATACAGATATCTATTGAAGACGTTTTAATACCATCATTTATTAATTAACCGTCGTTTTCTCATTTAAATATACAGAAGCTTAAATTTTCTTCTTTTCTTAAGTTTCGTAGTAAATGAAAAAAAAAATACATGTGCAACACTTTAGGGAAGTCAGACAAATTCATCTGACCACTGTAAAATGATTTTGATAGGCAAACTGTGTAATCATATATAGCTTTCTTACTTTTGCACAATTTTAATCAACGTTGAACATGGTTTGGACCAGTTTTATGAAGGTGCAATTAACTCAAAAACAAGAGACAAGGAACTTGAAACATCTTGTATTAACCAGAGGTTGTTTCATATTCAAAACAAATTTCACATGATGCAGACACAGGCTAAAGCCAACTAGAGGGCCATCATCATATATAAACTAAGGCATTGAAGACTTACCAGAACAAGACCATTGTATATGACAAAAACATCTGATATCTGCATTTTTTTCATAGTCTAGGCACAAAAGAGCAGCAGAAATGCTACATAGAGCATGATACAAAAAAGAGAGCCTAGATATCATTTGGGAGATTAACTGTAGTTCAGTATGCACCCAACAAAATTAAGCATCGGTAAACTTTATAGCGCTATGAACTGCAATTGTCTTGGCCTTGTGGCTCATGCTATACCTTCCTGACCAAAAAAGTGGCTCAGCTCCTCCTCCTACTCTATCATCTGTAAAATAGAAACTTCAGAAACCAAACATAGGGTAGAATATTGAAACTGTGATGAAAATTCTAGCCACAATATGTTTATGTTGAACTACTAGACATACCAACATATACATTATTAGTCGAATATGTGGTAAAATGAGAAAGGGTAGATTGCATATGACTACTTTGTGAATTCTACACATTAACATAACTCCATAGTAAATTTTTCACAAACACATGACCTCAGTAAATTTTTCACACATGATTACTCTTATAAATTTTCACATTTCACCATCATAAAATTTTTCATGAGTGCAAATTTAAAAATACCCCAAAACTAACTACCCACGCTCACGCTTTACTTTTCCGATTTCAATTTGATTCCCTTTTCGAAATCCCCGACATAATCATATTGAAACCGAGCGATTAAAGGATGAGAATGAGTAGTTTTGGGATATTATAAAGTTTTAAACTCCCATATAGGTCACATGCTAAAATAATGATGGTTTCCGTCTATTTTGTAAGATGGTGACTCGTGAAATTCAGGGCAGTCTTGTGTCTGTAGAAAATTTACTATAGGGTCATGTGTTCGTGAGCGATTCCTAAGGGTAGTTAAGTGAAATTTGCCCACAAAAATATGCTTATCCACTTAAAGCAAACTGATACAGAAAGGCATGCTTGTTTATCACAATAAAACAATTGACATGTTTAACCACCACATTGTTTTTGGCTCACAAGAATTCACTAAGCTACCCAAATAAACAGTACATTGAAGTGGAAAAAACATAACGAAGCATGTTGCCATTTCTTTGCAATCATGCACGGGGAATCAATAATGGTATGCCTTTTTCCTAGCATGATTGAACATTCAAATTTCAAACTATATAAGCGATATTTAATACGAAGAAATTTCAAAATTTACAAGCCAAGAAGACGTTCCTACCTTAGTTAAATCCATAAATTTTTACGTTAATGACCTGCATCTGATCCAGACGGAGAAGAACTATTGCTGTCAGAATCTGCATATAAATGTAAGGCAAGTCAATACACTTGTATGTATAACCATAACACAGTCCAAGATCATCATAGGTACATCAAATATATTGGATATTTACCACTTGAAGAAGAGCTACTATCACTGCTTGAGCTGCTAGAACTACTTGAACCACTAACATTATCACCTTGTTTTTCTACTTGAGCAGGAGAACACGGTTCCTCTACTTGAACTGCAGGTGGTGCCTTTTCCGGTTGAAACGGTGGTGTAAAATTCTCCTCAACTGCTTTAAACCCACAAGTTCATAACATATTAGATCATTCGATTAGGCTGTTATGAGCTTGTAATCCAATGAAAGGGACTAAAAACTGTAACATTACGAGTTCATGACATTTTCCATACCATTTCCTGTTTCAGTTTGCTTCATAGACTCTGCATTTCCGGGAGCTAGATTCTGAATAAGAATATGATGAAATGGGTATCAAACAGTGAAAAAATTGCATTAGAAAAGAAAATCAACGAGAACAATCAATAGCTTTTCTTCTTACTACCTCCTGGATAGTATGCCCAACAAGTTCTGCCTTCCTCTTGTTCTTGCTAAGACCTTTTTTGTGATTGGCGATAAACCTATCTAGTTCCCAAAGTGTCTCCGGATCAACAGCATCGATATCCACCTCAATCTCATCATCCTCTTGAGATAGGGGCGGGTTTCTCTTCTTAATAATTTCCACCACAGTACCAAGCTTTTCTGAAGGTAAGTTTTGAAGGTCTATGCTGAGCTTCTGCTTCTCTTCTAAGGTCATAGGCCTAACCTCAGGCTCCCTAACTTTCGATTTCTTTGGAACCGGCATCCTACCCGAATGACTACTTGCAGGATTAGCATTCGATTCAGCAGGCTTTGTCACAGACTCAGCTCTATTCAAAACCCTAGTTTCGGGCAGGGAAGAAGGAGCATGGACAAGTGAAGCGCTACGACTGGGTGCAGGGGTAGGGGTAGAGATCTTCCTCGAAGTTTCTGTAGGTAAAGTTGCATCATTTCTCATTTCAGGTCTCTTCTTAGACTTATAACGAGCCTCTAGAGCTGCCCAATTCTCTTCGAATAACTTCAATAACAAGTCTGCCATGATGTGAACATCCTGCCCTTTCGGGTTATACAACATAGCATTGCCAAATGTGAGTCTAACATCCTCTGCAAACTCCTCGGCCGTCTTGTACCAATTCTTACTAAGCCTACTCTTCACCGTACCCAAATCCATAGGATGTTTCACAATGGTGTAATAGTCATGAAGCTGAAGCCTCTTCGCATCAACCGGCTTGTTAAACACCCAACCATGCTTGTGCTTCATCAATTTGGCAAGCAAGTCATTACAACTCTTCAACAACTGATTCGAGTTCTTAAAAGACATACCCACATTCTTATCTGTCCCATTCGCTTTCAGCTTCTCCTTACCCTCTGATATTGCGACCTTGTCTTTCCGGATAGGGACATTTGGATTCTGATTGCATTGAGCATCCTTCACCATTCTCTTCTCCTTCTCCACAATGTGACCCACTCCATGACTGTTCTCTGCAGCAGAAACATCTAACCCTCTGAATGATTTCGAATCATGCTTCCCCTTCGAACCCACCTCAGGTACCGTCCGGCCAAGCTTCTGCCTTGAATCATTGCCTGAACATTGCGAGTGACCGTACCCACCATCGTTACCCTCGTTAGATTCAATTCTCTTCACCAACTTTCTAACCCTCTCGAGCTCACCCACCAATTTCCTCTTGAGTTCCTGAGCACCAACCTTGGACCGACAATTGAGTCTAACCTTAAACAGACTCTCCAACCTCAAGCCCCCAGCTCCGCGCCCGTACTCCGGCGGTCGGTTGTGGCTACAAGAATCGCCGGTCTCTAACCCCATCTTGTCATCTTCGCTGGGAGAGCCATTGTTGGAATCGTCACCGGTCAATGGCCCTGAAGCCATTCGAGTAAGACCCTCAAAACCCTAAATTTCTATGTTTGTGGCGGAACCCAGGAACCGAATCGTCTGAAAGATGGGTTTTTGGGTCGATTACTGTGGAGAACCCGAGGAGCGATAATCTGGAAGAAGAGGGGCGTTTAGGGTTTATGGGGATTGGGGATTTCGGGAAAGCAGAGGAATAGGGAGAGGGATTGGGGTTTTGATTGATCGGAGAGAGAGAGGGTCCACTAGGGAGAGTGATCGGAGCTGATACCTGCGGCGCCGATGTTGTGGCGGTTGCGGTGGCGGTGGCGGCGGCGGGTGGTGACGCCGTTCCGAGTACTACGTTTTCAGAAAGATTTCAGCGACATAGGTCTGAGATGCTCGTTGCACGCGCTGTAGAGGATTTGTCACTGCCAAGTCGGATGACATTAATATTTGATTTAAGATTTAATTAAAGAATTAACAGCAAATGCAAAAAAAAAAAAAAACAAATCACAAAAACATGCCTTACTATATATGGATAATGTCATTTCCTAACTGTGATGTTTCGTATTTTCATTGCATGTTCTAATGTAAACTTTTCAAGAATTGATAGAAAATGATGAGTTTTGTTTAACTTGACGGATCTGTTAGTTTGGTTGGAATGTGGATAACACATGACTATTTTCGATCTTGTAATTATTTGTTTTACCCTCATGTCTTTTCCTACATCTCCACCCTCTTTGGTTTTGTCTTCATCCTTTCAACTTGAAGTTCAAACTCTCGAAGTGAAAATAAGAGGAGAAAACAAATTATGATGTGAAACGTGAAAAAAACTTAAATCAATCCCTAAAAAAGGCCTTAGATCAATTCCTTGAGTTGGAGTCCACAAAAATAGTGATTCTGAGGATGGTATAGTTGGGAGGGGGTGTCGAAAATTATGGTTTCGATGACTGGCGTTGGAGAGATGGTGCGAGACTGGAGAGAGCCGACGAGGAAGTGGTCGTTGTGTCTTAACTTCACCGTGGTCTGGAACCGATTCCACGACCTTAGATCTCACCATTGGCATCGAAACTAGGTCATATGAGGAAGACAGATATGAATTGGAATTGGGGATCGGGTTGGTGGTAGTGGACATCATTGGTGATATTTTGATGTTGTTTTACGATTTCTATTATACCTGATAATTTTGGTCCTAAATCTTGTCCAAATGAGGAAATATATTTTTTCTTTCTTAAGAGATATTGTCATTTGTATTGTCAAATATGAGCCTTTCAAAGCTTGATGAGTTTTCATCTGTATTTGTTAATACATGTCATTTTTTCATGTGTTTATTAGTTTTTGTTCTCATTTAGCATATATTATTATATGTTTTATATTACTTTTGTTTTCCTTTGATTTTCGTCTCCTCGCTCCTTTTGTTCCTTCATTGTTGGTAGCTCGAGGTAAAAGTCTGTGAATGAGAGAGCTGGCCTAAGTTCTCAAGAGTCGAGCCAAGTCAAAACTGAAAAAAAAGTAGTTGAAGTCAACGTGAACCCTGAAGCTCCTTGTCGTGGAGCTCATACCCTCCATGCCATGGAGATGAGGACATATGGAAACATCCCGACAGAGGATGCATTAGGATTTCATTGGGATTTGGACAACACCTACTCCACCCCGTGGATACTCTACTTCACGCCGTGAAGTCCCCTGACTTCCCTCCGCGTTGTGGAAGACTTGAGAACAAGTCGTGGAGGACACACATGTACACAACATGAACAGACACCCCGCACGCCATGTAGGGTGATCAGCTGAAGCCTATAAGTTGAAGGCTTGAACTCGGGATTGAGAAAG
Source organism: Erodium maritimum (assembly GCA_963921825.1). NCBI lineage: Eukaryota > Viridiplantae > Streptophyta > Magnoliopsida > Geraniales > Geraniaceae > Erodium > Erodium maritimum. The sequence goes on from OY997592.1 coordinate 694,102, forward strand.
GTTCCACACTTTAAGAGACCACTAGAAATGTTTTCTACTTGAGGGGTTGTCCGAGGTTTAGAGATGACATCCTATCCCTAAAGAGATCTTATTCTAGATTTGGAGGCTGATTGGAGAAAGAACAACCAAAAAAGGTTTAAGAAGAAGGAGCTTTGTGCTTCGAGTATTCTATAACTTTAAACACCTCTTCTTTCATCATTCTTATTGAGACATTGTTGGTTCTTATATAAAAACTTCATTTCTCATGCCATGTGATGTTTAGATATATGGATTGTTTCTATTACGCCAGATCGATTCGATTCGTGGGTGGTTGGCCCACAATTGGGAGACATGCTCTCGTGAGGAAGCGGAGTTACTCGGGGTTGTTTGTTGGGAGCTGTGGAAAGCTCGGAATAACCGTGTTTGGAATGACAAGGCCACTCCGACCGAGGCTATTTTCAGGGCAGCATTGAAGCTAGAGTCGGAGTGGAAAGCAGCTCAGTCTCATCAGCACCTTCTTGGAGTCCCTCAACCGGTTGGGCCTGACAAATGGGGCAAACCAGTCGAGGGCTCCATAAAGGTGAACTCGGACGGCGCAGTGGTGGCGGGACATGGAGGAGCAGGTGGATTTATTTGTAGGGACAGCCAGGGTATAGCGGTGGGAGTTAGATGTTTTATTTTTCCACATTTGGCTGACCCAGAGGTTTTAGAGGCTCTAGCAGTCAAGAAAGCACTGGTGTGGTTGAGAAGCAGTGAATGGTTAACAGGATCAATCGAGACTGACTGTCTTGGAGTAGTCCTTGCCATCAATAATCCAGCATGTTTGCTATCTCCGTTGGGGGGGATTATTGATGACTGTAAGACTATTTTAAGTCAGCTACCAGGGGTGAGAGTTAACCATGTTCGTAGAGTAGCCAATAGAGTGGCACATGAATTGGATCGTAATGCTTATAATTGGGTTCATCGTGTACTGCATTTGAATCAATTGCCAAACCCCATCCCGGGGCTCCTGGTTATTGATTCCGAGTAATGAATTATACTTCCCTCAAAAAAAAAAAGTTACTTGTGTTTTCATGTGAACTTAGGCGACGATTTAAGTCTTCTTCTTTCTACGTTCCCTTCCAATATCACCGATGTCAAATTAATGGTTTGGGTCAATGTGAGATTGGAATATTGTTCGGTAGTTTAGTCATTAATAGCTCGACTGCTCATTCAATAGATTGTATTAAGAAAGTGAGCAAACTTTAGGGTGATTGATTAATTTGAAGACCCATATAACCTATAAGCTAAAATTGGATAAGATAATTAAAATCTTGGACATGGAGATCTTAGTGGATTAGTAAGATCTTGACCCTTTGGGTCGATCGAGAGTTAAATATATAGTTCAATCTCTAGATCTACCCTTGCCCGAACATTGAAGCTATCCATGCGATATGATTGACTTGTCATACCAAAGCTATGCTTATTGATCAAGAAGCTCCCTAGAGTAGTCACAACAAGAAGGCGAAGTCAAATCTGAAGTGACACCATAGACTAAGATCCATAGCTAAAATGCTCTGTAGTCGCAACTTGGGGGCTAAAAGAGGTTGTCCCGTGCTAGGGGGTGATTAATTTCCTTTACCATTGAGTATGTGACTATCAGAGTTCTACGATCAACGCCAAATACCTAGGAAGGAGAGCGTCTTCTAAAGTAGGTAGATACTCCACCCTTATCTAAGTAAGGGATACGTCCCTAACTTATGACTACATTTGTTATTCCGTTTTTATAGTAACCTTAAGAATGCTTATTACTCGTTAGGTCACACTCTGCAAAGTATACAACGTATAGACAACACTTTGAGCAATACTAATTGGTTTCGTCATAATTTAAATTTCATTACAGTTTGTTTTTATGGCTCTTCCAACACCGGTTGTCACGATTCATCTATTTCAGAGTTTTTTGCAAAGTGCCCTTTTAGGCCTCTATGCAGTGTAATGACTTTTTTTATGCACCTTTTAGTAAAAAAGCTATAAATTATTAAATAAATTCCAACAATAAAACAATAATGAAAAGCAATACAAGAGAATGTTAATCCTTTCTTGAGGTGATGAGACTTCTCAGACCGGATTAGTGAACAATACCACAAGAGAATGAATCCTCTAGTCTTAAAAAGAATGATGTGCCCTCCACTAACCAAAAGAAGGTAGATCAGCTCCAACAACGACTCCTGAACAAACACTCACCAGACCCAGCTTAAAAAGCCAGACACATCCAAGGGACAAAAGAAACAACAAAGATACACGACGACAAGATCGAACAAACACACATGATACTTGTCCAATATTGTTACAAAGAAGAGAGGTGAATACAAATGAATAAAGGTAGCAAAGGGAAGATATCAGCAATGTCCCAACCATGGTTAGAGAGCTTGTGATTACTTGGTCTCCAGGAGCAGGACCACTGAATATTCATTCTTCCAAGTCACAAGCTCAATTAAATCGGCTCTGTTAACAGCTGCGACAAAAAAACAACAACATGAGCATACTGATAGTAGATGATCACCATTTATGAATTAGAAACCAACTACAAAATGTTCATAACAGAAATAACCAGTCATTTGAAATGATGTTCATATTAATTACTGAAACATAAGAATGAGTTGAGGGAACTTCACCTTATCATCTAGCCAAATTTCAGGAATATGTTTGATGTTGGGCCAATCCTTTCCCATCCCTTGTTTGCATCTTCTACTCAGTCTTGGACATTCTTCGATTATCAGTCCTTCTAACACACTGAGGCCACGGGGCATACGCGACAGTTTTGGACAGTTGCTGATTATTAGCCGATGGAGAGAGGTGAGATTGTGCAGCCAGTCGGGCAACGATGCCAGGTTCAGACACGAATCTATTTTGAGAAATTCCAAAGTGGTTGCACATCCCCTATGATTAATCCATTGAGGCAATGCCTCCACTTGTGGCAACGTATAAAGGGACAAACTTCCGAGCTTCACCAATCTGATCTGATCACTAAAAATAGAAGCCATATTGACATTCGGACAATCTACTATTACTAGTGTCTCCATATCACTTAGCTCTCTTGATTTCTTCGTGCTTGGACTTGAAGGAGACAAACACGTCAAACTTCTGCAGCCTTTTATCATCAATGTCTGAATCGATGTTAGCGTCTGCTGCTCAGTCTCATTCGTCCTTGATTCAAATATATGTTCAAGATTTTCACAGCCGTCAATACCCAAAAACTGAAGTGACCTTAAACTTTCAATTCCTTTTCCTGCTCCCTCAGATAAGCGCTTCTGTTTTGTGGTAATCAACAAACATTTAAGGTTCACAAGGTCTCCTATATCTTCTGGCAGCGCCTCGAGTTCTTCACATCCAGACAAGGTAAGACTCTGCAGGTTGTAAAGTTGACAAATGGAATCGGGTAACCTCTTTAACCTCAGGCATCCCCCGAGGTTGAGAATTCTTAGATGCTTCAAAGCACCTAAGGAATCTGGCAATGACTCTAAACTTGTAACATCACTGAGGTCCATAATTCTCAAGTGGTTCAAGTTAGAGACACAAGTTTTGACCAATTCAGTAGTACCACCTCCGATTCTGTCGAAAAACACAGACCAAAACGTGGGCATGACACAACTGCTGCAAGATTTGTTTTTCAGAAACAATTTTGGAACCTCTTCACCACCCAACCCCTCTGTCCTTGAGAAGGACACATGCCTAATACTCTTATACATGTCTTTGCCTTGTCTATCACGTTTCGTACTTTCCAATTCATTTTGTGCCACAGACAATGCAAGATCATGTATCAGGTCATGCATGTTAAATCTACTAAAAGATTTAAAATCTTGAAAATCTTGAAAAAAACCCCGAACACATAACTCATTGATGTATTGTCTGCCAATGTCTTCAACAGTTTTATTCTTCACTGACGACCTAATAAGCCCTAGCCCTTCCCAATGCAAGATAAGTTCCATACCAATAAAATCATAGTCCTTTGGGAAATCTGAACAACAAACAAAGCATTGTTTTAAAGTAAATGGTAGTGAATCGTAACTTATTTTTAACGCGGGCAAAATGTCATCTTTGTGTTGCTCCAACTGCCATATCTCATTGTCCCTCACCATTTCCCAATCAGCTCTGTTCCGCTTTGAAAACAGTAGGCACCCAAGAGTTTTTATAGCCAAAGGAACACCTTTACATTTCACTACAATGACGTCCCCGATCTTCATCAACTCTCCAACATTTTCTCCCTCCTTGAATGCAAATTTCTTAAACAAAGAAACACATTGCTTATGAGGAAGACCTTCTAAACTATGTTCAAGAACGCTACCCACATTTGAAGCCACCGTAGAATTCCGGGTAGTCACCAGGACTTTACTTCCCTTGGCACCACACATGAACAAATCTTTGAATTCCAACCATTTGGTCCGACCCACAGCCCATACATCATCCAAGACAAGCAAGAACTCTTTGTTGCACAAACGGTTACGAAGACACTTTTGTAATTGTTCAGGATCCGAGTCAACACTCTTTTCACCCGTTATAGATTTGACAATTTTAGCCATCACTTGATTGACATCAAACTCGTTGAGATCTCCCAAACACACCCAGAACTTGTTGTTTTTAAAACGGTCAACAACTCTTTCGTCGTTGAAAACAAGTTTAGCAAGAGCAGTCTTTCCCAAACCACCAATTCCAACTATGGAGACCACAGAAACATTCTCAGAGTCCATAAGAGAATGCAGTATAGTGTCCCTATCCCTATCTCTTCCAATGATTTGGGAAGAATCGACGAAGGAGTGGGTCAACTCTCTTTGGGTGACAAAGAGAGTTGAGCTGTTTTGAACTATGTGGAGATGAAACTTTGCTTTGTTTGCAGCAACCTCATCAAAGGCCTCTCTGATCTCCTTCACCTTACGACTCATTCTGAGACGGAAGGCAATGGGATTAGAACAAGTGGACAAGAAACGGCGTACCTTCTTGCTGACGCCACCACGATCACGAGAGTTGACTAGCTGCTTCCTGAGAGCTTCGTAGGCAAATTCATCGAACACGTCTTCAGCATCGAACAAGACATCCTTAAGTTGTCCCAACCAGGTGCATACCTCGTGGCTGGTGAACTGTTGTTCCTCAGCGTCGAGGATCACGGCTTTTATGATGGCTAGAGAGTTTTGGATCTTTCTGAGATCAGCTTTTAGATACCAAGCCATGCTAGTTTCTTGGACCAACAGGGACCCGATTTGGCCCAAAGCTCGCGCTGCAATGTTAAGCAAAAGAGACTCTGCAGCCATGTCTAAGGTAGGAGCTGAGGATTGTGAAAAGGAAGAAAGATCGATGGTTACATATTGAAACACATATGGGTTTCAATCACCTCTTAAAATTCGAATACTGCCATAGTTCCTTCATTAATAATAGTGCATCTTAATATAGTTATATATAAATATACTGCTGGCAAAAATAATTGATACTACCTAACATTTTATACTTTTCAAAGTCAACCATAGATACAGCTCCAATCTGTGGTTCATTATTTGGTCCCCACGATCTTGCGTGTTTGTGACACAAAGTCAATTGAAAAATATGAAGATGATAAACGAGGCAAAGACTTTTTCTTGTCTGAGCTCTCTCATGCTTAGAAACTTCAGGTTCATTTTATGGATCTCGGCAACCTAGCTTTTTTGATCTGAGACCAAGATGTAGCGTAGCTAACACGTCTTAAGTTCGAATTAGACTCAGAAATGGATAAAAGGAGCGGGCTAGTATGAATCGAAACATTCAATTATATAGAAGGCAAGTTCTAACAGCTCCTTTTTTTCTTTTCTACTTTAGCTAAGATAAACGATGGATAATTCGATACTCAAACCCTCGACGCCGCTATCTATTTATAGGGAAACTCAGCTACAAATCAGGGCTCGAAAACCGGAGCTGAACCTGCTCGAAATCGTGCTCTGTTTTGCAGGACCACTTGAGGACGACGCTGATGTGTCTCTTCCAGCTTCATTGGCCAATCTGAATAGAAAGCCTGGCGTGAGAAACGGTCTCCTTAACTAACTCGCACCTGAATGAAACGGCGCGTTTTATTGTTCTTCTTTAGAGGAGTGTCACTGAGTTGGTTGAGTCACAAGCAAACATGGAAATGCACCCCTCTTAGGACATACTTGTCCTCAAGCCTAGTTTTGAGCACACCAATCCGAAAATAAGGTTCGGATTAGTAAGAAATCCTCCCATTTAGCATCTTCACTAGTGGATTTTTCCCAAAGAATTAGATATTGAACCGCTGCAGCATTTGCTCGTTTCACCATTCTTTTTTGAAGAATTGCTGCTGGAAACAGCTTCAATTGGCAATTTGAGGTAGTGTAAGGCAGAGTTTCGTGCAATCTGTTTTTGTGGCCAAGTTGTTTCTTGAGAAAGGAGACATAAAATGTGGAATGTATCTTGGACCCTTCAGAAAGCCTTCGAGTATAGGCAACTACTCATTTTCTCTTAATAATCTAAAAAGAGCCATAGAATCTAGAAGCTACTTTGATAAATTTCCTCAGATTCACAGACTTTTATCTGTAGGGATAGAGCTTAAGGTATATCCAATCTCCCACGAAAATTGTCTCTCAGTTCTGTGCTTATTAGCCTGCATCTTCATCCCTTCTTGAGCTTTGGAGAGATTCTCCTGAAGCAATTTGATGTGATCCTGTCTCTGTTGTAACAATTCTTCTATTGCTGGCACTTTGGATGTAATCTTAGACAGAACAATCAAAAGAGGATCATAATCATATAGAGCCTTGAAGGGACTTATTGGAGTGAAGAGAAAGAAGGAGTTGTATCAGAATTCACCCATCGCTAGCCAATGTGCACATTCGTTAGGTGCTGGTGGGACATGACTCTTAAATAGTTATCCAAGCATTGATTGAACCTTTTAGTTTGGCGATCAGTTTGAGGATGGTAAGATGTAGATAACTTGAGTTGCTCTCATATCTTTTTAAAGAGCTCCAGCCAAAAATTATGGAGAAACAACTTATCTCTATCAGAAACTATGGATTTATGCAATCCATTGAGCTTGAAAATTGTGCAGAAGAATACATTGGCCAATTGTGGGGTAGTGTAAGCGTGATGTAATGGAATGATAGGAGAATATTTGGAAAATCTATCCACTACCATCCAAATGCTATCAAAACCCTATGAGGTAGGCAACCCTTTTATAAAATCCATAGCAATGTGCTTCCAAGGTAAAGAAAGAATTGGTAAGGGTTGAAACAAACCTGGATAATCAATGTTCTCAACTTTGCATATTTGGCAAGTGTTGCGCTCTTTGACAAATGTCATTATATCTTGATTTATTTGAGGCCAATAAAAATGCTTGTTGATCTTATTTGTAGTTGTAGTGCCAGAGCAACATGTAACATGTAAGAACTGCATGGTCTTCTCCCTTATACCTTCTGCCTGACCAATGAGGATTTTACCCTCAATTGTGATCATACCATGTCTGATTCCATGGTTAGGAAGATATTTTGAGGCCATGGACAACTACAAGAAAAGACTATCCAATACTTTGTCATCTTTGTAGCTAGAGAGAACCTCAGATACCGAAGATGGTACAAAGACATATAATTCAAGTAGTTGTTCCTGAGGAATTCTAGATATAGCAACAATTACCAAATTCTCTTTGTCCTTCTTGTACTTAATTGTATAATTCAACTCCATTAACTTGGCTAGCTATTTCTCCTGATAGGTAGGACCGAACCGGACCCGAGTCAGACCCGAGAACCAGGTCCGAGTCAAACCCAGACCTTAGATCTGGGCCTGGCCCAAGGTCCGTCTAGCTCAGGCCCGTCTTGGTCCTGTGTCTCTGGTCAAGCCCAAGGCCCGGATCTCTGGCCTGGACTGTGACGGCGTTGAGGCCGGTAGGGTTCCGGCGGGGCGAGGTTGACGGCGGGAAGCTTCGGAGTTGTTTCTCGTCGCCGGTGACGGTGTCAGGAAATCAGGGCGAAGGGGAGGTGGTGTCAGGACACTGGACGTGCTTCTCCGTCCAGATCCGACCACCAGAGACGCTCGGCGGAGCTAGAACTCCGGATCTGGACTCGGGTTCGGATTTGGACTCGGGTCTGGGCTCGGGTTCGGGCTCGGATCCGGGTCGAACCGGTTTTAAGTTTAATCATTTTAAAATCAGTTTTTAATAATTAATCAAATTGATTTATATGACTAAAATTGGTAAATTATTGGACTTCAGACAATAAAAAAAATACTGATCTGATAACTCAGCGGACTTTGGACCTTACCGGAACTGATTGGACCTTTTGTTTGTAAACCCAGACACCGACTTGGACTTTTCCCGAGAAGTTGGACTTCGCCCGAGAAGACGGAGTTGGCCCGGTCGTCAGCAGCTAGGAGACGCAGTTGTTGGTTCGACATTGAGGTAGGGAAGTGTACTAAACTCTTATGATTATTTTAATAACGCTGATAACATGTAAGACCCGCCCCCGGTCGATCCCGGTAAAACCGGTGAATCCTAGCTAAGTTTGACTTTCGGCCGGAAAAGTCAACCGATGACTCGGAAAGTCAGTCGGGACCTTTCCGGGGCCCAAAAAGCTTAGCCGTTAGCACGGTTAGCTTAGTTGGGTCGTTTCCTTCAGTTTGACTGTAATATTGTTAAAGTCAACTGTCGGTCAAACTCGGGCTTAATATCGGTTATTTGTCGATAAATCTTGGAAAGCTGGAAAATTATTAAATAGGAGTGACCTCACATGACACTTGTCATGCTTGGCTTGGAGGATGAGATTTGGGGATCCAAATGACCCTCATACCCTCCTAAGTTACCTTTAAAGGGATAAGACCTTAGGGGCTTTTGAGTAAATTGACATTTTAGGTCATTTAAAGGAAAGAGAGCAACAATTCAGCCCATTTATTGTTGTTTCAGCCGAAAATCACATGAGAGGAGAGGAGGAGCTCACTTTCTTGAGGAAGAAGATAGAGAAGAAAGCTTGGATTTTGAAGCTTGTTCTTGGTCCTTTTGCCTTCATTTTCACTCCATCTTCTCCATCTCAACTATCTAGAGGTAAGGATGCTCTCAACTCTCCATTTCTTCCACTTCCAATCTATGGGTTTTGTGGGTTTTGGCTTAAAAGTTGAAGAACTTGCTTTTTGATTGATTGCTTGGAGAAGAAGTAGTGAAGTAGGTTGTTGGATTGAGTTTTGGTTGAAGTTTGATGAACCCATTGAGGGTGTAGTTGCTGGGTATTTTTGGTGGATTATTTTGGAGCTAGGAGAGTTTAGAAATGGAGTTTGTGTTGGGATTTTCGTGAAATTCGAGTTGGGGAAGAAAGGGGAAGGAGCTGGTCAGGTCTGATACGGAATCTGACCCGGACCGGGACAGGTACCGGCACGGTAGGCCGCACGGAACGTGCCTGGTACCGGCACGGCACCCGGCACGGAACGGGCCTGGTACCGGCACGGCACCCGGCACGGAACGGGCCTGGTACCGGCACGGCACCCGACACGGGACCTGATACGGTCCGTGTCGCTCACCGGGCCGGTCTGTGTCGTGTTCCGTTCTGGATTCCGGGCCGGCCTGTGACAGGGTCCGTGCCGTGTTCCGGCACGGCAAGCCACACGGTCCGTTTGGCATTCCGGATCAGATCCCCAGAGCCTAAAACCCTTCCTTTTAGCTCAATTTGATTCCCACTTTTCCTCTTCAAACCTTGATCCATTTCTGAACATTGTTGTGTGTTTTGAGGAGAAGAACACTTGGTTGAGGAATCTAATTTGTGTTCTTTTGGTGGTTCAAAACCTTGGAATCAAGCTAGGAAAGGAGGAAGAACGTGGACACGAGTTAGAGGAAATTTTATCACGCAGGGACCCGAGTGAAGAACGGAGAGGTGACCACCGAGCTTTTCGTCAGAGTGTTGAGAGGAAGACCTCGAGGTAGGGAAAGCCTTAACCTCTTGTTTACGATGCTTAGTATGCATGCTAGGTTAATAAAATTGGAAAGGTCCTAGAAATGCCTATAGGATGCGAATAACTAGCATAATCGTCTTTCAATTACTAATAACCGGAAGTGTCTAGTGGTGACCGATTAGGATGCCAATCACTAGTGTAAATCGCTTTCAATACTTGGGAATTGATTGTCTGGTAGAGGAGCCTTGGCAAAGCCCTCGGATTAGTTGCGTGTTAGGATTACATGCTTGGTTGTTGATTGCTTAGTGGATAGGCTAAAGAGTCTAATGAAACTAGTGGAATTGCATGTGTGAATGCTCTTTTGAAGGTTTTTATGATTAGTTGATTACACTCGTACTTGCTCGTTGACTGTATTCGAATGATTACTTGTTTTACTTGAATGGTTGTTTGGAGCATCGAGTATGACTGGTTGTACCGAGCGGTGCAATCAGGTGATCGATGCCCCGGTGGTTCGAAACTGGTAAGTGAACGGTAAGTTGGGATTGTGTGATTGGCGTGCTATGTTTGTGTGATTCGTGTTCTGCTTGTTGTGGTGAATTGGTGATGTGTGAGCCATGTGTGGAATTGAATTGATGGTTGTTGAGCTTGTATTATTTCGTGTTTCGGTTGAGTGCGTTATTCAATTATTAACTGCTTATTATTAAATTGTCCAAGTGTATGCCCCCTATGGGAGTAATACCTTGGTTCCCGAGGACATAAAATCCCTTGGAGACGTTTCTGAGAATCCCGATGATAAGCGCCACGAAGGGTTGTTTCCGGTCGCCTCAATGTTATGCGTCTCCCTGGATTTGAGGGAAAATCCGAGAGGACACATCATGTGGATCGGAGGGTGGAGACTTCACGTGCCACGGCATTGGCTGGTTTACCTTTTTCCCGTATTGTTATGAACTACCTCATTGACTGTGTTGTTGATTTATGGATGTTGTTGACGTTGCCGTTGATTCTTTTGGGGTTTAAGGTTTACCTTGTTATGTGTTTTTCCTACTGAGCGTAAGCTCACCCCTGTGAGTTCATTGTTGTGTTTACAGGCTTGATTGAGGAGTAGAGGCTCGGGAGCTTCTCGGTGTGGGTGTCCGTAGAGACTTCACTTTTATTTCTTTTTGTTTAAGAACAGATTTTGTGGAGGTTTATTATTACACCCCTGGAGGGTTGCTTATACTTTACACTGAATTTTATGGATTGAGTTACTTATTGGAGTTTTTAGGAACATATTTTGAATCGTTATCTCTTTTATTTATGTTTTATTAAGTCATGCCTCGAGTTCGGGTGAGAACCGGATTTGGGGCGTGACATAGCATGCCTTTAAGATAATAATAACCGGAAGGGTCCTAGATTGCATATAGGATGTGATTCACTAGAATAACCGTTTTTCAAATATAATGACAACCGGACGAGTCTTAGTAACATGTAGGATGCGATTCACTAGTTTAAATCGTTTTCAATACTTCGGAAATTGTCGTGCTGGTAGAATGGCCGTGATAAGCCTTAGGATTGTTTGTGATTGCCTCACATGTTGTTCTTGATTAGCATTTAGGTTAAGATAAGTGTCTAACTAAACTAGATCAATTGTGACGCTTATGATTGAATGAATGCTTGCATGAATGTTGAATGAATGCTTGAATGAATATTGAGTGTAATTGATTGTGCCAAATGGTATGATCGGGTGAGTGATAGACCGATGGATCGTGGTTGGTAAGTGTACCGGTAAGCTTGGTGGTTAGTATGAGTTGTGTGCTGTGCCCTGTCGGAAATTGAGTGCCTTTGTTGTTTACTTACCGAACGGTATACTAGTCCGTTCTGTTTATATTATGGACTATCCCGATGCTACGTGATCCGGGAAAACCTAGATCGAAAGATATTCTGGTGTGGTGAATTACCGTCTTATCCGATGCTTTGTGTTCCGGAAAGACTAGTTCCACCCCGATGCTACGTGATATTATTGTCCTGTCCGATGCTTCGTGTTCCGGAAGGACTAGTTCCACCCCGATGCTTCGTGTTCCAGGAAGATTGAGGCCGACGGTTGTTCCGACACTATACTTTACGGTATTATTCCGATGCTACGTGTTCTGGAGAAACTCACTTGGTCCCGATGAATTATGGTCCTTTGGGGATATTTTCAGGGACTTCCGAGAACGTGCATTCCTAGAGAACTTTTCCGGAAATCCCGAATATAGTGTTTCCTCCGGATCGAGGGGCACTCTGACATGATGTACCAGTCAGTGTACGGATCATAGTCGTGAAACTTGATGTTGGAATATCTCAGTATTGGTGTGCTTCTTTATGTAATCCTTTGATAAAGTTATTCTTTTTCCTCCAATGCCCTTGAGTAGTATTTTCTCTAAATCTTTACATCTTTATTTTATGTTGTTTTCCCTTGAGGGTTACTTACTTAAGACATTGGAAATTTTTGATCTATATTTACATCATTCTTTCGTTTAATCGTTCAAATTGTTAAACCCTGAGTATTTGAACTAGTTGTTTTTATATTGTAACAGGGTTATTTTACTTTACTGCTTTTCCCTACTGAGCGTAAGCTCATCCCTCTTCTTGTTTTAATGTTGTACATGTTTACTTTTGAGTAGGCCTAGGGGTGATCTCAAGGCTCGGGAGCTCCTTGGGAATCGAGGATCATTCTAGAGACGTATTGACTGTTTTAATTTTATCTTCCCGTTATTTTCAGAACTGTTGACTCATGAAATGATTTTATGTAATTTATGTTACGAAGTTTACTTTTGTAAAGCTTTTCTCTTACTTAGTCATTTATCGTTTTCCGTTCACGTCTCGAGTCCGGTCAAAACCGGATTTGGGGCGTGACAGGATGTACCGAGCCTTTGTTCCAACAAGTATTTCAGGCTATGTTGGTATGTCCTTATAATAAAAGCATTGTTTGATGTATAGTGTCTCCATTTCTGAATGCAAGCTATAATGGCCATAAGCTTTTTTTTCATAAGTTGATAAAGCCTGACTTTTTTTTCCCCAACCCCTTACTCATGTAAGTAGTAGGGCGTCCTGGACTGCATTAGCATTCCCCATATTCCCACATCACATGCATCAACCTCAATAATAAATGAGGAGATCAAAGTTAAGAAGTTAGAGAACTGGTGTTGTTGACATAGCTTCCTTAATGGGGTTAAACCTTGTTTGAGCTTCTAGAGACCAAGAAAAAGAGTTTTTCTTCAACAGATTGGATAGAGGTCTTGCTACAATACCATAATTTTTTACACTTTCTGTAGTAGCCAGTGAGACCCAAGAATCCCCTTAATGCCTTAATATTTCTAGGTGTTGGCCATTGGATCATGGCATCTATCTTCTATGGGTTAGTAGATACCCCATGTTCAATAATAGCATGCCCAATAGATCCTCGCTCGAATCCTCTGAGAAAGTGGATGAGCTCACCTTTCAACTCGCAAAGCAAAAACATCTGCTAGACGCACTAGACGAGGAGAAGCAGCGTGACAAGAAAATGGCAGAAGAGAACAGGAGGCAGACAAAATATTATAGCTGAGTGGTGACGAAGATTCATTACCAACTAGACTAGTTCAGTCGATGATAAAATGACTGAAAAAGATTACACGGAGATACAAACACTCAAGATATTTATTTCAACATCATAAGTTTTTTTTTTGATAAGCTCGAAAAATTATTATTAAGTTTAATTCCAAAGAGGAATCAGAATGCACTGCTTCAAAAAGAAACAGGGTGGGAACCAAAGATTACAAAGGGGCTCCATCAAAGGGAGCCAAAAGGCCTAACCTTTTAAAAAAGGAAAAACAAGAAGCTGAAAAGAAAAAACAGAAGAAACCCCGCCAATCCTCGACACCCGAGGTCAACGCCGAGTCTTCGCATCCTTCTTGGCAGCCAACTCACGAATTGAAGTCCATGCATCAGTGCCTTGTGACGATGCTACGACCTGAGTTTTTCCGATTCGGACTTGCTCAACCTGTTTCCCAATATCAACGGAACGGATATACCTTTCGCGATCCAAAGATTGAAAACATTGTAAAGATGTTCCATATAGAAAAGCAATAAAAAGCAACAATCTCGATTCGACAAGCAAAACATACTTAAAAGCTCACAAGACGATATAAGAAAATGTTGCAACCTGAGATAGGTTACGGAACCAAATGATCGTTAGATGAAAGAGCTTATAAAAACTGTCTCCAAGAACGACACATGAATCTTCATTCTTCTGAATCACATGCTCATCTAACCCGATTCGTTTGCCACTGCAACAAAACAAAAACGATACAACATGAGCTCTCACAATAGTAGAAACAGAGAGAAATAATATCAGAAGACCAGCTTTTTGAAATGATGTTTATATTTGCTAGAGAAATTTTCAGCTCGTTATCCTGTAAATATTTTATTTTCAAATAAGTACGGTAAACTTTTTATCTTTTTTCTGCTACCTTTAAAAAGTTTTATTTTCAGTGTACTCTTTTCCGTTCAAAACACCTAAAAAATTCATAATAACCTATCACTTACAGTCAAATTTTCAGTCATGCTATTGATTTTGTAGGTCTCAAATTTTCAAAGAAGAAGATTCATTTAGCTATGAACTTATAGCAAACCTATTAAACAATGCCATGGTCGAGTTTTGACCGTCTATTTTTCATCTTTCTCACCCTCTACGAATCAAACCCATCAATCAAAGTGCAAAATTGAAGATTAATTGGTTTTGTAGTGACAAAATTGAAAAAATTATTTTCAAAATAATGGCGCAGAAGGAGAGAAAAGATGAGGTTTAAAATGAAATGGGAAAATAGGTATATGGGTTTAAAATGTGTATGGAGGCATATTTGATATATTTTGAAAATTATGGTCATGTGCTATTTTTCGTCTAAAATTAGACGAAAAGGCTAAACGGAAGATAAAGCTTTTCTAAATTAGAGGGAAAAAAATGTTTAGAATGCTCATTTGAAAATAAGTCTTCTCTAGAGTAAGGAGCTCAAAATCTCCCTACTCTTTTTTGAGCGAAAGTTATAACTTTATTATAGATCAGAATTAACGATATATTGGAGTGCACCAGGCACATGGTTTGACCACTGAAGAACAGATATAGAACGAGTCAGAACACTCATCTGGTGTCTGTTCTTCAGTGATCAGACCTTGTGCCTGGTACACTCTAATGTATCATTAATTCAAAATTTCCCTACTAACTACTCAAAACATAGAGAATAAATATATAAAGAGACAAGAGGAAACTTCACCTTTCCATCAAGCTTGATTTCAGGAATATGTTTGATGTTGGGCCAATCCTCTCCCATTCTCCGTTTGCATCTTCTTCTCAGCTCCGGACATCCTTCGATTACCAGTTCTGTTAACACACCGAGGCCATCGGGTAGACATGGCAGTTTCGGACAGTTCCTGATTCTTAACCGATGGAGAGATGTGAGATTGTGCAGCCACTCCGACAATGATACCAGGTTCGGACAACCATCTATTTCAAGAAATTCCAAAGTGTTTGCACATCCCTCGACATTGATCCATCGAGGCAACGACTCCATCTGTGGCAACCTTGAAAGGGACAAACTTCTGAGCTTCACCAACCTCATCTCATCACTAAAAATAGAAGCCATATCGACATTCGGACAATCTGTGATTGCTAATGCCTTCAGACTACTTAGCTCTCTCAATTTCTTCTTACTTGGACTGCAAGGTAACAAACACGTCAAACTTTTGCAACTTACTATAATCAACATCTGAAGGGATGTTAGAAATAGCGGCCGAGTCTCATTCGTCCCTGATTCAAATATATATTCCAGATTTTCACAGCCAGAAAGAGCTAAATATTGAAGCGCACTTAAACTTTCAATTCCTTTTCCTGCTCCCTCGGATAAGCGCTTCTGTTTTGTGGTGATCTCCAACCTTTTGAGATTCACAAGGTCTCCGATGTCCTTGGGCAACTCCTCGAACTCTTTACATCCATACAAGGAAAGGCATTGCAGGTTGTATAGTTGACAAACAGAATCCGGTAACCTCTTTAATCTCCGGCATCCTCCAAGGTTGAGAACTCTCAGATGTTTCAGAGCGCCAATGGAATCTAGCAACCGCTCTAAACCTCTAACACGCCGCAGGTCAAGAACTCTCAAGTGCTTTAAATTAGAGGTGCAAGTCTCAATGAGTTCACCAATGCCACCTTCTTCACCTCCAATTCGGTCAAAAAATACAGACCGAAAGGAGGGCATTACACAACTACTCCTCAAATTACTTGTCAAAAACAATTTTGGAACCTCTTCACCACCCAACCCTTCCCTTCTTGAAAAGGAGACATGTCTGATACTCTTATACATGTCTTTGCCTTGTCTATCACGTTTCCTATTTTCCAATTCATTTTGTGCCACAGACAATGCAAGGTCATGGATCAAGTCATGCATCTTGAATCTACTAATAGCTTTTAGATCTACAAAATCTTGAAAAAACCCTCTAACACATAACTCATTGATATACTGTTGGCCAATGTCTTCGACTTGTTTATTCTTGACTGATGACCTAACAAGCCCTAATGCTTCCCAATATTGGATAAGCCGGTCACTGAAAAATGCATGATCTTTTGGAAAGTCCGAACAACAGACAAAACATTGTTTTAAAGTGAACGGTAATGAATCGTAACTTATTTTTAACGCGGGCAAAATGTCATCTTTGTTTTGCTCTAATTGCCATATCTCATTATCTCTTACAAATTCCCAATCAGCTCTACTCCGCTTTGAAAACAAGAGGCATCCTAGAGTTTTTACGGCCAATGGAACACCTTTCAATTTTTCTACAATGGAATCCCCAATCTTCATCAACTCTCCGTCATCTTCTCCCTCCTTTAACGCGAATTTCTTGAACAAAGAAACACAATGATCATGGGGAAGACCGTTTAAACTATGTGCAAGAATGCTACCCATATTCGAAGCCACGGTTGAATTACGGGTAGTCACCACGACCTTACTCCCTTTGGCACTGCACTTCAGCAATTCCTTCATTTCCAACCAATTGGCACGACTCACATTCCATACATCATCCAAGACAAGTAAGAACTCTTTGTTACACAAACTGTCACGAAGACACATTTGTAATTGTTCAGGATCCGAGTCAACACTCTTTTCGCCCGTTATAGATTTGACAATTTTAGCCATCACTTTATTGACATCAAACTCCTTGAGATCTCCCAAACACACCCAGAACTTGTTATTCTTAAAACGGTCAACAACCCTTTGGTCGTTGAAAACAAGTTTAGCAAGAGCGGTCTTTCCCAAGCCACCAATTCCAACTATGGAGACCACAGAAACATTCTCATACGAACTTTGATCAGAGTCCATAATAGAATGCAATATAGAGTTCCTATTCCGATATCTTCCAATGATTTGGGAAGAATCGACGAAGAAGTGGGTCAACTCTCTTTTAGTGACAAAGAGAGTTGAGTAGTTGGGAACTATATGGTGAGTGTTGAGATGGAACTTGGATTTGTTTGCAGCAACCTCATCGAAGGCCTCTCTAATCTCCCTTACCTTCCGACTCATTCTGAGACGGAAGGCAATGGGATTAGAATAGGTGGACAAGAAACGGCGTACCTTCTTGCTGATGCGGCCGCGACAAGAAGAGTTGGCTATTTGTTTCCTGAGAGCTTCGTAGGAAAATTCATCGAGCACGTCTTCAGCATCGAATAACACATCCTTAAGTTGTCCCAGCCAAGTGCACGCCTCGTGGCTGGTGAACTGTCGTTCCTCGGCATCCAGGATCACGGCTTTGACATGGGACAACGTGTTTTGGAGTTTCCTCAGTTCAGCTTTGAGACCACATGACAAGGCAAGTTCTTGGACAATCGGAGACACTATTTGCTCCAAAACTTTATCGGCAATGATAAACAAAAGAGACTCTGCAGCCATGTCTAAGGTAGGAGCTTAGGAGGAAAAGGAAGAAAGATTGATGGATACATGAATTTGATAATGATCTCTTGAAATTCGAATAACTGATACCACCCAGTATTTTATATTTCTCAAAGTCAACTATAAACGCAGCTTCGAAACTCTACGACAAAATTGCGCCGACCCTAGCCTTGGCGAGTGCACGAACGGAGAGGAGTTCGCAGGGGACCGGAGCTTCGATACTGGATCTCTGGCTGGGGGCTTCACTCACGTCTTCGTGGTTAAGGTACGTCCTTATGATCTATCTTGGTTGATTGGATTTGGTGAGAGTGAGACATAAGTCTCTGCGGAGTACATCGGGTGGGAACGGAAGTTCCGGCAGTATCTGTGATCTCGCCTGAGTCGGCACGGGGGAGTAGGTACCAGATACGGGTTGTCTTCGCTCGATCCCTGAATCCGGACGGTTCCAGCGGTGTCTGTGATCTCGCCTGAGTCGGCACGGGGGGGGGGGGGGGGGGGGGGGGGAGTAGGTACCGGTTACGGGTTGTCTTCGATCCCTGAATCCGGACGGTTCAGATGGGGGACGAATTGCCAGTTTCCGTATGATCGGGCTAGGGAACATTCTCTCCTTGTTCGTCGACTAACCGTGCAGGGTGGTCAGACGGGTAAGGTCTCGGTAGTGTGTAGTCCTATTCCGTTTCGTTTGATTGGCTTGTGAAGGGGGGACGATGCGTTTTCTATCCTGGAATTGTAGGGGCCTCGGGAAGTTGGCTACAGTGGAGTATCTGAAGGGGGCGATCAGACGCCGGAACCGCAGATAGTCTTCTTGAGTGAGACGTTGGCGAAGAAAGGGGAAGTCGATATTTTGAGGCTGAAAACCGGTTTCGCTGGGGGTTGTGAGGTTCCGGCGGATGAGCATAAAGGCGGGATTATCCTCCTATGGGTGCTGGGAGTGTCGGTCACTAAGGTCGACTGCCGAGAAAGATATATTGATGTGGAGGTGCTGGGATTGAGTGTGGAGACCCTTCGATTCACGGGGATCTATAGGGAGGTGTAAAGACCGGAAAAAAATTAATAATTGTATTATTAATTATTAACGGCGAACGAGGGAGCGAGCAAATTTGTGGATCAATTTCAAAAAAAAAAGAAAAAAAAAGAGAGAGAGCAGGTCAGTTTCGGGCCGAGCAGGCCGACCCACTCATCCTATCGTCTGGGGCCGAGCGGCCCATTTCTCGTCTGAGGCCCAAGCCTGCTCAAACTCCTCGCGTATAAAAGAAAGTGTTGGGTTAGAAAACCCTATTTTTCTTCTCTTCAGATCGCGCAGCCCTCGCCTCTCTCTCCTCTACATCGACTTTCTCTCAAACCTTCCTCACGTCTTCTTCATCCTCGCAGAACCGACGCCGACCACCACTCTCCGTCACCGTCTCTTCCTTCCCTCACGCCACCGCCACCTCTTCTTCTCCCCGTCTTGACAACCTCGCCAACCACCACAACCTCGCCGAGCCTTCACTCTCTCAGATCTGTCTCGCCGTCCCCCTCTCGCCTCCGTTTTTCAGACGACCACCGCCGATACCCTCATCCCCGACCCCCTTTCCCTTCGTTGCCATCACCGAGGCACCCGCTTCGATTCCGGAGCCACCGAGCCTCCCGCTTCGTCTCAGACTACCACCGACGCCTCCAACCACCTCCTCGCCGCCGTCTCTTTCCACGGTGAGCGCAAAACCGTGAGATTTTGGTCGGCCGGTTTCAAACCCGAGCCTTTTCTCTCGTTCCTTCTCTTCTTTTGTTCCCGGGCGTGTGTGTTTGGACCTGGGCTTTGGGGAAAAACGGAAATCATTTGAAATCCAGACTTTGTGAATTAGGAATCAAAAGAAATAGAAGGAAGGGAAAGAAATTGAATTTGAACGAAAATCAGTTTATAAATTAAAAAGGGTTTTAAATCTGGATTTGAATCTTGAGTTTGGAACATAATAGAAAAGAATCGGTTTTTAAATAAAATCTACCTGGGTTTTGTTTAAACTTGTGAATCATTGGGAAGTTGAACGAACTTGGAAACTGATCAAATGATCTGGATGTTAAATCGGACCTAAACACGGGATTATGTTATGCCTCGGGAAATGTGCCTCGAAACCTGTGCATTGGGAACTGTGCCTCGGGAACCGTGCACTGGGTTCTGGACTCGGGTGCTCGAACCCGATCGTATAATCCCGCTTTTGGCCGTCCTAGTTTAAAGATCAGCTTGTCGTTATTTAGACTGTGTCGGTTCTGAGTGTAAGTTTTAACTGTTAAAAACCCAGGCTTGAACTTCCCTCGAGAAGACGAAGACCACTCCGGAACCCGTGTGAAGAACGGAGGAGAGGCTAATCGACTTTCAGCAGAGTATCATTAGAGGAAGACCAAAAGGTAGGGAAAGTCTAATTACTCGAGTATTTCAATACTAGCGTGCCTATTAGGTTAATAAAATCGGAAAGGTCCTAGAATTGCATATAGGATGCGAACAACTAGAATAATTGTCTTTCAATTACTATTAACCGGACAAGTCTAGAAATGCATGACTAGGATGCAAATCACTAGCATAGCTCGCATTCAGTATTCGGGACTTGATTTACTGGTTGAGAGGCCGTGACGAGTCCTCGGATTAGTTGTGTGTCAGCTTCACATGCTTGGTTGCTAGTCATTAGGTTAATTAAGAGTCTAACGAAACTAGATCGAACGCATGCTTGAATGTTTGAATGTTGAACTTGAACGCTTGAATCATTTTCGATTGATTGAATGTTTAAATGATTGAATGGTTGATCGAGTATGACTGGTTGTGCCAAGGAGGCACGATCAGGTGATCGATTGACCGGTGGAGAGCAAGTGGTAAGTGATGGTAAGTGTAATTATGGGTATGAATCTGTGTGGTGTGTATTGATGAACGTGTGTATTTATATGATTGGTTATGGACCCTGCGGGGAATTGTTTGAGTGATCCTGCGGGATATTGATTGTGGACCCTGCGGGGCATTGTTTGATAGATTTTGCGGGGAATGGTACCTACACCGTTGAGGATTTCGGTATAGGGTGGTATAAAGATTATTGCTGAGACCGTATGGTACCTACACCGTTGAGGAGTCCGGTGTAGGATGATATAATGATTATTGTTAATACGGTATGATACCTACACCGTTGAGGAGTCCGGTGTAGGATGAGAGAATGATTAATGTGATTTGGAATGGTACCTACATCGTTGAGGATTCCGGTGTAGGGTAATATAATGGTTATGGACCCTGCGTGTCATAGGTTATTGGATATATACCGTGGAGGATTCCGGTGCAGAGAATGGTTTACCCTGCGGGGCATTGGTAGTTGGACCTACACCGTTGAGGAGTCCGGTGTGGGTATTATTGGTCCCTGCGGGGCATTTGGATGGTTTACTTTGCGGGTTTGGTTACTTGTTGATTCACCCAAGCGTATGCGTCTTGCGGGAGTATTACCTTGGTTCCCTATGACATATGGTCCTTTGGAGACGTTTCCGGGAATCTCGGCGATATGCACCCTCAAGGGTGTTTTCGGTAGCCCCGACGTTACACGTCTTTGTGACGTTATGTGTCTCCTCTGGACCGAGGGAAAATCCGACATGACGCGATGATTATTGTGGATCAGAGGGTGGCGACTTCATGTCCCACGACATTAATTGAACACTCTTTTCTCATTGATTATTTACGAAATGCATTGATTTCCGTATTTCTTTCCTACGATTATTATTGATTCATTACAAGGGTTAAGGTTCTTCGAATTTGAGATTTGAACTGAATTTATGAAGGCTTATTATTGAACAAAAAAAAGAGTAACCTGGTTATGTTTTTTTTCCCTACTGAGCGTAAGCTCACCCTTCCTGTCTTTATGGTTTCAGGTGTTGAGCGGGAGCAGTATTAGCTGGACTCTCGGAGCTTGGGAGCTATGAGGGTTTAGCTAGGTTTAGATATGTGCACCTTTTATGTTGGATTTTATGTTTATTACTGAGCTGTGACTCTTACTTTTGAAGTTTTATATTAGTCTGGAACTATATTTATTTTCGCTTATCTTGTTTTTGTTGCAAATCGCTAGTCACGTCTCGAGTCCGGTCAAGAATCGGATTTGGGGCGTGACAATTTGGTATCAGAGCCTGGTTTCAGTTGAAATAGGTTTCATTTCAACTTGTTTTCAAAACCTCGGACCGCACGTCAATTAGGTGGGTAGAGTTAGGGAGTCTAAATGTTGGTACTCAGTGACGTAGTCGGAATTATTCGCTACGTAGAGTTGGATTGATGACAGTCCTCGTGACTCGAACGCCTTTGTAAATGTTGGAACTTTTAATGGTACGTGATTTGTTTTACGCGTGTCGTAAGCTCTAGTGCTATGCCTTAGTGATCTGGGACGCCTATGGTTGAGATCAAGGTTGGTCTAACGAGCGATGATCGAACCGCCATGAATTGATTGATTAGTGAGCCGTTTGTGTAATTGCGTTGCCACAGTGTTAGGTAGTTTCATGATTCAGCAATTTGAAATATTGGTTTGTTCAATTGATTGACTTGTTGAGGTATCGATTTCCTGACCTATTGAAGTGTGAAACGGTTAAAGTGTGAAATTGTTGGAATTTTGAATCGGTTAAGACGTTGACTGTTCCTTGGGGATTAAGGCTAGAATGGTAATCCTATTTGATGACTAGTGAATAAAGGGTAGAAACTCGAGTGGTACTGCGGTACTTTACTGATAAGGTGTACTTCACAAAGCACGAGAACTCTTGAATTGTGTATTTTGAAGGGCATGAGAACCCTGTGTACTGAATTGTGTATTTTGAAGGGCATGAGAACCCTGTGTACTGAATTGTGTATTTTGATGAGCATGAGAACTCGGTGTATCGAATACCTTGTGAAATTGATTATTAATGGTCCCGTTTAAGCAGGTGGTTAGTGGAAAATACGAATAGGTCATGCCGAAATTTTTGTAGAATTGAAAATGTTTGCACTATCACGAGTTGACTCAGGGGCGCCACTGTAGTCGAGCGTGATGGTTGGATGTCAAGTTGTTACAATAAGATTCGGGGACGCCTGAATCGGGTTGTAACGACGCGAGATTGACTTGAAGGTTGAGTAAAAGTTAAAATGATAAGTTTGAATGAAATCGATCGGTTACGATACCAGGCCCCCCGTTTTGTAAGATACTCGTTTAAGAGTTATGCCTGTTGCTTTGTGCCTTGTGAGAATTACTAGAGATAAATCCTCCTGCGGGAGTTGGCTCTTTGACTTGATTGAATCCTCCTGCGGGAGTTGGTTGTTTGATTTGGTTGGATCCTCTTGTGGGAGTCGATCAATTGTCTGATTTAATTGAACCGCTGATTGTTGTGTGAGACACATTGAGATGCGGCCTTGTCTGTATCTATATATACGGTATTATATATATCTTCTGAGCCTAAGTGTTGTTGGTCTTGTACGTTGGTCTTGTGTGACGCGAGTGAACGTCCTTGGGTTTGATCGATTCGTTGTCTAAACTAGAAACTGAACGTGCTCGTATGCCGTGCAGGCGGATAGACGACATGGCGCATAGTTACGTTTCGAGAGGTACCAGAAGCCGCCCAGCTGGGGGCCCGAGGCAGGCACCTGCCTCTGAGCAGGCGAGGGCAGCTGACGCCCAGGGTGCTGCTTTCACAGAGCACCAGAGCTTTGCGTGTGGACCATCAGAGGCACCACCCAGGACATCTCCAGTCGTTGAGCCGACGCAGACGACCTCTCTAGAAGAGGTGGTTCGTGCAGTGCTGGCCGCCATAGGTGCGCAGCAGGGGACTGCAGCACCGGCACCAGAGCCCGTGCCTACTACCGCAGCAGTCACCAGTGAGAGACCAGGCCCGCTTGACAGTTTCACGGCCCAGACCCTCAGGAGGGAGTTTCGTAGACTCGGCACACCGGTCTACTCCGGGGGAGCAGACCCCGAGGCAGCCGCAGGCTGGTTGGAGCGGGTTACCCGCAACCTCGATGTCTCTGGAGTATCGGAGGGACATCTGAGAGTTTCATTCGCCACATTTCAGCTCGAGGGAAAGGCCTATTATTGGTGGCAGTCAGTACAGACTAGAGTTGGGGACGACTATGAGTTATTCAGCAGGCTGTTCCTGGAGCAGCATTTTCCTCGATCCATTCGAGATGACAGACGCCAGCAGTTCCTGGAACTGCGACAGAGAGGATTGAGTGTCTCTGAGTATGCTGTGAGATTTACTTCCTTGGCCTGCTTTGCACCAGAGCTAGTGCAGACAGAGGAGAGTCGCTGCAGGCGATTCGAGAACGGGCTCGTCCCGTCGATTGCTCTCAGTGTCATCGCTTTCAGGACCGATGTATACTCTACACTCCTGGATCAGGCCTTGGCCATAGAGAGGCACCTCAGAGAGACCGCCAGGGTGCGGGAGATCAGGCCGAGGCCGAGTGGCTTCCTACGCCAGTCTGATAGGCGCGATCAGCGCAGGCAGAGAGTTTCTGGATCCTTTCAGCCTCAGTTTCATTCTGGAGGCATGCGTTGGGCAGGGACGGTAGCATCAGTTGGACCCGCCCCGGTGGCACAGCCATGTCATCTGTGTGGGCAGCAGGACCACCTAGCCCGAGACTGTCCGAGGGGCAGCGGACCCGCAGATCTACAGGTTGATCGTCCACAGAGGTATGAGGAGAGGGTGTGCTATCGATGCGGCCGACATGGGCACATTTCTTTGACATGTCCTGATTGAGCTGGACCGACACCTGTGCCGAGACCCCAGCAGGTACAGCCCCGTCAGGCACCCCTTGGACGACCACGACAGGCACAGCAGCCGAGAGCTCCGCGTCAGGCGGCGGGAGCAGCAACCCAGAGACACCCGCCTAGACCACAGCAGCAGATTCCACCACCACCCCCGAGGGGAGGACCTCCGATGCGGTAGGGCCGAGTGTACGTGATGGTTGGACCCCGAGCAAAGGGACTTGATTACGATCATGAGATCGCCTAGAGCACTTGTTTATCTTTTAAACTTTGGTTATTATGTTTGCTGACACTTGAGTGTTACGCCTGTTGACTTGTTATGTGTTATTTTATGTTGGGACGAGTTTTTGAGAACCGTTAAGCCACCCGTGTCTTAACACGTTGATCGGAAGTTTGAACTATCTTTTAGTATCAGTGTGAGTTGAAAGTGGAGTAACAGACCGTCTCGTTCCTAAGAACTTGTCGTACCGAAAGTTCCCCTCCCTTTTTCGAACGTGTTGATCGAACTTTAAGAACCGAGTTGAGAAACATCAAACGTTCATCGAATGCTATCAACATCGGACGCCCGATCGAATTAAGGCTACGGTCTGATCAATAAACAGTCCGACCGGCCACCAGAGATGACGGAGTAATGTTAAGATCTTAGTAGCGCAGCGGAAGCACGGTGGACCTTTAACCCACATGCATCGTGATATCCAGCTTCTTCTACCTTCGCTAGAAGATTTAGGTCACAAGTTTCGAACCTTCGACACGACTTTATCACGACATCCCGGTCAACGAACGAAAAGTGCACGAGTATGTGTCGTACGTAAGAGATTAGGTTAGAGTGTGTTCCCTACGTTCTTCCCAGAGAAACTAATTGGTGGGCCGCCCGTTCACGAGCACCCTGGAACATGTGGATGACACCGAAAATTAATCAGACGACTTTTCCAACAGAGAAGAATGCGCAGAACACGAAACGAGTACCAAGGCATATCTCCATCAGCAAGAGAAGAACGAACGCCAAACCATTAAGTTACGCCATAGAAGTGAGAGCACCTCACGGTGAGACCCGAAAACAGTTAACGAAATATGACTACCACGAGCCTCCAGGCCGGTAACAAGATGGCACCGCGTGAAGCATCACATGGTAGG
Organism: Erodium maritimum; assembly: GCA_963921825.1. Classification (NCBI taxonomy): domain Eukaryota; kingdom Viridiplantae; phylum Streptophyta; class Magnoliopsida; order Geraniales; family Geraniaceae; genus Erodium; species Erodium maritimum. The sequence continues at coordinate 719,744 of OY997592.1, forward strand.
TCAGGTTTGGTGCCATGCAGAGCACAATGAGAATTTAGAGATTGACCAGTGACCGGTCCTAAGTTGGTTGAAAGACGTTTGAGGATCTACACGCAAGGTACCCCAAAGACCGTTCAAATCCTCGAGATTTTAATGCTTGTTGTGGATTCACTATTATGATGACTCGGATGCAACGACTTATAAGTTAGTCGATCGATATTATGTGAGCAAGTGTCAACGATAAGAGAAATATCGCAGGTTGGATACCCTTCGTGATCGATTGCAATTGAGTGTTGATGGTTCTACCATGATCTAGAGTCGTGTTGATTGATGTACGACCGATCCGTTATCAGGTTGAGAACCTTGATGAGGTTTACTCGGTGTGATATTTTGATATGTTGGACAAGTGTGCCATGTTTGGTAGGGCATGAGCCTTGGTTGTGGTACGTTTTGAGACATGCCGCCTTCCGACTGAGTATCGGTGATTAGTATGATTTCTTTGATTGAGGTACGTCTACCTTCCCACCAGATGTGGTGAAACGAGCGGTTGTTCCAAACCCTGCAGTGGTTATGCGAACCTTTGATTGGATGATTGCATTGGTGGGTTACTTGAATGTCTTATTTGTGTTAGGTCGTGACATGACCTTATTGGTGTTCTAGTGTGAACTATTCGTGTGACGGTTACTAAAGAGAAACTGAGCAGTTACATCTGTAGATGGCTCCGTCATTGACCAATTTACGGAAAATTCCGGTATGGCATGTCTGAACCGCGGTCGTTCGTTCCGGTGTGATACCTATACCGTTGAGGATTCCGGTGGGAGGTATCTGCATCGAGGCTGTTGTGACGGTCCGCTGTCTACACTAACGTTGGATTTCGTTATGGGTTGTCGAGATCGTTATCTGGCATTCCACAGTGTCTGTCGGACAATCGACTTGTTGTGGTTGGTCTTGACTCGTTAGTGTTTGAGTTTGTTTGTGGTTAGTCCCGGTAACGGTTGCTAAGGAAGAAATTGAGAAGTAATGTTGGTGTGTGGTTCCGACTCTGTTCGACTTGCAGAGCGTACCGACAGGATACCTGTGCCTACAGGAAATCTCCGGTATGGGATATCTAGACCGTTACCTGAGGTTCTTAAGTGGTTGAGTGTTATTCGGCGTGTGTTTTGCTCAGGTTTCCTTTGAGTTGACGTGAGACGTAGCACGTTTGAGTTGTGAACTGTTGAGAAAGATTGTTTTTCACCGCCAAGTATGGCGTTTGAGTGACTAGCGTGATCTAGTTTAACACTCTCGTTTTTTAAATTTCGGGGACGAAATTCCTTTAAGGAGGGTAGACTGTAAAGACCGGAAAAAAATTAATAATTGTATTATTAATTATTAACGGCGAACGAGGGAGCGAGCAAATTTGTGGATCAATTTCAAAAAAAGAAAGAAAAAAAAAGAGAGAGAGTAGGTCAATTTCGGGCCGAGCAGGCCGACCCACTCATCCTATCGTCTGGGCCGAGCGGCCCATTTTTTGTCTGAGGCCCAAGCCTGCTCAGACTCCTCGCGTATAAAAGAAAGTGTTGGGTTAGAAAACCCTATTTTTCTTCTCTTCAGATCGCGCAGCCCTCGCCTCTCTCTCCTCTACATCGACTTTCTCTCAAACCTCCCTCACGTCTTCTTCATCCTCGCAGAACCGACGCCGACCACCACTCTCCGTCGCCGTCTCTTCCTTCCCTCACGCCACCGCCACCTCTTCTTCTCCCCGTCTTGACAACCTCGCCAACCACCACAACCTCGCCGAGCCTTCACTCTCTCAGATCTGTCTCGCCGTCCCCCTCTCGCCTCCGTTTTTCAGACGACCACCGCCGATACCCTCATCCCCGACCCCCTTTCCCTTCGTTGCCATCACCGAGGCACCCGCTTCGATTCCGGAGCCACCGAGCCTCCCGCTTCGTCTCAGACTACCACCGACGCCTCCAACCACCTCCTCGCCGCCGTCTCTTTCCACGGTGAGCGCAAAACCGTGAGGTTTCGGTCGGCCGGTTTCAAACCCGAGCCTTTTCTCTCGTTCCTTCTCTTCTTTTGTTCCCGGGCGTGTGTGTTTGGACCTAGGCTTTGGGGAAAAACGGAAATCATTTGAAATCCGGACTTTGTGAATTAGGAATCAAAAGAAATAGAAGGAAGGGAAAGAAATTGAATTTGAACGAAAATCAGTTTATAAATTAAAAAGGGTTTTAAATCTGGATTTGAATCTTGAGTTTGGAACAGAATAGAAAAGAATCGGTTTTTAAATAAAATCTACCTGGGTTTTGTTTAAACTTGTGAATCATTGGGAAGTTGAACGAACTTGGAAACTGATCAAATGATCTGGATGTTAAATCGGACCTAAACACGGGATTAGGTTATGCCTCGGGAAGCGTGTCTCGAAACCTATGCATTGGGAACTGTGCCTCGGGAACCGTGCACTGGGTTCTGGACTCGGGTGCTCAAACCCGATCGTATAATCTCGCTTTTGGCCGTCCTAGTTTAAAGATCAGCTTGTCGTTATTTAGACTGTGTCGGTTCTGAGTGTAAGTTTTAACTGTTAAAAACCCAGGCTTGAACTTCGCTCGAGAAGACGAAGACCACTCCGGAACCCGTGTGAAGAACGGAGGAGAGGCTAATCGACTTTCAGCAGAGTATCATTAGAGGAAGACCAAAAGGTAGGGAAAGTCTAATTACTCGAGTATTTCAATACTAGCGTGCCTATTAGGTTAATAAAATCGGAAAGGTCCTAGAATTGCATATAGGATGCGAACAACTAGAATAATTGTCTTTCAATTACTATTAACCGGACAAGTCTAGAAATGCATGACTAGGATGCAAATCACTAGCATAGCTCGCATTCAGTATTCGGGACTTGATTTACTGGTTGAGAGGCCGTGACGAGTCCTCGGATTAGTTGTGTGTCAGTTTCACATGCTTGGTTGCTAGTCATTAGGTTAATTAAGAGTCTAACGAAACTAGATCGAACGCATGCTTGAATGTTTGAATGTTGAACTTGAACGCTTGAATCATTTTCGATTGATTGAATGTTTAAATGATTGAATGGTTGATCGAGTATGACTGGTTGTGCCAAGGAGGCACGATCAGGTGATCGATTGACCGGTGGAGAGCAAGTGGTAAGTGATGGTAAGTGTAATTATGGGTATGAATCTGTGTGGTGTGTATTGATGAACGTGTGTATTTATATGATTGGTTATGGACCCTGCGGGGAATTGTTTGAGTGATCCTGCGGGATATTGATTGTGGACCCTGCGGGGCATTGTTTGATAGATTTTGCGGGGAATGGTACCTACACCGTTGAGGATTTCGGTATAGGGTGGTATAAAGATTATTGCTGAGACCGTATGGTACCTACACCGTTGAGGAGTCCGGTGTAGGATGATATAATGATTATTGTTAATACGGTATGATACCTACACCGTTGAGGAGTCCGGTGTAGGATGAGAGAATGATTAATGTGATTTGGAATGGTACCTACATCGTTGAGGATTCCGGTGTAGGGTAATATAATGGTTATGGACCCTGCGTGGCATTGGTTATTGGATATATACCGTGGAGGATTCCGGTGCAGAGAATGGTTTACCCTACGGGGCATTGGTAGTTGGACCTACACCGTTGAGGAGTTCGGTGTGGGTATTATTGGTCCCTGCGGGGCATTTGGATGGTTTACTTTGCGGGTTTGGTTACTTGTTGATTCACCCAAGCGTATGCGTCTTGCGGGAGTATTACCTTGGTTCCCTATGACATATGGTCCTTTGGAGACGTTTCCGGGAATCTCGACGATATGCACCCTCAAGGGTGTTTCCGGTAGCCCCGACGTTACACGTCTTTGTGACGTTATGCGTCTCCTCTGGACCGAGGGAAAATCCGACATGAAGCGATGATTATTGTGGATCGGAGGGTGGCGACTTCATGTCCCACGACATTAATTGAACACTCTTTTCTCATTGATTATTTACGAAATGCATTGATTTCCGTATTTCTTTCTTACGATTATTATTGATTCATTACAAGGGTTAAGGTTCTTCGAATTTGAGATTTGAACTGAATTTATGAAGGCTTATTATTGAACAAAAAAAAGAGTAACCTGGTTATGTTTTTTTTCCCTACTGAGCGTAAGCTCACCCCTCCTGTCTTTATGGTTTCAGGTGTTGAGCGGGAGCAGTATTAGCTGGACTCTCGGAGCTTGGGAGCTATGAGGGTTTAGCTAGGTTTAGATACGTGCACCTTTTATTATGTTGGATTTTATATTTATTACTGAGCTGTGACTCTTACTTTTGAAGTTTTATATTAGTCTGGAACTCTATTTATTTTCGCTTATCTTGTTTTTGTTGCAAATCGCTAGTCACGTCTCGAGTCCGATCAAGAATCGGATTTGGGGCGTGATATGAGGCGTATCGGGAGCTTCGCTGGCATACATGGGAGATGATTCGTTCGCTGGGAACACGTTTGGGGGTATCGAAGAGGTGGCTGCTTATGGGGGACTTTAATGGCATCCGCAAGAAAAGAGAGAAAAGAGGAGGAAATCGTTATCCGGCAGGCCTCATTCACGGGTTCTGGGGTGCGATGCGTGAGGCACAGGTTGCTGATGTACCACTCCAGGGGTACGGATTTATGTGGCATAGTGGGAGTGAACCGGAGACGCGAATGGAGGTCCAACTCGACAGGGCTCTCATGTCGGTCGAGCTAAAGGAAATGTGGCTGGATGCTCACTTGATCAACCTAGGCATTTCAACCTCAGATCACTTACCTATATTTTTGGACTCTGAGCGGATGGTGGAACCGGTGGGCTCTAGGCAGTTCAGGTTTGAGAACATGTGGATGGAAGATCCGGAATGTGGTCACTTAATCCAAGCTTGGTGGGGTTCTCCTGGAGATCGCGACATTGGCAACAAAACAAAAGAAACAGGTGAATCACTGGAGGTCTGGGGAAAGGAGGTCTACAATGCCTTAGCTAGGAAAATCTCCCTCTACGAAGAAGACATCCTGTGGTTGAATGGGAAACTTGATAGAACGAATATCCGACGACGTAGAGCACTGCAGAAGCTCTATGTATCTGCATTGGAAAAGAAAGGGGGGGGGGGGGGGTGGGGTTCTGGAGGCAAAGGGCTAAACAACACTGACTTACAGAGAGTGGTCAAAATACTAAGTTTTTTCAGGCGTCGGCTTCGCAACGGAAAAATATAAACAAGGTTACGGAGTTGAAGGATGAAGCGGGGAATACCCTCTCCTGGGATACGGGATACGGGGATCATATCTTGGATTTCTACAAGACCTTATCTATGAAGACTCGGGGGGACGAGATAAATTGTCCTCGATTCCAGCAACAAGTAACAGAAGCACAGAACCGGGCTCTTATGAGCGAGGTGTCCTCTGAGGAAGTCCGGGATGCTACCTTCTCCATGGGGCCGAATAAGTCGCCGGGTCTGGATGGTCTTAATCCGTTCTTTTATCAGAAGTACAGGGGCACGGTGGGCGAGGATGTCACCCTCTGGGTGAGGAGAGTATTTGCGGGAGACGAGATCCCAAAAGACCTAAACAGGACAACGCTGGTCCTGATTCCGAAAGAAGAGTGCCCGGTGTCCCTGAAAGATCTGCGGCCCATTGCGCTGTGTAATGTGCTTTTCAAGATAGTCTCGAAGGTGGCGGCGAATCGATTGAAAGGCCTGTTGGATGGACTAATCTCGGAAACCCAAGGCGCGTTTGTCCCGGGACGCTTGATCAAGGATAATATCATATTGTCGTACGAAACCCTTCACTACTTGAAGAGTAAGAAGCAGGGCAAGGAGGGGTAGGTGGCTTTGAAGCTGGATATGAGTAAAGCATATGATCGAGTGGAATGGGATTCATGTGGGACATGATGCAGAGGTTTCAGTTTGGGGGAGGACTGGATCAACCTCATTCGCCGATGTACGTACTCTGTCACGTACAACATTGTAGCGGGAGGACAACAAGAGGGCTTTGTCCAACCGGAAAGGGGGATTAGACAGGGAGATCCGTTATCTCCGTATTTGTTCCTGTTCTGTATGGAAGGGTTCTCGAGGCTACTTCAAGGGGCAAAAGGTGCGGGGGAAATACACGGGGTCCGAGTAACCCCTCGTGCGCCTTCATTAACCCATTTTTTTTATGATGACTACTATGTGTATAGCAAGGCGACTCCGATGGAAATGGGTCGTGTCAAGGAGTATTTACATATGTTTGAAGAGGCGTCAGGTCAGATTGTGAATCAACAAAAATCCTCGATTTTCTTTAGTGTCAACACGCCTACCTCGCGTCGGGTGGAAGGAGCTCGGATATTGGAAATTCCGGAGTTGACCCAACCATCCCCCTACCTGGGAATCCCAAATATGATGGGGCGTAGCAGGAAGCAGGGGCTACAATATATCCTGAATAGAGTATTGCGGAGAATTCTAAGATGGGACGACAAACTACTAAATGGGGTAGGCAAGGAGGTCCTAGTCAAGTCGGTTCTGCAAGCAATCCGCACATACACGATGAGTGTTATGCGGCTGCCAAAAGGGTTACTTGTCACGCCCCAAATCCGGTCTTGGCCAGACTCGAGACGTGACCTGAAACAAACGAGGTAAAAGTAGTACAATTGAAATAAATTCTTTTAAAGCTGAGAACGAGTCCAAAGTATTCCGCAATAATTCAATCTAAACGTCAAATATAGAGTCAAAACTTGGTAAGTGACAAAAGGTAAATAAAGATCAACAATGTGGACCAACACATCTCTAATACAACTCTCAAGACATCCGGAAGCCCCCAAGCCTCGAATTTCCCAGATCCCAAGCACACCTGTACACACAATAAATGAACAAATAGGGATGAGCTTACGCTCAGTAGGGAAAATTGTAAATAACTTTAGTCTCCGAATTTAATAGTAAAGCTGCTTTAAATCAATGTCACAAAAGTATTTAAAACCCTTAGACCAAAAGGTATAATGAACGAATAAGAAGCAACAATAACAATAACGCGTTCTCGAGGATAACGATGAGCTCTCAAAGAATAAACAGAGAACGTTAAACTAACATAGAAAATTGACACAACGGGAACGAGTAAATTCTATAAATCAATGAAATGTTACAGGATCCGGATAATGAAATAGTATCGCTTCTTCCAAGATAACAGTAACTTAAAAGAAGTTCATAATAAATGCTTTAACGGATCAATAAGAGTAAAATGGGAGTATTTAATCTCATGCCGACCACTCGCTTTCTCAAGCCTCCGATCCATGGATAGATTCTGGGATCACCTCGGTTCCCATAATTCCGATCCACCAGAGTATCCATGTCATATCAGATTTTCCCTCGGTCCAGAGGAGACGCATAACGTCACAAAGACGTATAACGTCGCGAATACCAGAAACATCCTTAGGAGGACGCATATCATCAGTATTCTCGGAAACGTATCCAAAGAACCATATGTCCTAGGGAACCAAGATAGTGCTCCCGTAGGACGCATACACTTGGGTGAAACCATAGTAATCATCTCTCATGAAGTAATCCATCCAACCGCCCCGTAGGTCCAATAATCAATGCCTTCCGGCTCCAATCATTCCCGTAAACCATTCCCACACCGGACTCCTCAACAGTGTGGGTACCATTAATCATTTCTCTTCCTACACCGGACTCCTCAACGGTGTAGGTACCATCGCGTATCCACAATAATCATTATCTCTCCCTACACCGGACTCCTCAACGGTGTAGGTCCAATAACCAAAGCCTCGTAGGGTAAACCATTATCTGCACCGGAATCCTCCACAATGTATATCCAATAACCAATGCCCCGTAGGGTAAGCCGCTCCCCACACCGGAATCCTCAACGGTGTGGGTACCATACCAAATCACCCTTAATCCTTCTCGTAAACTATCCCCGCACCGGAATCCTCAACGGTGTGGGTACACTAACCAGTATCCCGCAGAATCTATCAGACAAAGCCCCGCAGGGTCCAGAATCAATCATAGAAATACACATGTTCGTCAATACACACCACACGGGATTCATACCCATAACTACACTTACCATCACTTACCACTTGCTCTCCACCGGTCAATCGATCACCTGATCGTGCCTCCTTGGCACAACCAGTCATACTCGATCAACCATTCAATCAACAATTATATCAACACAATCTTTCAACCAATCAAGCAAACATTCAACTAATCAACAGTAAAGTAAACTAGTTCCATTAGACTCTTGATTTCCTACTAACTAACAACCAAGCATGTGAACCTAGCACACAACTAATCCGAGAGCTCCTCACAGCCTCTCTACCAGTAAATCAAGTTCCCAAGTATTGAAAGCACACTTCACTAGTTGTCATCATCCTAAGCATGCATACTAGACTCAACCAATTATTAGTAATTGAAATACGATTATTCTAGTTATTCGCATCCTATAGGCAATTGTAGGACCTTTCCGATTTTATTATCCTAATCATGCATACTAAGCGTTAATTAAGAAATTAAGACTTTCCCTACCTCAAGGTCTTCCTTTAACAATACTCATTGCTGTTGAATTCCGGACTAGCTTCCTCTCCGTCTTCACTCGGGTAAAAGTCTCCTTCCTCCGTCGAACTCGGGTCCATAGTCTAAGGCTACAAGCAAAACATGAATTAATGCTAATTCAAGTGTGGACTAAAGAGGGAAAAACCCAAACTAATCTCAATTGCTCAACTTGGCAAAATGGGCCCGAAATGGCCCATTTCGCCCGGCTTGGCGAAACCGCCCGGGATCGGGAAAGCGTCCCTCGGGGCTCCGAAAATGATAAAAACTCGTTTCCACAATTTCTAATTATACTCACTCGATCCAACGCAATTGTCGGGATCAATTTCCTGACTCTCACGAATTACGTGCCCTAATTCTATACCTCTCAATACAAATTGCAACTTAATAAATATAATCTAAATCTTAAGTGTTGCAATCAATAACAGTGAAAACCAACTCATCCATTCTTGAGCTTCACTGTGGCCTTTAGTGCAATATTATAAAATTTGGTTTCCATCCAAAATAACTCACACTAAGTGAAAAAAGTAATTCTGAAAGCTTGGACAGTACCCTTACCCTTTCAATTCTCATGCCAAATGCCCTTGTACAGCATAGACCAATCAATACCCAATTACTCTTGTATTTAATTTCCCACTAGCACAATAACACAAGGAACGAAGCCAAAAAAGGAATCAGAGACGCCTCCAAGGTTCTCCTGTTCAGCAACCACCATCTCATCACCATTGATGGTCTCAGATTCTTCACAAGGAAGGCTAGACATTAACAATGGAGACCGAGAATCGCTCATCCCCTTCTCGTTTAAGCAACGATTCTACAAAGACCCATTCAGAAACCCAAGATTTGGAGAGAGAGAAAAAAGTCTGCACTTTCGGTGCAACTGTGACGGTGAAGATGAAAGTGATGCGACGGCAGTAGATCGAAGGTTATAAAAATTAGGTTAGAAAGGAAGTTAGAAACGTGAGAAAAGAATGGGCTTAAATTTGTTTGGGCTTGGACTTATTTGGGCTTAAACTATGATCAACATCTTTATTGATAGATTAGAAAGAGACCACACGAATCACGATTAGATTTGGCTATTTTTTTTTCTTTTCTTTTCAAAATGGGCGTATTGGGTCCGTTCGATCCGTTTTTGACTTTTTCGCAAAAAGTTTTATTTGAAAGAAAATGACCTAACTAAGCTAACCGTAACGACGGCTAAGCTTTTTGGGTCCCGGAAAGGTCCCGAAGTCATCGGTTGACTTTTCCGGCCGAAAGTCAACTTTTGCCCGAAATCACCGGTTCGACCGGGATCGACCGGTGGCGGTTCTTACATTACTGGACGCAATGAATGTGGCGTTGGCCCGATTCTGGTGGAAATCGGCCGGGGTGGAAGGGAAATGAGTCATCTGGCAGTCATGGACGGCTATGTCACGCCCAAAGGAGGAGGCTGGACTGAGATTTAAAAATATGTATGACTTCAACTCAGCCCTACTGGGAAAGCAACTCTGGAGACTTCTGATGGATGAGTCTAGTTTGGTTGCGAGAGTATTAAAAGCTTGGTACTACCCGTATTCCTCGGTCTTGGATGCGATCCGGAAACCTAACCAGAGTTATGTCTGGGAAAGTCTTCTATCCGCTCAAGACTTGATCAAGAGAGGGGCTAGAAGGTCGATTGGGCCGGGGACGTCCACAATGATCGGCAATCAGCCGTGGTTGGCTCGAGTCGAGCCGAGAGTACGCTCAACACGATCGGATATTGCTACAAGACCGATCTCGGATATTATGTTGCCAAATGAGAGGAGGTGGAACGTCGACAAGATACAACAAATGTTTGACGTGGACGACCAACGGGCGATTCTGGCAGTACCAATAAGCAGATCAGCGGTCTCTGACTCCTGGTATTGGACGGGGGACTACTTAGGGTAGTATACGGTGAAAGTGGCCTATGGGATGTGTCAATAGGAGCAAGCCTCCTTTCAACCCCAGACGGACATCTGGACAAGAATATGGAAACTGGAAGTATTGCCTAAAGTGCGGACGTTCCTCTGCAGAACGTGCTCAGGGTGCCTCCAGGTCACGGTCAATCTTAGAGGTAGACATGTGGCAATGGAAGCGGTGTGTCCGGTCTGCACAGGGGCGGATGAGTCGGAGCTTCACCTACTAGTTCAGTGCCCATTGGAGACGGAGTGTTGGGCTAAGTCGGGATTGAGCACTCCCCAGAATGCTCAGACTATCTCCGAATGGTTGCAGAGGACGCTGAGTAGTAACCCTTCGGCAAGCGGGGGCCTAATAGGCTGCATTTTATGGGAAGTATGGAAGGCTAGGAATAAGGTGGTCTGGGAACAAACGACACAGCTGGCGGCTACTGTCTTCCAGACGGCTTTCCACTTACAAGCAGGATGGCTCGAAGCTATGAAGCGGAAGCGGCAAAACCAGACAAAGCCAGGGCAAGACCAAATTAGGGCGGCGGAGGTGTGGGACCACCTGACTCAAGGGACGTGGGTGGTGAATACAGAAGGAGCGCTCTTCGCGGCGGGAAACTTGATGAGGACGGGATGGATAGGTAGGGACGACCGGGGATGTATCACAGGGGCCCGGTCGACATCCTTTCATGGCCCCCAGAATCCGGGTCTGGTGGAGTCGTATGCTATCAGGGATGCGTTAACATGGCTCCTGCAACACCCACACCAAAGGGCGACCGTGAGGAGCGACTACAAGGTCATAGTGGATATGATCAAGAAAGGAGGAAGACTTCTATCTCCTTTAGGGACAATTATCACATATTGTATCTCCCTTTTAGCTAAACTCGAGTACGTGCAACTCGTCTTTGTAAAACGGACAACGAACAAAGCAGCTCACTGGCTTGCCAGGGCGGTTGTTCCTCCCCTGTCTGGAATTGGTCCGGGGGTCATATCCCCGAGCCTCTTCAAAATATCCATCTTGCCGATATTTAAATAAACATTTCATTACCTAAAAAAAACGCAGCTTCGAAGAATTGATGCATATTCTGATTACAGCTGTACTCACCTAATTAATATTCAGTCGTTGATTTATAAATTTAAAGGAAAACAAAATTTCTTAGCTCAGTTAGAAACGTCATTTGCACATCTTAATCGTGCTCCACCTTTTGTGAGAGATCCAAACACAAAGGTGTATTTTGTTACAAAAAATAACATAAAGATGGTATTTTGTTACAAATCCTAGCCCCTTTTTCATAATTATTTTACACGTGATTGATATTTCTTGTAAACGTGCACCGCTTTTGTGTTAGGATCTGTCACAAAAGGTGGAGAACGATTAAGATGTGCAAATGACCTTTCTGATTGGACCAAGAATCGAAATTATCCCTAAATTTATTCATTCCCATGACCTTGCATGTTTCTGGCACAAAATGAATTGAAAAATAGGAAGATGATACACAAGGAAAATATATTCATAAATGTATTAGACACGTCCCGTTCTCAAGGTCACTGTAACGCCCCAAATCCGGTTTTGACCAGACTCGAGACGTGACCTTAAAGGAATAATAAATAAAGCAATTTTTAAAGGAAATAAAGTTTAAAGTAATAATAAATTGTAACCATAAACCGATAAAAGAGTCAACAGCTCATAAATCCAGAGTTAAAGTTTAATTCAAAATCACAGTACGTCTCTAGACAAGCTAGCCTAGGACCCTCGTTAGCTCCCAAGCATCGAGCATCCAGCTAGTACAAATCCCGCTCAAGACCTGAAACACAACAAAGTAAGGGGTGAGCTTTTTCTCAGTAGGAAAAGTAGTTAAGGTTATGAACATCAGTTCAATACAACGAGTAACCGTCCAATTAGGGCATACTAGCAAAGCATAGCTATCAACAACGCCCACGGGACAAGTGCCAATCACTAATCACCCTCGTAAGATCAAAATCACAAATAATATAACGCACAAAGCCAATCAGCACGCACAACACACACATCAAAACAATACATAACTTAGTACAACCAAACCCAACATCTCCGGCTATCGCAGCCCGTCCCATTTATATCGTACCGGAACACGAAGCATCGGTCCCGACATCTTCCCGTCACGTAGAATCGGGTAACATCCCAGATCGGAAATCCCTCAGTAGGACGTCTTCCTGTCACGTAGAATCAGGGCCTCATGCATACCGGACCGACACATACCTCGGTCGTACGCCTTCCCGGACCACATAGCATCGGGGTAATGGTTAAACCGTCCTCGTCCTCGATACTCTACACTGGCATACTCTCTCAATGTAGGTATCATACGGGACCCGCCTCCTCTTGGAGCACACATCAAGCGATTAACACCCATCACAAAACCATAGTTCGACCACGGTATACCAACCGAGCCAACTCACCATAACACACAAATCGGTCTATTACTCACCCGATCATATCACAACCGAAGGTTCACAGCACAACAAACACGACAAACTTGCCCACACATTGTCACAACATGCTCACCGGGTATAACGTAACATGATTCTTAATCTTATCGACACTTAGTCACACATCATGCATCTCAATCAAAGATCAGGCATTTCAATCAGCAAACAACCTAAGGCTCGACATGGCCATTCTTCCAGCACGACACAATTTCCCAAGAATTGAAAGCAATTATTCTAGTGAATCACATCCTACATGCATACTAAGACTCGTCCGGTTATTAAGGTAATTGAAAGCGGTTAGTCTATTCAATCACATCCTATATGCGAACTAGGACCTTTCCGGTTATTATTATTAACAAGCATGCATACTAGTAACTTTCCACAATCGAACCGGTATTCGCTACGTTCCCTACCTCAAAAGCAAACACGATCAACTCCTAGCTGTTGACGTCCTGGCTCGCTTCCCCCTCCACTTCACGAGATCCAACCGTCTCCTCTCCCGTCACGCTCGGATCCAAAGTCTAAGATTACAAGCAATACACGAATTAATGCTAATTCAAGTATGGATTAAAGAGGGAAATACCCAAACTGTCGTATTTCCCGATCGTACTGCTATAGGTCGCCGGTCACAATCGATCGACGCCCCGCATCTTGAGAGTCAGTCCATCCGCATGATGACATCGAAAGTCGTCAAGTTCAACCCAAAAGGTTACTAAAAAAAGGGCGGTCAAATACTCTATTCTCACACGTACGACACACTCTCGCCAACCCACAACGTACTTAGCCGGGGTGTCAAGACACAAGGAACGCATCAAGGTTCTGCTCTTAGGTTCCCCACGTCTCATCAACTGTAAAGAAAAAAGAAGAGTGCGATGCCTGTGGGTCATGGCCCACCACGCTTCCACTACGCCACTCGGCCATCTCCCCTGGTCGGTTTGATTGCGTACTGGTATTTCTGCGATCCTCCGTCGCTCGGGCACTTGTCGCTGGTAAATAATCGAGGAATGCTTGATACTTCGCAGTTCGGTTCTCTTAACTTTCTCAACATGTTTGAAGAAAGACAGTCCAGTACAGGAAGGTCATAAAGAAAAAGATGGTTTGCTGCTCTACTTTCTCACTCACGGCTGACACTAGTCGACACCGCCGCACCCCCCAACTAGCGTGCCAAGGTACGGGGTGAGCCCAATAGTTCTAATTTCCGTACCAACATTTCAGCAACAAAGAAGAAATAAACGAGTGGGGTACTCCAGTATCAAATAAAACGACACTCAAAATTTAAATGGTAAGCACGTACCATGAGCGATCTCATGATCGGAATCCTGTCTCTCCGCCCGGGAATCGGCGACCGCATACACTCTACCCTGCAGTGCCTGAGGTCCTCCTCTCGAGATTGCCTTGCCGCTGGCGCGCTCGCTGCCTGCCACAGAGCTCTCTGCGTCGGTGCCTGACGCTGCTGGAACTACGGTGACTGCCTAGTCTGCGACTGCTATTGTCGCAGGGACGACTCCTCCAAAAGTCGATCAGGGCACCTGGAAATGAAGTGTCCTGGCCGACCACAACGGCGACACTGCGGTGACCCGACACTGACCTCTCCTCAGGTCTACATGTTGGACGGTCCACTGGTCTGCTGCTCCCCGGACAATCTCGAGCCATGTGACCCGGCTGCCCACATCCGACCCAACCTGTCGCGGTCCTCTCAACTAGGTCTGAGGCTGAAATGATCCCGAGGTCCTCTGCCTCCTCGGATCCCGAGTCTCGGATGGACTTAGAAAGCTGCTCGGCTCGGCCTGACCTCCCTCACTCTGGCTGTCTCACGGAAGCGTCGCTCCACAGCCAAGGCCTGATCCACCAGATCAGTGTATACCTGGGTCCTCAAAACAGCGACCCGATCCGCGATCGCAGGGCGAAGCCCTCCCTCGAAACGTCGACAACGGAGAGCCTTAGTCTGCACCATCTCTTGAGCAAAATTAGACAAGAAGGTGAACCTCGCCTCATACTCAGACACTGATAGTCCCTCCTGTCGCAGCTCCAGGAACTGCTGACGTCTGTCGTCCAGTATCGACTGTGGAAAATACTGCTCAAGAAAATGTTGTCCGAACAGCGCAAAGTCATCTCCCACTCGCGCCGCCACCAGTGGTAGGCCTCTCCCTCCAGATGGAAAGCTGAGAAAGACACTCTCAGGCTACCATTCAGGATCCCTGATGTGTCCAGGTTGCGGGTGATCCGCTCCAGCCACCTCTCGGCTGCCTCGGGGTCTGGCTCGCCGGAAAACACAGGTATACCCAGCCTGCGGAAGTATCGCAACGCCTGCGCGGTGTAATTGTCGACCTGAGTAGGTCCCTCAGCGGTCGCTGCAGTGGCAGCAGGTGCAGCCTCCGGTGTCGGAGTTGCTGCCTCTCTCCGGGAAAAGGCTGCTGCAAATCCTTGAACAGTGCGGGTCAGCTCCTCCAGAGCTGCCGCCTGGGCTGTCTCAGCCCTCTCGTGCCCCTCAGCGGGCGCACCCTAGGCGCTAGTCGCTCCTGCCGACTCAACAGTCGATGGCTGTCCTCGGCCTCTAGCGGGCCGTTTCCTCGTGCCTCGCGGAACGTAACTCGGTGTCATATCGTAAGTCTTCTACACGGATAATGCACAGGTTCAGTTTCTTAACTCCTATCGAACGAGACGCTTAAAATAACTAACGTCACACACAGTCCCACACAAATACTCATAGTAATATTATACTCAGTATAGTATAGTCACACAATAGCACACAGCAGAGAAGTCCGCACACTAGTGCGTCACATAAATCAAACACTCAAGCATCGAGGTTATACATAGTTTCACATTCAACAACAAGTTCACACACTAGTCACACAGACTACAGTTTAAACCATAAAGCAATTTCACAATGAACAACATAAACTTAGTTTCAAGTTCTTAACATGTCCTCTTTCTAACATAACATTCATGTTGACACCGCGTCGTTACAACCCGATTCAGGAGTCCTCAAACTATGTTGTAACCACTTGGCATCCCCCCATTCACGTCCAGTTACAGTGGCCCCTATAGCCAAATCGTGATGGTACATACACTTCAGTTTCTGCAGAAAATCGGGCATGACCCGTTCGTAAATTAAGCTAACCATCCATGTATGCGAGACAACCAATTACAACCTACACACAACACTCAAACACAAATACAGCACATAACAAGTTATCTCAACTTTACACCTTGGGTCTCGGTAATTTCACTCTTACCGCCCGGCCAAGTCCACACTTGGAAAACAGTTTAACTCATACCATAAACCCAACCACACAGGTTCACCAAAAGCATACGGTACTTAGACCAAACCTTTCACCAACCCGAGACTCTTCCCGCCTCGTTTCTACACTTAGGACATCTCCGACTTGCGTGACCGACACACGGTAACTTAACGACCCAACTCTACCCACCTAATTGACGTACAGTCCGAGGTTTTGAAAAACAATTTCAAAACGCAACCAGGCTCTGATACCAAATTGTCACGCCCCAAATCCGGTTTTGACCGGACTCGAGACGTGAACTTAAAGGAATAATAAATAAAGCAATTTTTAAAGTAATAATAAATTGTAACCATAAACCGATAAAAGAGTCAACAGCTCATAAATCCAGAGTTAAAGTTTAATTCAAAATCACAGTACATCTCTAGACAAGCTAGCCTAGGACCCTCGTTAGCTCCCAAGCATCGAGCATCCAGCTAGTACAAATCCCGCTCAAGACCTGAAACACAACAAGGTAAGGGGTGAGCTTTTTCTCAGTAGGAAAAGTAGTTAAGGTTATGAACATCAGTTCAATACCACGAGTAACCGTCCAATTATGGCATACTAGTAAAGCATAGCTATTGACAAAGCCCACGGGACAAGTGTCAATCACTAATCACCCTCGAAAGATCAAAATCACAAATAATATAACACACAAAGCCAATCAGCACGCACATCACACACAACAAAACAATACATAACTTAGTACAACCAAACCAAACATCTCCAGCTATCACAGCCCGTCCCATTTATAACTTACCGGAACACGAAGCATCGGTACCGACATCTTCCCGTCACGTAGAATCGGGGTAACATCCCAGACCAGAAATCCCTCAGTAGGACGTCTTCCTGACTCGTAGAATCAGGGCCTCACGCATACCGGACCGGCACATACCTCGGTCGTACGCCTTCCCGGACCACATAGCATCGGGGTAATGGTTAAACCGTCCTCGTCCTCGATACTCTACACTGGCATACTCTCTCAGTGTAGGTATCATACCGGACCCGCCTCCTCTTGGTGCACACATCAAGCGATTAACACCCATCACAAAACCATAGTTCGACCACGGTATACCAACCGAGTCAACTCACCATAACACACAAATCGGTCTATCACTCACCCGATCATATCACAACCGAAGGTTCACAGCACAACAAGCACGACACACTTTCCCACACATAGTCACAACATGCTCACCGGGTATAACATAACATGATTCTTTATCTTATCGACACTGAGTCACACATCATGCATCTCAATCAAAGATCAGGCATTTCAATCAGCAAACAACCTAAGGCTCGACATGGCCATTCTACCAGCACGACAATTTCCTAAGAATTGAAAGCATTTATTCTAGTGAATCACATCCTACATGCACACTAAGACTCGTCCGATTATTAATGTAATTGAGAGCGGTTATTCTAGTGAATCACATCCTATATGTGAGCTAGGACCTTTCCGGCTATTATTATTAACAAGCATGCATACTAGTAGCTTTTCACAATCGAACCGGTATTCGCTACGTTCCCTACCTAAAAAGCAAACACGATCAACTCCTAGCTGCTGACGTCCTGGCTCGCTTCCCCCTCCACTTCACGAGATCCAACCGTCTCCTCTCATATCACGCTGGGGTCCAAAGTCTAAGATTACAAGCAATACACGAATTAATGCTAATTCAAGTGTGGATTAAAGAGGGAAATACCCCAAACTAATCCCAATTGCAGAACTTGTCAAAATGGGCCCGGGAGGCCCATTTCGCACGAAATCAAGAAAACATCCCTCCGAACTCCGAAAGTTCCCTTTTTTATTTCTAAATATCCTAATTAAGTTTACTTGTTCCAATGCACTTGACGGATACAAATTCCGGGGTCCGAGCCTTCCCAAATTCGCAATTTAAGTTTCTAATCGCTTTTTCCGAAAATCTAGGAATCACCTCCATAATTCTTTCCGGGTGTGAAAACATCGTCCCGGGGGTCAATTACGACCGTCACAATTTCGAAACCACCAAAACCCGGCCATGTGGGCCCCACGGCCACACATGGCCGTGTGTGGCTCAACCGGCCGGCCGGACCATGGCCGGTCCCTTTCATGGGTGGCCGGACCATGGCCGGTCCTTTCCAAGGGTGGCCAAACCCTGGCCGGTCATTTCCATCACCGGTGGCCGGATTCCGGCGATCGGCCTGAGCTGCGGCAAGCCTCCGGTCGCCGAAAAAATATCTAAAATTCTCCAACAAGCTCTTAACTAGTTCTAGGTTCTCCATAACACCATTTTTAAGCTTTAGAGCTTCAATTTCCACCTCTAATCATCCAAAGTTTCAAGACTCAAGTGGGTTTCATCAAAAACTACTCAAATCAAGTTATTTCTCTCAACTAACTCCACCTCTTCTTCAAACATTAACATTTAAGCCATCCAACACTTAAAACTCACTAGTTCAAGTCATCTCTACTCAAAACCATAAATCCAATTTCATCAACTAAGGAAATAAAGAATACCAACCTTTAGGAAATGGAGAGATGAAGAAGATGAGGTAAATTTGAGAGGATTTGGTGTAGAGATGGCTAGAAAGGAGCTTCATTTCTCCTGCTTCTTCTTCAAGCTTCAAGGAGCAACAATGGAGGTTTGACCTCTCTCTCCTCTCACTAGTAGTGTTCGGCCAAGGTGTGAAAATGAGCAGAAAATTTGCTCCCATGTGCTCTTATCCCCAATGTGGAAATGTCCCTTTCGTCCTCTAGCCCCTCTCTCTCTATTTTGTCCTTATGTGGGGACCATTTGGTCTTTTCACCCCCTTTCTTCGCTTCCAAGCTAACATGGACATGTGTCCATGTGGGGACCATTCCTACTCCAAAATATCTCAGCCCTTATTATTTTATTCGATAATAATCCAAAATCGACCAAGTTTGACCCAGGTTTGACTTTTTCACAAAATGTGTCATTTGAAAGGAAATGACCCAACTAAGCTAACCCTAAAGACGACTAAGATTTTTGGGTCCTGGAAAGGTCCCGAATGACTCCCGGAGTCATCAGTTGACTTTTCAAGAAAAAAGTCAACTTTCGCCAAAAACCTCCGGTTCGACCGGGATCGATCGGGGGTGGTTCTTACAGTCACCATTTTAAACAACTATGGACTAAATGATATTACAAGTCTAGAGTCATTGGCATATTCCATTGGTGTAAGAACCGCCCCCGGTCGATCTTGGGCAAACCGGGAAAATTTGGGGAAAGTTGACTTTCCGCTGGAAAAGTAAACCGATGACTCCGGGAGTCATTCGGGACCTTTCCAGGACCCAAAAAGCTTAGCCGTCGTTATGGTTAGCTTAGTTGGGTCATTTCCTTTCAAATGACACCTTTTGTGAAAAAGTCAAACCCGGGTCAAACTAGGTCGATTTTGGGGTATTAACGAATAAAAATAATATGAGCTGAGATATTTTGGGTAGGAGTGGTCCCCACATGGACACATGTCCAGGTTATCTTGGAGAGGAAGAAAAGGGAGAAAAGACCAACTGGTCCCCATTTATGGACAAAGGAGAGAGAGGGAGGCTAAAGGACGAAAGAGACATTTCAACCTTGAGGATAAGACCACATGGGGCAAAAATTTCAGCATTTTCTTCATGTTGGCTGAACCCGTTAGCTAGAGAGAGAAAGGAGAAAACTCAATTGAAGCTTGAAGAAGAAGCAAGAGAAAGGGAGCTCCTTTAGTGGCATTTCTTCACCAAATCCTCTCATAAACCTCTTAATCCTCTTCATCTATCCATTTCCAAGGTAAGTGAGCCCTAATAATCTACTTTCAATCAATTTGGGGTTATGGGTTTCCATAGAAATGGCTTGAACAAGTTGGACTTTGAGTTATTTAGTGTTAGATGATTGTTTATAAGAAGAAAATGGATGATTTATGTAGAAATCATTTGGGGTTTTGTGTTTTTGATAAAACCCACCTTGTGTCTTGAAACTTTGGAGTGTTTAAGGTGGTTTTTGGAAGGTTTTGAGCTTAACAATTGTGTTATGGAGAATCTAGAACTAGTTAGGAGCTTTTGGGAGAAAATAACTATTTTGCCGGCGACCGGAGGTTCGCCGGAGCTCCGGCTTGTCACCGGAATCCAGCAACCGCGGGAGGGGATGACCGGCAATGGTCGACCACCCTTAGAACCGTGACCGGCCATGGTCGGCCTCACTTGAACCGTGACCGGCCGGTCCGGTCCGGCCACCCACGGCCATGTGTGGTCGTGGGGCCCACATGTCTGGGTTTTGGTGGTTTCGTAAATTGAATGGTCGTGGGTGAACCCCTGGACGATGTTTTCACACCTGGAACAAGTTATGGATGTGATTCATGAAATTTCGTGAAAAACGTTTAGAAACTTTAAATGCGAACTTAGAACGCTCGAACCTCGGAATTTAATTATGTCAAGTGCGTTTGAACAAGTAAATTAATTATGATTGATAGACACGAAAAGGGAAATTTTCAGAGTCCCGAGGGACGTTTTCCCGACTGGGCAAAATGGTCCTTCCGGACCCATTTTGACAAAGTTGAGCAATTGGGGTTAGTTTGGGTATTTTCCCTCTTTAAAACCAACCTTGAATGTTTATTAATTCTAGTATTAATTTACGATCCTAGACTTTATTCTCGAGCTCGGAAGAGGAGACTACTAGGCGCTCGTGTGACTAAGAGTTTGGAAAGCACTTGAGGTAAGGAAGAGTAGTAATTGTTGGAATTCTAGGGAGTAAAATGCAGCGGAAAATAAAAACTTTCCCTAGAATAGCCTCAGGATCCATGTAATTCCGAGTAAACCGACAAACAAAAATTAAAGGAGATATTACCTCTTTCAATTTTCCAGCTTGGTTCGAGACAGGGACCAACTTTCAGCTCGTATATCTCAGCAACGAACCGTTGGAATGAAAATCCCTCCGGTCAGATTGAAGGCCAATATGTGTAGAACGTTCACCCCAAAAATCAGCAAGATCGGACCTTGGATGAACCTCCGATCGAGCTCTTTACAGTGGCTGGTCGGACAGAATCTGGGCAGAAAAATCTGGACAGATTTTTCTCTTCTTCTTGCAACCCAAGAACACTCGAAACAAATGGGTTTGGTGGATTAATTGTGAGTTGAGACGTTTCCA
This sequence comes from Erodium maritimum, assembly GCA_963921825.1. Lineage (NCBI taxonomy): Eukaryota > Viridiplantae > Streptophyta > Magnoliopsida > Geraniales > Geraniaceae > Erodium > Erodium maritimum. The sequence goes on from OY997592.1 coordinate 741,016, forward strand.
AAATGATCCGTCCTCTACCGGTATCCACACCAACAAGATATCCCAAATCGCTTGTGTGCTAGCACAAAGGAAGAACACTTCTTCCTCTCTTTCTCTCTAACTCGTTTCTCTCTCTACCCTTTGAGAACCATTCTCAACACAATGAAAAATCTGATTTTTCTTCCCTCTCTTGCATGCTTATATAACCCAACATGACCACACTTATTTTATTTGGAAAAACCCAACACTTGGACTTCCAACTTGGACAAGTGTCTCACTTAGGTTTTGCATGCTTACTATTCCTAAACATGACTCCACTAAGTCATTTCAAGTAAGTCCAACTCTTGGACTTTCTTTTATGACAAGTGTCTCATTTTAGGAGTAGTGCTCATGCAAAAATACCCTATTTGAATTTCAAAAATTCAAGAGTCATTTTTGCATTTTAATTGCCCAACATAATCTTTATTATATTGGTAATTCGAAAAACGAGTTAATGAATAAATAAATATTATATCATATATAATATATTATTATATTCACTTGAGGGACTTCAAAAGTCCGATTCGATTTTGGGCTCGTTGTTGTGTGCGACCCTGTAGGCTCATAACACGTGTTGGCAGTGGGCCCGAAATCCTCGTTTCGTCCACATGTCATAGTTGGCCTCTAGCAAGGCATTATGACTACCCAAACGTTTATGATGATCGTTAATCCGACTTAACCTTTACCCGCTAATATGCTAACCCTTCTGTCAACGATATCTCGATCGAATAAGGCATAGGGCCGTCATCCTTATTTTATTCGATCGCTGTTTCTTGATCTTAAGTAGACTGCCAGTGATAACTCTTTATCAATTCGCATGGCCATGCTTTTCCTGTAGTCCCACTTATCAAGGGGCCCAAACGATATCTCTCATATTTATATGAGTGACAGATCCCTTATCAGTCAACCATATCTCTCACATAGACACTTATGCACCCAATCACAGCCTTTATAATTGCCCGGTTAAAGACAACGTTTAACTGTGTCAAAGCACACAACCACCTATGTAGAAATCATGATGACTATAAGGTCTGAGGACTTAAGTCATATTACGGTACTGAGAAATACTCATGACAGTTCCTATGTAGTATTCTCATAGTGGGTCATCCAATGCCATTTCCCTAAATGACATCTATGATTTGACTTCATATCCAATATGTATGATCAGTAAAACGTAATCATCAGCCAACATCATACTAGTCTTAGTATATCAGTAAGACCAGGGATCAAGTGAATAATACTCTATTACTTCTAAGAGTTTTACTATCAGGTCCTCAACCCGATGATCTTAAGAAAGAGTATCATTCACACTATTAACATTTCACAAATGATAATAGTAGTGCCGATGTATTAATGAAATGATAATGGTGTCCATAATCACGATTGGCCTAGGGCACAAAAACCAACACTCCCACTTGCACTAGGTCCAATCGACATTACAAGTAATGCCTATTGACCTAACATGACACTCATGTCCAAGGTGTGGAAGCGCCTTGGTTATATGATCAGCCACATTATCATTTGTAGGTACTTTGCATATCTTAGCGTTTCCTCTCTTTGAATGAGATGGTAACGACTTAGGTTATGTTTGGATTTCTGGTGCGATCTAGGCTCCTTGGCCTGTGCTATCGCGCCACAGTTATCACAATACATGTTTACCGGATCTGATATACTAGGGATGATTCCCAAGCCGGATCCAAACACTTTCTTTAGTTGCATCCAATGCACCTAACTACTCGTCTTCTGTTGTAGCAACCGTGTTCAGCTCCGAGCTTCTTAAGCTGAACTCACCTTCATTCAAACAAAAACACATAGCCAGACTATGATTTCAAATCATCTATGTCGGTCTTGAAGCTAGCATCTATGTAACTCTTTACATCTAGTTCACTTTTCTGACCGCCATACATCATAAAGGCATCCTCAGACCTTCTCAAGTACTTAAGGATCCTTTAGCTATCGTCCAGTGACCTTCACATGGACCTGCCTGGTATCTACTCGTTGCACTTAATGCATACGAGATACTTGTTGGGTCTCGAGGTAGGGTTGGAGATGAACCAACTCGCAGCGGAAAATCAATGAAAACCAAGAGACAATTAGAACCATGAAACAACTAACAAAGAATGGATTAACAAGAGAAAAATTCAGCACTAGTTCTTACCAAAACAAGAACACCGGTTAACGAATGATTGGCTTGAGTCTCCAAGACGCCTACGTATCCACATGGGAATCAAAGCCACGTAGTTCTTCTCTTTGATGACTCAAGAACACAAAAATGGAGGAGGAAACTAGCCAAACCCGAAATGGCCATGGAAGAGGGAGAGAAAATGTGTTTCCTATTCTTGTCTTGTGTTTGTTATGTTGAAAAAAGATGACTTAAACATAACAAAACCCATACTTGTCCAACTAAAGGCATGGGACAAGTATGGTGTCAAGTAAGGTGTAAATAGGACAAAGTATGGCAAGACAAGATTGGGTTAGGTGGTGAATCACCAACACCTTAATCCTTGTCTTGCTTACTTAGTACTAATTAATCAAGACTTGATTAATTAGTTCCATGGGCCTTGGTTGCATGGGCCTTTCATGGGCCTCTTGGAACATGGCCCGTGACCATTTCCAACGAGGTCCCGTGATTCGCTCATCGCCTCCATGCCTTCCATACCGGAAATGTCCAACATTATCCGACGCGATCAATCCCAAGACTCCAAGCCTTGTCTCGATCCGTAAAGTCCTATTCACTTACGGGCACATGACCCAAAACCCAGTTTTGGTCATGTCCCGAGACAACTCCCTTTTGGCCATTCTCCATAAATGTGTCAATGAGTTTCACCCTCCGGTGTGACCCTTAGGTTTATGCATGTCAATAGATCAACGTAAAATCCCATTTTACTTGATCCTATTTAAGTGGCAACTAACGAGACTTTAGTATTGCCTGACACTACATAACGAATCGACCCTGTCGATTCTAACCTTTCCGTCGTCCCTGTCATTATCCTTTTATCTCCGATATCCTGATTGAGATAAGGCATAGAGCCGTCATCCTTATTATTCTCAATCACCGTTCCTTGATATGTGAGATGACTGAAGATATGATACCCAGTATCATGTGCATGGCCATGCTATTCTTCCAGTCACTCTCGATCAAGTGGCCGAGAACCGATATCTTTCCCATACCTTAGTATGAGGGATAAATCCCTTAGCCGTCTTTCGTGTCACTCATGTAGCCCGTCCCCAAGCCAATCCTGGCCGTTATGGAAGCCCTGTTACGGACAACGTTAGGCTCAGGTCAAACTCAGTTGTTGACTACATAGCGATCACAAAGACTCCTTGGTCTAAGGATACATGACAAGCTACAACACTGAATATGTTCATGACTTAATCTATGGCACATATTCAGGGCGGGTCGTCCAATATCATGTCCCACATGATATCTATGATCAGACTCCGGAATCCCATTCCAATGACTAACAGAACGTAAGCCATAAAGAGCCATCTTTCATACTAGTCGCTTCTAGTGAAGCTTTGTTGACTAGGGACCCATCGAGTGTGATCTATCTCGATCTATGGTTCTATTCGCATGGTGGGCATAGATAAGAGCACACATCGATATATTACTCCAACACATAAGTAATATAAAGCCGCTTTAATTTTATTGCTAACGATGATATATACATTTGGACATTTAGGATTGAACTACGGGCACTAAGACTAACAATCTCCCACTTGCCCTAGTTCCAATCTAAACTCCAATATGTCCCCATCGACTTTACATGTCTAACATGTTCAGGCAGTGACACTGCCTTAGTCAAAGGGTTGGCTATGTTATCATCTGTTGCAATATCGGTTATCTTCACTTCACCTCAGTTCAGTATTTATCTGATGAGGTGGATACGCCGCAGTACATGTTTGGATTTGTTATGCGATCTAGGCTTTTAGCTTGCGCAATGGCCCTTGTGTTGTCGCAAAATGGATTCACCGGACTGGATGGGTTTTTAATTACACCCAGTCCTGCCATGAATTTCCAAATCCATATAGCCTCCTTAGCTGCCTCTGCAGCATCCATGTACTTGGCCTCTGTCGTAGATTCGGCAATGGTATCTTGCTTTACGCTTTCCCAGCTAAAGCTCTGCCATTCAGCGTAAACACATATCCTGATTGACTTCTAAAGTCATCTGGATTTGTCTTGGAAAACTAGCGTCTACTCATCCTTCGACGACTAGTTCAGCATCATCTTTCCCCCGGGTTAGAATGATGTCTACTGGTACAACATAAGGCTTACGAGACGTCTGGTCTCATACATGTCATGGCATATATGATCGATCCTGCCCCCAGGCGCATAGGATTCTCATCATCCTTTTCAGCTCATCAGGTGTCTTAGGACACTGAGTCTTGCTGAGATGAATGCCATGACTAGTGGGTAAGAGTCCTTTCTTTGAATCGAGCATTAAGAACCTACTCAATGCCTTGTTCACATAGGTTCCCTGACTTAAATCCAAGACCCTCTTGGTGCGATCTCTACATATCTTAATCCTTAAGATATGAGAAGCATCGCCTAAGTCCTTTATTGAAAAACACTTCCTCAACCAAGCTTTAGTCTCGTGCAAGGTTGGGATGTCGTTTTCAATGAGAACCAGAAAGGTAATATTGCTCCCACTAGCCTTCTTATAAACGCAAGATTCATCCTCGTTCTTGATTAAGCCAAATCCAATTACAGCTTCATCAAAACGAAGGATCCAACTCCGAGAAGTTCGTTTCAATCCATAAATGGATTTCAACAACTTATAAATCTTTCCTTTATTCTTCGGATCGTCAAAACCTTTGGGCCGAGACATACAAACGTACTCAGTCAAATTTCCATTTAGGAAAGCGGTTTTGACATCCACTTGCCATATCTCGTAATTATGATACGCAGTTATGTCAAGAAGAATTTGGATCGATTTTGACCATAGCCACTAAGGAGAAGGTTTCCTCATAGTCAATCCATTGGATCTGCCTATAACCTTTCGCCACCAGTTGAGCTTTGTAGGTCAGAGGGTTGCCGTCCATGTCCATCTTCACCTTGAAGATCCATTTGCATCCTATGGTCCTCACACCATTGATGGGATCAACCGGTTCCCAGACTCGGTTGTCCGACATGGATTGCATTTCCTCCCTCATGGCTCCCAGCCATAACTCAGAGTTGGGCCCATCCACGACTTCCTGAAAGGTGGCTGGATCATCGTGATCCACCATGACTTCATTGTCACCTCCGGATACCATATCTTGGAGGTGGAAGATTGATCCTTTCAAATCGCCTTGGACCTTCCGGAATTGTAACAAGAATTGGTTCTTACTCTACGACAATCTCTGGCTCCTTTCTACTGGGTTGCCAATTGGTTTAGACAGATCTGTACCATCCTGAATTTCTTCGAGATGCACAGTCCTCCCAATGACGTCTTTGGAAACAAAACTTCTTTTCCATAAAGACCCCACCCCAAGCGACGAACACCATGTTCTCACTGGGATTGTAGAAATAGTATCCCCTTGTTGCTTTGGGATACCACACGAAGGTGCATATCTCAGATCTTGGTTCGAGCTTAGTCGAAACCAAATGTTTCACATAAGCCTCGCAACCACAAATCTTTAGGAAGGACAAAGCGGGCATCATCCCGTACCATTTTTAAAATGGTGTCCCTTCCACACCATTCGTCGAAGCCCGATTCACTATGAATGCGGTCGTCTCTAGAGCAAAACCCCTAAAAGAGATTGGGAGATCAGTCCAACTAATCATGGAACAGACCATTGTCTAACAATGTCCGATTTCTCCGTTTGGCTACACCTTTCAATTACAGTGACCTAGGAGGAGTCCATTTCAAAAGGATCCCATTCTCTTTTAGATGATCTAATAACTCTGTGGTCAAGTATTTTCCACCTCGATCCAATCGAAGTGCCTTAATACCTTTGTCGAGCTGGTTTTCTACTATAGTCTTAAACTCTTTGAATTTATCAAAAGCTTCAGACTTATGTCTCACCGAATAGACATAACCATATTTACTGTAATCATCAGTAAATGTGATAAAGTAGCTAAAACCCCTCCTGGCAAGTGAACTTATTGGTCTACACACATTCGAGTGTATCAGCCCCAATAATTCACCCGCCCTTTCATCGCGATCGATAAAGGGCACTTTAGTCATTTTGCCCATCAAACAAACCTTGCACCTATCGATCGAATGGAATTCGAATGAACCTGAAAGCCCGCACTTCTGAAGTGCTGATAGGCGCTTCTTGATTATGCGACCCAAATGACAGTACCATAACAGAGTTAGGTTTAAATCGTTGGATTTAGACCTCTTGGTATTAACGGAATATATAGAACTTGAGGCATTGTTACCCATATCTAATATGTACAATCCTCCAACCATGTCAGTACTGGTATAAAACATATCATTGCATAGAACATTGAAAACTCCATTTCCAATATTAACATTATATCCTTCCTTGTCAAACACGGATACAGATATAATATTCCTACTAAGAGTAGGTATGCAATATACATTATACAATACTAAGACAAGGCCTCTTGGCAAAGCAAGACTCATGGATCCTACAGCAGTTGCCACAACTCTGAGGTCCATTTCGTGCTTTCCAAATCTCTCCTACTTTCAGCCACCATATATTAGTGCATGTGTGAGATTCAGTCATGGTATCTAATACCCATGAATCTTTGGAAGTAGAGAGATGTAGCTCTATAGAGTTAATACCGAATGAAGGCACGATCCCACCGCCCTTCCTTAGATCATCCAGGTTTCCTGATGAAGGCGCAGTCCTACTGCCCTTCTTCAGATCATCCAGGCTATTTGATGAAGGCGCAGTCCCACTGCCCTTCTTCAGATCAGCCGTGAACTTCCTGTAATCCCGGTTCCAATGACCAGGCTGTTGGCAGTAGAAGCAGACATTCTCAGGTGTCTCATCTTTCCTGCCAAGTGCGCATGGGCCCAGCCCTTGCCACTTCCAATTCCCTTGTTGACCATCAGAATATCCTTGGATCCCAGATCCCTGAGATATTCTTCTCAGCAGTTAATGACACTTCATGTAACTCTGATATGGTCTTAGAGACAGCCTTGTCAAGGACATATTCTTTGCGTTCAGACTTGAGGACTATCCTCAAAATTCTGTACCAGTCCAAATAGTTTGTCCCATTTAGCTTGACCCTGTCAAGAATGGTTTTTAATGACAAACTATTAATGTTCGCTGAATTTGCCATTTGATCTACAACAGATAAAATTCAATCAGTAAACTGAATAAATTTTATGAAGATCAAGCTTAAACACCAACAATCAATTCTAAACCTTTAGAATCTGAAACCAAGATCCTTGATTCACTCGATTAAGCTGAACTAATGCTCACCACTTAATCGAGCTATGTAGGTAGGACTCCATCCAATCACATCCAATGTGACTCTTGGCTAGGGTATGTACTTATGTACACGACTTACCCTATCTGTTACCCTAGCTCAACCTCAGGCCGAGAATCGTAGTCGGGTCCACCAATTTTCAACTATGGCTCGTCACTATGTAGGTGCTCCGCTAATGCGCACGACACCCACATATGTCGTCCAAACCTACTACCCCGCTTTCCCATGGATGCTCCGCTAATGCGCACGACACCCATAGGACGGGGAGGTAGTAAGGTGTTGATGATTGGGAGGTATCGGACATGACCCGCTTTTACTTGTCCAGTTGTGTTCAAAACTTTGGCACATCCTAGATGCGATGAGCACATCAACTACATTCCAAATGCAATGATGCCTCAAATTACATCCAATGTAATTCTTCCTTTGAACCCGTCAACTACATCCAATGCAATGACGGTTCTAAGGGTTCACACACAAGGATTAAAATTCCAATTTTATCTTTGCATGTGAGGTGATATGCTCGGTAAATAAAGTTAAGCATGCAATTCTAAAGCACATAGAATTAATCATGCATAAACTAAACCAAGCATAAAGCGATAAATGTGCACATAATAGCCCCCTAAACTAACTCCCACTAGCTTCTTGAGCTCCACCGACTCCAAGCCGATGCCAACACCCGAAAAGCCACCAAATGACCTTTTCGCCCTTTCTTCATCTTGAGTAAAATATTACAATTTAATACACGACTCGCAGGTCGGGAATAAATAAATATTACAAACAAGTGGTTCGACGACCACACCTTGAAAGAATAATTACACGTTAACTCTAACGGCTCGCAGGCCGTGAAAAGCGATAAATAATTAAATCGAGCTCGGGGCTATTATGTACACCATGCCAACATCACATCACACATCGTGTTATCAAACAAGCATGTTATCAAACATCATGTGATTTTCCGGTTTTAATTAATAGCCAAGTTTCGAAATTTTTTGATGCTCGGTTTATCGAAACCGTTCAAAAATGAAACTTTTGAACATTTGATCTTCGAGTTCATCATGACGGTTCCAAACTCGTCATAACTAACAAAACGGTTTAGCCTTTGCATATCAACCATCCAATGGTCATGCTTGGCCTAGCTCCGTCCAACGGAGCCCCGTTCGGTCCCGGTTTCGGCTCCCCGAGAGTCCCGCTCCCGAGACCCGAAAAATCAAATTTTTTTTCAAAATTTCCAGATTTGAAATAATTTTCAAAAAATCATTTTACATGTATTAAATCCATAAACAATAATTTAAAACATGTTATCAAACAATTTAGCAAAACAACATGCCAAAAACGAAACTTTCAAGCAAAACCGAAACTTTGAACACCGTCTTGTGAATCCCGAAGGTAGCACGGCTCTGATACCACTGTTGGGTCTCGAGGTAGGGTTGGAGATGAACCAACTCGCAGCGGAAAATCAATGAAAACCAAGAGACAATTAGAACCATGAAACAACTAACAAAGAATGGATTAACAAGAGAAAAATTCAGCACTAGTTCTTACCAAAACAAGAACACCGGTTAACGAATGATTGGCTTGAGTCTCCAAGACGCCTACGTATCCACATGGGAATCAAAGCCACGTAGTTCTTCTCTTTGATGACTCAAGAACACAAAAATGGAGGAGGAAACTAGCCAAACCCGAAATGGCCATGGAAGAGGGAGAGAAAATGTGTTTCCTATTCTTGTCTTGTGTTTGTTATGTTGAAAAAAGATGACTTAAACATAACAAAACCCATACTTGTCCAACTAAAGGCATGGGACAAGTATGGTGTCAAGTAAGGTGTAAATAGGACAAAGTATGGCAAGACAAGATTGGGTTAGGTGGTGAATCACCAACACCTTAATCCTTGTCTTGCTTACTTAGTACTAATTAATCAAGACTTGATTAATTAGTTCCATGGGCCTTGGTTGCATGGGCCTTTCATGGGCCTCTTGGAACATGGCCCGTGACCATTTCCAACGAGGTCCCGTGATTCGCTCATCGCCTCCATGCCTTCCATACCGGAAATGTCCAACATTATCCGACGCGATCAATCCCAAGACTCCAAGCCTTGTCTCGATCCGTAAAGTCCTATTCACTTACGGGCACATGACCCAAAACCCAGTTTTGGTCATGTCCCGAGACAACTCCCTTTTGGCCATTCTCCATAAATGTGTCAATGAGTTTCACCCTCCGGTGTGACCCTTAGGTTTATGCATGTCAATAGATCAACGTAAAATCCCATTTTACTTGATCCTATTTAAGTGGCAACTAACGAGACTTTAGTATTGCCTGACACTACATAACGAATCGACCCTGTCGATTCTAACCTTTCCGTCGTCCCTGTCATTATCCTTTTATCTCCGATATCCTGATTGAGATAAGGCATAGAGCCGTCATCCTTATTATTCTCAATCACCGTTCCTTGATATGTGAGATGACTGAAGATATGATACCCAGTATCATGTGCATGGCCATGCTATTCTTCCAGTCACTCTCGATCAAGTGGCCGAGAACCGATATCTTTCCCATACCTTAGTATGAGGGATAAATCCCTTAGCCGTCTTTCGTGTCACTCATGTAGCCCGTCCCCAAGCCAATCCTGGCCGTTATGGAAGCCCTGTTACGGACAACGTTAGGCTCAGGTCAAACTCAGTTGTTGACTACATAGCGATCACAAAGACTCCTTGGTCTAAGGATACATGACAAGCTACAACACTGAATATGTTCATGACTTAATCTATGGCACATATTCAGGGCGGGTCGTCCAATATCATGTCCCACATGATATCTATGATCAGACTCCGGAATCCCATTCCAATGACTAACAGAACGTAAGCCATAAAGAGCCATCTTTCATACTAGTCGCTTCTAGTGAAGCTTTGTTGACTAGGGACCCATCGAGTGTGATCTATCTCGATCTATGGTTCTATTCGCATGGTGGGCATAGATCAGAGCACACATCGATATATTACTCCAACACATAAGTAATATAAAGCCGCTTTAATTTTATTGCTAACGATGATATATACATTTGGACATTTAGGATTGAACTACGGGCACTAAGACTAACAATACTGTGTTTAGTACACAACATCGCATATAAGATAAACCCAATATCAGACGCATATGGGATTTTACTCATGCGGTCCCGCTCATCAAGTGTCATAAGACACTGAGTCTTGCTGAGACTAATGCCATGGGACATTGGCAAAAACCCTCCTTTAGAGTCTTGCATACTAAACCTTGACAACACCTTGTCAATGTAAGTGCTCTGACTTAGGCCCATAAGCTTTCTAGATCTATCTCCATAGATTTTGATACCTAATACATAGGCAGTTTCGCCTAGGTCCTTCATTGAAAAACATTGCCCTAGATAGGGATGTCATTTTCAATGACCAGTATGTCATCTACATACAACACTAAAAATACGATCTCGCTCCCACTAATCTTCTTGTACACACAAGGCTCATCTTCGTTCTTGATGAAGCCAAACTCTTTGACCGATTCATCAAAACGAAGATTCCAACTCCGAGAAGCCTGCTTTAGTCCGTAAATGGATCTTTGCAGCTTGCATACCTTTCCAGGGTTCTCCGGATCGACAAAACCTTCAGGCTGTATCATATACACATCCTCAAGTAAGTTCCCATTAAGGAAAGCGGTCTTGACATCCATTTGCCATATCTCATAGTCATAATATGCAGCTATGGCAAGGAGAATCCAAATGGATTTAATCATCGCTACTGGTTAGAAAGTTTCATCATAGTCAACACCTTGAGTTTGTCTGAAACCTTTCGCAACCAATCTAGCTTTATAGGTATGTACATTTCCATCCATGCCTGTCTTCCTCTTGAAGACCCATTTGCATCCAATGGTTTTCAAACCATCAGTTGATTCAATCAAGTTCCAAACTTGATTATCATGCATGGATTGTATCTCAGATTTCATGGCTTCAAGCCATTTCTCAGAGTCCGGGCTATTAATAGCCTCTTGATAGGATGTGGGTTCATCTCGATCCACATCTATCACGTCATCATTCTCCGAAGTGAGAAACCCATATCTGATAGGGGCTTGACGTGTCCTATCAGACCTCCTTTGTACTTGTGGTACAACCTCAGGTACTACATTCTCTTGTTCATGTACTTGAGTAACCATTTTAGGCACAACGCTACTTTGTGGGTTTGTAACTCTTTTAAGTTCAACAACCCTCCCACTGTTTCTTTTGGAAATAAACTCTCTTTCCAAAATACTCCACCCTGAGCAACAAACACTTTGTTCTCCGTAGCGTTGTAGAAGTAATATCCTTTAGTCTCCTTAGGATATCCTACAAAGAGGAACTTCTCTGATTTGGGGCTAACTTATTCGTCATTAGACGCTTCACATAAGTTACACATCCCCTTATCCTTAGAAAAGACAAATCAAGAACCTTTCCTGTCCATATCTCATATGGTGTCTTATTTACTGCCTTTGGTGGTACTCTATTCAAGACGAATGTAGTAGTTTCCAGAGTATATCCTCAAAATGAGATTGGGAGATCAATGTTACTCATCATAGAATGAACCATATCCTATAGGGTTCAATTCCTCCGTTCATACACACCATTCCAATGTGGTGTTCCCGGGGAAGTTAATTAAGAAATGATCTCACAATCTTTCAGATGATCTACGAACTCTTGGCTCAAATATTCACGACTTCGATCATATCGTAGTGCCTTAATGTTTTGGCCAAGTTGATTTTGTACTTCATTCTTGAAAATTTTGAACATTTCAAAAATTCCGATTTGTCATGAAGTACCCAAATCCTCCTCTAGCAGTTGCACTTATTGGACCATATACATCCAAATGTATAATCCCCAATAAGCCACTAGCTCTCTCACCGTTTCAGAAAAAGGTGTCTTTGTCATCTTGTCCATTAAATAAGATTCGTACGTTTCAAATGATTCATAAAAGAATCCAAAAGACCATGGAATTGGAGTTTTGATACGTGTTTCTTATTTACATGAATCAAGTGACAGTGCTAGAGGAATATAGGGTTTGTCTCATCAGACTTAAACCCTCTTGTATCAATGTTATAGAGGGAATTCTCATTAGAGTCTTCTATGTTCAAAACATAAAGACCTCTAACTCGAGAAGCATTTGCATGATGAACGTTATCATGAGAAAGACTAAAATTACTATTCTCAATAGCAAACTTATAGTCTTCTTTGTCCAAACTCGAAATGGAGACGATACTCCTACAAAACGTAGGTACATGATAACATTGTTCAAAATGCAAAACAAGCCCACTAGGCAAGGCCAACTCGTATGCCCCCACAACTAAGGCAATGACTCCATGGTCATCCCCAACTCGTAGGTCCACCACGCCTTCCTTCAATGCCCTCTTACTTTTGAGTCCCTCCACATTTATACAAATGTGGGATTCGGATCCAATATCCAAGAATCAAAAAGTAGATGCATTTATTTCTATAACATGAATACCTGAAGAGCCGGGTACACTACCCTTGTTCTTCTTCAGATCATCATTATATTTCTGGCAGTTCCTCTTCCAGTGACCAACCTCATTGCAGTAATGGCAAACCGAGTCCTTTGGGGTTGGGATTCGAGGTCCAGACCTCGGTCCATATGCGGTCCTTGGTGTGTACTTGGGCCCTAGCTTTGACATGGGCCTAAAACCCATAGGAGCTATATGACCCTTTCCTTTTCCAATAGGAGCCATATGACTCTTTCCCTTGCTTACCCCTTTCCTCTTGAACTCGATTCTTTTCTTGACCATCAAAACATCCATAGCATTACTCTTAATGTTCTTCTCAGCAGTTTGAAGCATCCCATGCAACTATGAGACGGTCTTTACCATACTATGCATATAGAAGTTCATAATGAAACCATGAAATTCATCAGGAAGTGACTGGAGGAGAATATCTGTAGCCAACTCTGGTTCCAGCTTGAAACCGAGCTTTTCAAGATGCTCTAGATAACCCTTTATCTCGAGCACATGAGGGCCTACATTCTTTCCAGTGTGCATTTTGCATGACATGAGTTTCTTGACGGCATTGAACCTTTCAATCCTGGCTTTCTCTTGGAACATTTCCTTGAGTTGAGCCATCTGTTAGTCTTAGTGCTCGTAGTTCAATCCTAAATGTCCAAATGTATATATCATCGTTAGCAATAAAATTAAAGCGGCTTTATATTACTTATGTGTTGGAGTAATATATCGATGTGTGCTCTTATCTATGCCCACCATGCGAATAGAACCATAGATCGAGATAGATCACACTCGATGGGTCCCTAGTCAACAAAGCTTCACTAGAAGCGACTAGTATGAAAGATGGCTCTTTATGGCTTACGTTCTGTTAGTCATTGGAATGAGATTCCGGAGTCTGATCATAGATATCATGTGGGACATGATATTGGACGAACCGCCCTGAATATGTGCCATAGATTAAGTCATGAACATATTCAGTGTTGTAGCTTGTCATGTATCCTTAGACCAAGGAGTCTTTGCGATCGCTATGTAGTCAACAACTGAGTTTGACCTGAGCCTAACGTTGTCCGTAACATGGCTTCCATAACGGCCAGGATTGGCTTGGGGACGGGCTACATGAGTGAAACGAAAGACGGCTAAGGGATTTATCCCTCATACTAAGGTATGGGAAAGATATCGGTTCTCGGCCGCTTGATCGAGAGTGACTGGAAGAATAGCATGGCCATGCACATGATACTGGGTATCATATCTTCAGTCATCTCACATATCAAGGAACGATGATTGAGAATAATAAGGATGACGGCTCTATGCCTTATCTCAATCAGGATATCGGAGATAAAAGGATAATGACATGGACGACGGAAAGGTTAGAATCGACAGGGTCGATTCGTTATGTAGTGTCAGGAAATACTAAAGTCTCGTTAGTTGCCACTTAAATATGATCAAGTAAAATGGGATTTTACGTTGATCTATTGACATGCATAAACCTAAGGGTCACACCGGAGGATGAAACTCATTGACACATTTATGGAGAATGGCCAAAAGGGAGTTGTCTCGGGACATGACCAAAACTGGGTTTTGGGTCATGTGCTCGTAAGTGAATAGGACTTTACGGATCGAGACAAGACTTGGAGTCTTGGGATTGATCGCGTCGGATAATGTTGGACATTTCCAGTATGGAAGGCTTGGAGGCGATGAGCGAATCACGGGACCTCATTGGAAATGGCCACGGGCCATGTTCCAAGAGGCCCATGAAAGGCCCATGCAACCAAGGCCCATGGAACTAATTAATCAAGTCTTGATTAATTAGTACTAAGTAAGCAAGACAAGGATTAAGGTGTTGGTGATTCACCACCTAACCCAATCTTGTCTTGCCATACTTTGTCCTATTTACACCTTGACACCATACTTGTCCCATGCCTTTAGTTGGACAAGTATGAGTTTTGTTATGTTTAAGTCATCTTTTTTCAACATAACAAACACAAGACAAGAATAGGAAACACATTTTCTCTCCCTCTTCCATGGCCATTTCGGGTTTGGCTAGTTTCCACCTCCATGTTTGTGTTCTTGAGTCCTCAAAGAGAAGAACTACGTGGCTTTGATTCCCATGTGGATACGTAGGCGTCTTGGAGACTCAAGCCAATCATTCGTTAACCGGTGTTCTTGTTTTGGTAAGAACTAGTGCTGAATTTTTCTCTTGTGAATCCATTCTTTGTTAGTTGTTTCATGGTTTTAATCGTCTCTTGGTTTTCATTGATTTTCCGCTGTGAGTTGGTTCATCTCCAACCCTACCTCGAGACCCAACAGTGGTATCAGAGCCGTGCTACCTTCGGGATTCACAAGACGGTGTTCAAAGTTTCGGTTTTGCTTGAAAGTTTCGTTTTTTGGCATGTTGTTTTGCTAAATTGTTTGATAACATGTTTTAAATTATTGTTTATGGATTTAATGCATGTAAAATGAATTTTTTAAAATTATTTCAAATCTGGAAATTTTGAAAAAAATTTGATTTTTCGGGTCTCGGGAGCGGGACTCTCGGGGAGCCAAAACCGGGACCGAACGGGGCTCCGTTGGACGGAGCTAGGCTAAGCATGACCATTGGATGGTTGATATGCCAATGCTAAACCGTTTTGTTAGTTATGACGAGTTTGGAACCGTCATGACGAACTCGAAGATCAAATGTTCAAAAGTTTCATTTTTGAACGGTTTCGATAAACCGAGAATCAAAAATTTTCGAAACTTGGCTATTGATTAAAACCGGAAAATCACATTATGTTTGATAACATGCTTGTTTGATAACACGATGTGTGATGTGATGTTGGCATGGTGTACATAATAGCCCCGAGCTCGATTTAATTATTTATCGCTTTTCACGGCCTGCGAGCCGTTAGAGTTAGCGTGTAATTATTCTTTCAAGGTGTGGTCGTCGAACCACTTGTTTGTAATATTTATTTATTCCCGACCTGCGAGTCGTGTATTAAATTGTAATATTTTACTCAAGACGAAGAAAGGGCGAAAAGGTCATTTGGTGGCTTTTCGGGTGTTGGCATCGGCTTGGAGTCGGTGGAGCTCAAGAACCTAGTGGGAGTTAGTTTAGGGGGCTATTATGTGCACATTTATCGCTTTATGCTTGGTTTAGTTTATGCATGATTAATTCTATGTGTTTTAGAAATACATGCTTAACTTTATTTACCGAGCATATCACCTCACATGCAAAGATAAAATTGGAATTTTAATCCTTGTGTGTGAACCCTTAGAACCGTCATTGCATTGGATGTAGTTAACGGGTTCAAAGGAAGAATTACATTGGATGTAATTTGAGGCATCATTGCATTTGGAATGTAGTTGATGTGCTCATCGCATCTAGGATGTGCCAAAGTTTTGAACACAACTGGACAAGTAAAAGCGGGTCATGTCCGATACCTCCCAATCATCAACACCTTACTACCTCCCCGTCCTATGGGTGTCGTGCGCATTAGCGGAGCATCCATGGGGAAGCGGGGTAGTAGGTTTGGACGACATATGTGGGTGTCGTGCGCATTAACGGAGCACCTACATAGTGACGAGCCATAGTTGAAAATTGGTGGACCCGACTACGATTCTCAACCTGAGGTTGAGCTAGGGTAACAGATAGGGTAAGTCGTGTACATAAGTACATACCCTAGCCAAGAGTCACATTGGATGTGATTGGATGGAGTCCTACCTACATAGCTCGATTAAGTGGTGAGCATTAGTTCAGCTTAGTCGAGTGAATCAAGGATCTTGGTTTCAGATTCTAAAGGTTTAGAATCGATTGTTGGTGTTTAAGCTTGATCTTCATAAAATTTATTCAGTTTACTGATTGAATTTTATCTGTTGTAGATCAAATGGCAAATTCAGCGAACATTAATAGTTTGTCATTAAAAACCATTCTTGACAGGGTCAAGCTAAATGGGACAAACTATTTGGACTGGTACAGAATTTTGAGGATAGTCCTCAAGTCTGAACGCAAAGAATATGTCCTTGACAAGGCTGTCTCTAAGACCATATCAGAGTTACATGAAGTGTCATTAATTGCTGAGAAGAATATATCAGGGATCTGGGATCCAAGGATATTCTGATGGTCAACAAGGGAATTGGAAGTGGCAAGGGCGGGGCCCATGCGCACTTGGCAGGAAAGATGAGACAAGTGATAATGTCTACTTCTACTGCCAATAGCCTGGTCATTGGAACCGATATTACAGGAAGTTCACGGCTGATCTGAAGAAGGGTAGTGGGACTGCGCCTTCATCAAATAGCCTGGATGATCTGAAGAATGGCAGTAGGACTGCGCCTTCATCAGGAAACCTGGATGATCTAAGGAAGGGCGGTGGGATCGTGCCTTCATCCGGTATTAACTCTATAGAGCTACATCTCTCTACTTCCAAAGATTCATGGGTATTAGATACCAGGACTGAATCTCACACATGCACTTATATATGGTGGCTGAAAGTAGGAGAGGTTTGGAAAGCACGAAGTGGACCTCAGAGTTGTGGCAACTGCTGTAGGATCCATGAGTCTTGCTTTGCCAAGAGGACTTGTCTTAGTATTGTATAATGTATATTGCATACCTACTTTTAGTAGGAATATTATATCTGTATCCGTGTTTGACAAGGAAGGATATAATGTTAATATTGGAAATGGAGTTTTCAATGTTCTATGCAATGATATGTTTTATACCAGTACTGACTTGGTTGGAGGATTGTACATATTAGATATGGGTAACAATGCCTCAAGTTCTATATATTCCGTTAATACCAAGAGGTCTAAATCCAACAATTTAAACCTAACTCTGTTATGGCACTGTCATTTAGGTCGCATAAACAAGAAGTTCCAATCAGCACTTCAGAAGTGCTGACTTTCAGGTTCATTCGAATTCCATTCGATCGATAGGTGCAAGGTTTGTTTGATGGGCAAAATGACTAAAGTGCCCTTTTATCGATCGCGATGAAAGGGCGGGTGAATTATTGGGGCTGATACACTCGAATGTGTGTAGACCAATAAGTTCACTTGCCAGGAGGGGTTTTAGCTACTTTACCACATTTACTGATGATTACAGTAAATATGGTTATGTCTATTCGGTGAGACATAAGTCTGAAGCTTTTGATAAATTCAAAGAGTTTAAGACTAAAGTAGAAAACCAGCTCGACAAAGGTATTAAGGCACTTCGATTGGATCGAGGTGGAAAATACTTGACCACAGAGTTATTAGATCATCTAAAAGAGAATGGGATCCTTTTGGAATGGACTCCTCCTGGGACACTGTAGTTGAAAGGTGTAGCCAAACGGAGAAATCGGACATTGTTAGACAATGGTCCGTTCCATTATTAGTTGGACTGATCTCCAAATCTCTTTCTGGGATTATGCTCTAGAGACGACCGCATTCATAGTGAATCGGGCTTCGACGAAGGGTGTGGAAGGGATACTATTTTAAAATGGTACGGGATGATGCCCGCTTTGTCCTTCCTAAAGATTTGTGGTTGCGAGGCTTATGTGAAACATTTGGTTTCGACTAAGCTCGAACCAAGATCTGAGATATGCACCTTCGTGTGGTATCCCAAAGCAACAAGGGGATACTACTTCTACAATCCCAGTGAGAACATGGTGTTCGTCGCATAGGGTGGGGTCTTTATGGAAAAGGAGTTTTGTTTCCAAAGACGTCATTGGGAGGAATGTGCATCTCGAAGAAATTCAGGATGGTACAGATCTGTCTAAACCAATTGGCAACCCAGTAGAAAGGAGTCAGAGATTGTCGTAGAGTAAGAACCAATTCCTGTTACAATTCCGGAAGGTCCAAGGCGATTTGAAAGGATCAATCTTCCACCTCCAAGATATGGTATCCGGAGGTGACAATGAAGTCATGGTGGATCACGATGATCCAGCCACCTTTCAGGAAGTCGCGGATGGGCCCAACTCCGAGTTATGGCTGGGAGCCATGAGGGAGGAAATGCAATCCATGTCGGACAACCGAGTCTGGGAACCGGTTGATCCCATCAATGGTGTGAGGACCATCGGATGCAAATGGATCTTCAAGGTGAAGATGGACATGGACGGCAACCCTCTGACATACAAAGCTCAACTGGTGGCGAAAGGTTATAGGCAGATCCAATGGATTGACTATGAGGAAACCTTAAAGTAAGAAAATTGGTCGGGATGGGCTATGCTATGCACCATGCATCAAACAACACACTTACAATATCAACATATCATAAGAAACAAATTTATTTAATGATAATTGTAGCGCCTCTAACGGGGTGAAGGGGTTCGGAGAATTTTTCACTAAGGCATTTGAATTGACAAAGAAAAACCTCATTGGAATTAATCCAACCATTGGATTTTATGATATTCGAACTTGTTTTAAAACAACTCGAATAACCACAATTCCATTAACAAATCACAATCATATTGTGAATTAAACCATATGTTCATAACATAGTATTAGTGCCCCCAAAAGGATGCTATCATCACTTGAACTAAGATGATACTAGCACTTATGCATGCATGCTACTAGCACTTGCAAAATATGCTACTAGTACTCATGCATGCGTGCTTCTAGCACCTTCAACATTTCATAATCACATTATGAAATCAATTATCCATTCTCAATAGATTATTTTCACGGTTCATAACCGTGCACCCCATTAGAAAAACTAATTTGCATAATCATAGTTCACAACTATAACATATGTTGTATAATCCTATTATCCAACATGCCTAATTCATGCAAATTCAGCCTACAATCAAACATGCATCAACATGCAACAACAAAAACCTCTTAAACACGAAAGCTCAAACAACAACCAAGCATGCATGGTCGGTTTAAACGAATTACAAGAGGCTCTGATACCACTGTTGGAATTCTAGGGAGCAAAACGCAGCGGAAATAAAAACTTTCCCTAGAATAGCCTCAGGATCCATGTAATTCCGAGTAAACCGACAAACAAAAATTAAGGGAGAGATTACCTCTTTCAATTTTCCAGCTTGGTTCGAGACATGGACCAACTTTCAGCTCGTATATCTCAGCAACGAACCGTTGGAATTAAAATCCCTCCGGTCAGATTGAAGGCCAATATGTGTAGAACGTTCACCCCAAAAATCAGCAAGATCGGACCTTGGATGAACCTCCGATCGAGCTCTTTACAGTGGCTGGTCGGACAGAATCTGGGCTGGAAAATCTGGGCAGATTTTTCTCTTCTTCTTGCAAACCAAGAACACTCGAAACAAATGGGTTTGGTGGATTAATTGTGAGTTGAGACGTTTAGGGTGGCCGGACCATGGCCGGTCCCTTCCAAGGGTGGCCAAACCCTGGCCGGTCATTTCCATCACCGGTGGCCGGATTCCGGCGATCGGCCTGAGCTGCGGCAAGCCTCCGGTCGCCGAAAAAATATCTAAAATTCTCCAACAAGCTCTTAACTAGTTCTAGGTTCTCCATAACACCATTTTTAAGCTTTAGAGCTTCAATTTCCACCTCTAATCATCCAAAGTTTCAAGACTCAAGTGGGTTTCATCAAAAACTACTCAAATCAAGTTATTTCTCTCAACTAACTCCACCTCTTCTTCAAACATTAACATTTAAGCCATCCAACACTTAAAACTCACTAGTTCAAGTCATCTCTACTCAAAACCATAAATCCAATTTCATCAACTAAGGAAATAAAGAATACCAACCTTTAGGAAATGGAGAGATGAAGAAGATGAGGTAAATTTGAGAGGATTTGGTGTAGAGATGGCTAGAAAGGAGCTTCATTTCTCCTGCTTCTTCTTCAAGCTTCAAGGAGCAACAATGGAGGTTTGACCTCTCTCTCCTCTCACTAGTAGTGTTCGGCCAAGGTGTGAAAATGAGCAGAAAATTTGCTCCCATGTGCTCTTATCCCCAATGTGGAAATGTCCCTTTCGTCCTCTAGCCCCCCTCTCTCTATTTTGTCCTTATGTGGGGACCATTTGGTCTTTTCACCCCCTTTCTTCGCTTCCAAGCTAACATGGACATGTGTCCATGTGGGGACCATTCCTACTCCAAAATATCTCAGCCCTTATTATTTTATTCGATAATAATCCAAAATCGACCAAGTTTGACCCAGGTTTGACTTTTTCACAAAATGTGTCATTTGAAAGGAAATGACCCAACTAAGCTAACCCTAAAGACGACTAAGATTTTTGGGTCCTGGAAAGGTCCCGAATGACTCCCGGAGTCATCAGTTGACTTTTCAAGAAAAAAGTCAACTTTCGCCAAAAACCTCCGGTTCGACCGGGATCGATCGGGGGTGGTTCTTACAGTCACCATTTTAAACAACTATGGACTAAATGATATTACAAGTCTAGAGTCATTGGCATATTCCATTGGTGTAAGAACCGCCCCCGGTCGATCTTGGGCAAACCGGGAAAATTTGGGGAAAGTTGACTTTCCGCTGGAAAAGTAAACCGATGACTCCGGGAGTCATTCGGGACCTTTCCAGGACCCAAAAAGCTTAGCCGTCGTTATGGTTAGCTTAGTTGGGTCATTTCCTTTCAAATGACACCTTTTGTGAAAAAGTCAAACCCGGGTCAAACTAGGTCGATTTTGGGGTATTAACGAATAAAAATAATATGAGCTGAGATATTTTGGGTAGGAGTGGTCCCCACATGGACACATGTCCAGGTTAGCTTGGAGAGGAAGAAAAGGGAGAAAAGACCAACTGGTCCCCATTTATGGACAAAGGAGAGAGAGGGAGGCTAAAGGACGAAAGAGACATTTCAACCTTGAGGATAAGACCACATGGGGCAAAAATTTCAGCATTTTCTTCATGTTGGCTGAACCCGTTAGCTAGAGAGAGAAAGGAGAAAACTCAATTGAAGCTTGAAGAAGAAGCAAGAGAAAGGGAGCTCCTTTAGTGGCATTTCTTCACCAAATCCTCTCATAAACCTCTTAATCCTCTTCATCTATCCATTTCCAAGGTAAGTGAGCCCTAATAATCTACTTTCAATCAATTTGGGGTTATGGGTTTCCATAGAAATGGCTTGAACAAGTTGGACTTTGAGTTATTTAGTGTTAGATGATTGTTTATGAGAAGAAAATGGATGATTTATGTAGAAATCATTTGGGGTTTTGTGTTTTTGATAAAACCCACCTTGTGTCTTGAAACTTTGGAGTGTTTAAGGTGGTTTTTGGAAGGTTTTGAGCTTAACAATTGTGTTATGGAGAATCTAGAACTAGTTAGGAGCTTTTGGGAGAAAATAACTATTTTGCCGGCGACCGGAGGTTCGCCGGAGCTCCGGCTTGTCACCGGAATCCAGCAACCGCGGGAGGGGATGACCGGCAATGGTCGACCACCCTTAGAACCGTGACCGGCCATGGTCGGCCTCACTTGAACCGTGACCGGCCGGTCCGGTCCGGCCACCCACGGCCATGTGTGGTCGTGGGGCCCACATGTCTGGGTTTTGGTGGTTTCGTAAATTGAATGGTCGTGGGTGAACCCCTGGACGATGTTTTCACACCTGGAACAAGTTATGGATGTGATTCATGAAATTTCGTGAAAAACGTTTAGAAACTTTAAATGCAAACTTAGAACGCTCGAACCTCGGAATTTAATTATGTCAAGTGCGTTTGAACAAGTAAATTAATTATGATTGATAGACACGAAAAGGGAAATTTTCAGAGTCCCGAGGGACGTTTTCCCGACTGGGCAAAATGGTCCTTCCGGACCCATTTTGACAAAGTTGAGCAATTGGGGTTAGTTTGGGTATTTTCCCTCTTTAAAACCAACCTTGAATGTTTATTAATTCTAGTATTAATTTACGATCCTAGACTTTATTCTCGAGCTCGGAAGAGGAGACTACTAGGCGCTCGTGTGACTAAGAGTTTGGAAAGCACTTGAGGTAAGGAAGAGTAGTAATTGTTGGAATTCTAGGGAGCAAAATGCAGCGGAAAATAAAAACTTTCCCTAGAATAGCCTCAGGATCCATGTAATTCCGAGTAAACCGACAAACAAAAATTAAAGGAGATATTACCTCTTTCAATTTTCCAGCTTGGTTCGAGACAGGGACCAACTTTCAGCTCGTATATCTCAGCAACGAACCGTTGGAATGAAAATCCCTCCGGTCAGATTGAAGGCCAATATGTGTAGAACGTTCACCCCAAAAATCAGCAAGATCGGACCTTGGATGAACCTCCGATCGAGCTCTTTACAGTGGCTGGTCGGACAGAATCTGGGCAGAAAAATCTGGGCAGATTTTTCTCTTCTTCTTGCAACCCAAGAACACTCGAAACAAATGGGTTTGGTGGATTAATTGTGAGTTGAGACGTTTCCAAAATGATCCGTCCTCTACCGGTATCCACACCAACAAGATATCCCAAATCGCTTGTGTGCTAGCACAAAGGAAGAACACTTCTTCCTCTCTTTCTCTCTAACTCGTTTCTCTCTCTACCCTTTGAGAACCATTCTCAACACAATGAAAAATCTGATTTTTCTTCCCTCTTTTGCATGCTTATATAACCCAACATGACCACACTTATTTTATTTGGAAAAACCCAACACTTGGACTTCCAACTTGGACAAGTGTCTCACTTAGGTTTTGCATGCTTACTATTCCTAAACATGACTCCACTAAGTCATTTCAAGTAAGTCCAACTCTTGGACTTTCTTTTATGACAAGTGTCTCATTTTAGGAGTAGTGCTCATGCAAAAATACCCTATTTGAATTTCAAAAATTCAAGAGTCATTTTTGCATTTTAATTGCCCAACATAATCTTTATTATATTGGTAATTCGAAAAACGAGTTAATGAATAAATAAATATTATATCATATATAATATATTATTATATTCACTTGAGGGACTTCAAAAGTCCGATTCGATTTTGGGCTCGTTGTTGTGTGCGACCCTGTAGGCTCATAACACGTGTTGGCAGTGGGCCCGAAATCCTCGTTTCGTCCACATGTCATAGTTGGCCTCTAGCAAGGCATTATGACTACCCAAACGTTTATGATGATCGTTAATCCGACTTAACCTTTACCCGCTAATATGCTAACCCTTCTTTCAACGATATCTCGATCGAATAAGGCATAGGGCCGTCATCCTTATTTTATTCGATCGCTGTTTCTTGATCTTAAGTAGACTGCCAGTGATAACTCTTTATCAATTCGCATGGCCATGCTTTTCCTGCAGTCCCACTTATCAAGGGGCCCAAACGATATCTCTCATATTTATATGAGTGACAGATCCCTTATCAGTCAACCATATCTCTCACATAGACACTTATGCACCCAATCACAGCCTTTATAATTGCCCGGTTAAAGACAACGTTTAACTGTGTCAAAGCACACAACCACCTATGTAGAAATCATGATGACTATAAGGTCAGAGGACTTAAGTCATATTACGGTACTGAGAAATACTCATGACAGTTCCTATGTAGTATTCTCATAGTGGGTCATCCAATGCCATTTCCCTAAATGACATCTATGATTTGACTTCATATCCAATATGTATGATCAGTAAAACGTAATCATCAGCCAACATCATACTAGTCTTAGTATATCAGTAAGACCAGGGATCAAGTGAATAATACTCTATTACTTCTAAGAGTTTTACTATCAGGTCCTCAACCCGATGATCTTAAGAAAGAGTATCATTCACACTATTAACATTTCACAAATGATAATAGTAGTGCCGGTGTATTAGTGAAATGATAATGCCGTCCATAATCACGATTGGCCTAGGGCACAAAAACCAACAGTAATTACCGCTTTTATTTAAAGAATGCTAATAGTATGCATATATGATATTAATAACCGGAAGAGTCTTAGTTTGCATATAGGATGTGATTAACTAGAATAACCGCTTTCAATTATGGGAATTGTCGTGCTGTAGAATCACATATGGCCATGTCGGGCCTTAGGATTGTGTGTTGTTTGTGTTTGATTGTGGTTAATCGTCCTTAAATGTCGATGCATAGTATACTCTTTGGCTAATTTAAGAATCATATTAAGCTATACAAATTATGATGAATGCAATATGAATGTTTGTGTCGTGACATGATTGGTTGAATGAATGTGATGATTGTGATATGAATGTTGTCTTGTGATATGATCGGGTGAGTGATAGACCGATACGGTGTGCTTGGTAAGTTGTGACGATAGGCGTCGTTGTTGTGATAAGTTTTGTGCAGCGTGTTTTGTGTGGTATTGTGTGGTGTGACTTGTACCCCGAGCGACGGGAAGATACCCGACCGAGGTGTGTGTCGGTCCGATATGTGTGCGATGAGATTTACTTCGATGTGCATTTTCGGGAAGACATCTAGGCCGAGGTGCGTTTCCGGTATGATGTATGGTTTGCTTACCCCGATGATGTGTGTCCGTGAAGACATCTAGACCGATGAGTATTCCGGTATGATGTGTTGTTTCACCCTGATGCTGTGTGTCCGGGAAGACATCTAGACCGATGGTGGATTCCGGTATGATGTATTGCTTCACCCCGATGCTGTGTGTCCGGGAAGACATCTAGACCGAAGGGAATTCCGGTATGATGTATGTGTTGAGTTGTGCGTGGTGATCGGAGTATTATTGGGTACGGGTCTTATGTCCGTTTGTTGTCGGGTTCGGGTACGTTCGTAATGGTCTAGTAATATAATATTTTGTTATTTGATTGGTTCGTTAGCTTGGTCCCATTTTCGTTAATGTTGTGCTCCTGTTGGGTTCGGTTGTGTTGTCAATTATTGGTAAGAGTTCTTGATCGAGTATTTATGGTAACGGAGTGGAAGTCCATTCACATTACTACTTTTTCCTAATGAGCGAAAGCTCATCCCCTCTGTTTTTACTGTTTTACATGTTTTGATGGTGAGTCGGTCTACAGGACGTCTCAGAGCTTCGGAGCTCATCGAGAGTCTGGGGTTATCCTTTAATAGAGACGTAATTTCTATTTATGAACTAAACTGTGTCTGTACTTATCTGATTTTGAGCTTCTGACTCGGGGTATTATATTTTTATTCGGAACTAAATTTCGGAATTTATATCGTTTAACTTACTTTTATTTTTAAAATTTATTATTGTTTTTACTTTAATTTAGTTCACGTCTCGAATCCAGTCAAAATCGGATTTAGGGCGTGACAATTGGTGCTCTGAAACACCTAGAACCAAAGATTAAGGAGCTTACCATATTCGTGTCAACTTAGCAATAGAAACCAAGAGCTAAAGGAGATGCCAATTGAAATAGAAGACATTATGAGTGTTCAAAGTTTGGAGATTGGTAATTATAATATGTATTCTTATGTAAATTTGTTATCATATTCATACTTTCATTGAGTTTTTTTTTGTATAAGAATCCAACGGCTTCAAATTGAAGCCGAAGGACAAGGATGAGATCGTAAATACAACCAAAGAGCACAGGCCGAAGGCACTGCCTCAGAACTAACAACCAACACGGGGTGAACATTAAAACCAACAACTACAGGTCTTAGAACCCAAAATTCTAACAAAGAGATCACAACATGTCCTATAAGGGACAAAAGGCCAACAACTAACAACATAAGGCCAAACTAATGGTAAGAGACGCAGCTCTACCAAAAACAAACATATACAGAACAAAGGGTCATAACCCAAAAAAACGAAATTGAAGCCCAACCGGCCTGAGGCCCAAAACGAGAAGAAAACAAACTCAGAGCCAGAGCAATCCGACATAGCCTGTCGCCGAAGACCAAGCCGAGACCACGACGGAGCACGACGACACCCTGAAACCGAGCACGGAACCCCGACCGCTACCAAAAGACCACACCAGCACGGAAACCACAAAGTTCAAAACACCCACATTTGAACCACCACCAACAAGCACTTCTCTGAAACCAAAGAAACCCAACCCCTACCTTAAACACAACTGTCTTTCTTCCAAACAAGGTCAGAAGACCAAAACCCTCACGACAGCCAGCACCGCAAACCCGTGAGTCCCCAACCAAGAAATGGAAGAGGAGAGGAAGAAAAGTACAGAGTGAGAAAGGAGCATAGGGATTACCAGAATCAATGGAAACGAAGCCCCTCATCGCACGCTGGCCAGCACCAAACACGAACGAACGATCACCGTCGGTAGATTTGGAGGGAAGCAAAGCTTTGGCGAGATCTGGACTAAGCCACTCCCTTCGAGTCCACATCCCCTCCAGTAACTAGACCCCCCAACCTCAAAGCCAGATCTACTACACTAGCCATAGGCAAACCACCTACTCGGGAAACAAACCGAGAGGCCCCGACCAAAACGTGGTCGGGAAAGGTAGATCCGGTTAAGAAGAAAGAGGGAAGGGTTACCTCTGGGAAGCCAAAAGAAAGGGATGACCAGATCCACTTCACACAAACTCGGATCTAACAGGTCTTCAACAAATCTGAGGCCAGAAATGTTTCCCACCGAAGATCTGAAGGATAGAGCACCAGAAAGGACAGCGGGGAGCTTCAGATCTGAACAAAATGAAGCCAGACATGAAGCAGGAGTAATCGGAGACAAACAAGGCAAACGAAACCGAGTCCTTGCACCGTCGGTGACGTATCGGCAAAGGGACCGAAACCCCTCCCACTCCCGAAAAGAACCAGGTCAAGTTTCCGGCCGAAATAGAAACGAAGGGGGAAAAGGTAAAGGAAAAAGGAAGAGAAGGAGGCCGAGTCACCGGCGTCGTCCCTGGCCCCGGTGGAAGCCAGTTCAGACGCTGGTGATGGCGGGAGTAGAAAGCTAGGGTTGAGGAAGTGTAGAGAGAAGGGAGAGGATTTGGTTTTAGAGAGAGGTTTTAGAAAGTATTTTATACTTTCATTGAGTTGAGCTTCCAAACTATAAGTTGAATTTATGTTGCGCATCTGGGCTCTCCAAAAACCCTAGGGTGTGTTTTGAGTTTTGTGATCTCGGAACAACGACGACTGATGTCGGCATAAAATGCATCGGTTTTGGATGTTTTTAGCCCGCATTATTGAGCTTTTTAGTCCTGGGGGTTGTACAATTTGGTGCACTTTTCTCTCGTTACTCGTACTTTGTCTCTCGTTGTGTTTTGTAGGTGCTTTGATCGAAAAAAGGGAAAAACAGAGGAAAACCCGGTTTTAGGAGTTATGGAAGCTGTCTGATCTTGCGTAGGGCATAACTCCATCATACGAACTCCGAATTGCTTAATATAATATATCAAATCGAAGAGAATACAAAGATCTACAACTTTTGTCAAGGAACCGTCACTGTTCGGATACGGGAAGGGGCCCGTCCGGGCATCATTCCGGCCCGGTTTAAGGCCCATTCCGGTCCAGATTCCGGGCCGGTTTACAGAGCGTTCCGGGCTTCATTCCGGCCCGTTTTTGGGCCCATTCTTGGCCACATTCCGTGGCACGCGCGTTAGACCTTCTCCCAGCTCCGTTTTCTGCATAAAATAGGAAATTTCCTCATTCAAAAGCCAAATTTACCTATTCCAATTCCGATTTGGAGTAGGGAAAGAGGTCTTGAAGTCATATATATAGAAGAGAATCCATTAAGAAGAGGAGAACTTGTATTGGGCATAGTTTGAGAGAGATTGAGCGTTAGGGTTTGAGTTTTGGTGAGAGAGAAGTGCTTAGGAACAAGGATTGAAGCAAAACTATTGAAGTTTCATCATTGAATTGGTATTTTGTATCAACTTTACCTTTCAATTATGTTTATCTCTTGTTCTTTTTCATCTTTGTGTTCTTCCTTCTTCTCCATGAACTAAATTTCCATTGATCTAGGGCTAGGGGAAACAATATGATGCAATAATTCAAAGCTTTCGTATATATCTTGTGCAATTTGTGTTTAGGATATTGTTTGCATAATTTGGTATTAATACTGCATCGAATTGGCCATTTGATAGTTGATTAAGTTTTAGCATTCAACAATTGAAAGATGGGAATGACTAAAAGGACTAAGGATTATGCAACTCGGGTTTAAATCTAGTCTCTAGTAAAGTTAGGTTAACACGAGTGTAACAGCTATAGGAGTACAAACCCGAAAGTTAGAGGAGTTCATGAATCGTAATGTTGTATATCTCTTTAGACCTAGATTAGAAATAACTAGGCGGACAGATTATGCTAGGGTCCTAATTCGATCGAAAGATGTTTAAGACCAGTTGAGAGAACCCCTGCGAATTAATAGTCATATTGTGACCCCTGCGAATTAATAATCATATTGTGACCCTGTTAAAAGTCCTAGATCGCCTTTTCCCCTGAATCTCACAAACACTTGAAATTCGTTCTCACTTTACTTTAATTGTTTTTTCAACTTGTTATTTACATCTTTAAAACATAAACCAAATCTTTTCAGAAACAGATTAACTAACGGATTATAATTCGAGTGACTATTTTATTGCTCTGTTGGGTACGATAACCGGACTAGAACCGAAATACTACTTGACGACCGGTGCGCTTGCCGCGCCATTTTTGTGAGTTAATTCTCAGGGTGTCAAGTTAATGGCGCCGTTGCCGGGGACGTATCTTTAACCATTAACTTGATATGCTGTGTGTCCGGTTACGGTTAGCTTAATTGGACCGTTTCCTTGCAAATGACTGTAATTATAGAAAAGTCAATTTTCGATCAAACGGAGACTATTTTATCGACCAAGCTAAATTAAATTTGAGATGCTGAATTTAATTAAGGACAAAGTGGTCCCTACATGGACACTTGTCCATGTTAGCTTGGAGGGGAAGAAAGGAGGCCAAAAGGTCCCTTTTACCTCTCATAAGTTGACCTTAAATGGATAAGAGCTAAGGAGCTTTTTGGGCTTTGCGACTTTTAGGTTTTAAAGCATTTTGGGAGCAAAAACTTAGTCGTTTTATTGTGCTAGCCAAAATTATAGAGAGGAAGAGGAGAAGAAGCTTTGAAGCTTGAAGAAGAAGAAAGGAGCAAAAGTTGAGTCTTGACCTTGTTTTCTTCCCAAAACCTCTCCAAATCACCATATTTTTCATCCCCATTCCACTCCTAAAGTAAATCCTTCATCTATTTTCTTTTTCATTGAGAATTGAATCATGGGTTTGGAAGGAAGCACATGAAAATGAGTGGGTTTCATTGAGTTTTGATGTTTGATGCTTAGATGATTCAATTTTGGGGTTAAGAAGTTGTTTTTGTTAAAAATCAATTGTTGTTTGGTGTTTTGTTGAAGACCCATCATGGGTGTTGGAGTATTGAGGGTTTTGGAGCTGTTATGGAGGTTTTTGATGGATAAAAATGGAGTTTGGAGGGTTTATTTTCGGGGAAGAAGAAGCTGCAGGAAGAAGAAGGCGTCACAGTCAGACCCGTCACGGATCCGTGACGGGGACCGTGACGGAGGACGTCACGGCTCCGTGAGGGAGACCGTGACGGCGCCAGTCACGACTCCGTGAGGATAACTGTGACGGCACAGACCACGGGTCCGTGACCCGAACCGTTATAGACCTGATTTGGGCCTTTTGGACCCTTTTTGTCGGATTTCGAGTAATTGGGACGATTATCTATAACCGAGTCCTTTTGGGGTTAATTGAGAATGTTTTCCTCTTTAAACCTTTTGTGAATTACTCTTGATTCGAGTGTTTGATTGTGATCCAAGACCTTAGACCCGAGCTTGACGGAGGAGGAGGCCTTTGGACCGCGTGAGAAGACGAGGAGGAAGCTAGCCAGATCGTCCGCTGCTAGGATTGGATTGCTTTCGAGGTAGGGAAGAGTAGTAAACTCCACTTTTTAATTTAAACAATGCTAATAGTATGCATATAGGATAATAATAATAACCGAATGAGTCTTAGTATGCATGTAGGATGTGATTCACTAGATTAACCGCTTTTGAATTATGGGAAATTGTCGTGCTGGTAGAATGGCCATGTCGAGCCTTAGGATTGCGATGACTCCGGGAAAAGTCAACCCGGACCTTTTATCGGTCAAACGCGGTTCGATTAGAAACTAAATCCATTTATTTAAGAGAGCTGGATTTATTTGAGCTAGGAGTGGTCCCCACATGGACATGTGTCCATGCGTGCTTGGAAGGGAAGAAATGAGTGCAATTTGACCCTTTTACCCTTGTTGGTTGAACTTGAGGAGAGATAAGGAAAATGGGTAGTTTAGGGATCCTTCTCTCTAGGTTTAAGACACCAATTGGACCCATTTCAGCCCATTATTTCACTAGTGCCCGAAATTGTCAAGGGAGGAGGAGAGAGAGGAGCTCCCATGGAAGTTTGAAGAAGAAAAAAGTGAAAAGAAGGGACTTTTTGCTCATCTCTACATCAAAACTTCATAAAAACTCCATTTCCTTCATCTATTCTTCATTACCAAGGTAATCATCCAAACAATTTTCGTTTTGGTTGAGTTTGATTCATGGGTTTTGGTAGAAAAATGCTAGAAATGGTTGGGTTTAAGGTTTTGATGACTTAGATGATGATTTTGATGAAGAACTATGGAGAAATGTGTGGAAATCATTTGATTTGAGTAATGTTAATGAAACCCATTGAGGGTGTTGAAGTATTGGAGATTGTTGGGTACGTTTTGGAATTTTGAGGATTCATCAATGGAGGTTTTGAGGAGAAATTCGTGGAAAACGAAGTGGAAGAAGGAGGAAGAAGGGTCTGCCTGGACCGACATGGAACGCCGCACAGAACGACCCAGGTTCCGACACGGAGTGCCGCACGGACCGGGCCAGGGTCCGGCACAGTGTGCAGCACAGATCGTGCCTGGTCTTGGGCCGGTCTGCAGCACGGACCGTGCTTGGTCCCGGGCCGGCGTGCCGCACGGGCCGTGCCTGGTCCCGGGCCGGTCTGTGGAACGGGCCGGGTCGGATACCGAGCCGGTACGCTGCACGGGACGGGTCGGGTTCCATCCCTGTGGGCCATCCGGATTGGGCCTCATTCCGGCCCATTTCCGTTTTAGCCTATGTTGGACTTTCGGGCTTCTTTTAGTTGTTTCTCATTCTTAATACAACTGAATTAGTATTGATTCAAGTACTGTTTTGTAATCCAAGACTTTGGACCCGAGTGTGACAGAGGAGGAGACGGTTGGATCTCGTGAAGTGGAGGAGGAAGCTAGCCAGGTCGTCCACAGCTAAGATTTGACTGATCTTGAGGTAGGGAAAGTAGCGAATACCGGTTTAATTCCAGAAAGTTACTAGTATGCATATAGGTCATATTTACTTATTTTAATGATTAGAATTGCATGATTATGATGTGAGGAACGAGTGGAATGAGGGATAGCTTACTTGCCTTGTCGAGCCGTAAGTTTGGGATTGCCGTGCTGTAGAAAAGCATGTGGGCCATGTCGAGCCCTTAGGTTGCGTGTTGATTGAAATGCCATGATCTTTGATTGAGATGCATGATGTGTGTTTTAGCCATTGACCAGACTGAGAAGCATGATAGGTTATACTTGGTGAAGCATGTGTTGCTATGTTTGGGTGAGTGTGCCATGCGTGATGTGATGTGAATACTTGGTTGTGATATGATCGGGTGAGTGATAGACCGATGTGTTGTGTTATGGTGAAATGGCTCGGTTGGTATACCGTGGTCCAACTATGGCATTCTATTGCGTGTTATTCTCTTGATGTGTGTTCCAAGAGGAGGTGTGTCCGGTACGATACCTACACTGGGAGAGTATACCGGTGTAGGGTATCGAGGACGAGGATGATGTGATCATTACCCCGATACTATATGGTCCGGGAAGGCGTACGATCGAGGTATGTGCCGGTCCGGTATGCATGAGGCCCCGAGTCTACGTGACGGGAAGATATTGGGACCGATACTGTGTGGTCCAGTACGACATAAGTGGCTAGGTGCATTCGGTGATGTCGGAAACTGATGTACGGTTATGTGTTTGTTCTGCTGTGTGTTATATGCTTGCTGATTGGCTATGTGCGATGTTTTAAGGGTTATTATGGTCTTGTGAGAGTGATTAGTGGTTGGTAACTTCCCGTGGGCGTCGTTAGTAGTTATGCTTTGCTAGTATGCCCTAATTGGACGGTTACTCGTGGTGGTGAACGGATGTTCATAACCTTAATTACTTTTCCTACTGAGCGAAAGCTCACCCCTTTACCTTGTTGTTTTTCAGGTCTTGAGCGGGACTTGTGCTAGCGGGATTCTCGGCGCTTGGGAGCCAGCGAGGGTCTTGTCTAGTGGTATGGAGACATACATTTTTACTTTTAATGAACTCTTTTACTATGTGTTTTTACCGAGCTGTTGACTCGTGTTATTACTTGGAGCTTTAAACTGTTATTTGAGACTCGTTTTGGTTTTAAAATTGCTTTAATTACTTTTTATTTTAGTTCACGTCTCGAGTCCGGTCAAAACCGAATTTGTGGCGTGACATCTGTTCTTTTCGGTTGCTATTGCATTCTTAGTTTTAGTAAGATTATCTGACCTTCGTATTTCTGATACGGAGCGGGAGTTCTTTCACTTTACTACTTTTTCCTACTGAGTAGGTTGTTAGGACATCTCAGGGCTCGGGAGCTCATTGAGGGTCCGGGTGGTTACTGTAGTAGAGACGTACCTTCTCTTTCCACTTTAAACATTGTTTTACTGTTGTGTTTTGAGCTTTTGACTCATAATATCGGATTTGAATCATGATTATTGGAGTTTTTCTGTGGATCTAGAATTTAGAGATTTAATTCGTTTAAGTTTTCTTTTCTTCCTTATTATTTAACTATTATTTTAGTTCACGTCTCTAGTCCGGTTAAAACCGGATTTGGGGCGTGACAATTTGGTATCAGAGCTTGGTTTCATTGAAATTGTTTTCAAAACCTCGGACCGTACGTCAATTACGTGGGTAGAGTTAGGTTGTTAAGGTTCTAGTGGTCGGTTACGCAAGTCGGATATGTCCAACGTGTGGATCCGATACGACCAGAGTCTCGGATGGCGAAGTGCATTGGTTATTGTATTGACTTATATTTGTGCTATGTTGTGAGCTTTGGTTGAACGTTTTTGCCGATCGGTTGAGATCGAAGTCGGTGTAGAGACCGATGCTCGTTGCCGCTTATGATGTGTTTATTAAGTGATTGTTATGTGGGTTTCCGCCTTGGTCGGCCGTTGAGTGGTTTGTTGGATCGAAATGTTGACTTGGCCAGGTGGTAGTCGAGTAATTACTAAGACCCGATGTGTGTAACTGCGATGTTTTGCCGTGTGCTGTGTTGTGCTGAACGGTTTGTGCAATTTGTTTATTGAATGTCCCGCTTAAGCGGATGGTTAGTGGAAGTTTCAAACTGGTCATGCCCAATTTTCTGCAAAACTAAAGTGTTTGTACTATCACGGGTTGACTTAGAGGCGCCACTGTAGTCGAACGTGAAAGGGGGATGTCAAGTGGTTACAACGAGATTCGGGGACACCTGTGTCGGGTTGTAACAACGCGATATCGACATGAATATTGTGATAGAAAGAGAAATGTGTTGAGAACTTGTGGAAATGAGTAGTGCGGATATTCTTTGGAATTGTTGTGTGATGTGAACAGTCTACTGTGTGACTTGTTTGAAACTGTGACTCCTATAGGAGATGGTTGACTTCTGTGGTTGATTCTGTGAGACGCACAAGTGTGCGGACTTCTCTGATTTTATGAAATTATCTATAACTATACTAAGAATAAGTATATTGTGGTCCGAGTATGACCTTTGTGAAACGTGTGTGAACGTTATTGTTTTAAGCGAGCCGCTTTATTCGAAATTGAGAAACTAAGCATGTGCATTTATCCGTGCAGCGGATACAAGCGACATGGCTCGTACCTACATTCCGAGAGTCACTAAAGGTCGCCCAGCTAGGGGCAACCACCTGCCATTGAGCAGGCAGGGGCAGCGAGTGCCCAGGGTGCTACCTCTACGGAGCACGAGAGAGATGAGGCTGGACCGTCGGGGCCACCTCCCAGAGATCCTCCGGTCGCAGAGCCGACCTAGGGGACCACTTTGGAGGAGGTGGTTCGTACAGTTCTCGCGGCGATCAGCGCCCAGAGGGAGACTGCAACACCGGCACCGGAGACTGTGCCTACTGTTACTCCAGCCACTAATGAGAGGCCGAGTCAGGCCGATAGCTACATGGCTCAGGCTCTCAGAGATATCCGCAGGCTGGGCACGCAAGTCTTTTCCGGGGAGTCAGACCCCGAGGCAGCCGAGAGGTGGCTGGAGCGGATCACCCGCAACTTAGATACATCGGGGATATCAGATGGTCACCTGAGAGTATCTTTTGCTGCGTTTCAGCTAGAGGGGGATGCGTACCACTAGTGGCAGCACGCGCAGACCAGGGTTGGAGACGACTTCCAGTTGTTTGGCAGACTGTTCCTGGAGCAGTATTTCCATAGATCAGTCCGAGATGACCGACACCAGCACATCCTGGAGCTGCGTTAGAGAGGGATGTTTTTATCGGAGTATGAGGCGAGGTTCACATCCTTGTCTCCTTTCGCAGCGGAGATGGTGTAGACCAAGGAGCGCCGTTGCAGGCGATTCGAGAGATGACTCATCCCGTCGATCGCGGACCGAGTCACCACCTTTAGGATTGAGGTGTACATTGAGATTGTGGACCAGGCACTAGCAGTGGAGCGACACTTCAGGGACACTGCCAGGGCACGCGAGAGCAGGCCGAGGCCGAGTGGCTTTCTGAGGCTGTCTGAGGGTCGCGATCCGAGGAGGCAGAGGACCTCAGCATCTTTCCAGCCACAGCCCCAGTCTTGTGGGATGCGCCGAGTCAGAGTAGTAGCGTCCGTTGGACCTGCACCGGTAGCGCAGTTGTGCCCCTTGTGCAGGCAGCTGGGCCACCTGGCACAAGATTGTCCGAGGAGTAGCGGACCTGCGGAGCGTCAGACGGATCGTCCACCGAGGTTCGGGGAGAGACCGCGTGCCGATGAGAGGATATGCTACCAGTGCGGCCGACTGGGACACCTCTCTTTGGATTGTCCTGACCGGGCTGGAGGAGCAACATCGCCGAGACCTCAGCAGATACAGCCCCGCATGGCACCCTCTTTCCGCCAGCGTCAGACTCAGGCTCGGAGAGCCCCACACCAGGCGGCGACCGCACCGGCACAAAGACATCAGCCGAGGGCTCCACAGCAGACGACCCTTCCACCACCCCCGAGAGGAGAACCTCAGGCTCAGCAGGGTCGGGTGTATGTTGTCACTAACTCCCGAGCTTGGGGGCATTACTCCGACCATGAGTCTACTCAGGGTAAGTTCTTGCTTTATAATTCATGGGCGTCTTTCCTATTTGATACTGAGGCTTCACATTCTTTCATCTCTTCTACTTTTGCTGATTCATTGGGGTTGAGGGTAGAGACGTTGAGTCTAACCTTATGTCTTGATACCCCGCTTACGGGAAATGTGGTCTTAAGGACCGTATGTCGTTCATGTGAGATTAGGGTTGGTGATTGCCCTTTCTCTGGTGATTTTCTTGTGTTGGACATGACTGCTTTTGACGTGATCTTGGGGATGGACTGGATGACGAAGTATCGGGCATCGATCGACTGCTATCGGAGACAGGTGACAGTAGCATCGAGCGACACGATCGTCACTTGCGTTCTGGGAAGTAGGAGCGGAGTTCTCATGTCAGCATTGACCGTGGGAGATGAGACGGAGACCGTGCCGAGTAGAGAGCTGCCACGAGTGGTATGTGAATATCCGGAGGTCTTTCGGGAGGAGCTGTCGTGATTACCGCCTGCGTGCGAGGTTGAGTTCAGGATCGACTTGATGCCGGGGACGGCGCCGATATCCACAGCCCCGTATTGGTTTGCACCAGCCGAGTTGGTCGAGCTGAAGCGACAACTCGAGGAGCTTCAGGAGAAGGGATTTATCCGTCCGAGCGCTTCACCGTGGGGAGCACCCAACCTCTTCGTGAAGAAGAAGGGTGGAGCGTTGAGGATGTGTATCGATTGCCGGAAGCTGAACCGGGTCACGGTGAGGAACCGCTACCCGATGCCAAGTATCGATGACCTGTTCAATCATTTGAGAGGAGCGAAGTGCTTCTTGAAGATTGATCTATGATCATGGTATTATCAGTTGAGGGTTCGGGAGGAGGGTGTGGCGAAGACCGCATTTAGGACTCGGTATGGGCACTACGAGTTCCTAGTTATGCTGTTCGGGCTGATGAACGCACCTGCAGCGTTCATGGACCTGATGAACGATATTTTCCGACCATACCTGGACCAGTTCGTCGTGGTGTTTGTAGACGACATTCTGATTTATTCGCCGAGTGAGGAGGCGCACGAGAAGCATCTGAGGACAATTTTGACATTGTTGCGTACTCACCAACTGTACTGAAACTTGGAGAAGTGCGAGTTCTGGCTCGCCGAGGTGAAGTTCCTCGGTCATATTGTGTCCGGAGAGAGTATCCTAGTCGACTCGGTGAAGATTGACGCAGTTTCGAAGTGGGCACGACCCAAGAGTGTATTTGAGATCCGTAGCTTCCTGGGATTGGCAAGATACTACCGACGGTTCGTCCAGGACTTCTCACGAATGGCCGCGTCGATGACCGCCTTGACACGCAAGGGGTCCAAGTTCGTGTGGACTGATGAGTGTGAGCACTCCTTCACCGAGCTGAAGGCTCGTTGGACCACCGCGCCTGCGTTGATAGTGCCAGAGCGCGGGGTCGGTTATGATGTGTATTGCGATGCATCCAGCAAGATATTGGGATGCATTTTGATACACTCCGGGAAGGTAGTTGCATATGGCTCCAGATAGTTGAAGACACATGAGCGCAACTACCCTTCCCATGACCTAGAGTTGGCGTCAATCGTTTTTGCGCTGAAGAGCTAGCGACACTACTTATATGGAGAGCGATTTCGGGTGTTCTCGGATCACAAGAGCCTCAAATACATCTTCTCCCCGCGCGACTTGAACATGCGCCAGAAGCGGTGGATGGAGCTGTTTGAGGAGTACGACTTCGAGCTACTCTACCACCCGGGTAAGGCGAACGTGGTCGTCGATGCCCTGAGTAGGAAGTCGGTCCACTACCTGGCAGGTATATCAGTCCGAGAGTGGGACATGATGGAGGAGTTGAGCTCGTTCCAACTTGAGCTAGATGAGATCACGGATGGTGTGACTATGTGTTCATTGGTGGCTCAGCCCACACTAGTTGCTCGTGTGCTGGAGGCACAGGCCGAGGACGCTGAGACGGCAGAGATCCGGGAGAGGATAATCAGCGGTGTTGACACTGAAGGCTGGGAGCAGGGTGCCGATCAGGGTCTACGTTACCGAGGAGGGTTGTTTGTGCCGCGGGTTTGTAGAGACGATGTGTTGAGAGAGTGTCATCACTCCCGTCTTGCTGTGCACCCAGGTGGCACCAAGATGTATTGGGACATCAGACGGAAGTTCTGGTGGAGCGGGATGCGTAGAGCAGTTGCAGAGTTCGTCTCGAGATGCCTTACTTGTTAGCAAGTGAAGGCCGAGAATCACCGTCCCGCCGGTTTGCTAGCCACTGCCGATCACAGAGTGGAAGTGGAAGCACGTCACGATGGACTTCGTAAGTGGCTTACCGAGATCGCCGAGAGGGCACGATGCAGTTTGGGTGTTGGTCGACCGACTGACCAAGTTGGCACACTTCTTAGCCATGCGGATGACTGACACGGTTGACATCTTGAGTCGGTTGTACGTTCGGGAGATCATCCGTCTACACGGGGTTCCGGTGTCAGTTGTGTCCGACAGGTATCCTCGATTCACCTCCAGATTTTGGGAGAGCTTGTAGAGAGCGTTGGGGACCGAGGTCTTGCCCAGTACGGCTTATCACCCGCAGACCGACGGTCTGTCAGAACGCACTATTCAGATACTAGAGGATATGTTGCGAGCATGTGTGTTAGACTTCCGAGGATCGTGGGAGGATCACTTACCTTTAGCCGAGTTTGCCTACAACAACAGCTACAAGGCCAGTATTGGGATGGCACCGTTTGAGGCGTTGTATGGTAGGCCGTGCAAATCGCCCGTGTGTTGGGCAGAGGTGGGAGACATGAGTTTACTTGGTCCGAAGCTTGTGCGGGAGACGACCGAGAAGGTCGCACTGATTCGGGATCGGTTGAGGACCGCGCAGAGTCGACAGAAGAGTTATGCAGATAGACGGCGCCGGCCTCTTGAGTTTACGGTTGGCGATCACGTGTTTCTGAGGGTGAGCCCGAAGAAGGGATTATTGCGGTTCAACCGCGGCGGAGGCAAGTTAGCCCTGCGATTCATCGGACCTTTTGAGGATTTGGGTAGAGTTGGAGTCGCCGTTTATCACCTTGCATTGCCACCGCAGCTCGGGAACGTTCATAACGTCTTCCACGTGTCCCAGCTGCGGAAGTACATTGCGGATCCCTCTCACGTGATTGAGTGGACGGACATCGAAGTAGCTGAGGATGTTTTGTATGAGGAGCAGCCATTCAGTATTCTAGATACGCGAGAGCAGGTCTTGCGTGGCAAGACTATCCCAATAGTACGAGTGCAGTGGAAGCACCACGGAGCAGAGTCGACCTGGGAGCGCGAGGATGAAGTTCGTGCGATGTCCCCAGCCTGTTCGACCCTTGAGGTACGTCCGTTTTAAATTTCGAGGACGAAATTCTTTTAAGGGGAGTAGATTGTAAGAACCGCCCCCGGTCGATCCCGATCGGAACCGGTGACTTCAGGTAAGAGTTGACTTTCGGCCGGAAAAGTCAATCGATGACTCCGGGAGTCATTCGGGACCTTTCCGGGGCCCAAAAAGTTTAGCCGTTGCTACAGTTTGCTTAATTGGGTCGTTTCCTTCCACTAACCATCCGCTTAAGAGGGACATTCAATAAACAAATTGCACAAAGCGTTAAGCACAACAAAGCATACAGCAAAACATCGCAGTTACACACCTCGGGTCTTGGTAATTACTCGACTACCACCCGGCCAAGTCAACATTTCGATCCAACAAACCACTCAACGGCCGACCAAGGCGGCAACCCACATAACAATCACTTAATAAACATGTCATAAATGGCAACGAGCATCGCTCTCTACACCGACCTCGATCTCAACCGATCGGCAAAAACGTTCAACCAAAGCACACAACGTAGCACAAATATAAGGCAATACAACAACCAATGCACTTCGCCATCCGAGACTCTCGTCGTCTCGGATCCACGCGTAGGACATATTAGACTTGCGTAACCGACCACTAGAACCTTAACAACCTAACTCTACCCACCTAATTGACGTACAGTCCGAGGTTTTGAAAACAATTTCAATGAAAGAAGCTCTGATACCAAATTGTCACGCCCCAAATCCGGTTTTGACCGGACTCGAGACGTGAACTAAAATAATAGTTAAATAATAAGGAATAAAATCAAACTTAAACGAATTAAATCTCAAAATTCTAGTTCCACAGAAAAACTGATAATCATGATTCAAATCCGATACTATGAGTCAAAAGCTCAAAATATAACAGTAAAACAATGTTTAAAGCAGAAAGAGAAGGTACGTCTCTACTACAGTAACCACCCGAACCCTTAATGAGCTCCCAAGCCCTGAGATGTCCTAAAAGCCTACTCACCAGTGAAACCTGTAAAACAGTGAAAACAGAGGGGGTGAGCTTACGCTCAGTAGGAAAAAGTAGTAAAGTGAAAGGACTCCCGCTCCGTATCTGAAATACGAAGGTCAAATAATCTTACTAAAACTAAGAGCGCAATAGCAACCGAAAAGAACACATAAACTTAATAATAGCACTAAATTAAGTAAACACACGAGCAGCAGGACATTAAACTACTATGACCACTGCAGACGTTACTCAGACTCAACACCACATAACATAAGACGAGTACACAGGAAACCGATCATCACACACAACTCAATCAATACATCATACCGGCATTTACCCTCGTTCTAGATGTCTTCCCGGACACAGAGCATCGGGGTGAAGCAAATACATCATACCGGAATATTCATCGGTCTAGATGTCTTCCCGGACACACAGCCTCGGGGTGGAACTCTACATCATACTAGAATGTCCATCGGTCTAGATGTCTTCCCGGACACACAACATCGGGGTGGAACACTACATCATACCTGAATGTCCATCGGTCTAGATGTCTTCCCAAACACACAACATCGGGGTGGTACACTACATCATACCGGAATATCCCTCGGCCTAGATGTCTTCCCGGACACAGAACATCGGGGTGAATCTCAATGCACACATACCGGACTGGCACACACCTCAGTCGGGTATTGATGTGGACATAAAATACATCTATTTTAGATGTCATTAGCCCACATTTGTGCTCTTTTTAGTCCCGAGTTAATATGAAATAATGCATTTTACTCTCGTATTGTGTATTTGGTCTTGTTTCAGGGTTCATCAAGTTTTCGGAGCAAAAAGGGGCAATTCGGGAGTGAAACGGAGCAAATTTGGAAGTTGGACATAAGTGTCAGCAACATGCACCAGTTTGTTGCACGCCGTGCAACAAACTGGTGCACTCTGGACAGAGGAGTCAAGAAAATGCACCAGTTTATTGCACGGCGTGCAAGAAACTGGTGCAACTTAAGTGCACCAGAAACTTGCACGGCGTGCAAGCGACCGTGCAAGTGTCAAAAACGAGATTTCCAGCTGCGTTTCCTATTTTTTATCAGAGTTAACCCGTCATATAAAAGGGAATTTAGGTCAGATTGAAGGGGATCACGAAATTGAAGAGAAAAAGACACCTTGGGAGAACTTGGAGAGCACTTGGAGGAGAAGACTTGAAGATCAAAAGAGGGTGGAAATCATCATCGAAGGTTTCGTAGGTTTTGATTAAACTTTGACAATTGTATTACTTCATTGGATTAATATGAGTATCATGGTTTTTATTAATTCCTTGTGTTCTCGTCTCCTTGCTATGAACTAAACTCCCATTGATCTAGGGCTAGGGGTAAAGATGTGATGAGTAGAATTAACTGTTAGTCTTAGTGCCCGTAGTTCAATCCTAAATGTCCAAATGTATATATCATCGTTAGCAATAAA
Organism: Erodium maritimum; assembly: GCA_963921825.1. Lineage (NCBI taxonomy): Eukaryota > Viridiplantae > Streptophyta > Magnoliopsida > Geraniales > Geraniaceae > Erodium > Erodium maritimum. The sequence continues at coordinate 782,776 of OY997592.1, forward strand.
ATTAAAGCGGCTTTATATTACTTATGTGTTGGAGTAATATATCGATGTGTGCTCTGATCTATGCCCACCATGCGAATAGAACCATAGATCGAGATAGATCACACTCGATGGGTCCCTAGTCAACAAAGCTTCACTAGAAGCGACTAGTATGAAAGATGGCTCTTTATGGCTTACATTCTGTTAGTCATTGGAATGAGATTCCGGAGTCTGATCATAGATATCATGTGGGACATGATATTGGACGACCCGCCCTGAATATGTGCCATAGATTAAGTCATGAACATATTCAGTGTTGTAGCTTGTCATGTATCCTTAGACCAAGGAGTCTTTGTGATCGCTATGTAGTCAACAACCTTGTTTGACCTGAGCCTAACGTTGTCCGTAACAGGGCTTCCATAACGGCCAGGATTGGCTTGGGGACGGGCTACATGAGTGACACGAAAGACGGCTAAGGGATTTATCCCTCATACTAAGGTATGGGAAAGATATCGGTTCTCGGCCGCTTGATCGAGAGTGACTGGAAGAATAGCATGGCCATGCACATGATACTGGGTATCATATCTTCAGTCATCTCACATATCAAGGAACGGTGATTGAGAATAATAAGGATGACGGCTCTATGCCTTATCTCAATCAGGATATCGGAGATAAAAGGATAATGACAGGGACGACGGAAAGGTTAGAATCGACAGGGTCGATTCGTTATGTAGTGTCAGGCAATACTAAAGTCTCGTTAGTTGCCACTTAAATAGGATCAAGTAAAATGGGATTTTACGTTGATCTATTGACATGCATAAACCTAAGGGTCACACCGGAGGATGAAACTCATTGACACATTTATGGAGAATGGCCAAAAGGGAGTTGTCTTGGGACATGACCAAAACTGGGTTTTGGGTCATGTGCCCGTAAGTGAATAGGACTTTACGGATCGAGATAAGGCTTGGAGTCTTGGGATTGATCGCGTCGGATAATGTTGGACATTTCCGGTATGGAAGGCATGGAGGCGATGAGCGAATCACGGGACCTCGTTGGAAATGGTCACGGGCCATGTTCCAAGAGGCCCATGAAAGGCCCATGCAACCAAGGCCCATGGAACTAATTAATCAAGTCTTGATTAATTAGTACTAAGTAAGCAAGACAAGGATTAAGGTGTTGGTGATTCACCACCTAACACAATCTTGTCTTGCCATACTTTGTCCTATTTACACCTTACTTGACACCATACTTGTCCCATGCCTTTAGTTGGACAAGTATGGGTTTTGTTATGTTTAAGTCATCTTTTTTCAACATAACAAAGACAAGACAAGAATAGGAAACACATTTTCTCTCCCTCTTCCATGGCCATTTCGGGTTTGGCTAGTTTCCTCCTCCATTTTTGTGTTCTTGAGTCCTCAAAGAGAAGAACTACGTGGCTTTGATTCCCATGTGGATACGTAGGCGTCTTGGAGACTCAAGCCAATCATTCGTTAACCGGTGTTCTTGTTTTGGTAAGAACTAGTGCTGAATTTTTCTCTTGTTAATCCATTCTTTGTTAGTTGTTTCATGGTTCTAATTGTCTCTTGGTTTTCATTGATTTTCCGCTGCGAGTTGGTTCATCTCCAACCTTACCTCGAGACCCAACAGTGGTATCAGAGCCGTGCTACCTTCGGGATTCACAAGACGGTGTTCAAAGTTTCGGTTTTGCTTGAAAGTTTCGTTTTTGGCATGTTGTTTTGCTAAATTGTTTGATAACATGTTTTAAATTATTGTTTATGGATTTAATGCATGTAAAATGAATTTTTGAAAACTATTTCAAATCTGGAAATTTTGAAAAAAATTTGATTTTTCGGGTCTCGGGAGCGGGACTCTCGGGGAGCCGAAACCGGGACCGAACGGGGCTCCGTTGGACGGAGCTAGGCCAAGCATGACCATTGGATGGTTGATATGCCAAGGCTAAACCGTTTTGTTAGTTATGACGAGTTTGGAACCGTCATGACGAACTCGAAGATCAAATGTTCAAAAGTTTCATTTTTGAACGGTTTCGATAAACCGAGCATCAAAAATTTTCGAAACTTGGCTATTAATTAAAACCGGAAAATCACATGATGTTTGATAACATTCTTGTTTGATAACACGATGTGTGATGTGATGTTGGCATGGTGCACATAATAGCCCCGAGCTCAATTTAATTATTTATCGCTTTTCACGGCCTGCGAGCCGTTAGAGGTAACGTGTAATTATTCTTTCAAGGTGTGGTCGTCGAACCACTTGTTTGTAATATTTATTTATTCCCGACCTGCGAGTCGTGTATTAAATTGTAATATTTTACTCAAGATGAAGAAAGGGCGAAAAGGTCATTTGGTGGCTTTTCGGGTGTTGGCATCGGCTTGGAGTCGGTGGAGCTCAAGAAGCTAGTGGGAGTTAGTTTAGGGGGCTATTATGTGCACATTTATCGCTTTATGCTTGGTTTAGTTTATGCATGATTAATTCTATGTGCTTTAGAATTGCATGCCTAACTTTATTTACCGAGCATATCACCTCACATGCAAAGATAAAATTGGAATTTTAATCCTTGTGTGTGAACCCTTAGAACCGTCATTGCATTGGATGTAGTTGACGGGTTCAAAGGAAGAATTACATTGGATGTAATTTGAGGCATCATTGCATTTGGAATGTAGTTGATGTGCTCATCGCATCTAGGATGTGCCAAAGTTTTGAACACAACTGGACAAGTAAAAGCGGGTCATGTCCGATACCTCCCAATCATCAACACCTTACTACCTCCCCGTCCTATGGGTGTCGTGCGCATTAGCGGAGCATCCATGGGAAAGCGGGGTAGTAGGTTTGGACGACATATGTGGGTGTCGTGCGCCTTAGCGGAGCACCTACATAGTGACGAGCCATAGTTGAAAATTGGTGGACCCGACTACGATTCTTAGCCTGAGGTTGAGCTAGGGTAACAGATAGGGTAAGTCGTGTACATAAGTACATACCCTAGCCAGGAGTCACATTGGATGTGATTGGATGGATTCCTACCTACATAGCTCGATTAAGTGGTGAGCATTAGTTCAGCTTAATCGAGTGAATCAAGGATCTTGGTTTCAGATTCTAAAGGTTTAGAATTGATTGTTGGTGTTTAAGCTTGATCTTCATAAAATTTATTCAGTTTACTGATTGAATTTTATCTGTTGTAGATCAAATGGAAAATTCAGCGAACATTAATAGTTTGTCATTAAAAACCATTCTTGACAGGGTCAAGCTAAATGGGACAAACTATTTGGACTGGTACAGAATTTTTGAGGATAGTCCTCAAGTCTGAACGCAAAGAATATGTCCTTGACAAGGCTGTCTCTAAGACCATATCAGAGTTACATGAAGTGTCATCAGCTGCTGAGAAGAATATCTCAGGGATCTGGGATCCAAGGATATTCTGATGGTCAACAAGGGAATTGGAAGTGGCAAGGGCTGGGCCCATGCGCACTTGGCAGGAAAGATGAGACACCTGAGAATGTCTGCTTCTACTGCCAACAGCCTGGTCATTGGAACCGGGATTACAGGAAGTTCACGGCTGATCTGAAGAAGGGCAGTGGGACTGCGCCTTCATCAAATAGCCTGGATGATCTGAAGAAGGGCAGTAGGACTGCGCCTTCATCAGGAAACCTGGATGATCTAAGGAAGGGCGGTGGGACCGTGCCTTCATTCGGTATTAACTCTATAGAGCTACATCTCTCTACTTCCAAAGATTCATGGGTATTAGATACCATGACTGAATCTCACACATGCACTAATATATGGTGGCTGAAAGTAGGAGAGATTTGGAAAGCACGAAATGGACCTCAGAGTTGTGGCAACTGCTGTAGGATCCATGAGTCTTGCTTTGCCAAGAGGCCTTGTCTTAGTATTGTATAATGTATATTGCATACCTACTCTTAGTAGGAATATTATATCTGTATCCGTGTTTGACAAGGAAGGATATAATGTTAATATTGGAAATAGAGTTTTCAATGTTCTATGCAATGATATGTTTTATACCAGTACTGACATGGTTGGAGGATTGTACATATTAGATATGGGTAACAATGCCTCAAGTTCTATATATTCCGTTAATAGCAAGAGGTCTAAATCCAACGATTTAAACCTAACTCTGTTATGGTACTGTCATTTGGGTCGCATAAACAAGAAGCGCCTATCAGCACTTCAGAAGTGCGGGCTTTCAGGTTCATTCGAATTCCATTCGATCGATAGGTGCAAGGTTTGTTTGATGGGCAAAATGACTAAAGTGCCCTTTATCGATCGCGATGAAAGGGCGGGTGAATTATTGGGGTTGATACACTCGAATGTGTGTAGACCAATAAGTTCACTTGCCAGGAGGGGTTTTAGCTACTTTATCACATTTACTGATGATTACAGTAAATATGGTTATGTCTATTCGGTGAGACATAAGTCTGAAGCTTTTGATAAATTCAAAGAGTTTAAGACTATAGTAGAAAACCAGCTCGACAAAGGTATTAAGGCACTTCGATTGGATCGAGGTGGAAAATACTTGACCACAGAGTTATTAGATCATCTAAAAGAGAATGGGATCCTTTTGAAATGGACTCCTCCTAGGTCACTGTAGTTGAAAGGTGTAGCCAAACGGAGAAATCGGACATTGTTAGACAATGGTCTGTTCCATGATTAGTTGGACTGATCTCCCAATCTCTTTTAGGGGTTTTGCTCTAGAGACGACCGCATTCATAGTGAATCGGGCTTCGACGAATGGTGTGGAATGGACACCATTTTAAAAATGGTACGGGATGATGCCCGCTTTGTCCTTCCTAAAGATTTGTGGTTGCGAGGCTTATGTGAAACATTTGGTTTCGACTAAGCTCGAACCAAGATCTGAGATATGCACCTTCGTGTGGTATCCCAAAGCAACAAGGGGATACTATTTCTACAATCCCAGTGAGAACATGGTGTTCGTCGCTTGGGGTGGGGTCTTTATGGAAAAGAAGTTTTGTTTCCAAAGACGTCATTGGGAGGACTGTGCATCTCGAAGAAATTCAGGATGGTACAGATCTGTCTAAACCAATTGGCAACCCAGTAGAAAGGAGCCAGAGATTGTCGTAGAGTAAGAACCAATTCCTGTTACAATTCCGGAAGGTCCAAGGCGATTTGAAAGGATCAATCTTCCACCTCCAAGATATGGTATCCGGAGGTGACAATGAAGTCATGGTGGATCACGATGATCCAGCCACCTTTCAGGAAGTCGTGGATGGGCCCAACTCCGAGTTATGGCTGGGAGCCATGAGGGAGGAAATGCAATCCATGTCGGACAACCGAGTCTGGGAACCGGTTGATCCCATCAATGGTGTGAGGACCATAGGATGCAAATGGATCTTCAAGGTGAAGTTTGACATGGACGGCAACCCTCTGACCTACAAAGCTCAACTGGTGGCGAAAGGTTATAGGCAGATCCAATGGATTGACTATGAGGAAACCTTCTCCTTAGTGGCTATGGTCAAAATCGATCCAAATTCTTCTTGACATAACTGCGTATCATAATTACGAGATATGGCAAGTGGATGTCAAAACCGCTTTCCTAAATGGAAATTTGACTGAGTACGTTTGTATGTCTCGGCCCAAAGGTTTTGACGATCCGAAGAATAAAGGAAAGATTTATAAGTTGTTGAAATCCATTTATGGATTGAAACGAACTTCTCGGAGTTGGATCCTTCGTTTTGATGAAGCTGTAATTGGATTTGGCTTAATCAAGAACGAGGATGAATCTTGCGTTTATAAGAAGGCTAGTGGGAGCAATATTACCTTTCTGGTTCTCATTGAAAACGACATCCCAACCTTGCACGAGACTAAAGCTTGGTTGAGGAAGTGTTCTTCAATAAAGGACTTAGGCGATGCTTCTCATATCTTAAGGATTAAGATATGTAGAGATCGCACCAAGAGGGTCTTGGATTTAAGTCAGGGAACCTATGTGAACAAGGCATTGAGTAGGTTCTTAATGCTCGATTCAAAGAAAGGACTCTTACCCACTAGTCATGACATTCATCTCAGCAAGACTCAGTGTCCTAAGACACCTGATGAGCTGAAAAGGATGATGAGAATCCTATGCGCCTGGGGGCAGGATCGATCATATATGCCATGACATGTATGAGACCAGACGTCTCGTAAGCCTTATGTTGTACCAGTAGACATCATTCTAACCCGGGGGAAAGATGATGCTGAACTAGTCGTCGAAGGATGAGTAGACGCTAGTTTTCCAAGACAAATCCAGATGACTTTAGAAGTCAATCAGGATATGTGTTTACGCTGAATGGCAGAGCTTTAGCTGGGAAAGCGTAAAGCAAGATACCATTGCCGAATCTACGACAGAGGCCAAGTACATGGATGCTGCAGAGGCAGCTAAGGAGGCTATGTGGATTTGGAAATTCATGGCAGGGCTGGGTGTAATTAAAAACCCATCCAGTCCGGTGAATCCATTTTGCGACAACACAAGGGCCATTGCGCAAGCTAAAAGCCTAGATCGCATAACAAATCCAAACATGTACTGCGGCGTATCCACCTCATCAGATAAATACTGAACTGAGGTGAAGTGAAGATGACCGATATTGCAACAGATGATAACATAGCCAACTCGTTGACTAAGGCAGTGTCACTGCCTGAACATGTTAGACATGTAAAGTCGATGGGGACATATAGGAGTTTAGATTGGAACTAGGGCAAGTGGGAGATTGTTAGTCTTAGTGCCCGTAGTTCAATCCTAAATGTCCAAATGTATATATCATCGTTAGCAATAAAATTAAAGCGGCTTTATATTACTTATGTGTTGGAGTAATATATCGATGTGTGCTCTGATCTATGCCCACCATGCGAATAGAACCATAGATCGAGATAGATCACACTCGATGGGTCCCTAGTCAACAAAGCTTCACTAGAAGCGACTAGTATGAAAGATGGCTCTTTATGGCTTACATTCTGTTAGTCATTGGAATGAGATTCCGGAGTCTGATCATAGATATCATGTGGGACATGATATTGGACGACCCGCCCTGAATATGTGCCATAGATTAAGTCATGAACATATTCAGTGTTGTAGCTTGTCATGTATCCTTAGACCAAGGAGTCTTTGTGATCGCTATGTAGTCAACAACCTTGTTTGACCTGAGCCTAACGTTGTCCGTAACAGGGCTTCCATAACGGCCAGGATTGGCTTGGGGACGGGCTACATGAGTGACACGAAAGACGGCTAAGGGATTTATCCCTCATACTAAGGTATGGGAAAGATATCGGTTCTCGGCCGCTTGATCGAGAGTGACTGGAAGAATAGCATGGCCATGCACATGATACTGGGTATCATATCTTCAGTCATCTCACATATCAAGGAACGGTGATTGAGAATAATAAGGATGACGGCTCTATGCCTTATCTCAATCAGGATATCGGAGATAAAAGGATAATGACAGGGACGACGGAAAGGTTAGAATCGACAGGGTCGATTCGTTATGTAGTGTCAGGCAATACTAAAGTCTCGTTAGTTGCCACTTAAATAGGATCAAGTAAAATGGGATTTTACGTTGATCTATTGACATGCATAAACCTAAGGGTCACACCGGAGGATGAAACTCATTGACACATTTATGGAGAATGGCCAAAAGGGAGTTGTCTTGGGACATGACCAAAACTGGGTTTTGGGTCATGTGCCCGTAAGTGAATAGGACTTTACGGATCGAGATAAGGCTTGGAGTCTTGGGATTGATCGCGTCGGATAATGTTGGACATTTCCGGTATGGAAGGCATGGAGGCGATGAGCGAATCACGGGACCTCGTTGGAAATGGTCACGGGCCATGTTCCAAGAGGCCCATGAAAGGCCCATGCAACCAAGGCCCATGGAACTAATTAATCAAGTCTTGATTAATTAGTACTAAGTAAGCAAGACAAGGATTAAGGTGTTGGTGATTCACCACCTAACACAATCTTGTCTTGCCATACTTTGTCCTATTTACACCTTACTTGACACCATACTTGTCCCATGCCTTTAGTTGGACAAGTATGGGTTTTGTTATGTTTAAGTCATCTTTTTTCAACATAACAAAGACAAGACAAGAATAGGAAACACATTTTCTCTCCCTCTTCCATGGCCATTTCGGGTTTGGCTAGTTTCCTCCTCCATTTTTGTGTTCTTGAGTCCTCAAAGAGAAGAACTATGTGGCTTTGATTCCCATGTGGATACGTAGGCGTCTTGGAGACTCAAGCCAATCATTCGTTAACCGGTGTTCTTGTTTTGGTAAGAACTAGTGCTGAATTTTTCTCTTGTTAATCCATTCTTTGTTAGTTGTTTCATGGTTCTAATTGTCTCTTGGTTTTCATTGATTTTCCGCTGCGAGTTGGTTCATCTCCAACCTTACCTCGAGACCCAACATTAACTTGTTCGGGTTATGCAATTGTTAAACTAGTATTAGGATTTTGTTTATCTCATTCTGTTCGTAATGCCTTTTTCGCCTTGATCACGTGAGAAATGTTTAAATCGTGTTAACCAACAATTGAGAAATGAGGTTAATAGGAGGAAAAGGAATGAGATAGCTCGGGTTTTAATCTAAGCCAGAATATGGTTAGACTGACACGAGTGCAATAGCTATAGGAGTAAAACCCGAAAGTTAGATGAATTCATGGAATTTAATGCTATATACCGCTCTACACCTAGATTAGAGATAATTAGGTGGAACGAGTATGTTAGGGTCCTAATACGATCGAGAGATGGTTAGGACTATACTTAGAGAATTCCCGTTGCCCTTAGAATAGTATTAGTTACAAATGCACACCGAACTCCGTTAAGTCATTCATCACATTCGAACCCCATTAATGTCCTAGATCACCTTTTTATCTCTGATTTACAACCCCGTTGTGACTTTGTTCTTCGTTTCTGATCATTCATATATTCTCATTACTTGCATGAATTTACTATTTTCTGAAACAAAAACCAAACATCGTTATAGGAATAGCTTGACCATCGAATTAATTAACTAAAGTGCTTGCTTAATTTCTCCCTTGGGTACGATATCTCAGACTTAAAACCCGAATTACTACTTGACGGCCGGTACGCTTGTCGTGCCATTCTGAGAGTCAATTCTCGGAGTGTCAGGTATCTTCTAGTCACTCGGGGTACAACTCAAAACACACAATGCCACACAACCACACAATACCGAACTCAACGTACCAACTTACCAAGGACACCGTATCAGTCTATCATTCACCCGATCATATCACAAACAACAATCATATCACATTCATCTTAATCATTCAATTGATCATATCATGAAACAAACATTCATATTGCATTCATCATAAATCACATGGTATAATATGACTCTAAACTTAACTAAGAGTGTAATATGCATCAACAAATTAAGGACTATCACGTCCCAAATCCGATTTTGACCGGACTCGAGACATGAACTTAAAGGAATAATAAATAAAACACTTTTTAAAGGAAATAAAGTTTAAAGTAATAATAAACTGTAACCATAAACTGATAAAAGAGACAAAAACTCATAAATCCAGAGTTAAAGTTTAATTCAAAATCACAGTACGTCTCTAGACAAGCTAGCTTAGGACCCTCGTTAGCTCCCAAGCATCGAGCATCCAGCTAGTACAAATCCCGCTCAAGACCTGAAACACAACAAGGTAAGGGGTGAGCTTTCGCACAGTAGGAAGAGTAGTTAAGGTTGTGAACATCAGTTCAATACCACGAGTAACCGTCCAATTAGGGCATACTAGCAAAACATAGCTATCAACAACGCCCACGGGACAAGCGCCAATCACTAAACACCCTCGTAAGATCAAAATCATAAATAATACAATGCACAAAGCCAATCAGCACGCATAGCACACACAACAGAACAATACATAACTTAGTACAACTAATCCCAACATCTCCGTCTATCGCAGCCTGCCTCATTTATATCGTACCGGAACACGAAGCATCGGTCCTGACATCTTCCCGTCACGTAGAATCGGGGTAACATCCCAGACCGGAAATCCCTCAGTCGGACGTCTTTCTGTCACGTAGAATCAGGGCCTCACGCATACCGGACCGGCACATACCTCGGTCGTACGCCTTCCCGGACCACATAGCATCGGGGTAATGGTTAAACCGTCCTGGTCCTCGATACTCTACACCGGCATACTCTCACAGTGTAGGTACCATACCAGATCCGCCTCCTCTTGGAGCACACATCAAGCGATTAACACCCATCACAAAACCATAGTTCGACCACGGTATACGAACCGAGCCAACTCACCATAACACACAAATCGGTCTATCACTCACCCGATCATATCACAACCGAAGGTTCACAGCACATCAAACACGACACACTTGCCCACACATAGTCACAACATGCTCACGGGGTATAACATAACATGATTCTTAATCTTATCGACACTTAGTCACACATCATGCATCTCAATTAAAGATCAGACATTTCAATCAGCAAACAACCTTAGGCTCGACATGGCCATTCTACCAGCACGACAATTTCGCAAGAATTGAACGCAATTATTCTAGTGAATCACATCCTACATGCACACTAAGACTCGTCCGGTTATTAAGGTAATTGAAAGCGGTTATTCTAGTGAATCACATCCTATATGCGAACTAGGACCTTTCCGGTTATTATTATTAACAAGCATGCATACTAGTATCTTTCCACAATCGAACCGGATATTCGCTACGTTCCCTACCTCAAAAGCAAACACGATCAACTCCTAGTTGCTGACGTCCTGGCTCGCTTCCCCCTCCACTTCACGAGATCCAACCGTCTCCTCTCCCATCACGCTGGGGTCCAAAGTCTAAGATTAGAAGCAATACACGAATTAATGCTAATTCAAGTGTGGATTAAAGAGGTAAATACCCCAAACTAATCCTAATTGCACAACTTGTCAAAATGGGCCCGGAAGGCCCATTTCGCACGAAATCGGGAAAACATCCCTCGGGACTCCAAAAGTTCCCTTTTTTATTTCTAACCATCCTAATTAAGTTTACTTGTTCCAAATCACTTGACAGAAACAAATTCTGGGGTCCAAGCCTTCCCAATTTTGCAATTTAAGTTTCTAAATGCTTTTTCCGAAAATCTAGGAATCACCTCCATAATTCGTTCCGGGTTTGAAAACATCGTCCCGGGGGTCAATCACGACCATCACAATTTCAAAACCACCAAAACCCGGCCATGTGGGCCCCACGGCCACACATGGTCGTGTGTTGCTCAACCGGCCGGCCGGCCATGGTTCATGGGTGGCCGGACCATGGCCGGTCCCTTCCAAGGGTGGCTGGGCCATGGCCGGTCATTTCCCTCACTGGTGGCCGGAGCTCCGGCGAGCCTCCGGTCGCCAGAAATATATCCAAAATTCTCCAACAAGCTCCTAACTAGTTCTAGGTTCTCCATAACACCAATTTTAAGCTTTAGAACTTCAATTTCCACTTCCAATCATCCAAAGTTTCAAGACCCAAGTGGGTTTCATAAAAAAACTACTCAAATCAAGTTATTTCTCTCAACTAACTCCACTAGTTGACATTTAAGCCATCCAATACTTCAAACATTAACATTTAAGCCATCCAACACTTAAAACTCACTAGTTCAAGTCATCTATACATAAACCCACAAATCCAATTTCATCAACTAAGGAAATAAAGCATACCAACCTTTAGGAAATAGAGAGATGAAGAAGATGAGGTAAATTTGAGAGGATTTGGTGTAGAGATGGCTAGAAAGGAGCTTCCTTTATCTTGCTTCTTCTTCAAGCTTCAAGGAGCAACAATGGAGGTTTTCTCTCTCTCTTCTCTCACTAGTGAGGTTTGGCCAACATGTGAAATGAGCAGAAAATTTGCTCCCGTGTGCTCTTATCCTCAATGTGGAAATGTCCCTTTCGTCCTCTATACCCTCTCTCTCCTTTGTCCTTATGTGAGGACCATTTGGTCTTTTCATCCCCTTTTCTTCCCTTTCAAGCTAACATGGACAAGTGTCCATGTGGGGACCATTCCTACCCCAAAATATCTCAGCCCTTATTATTTTATTCGATAATAATCCAAAATCGACCAAGTTTGACCCGGGTTTGTCTTTTTCACAAAAGGTGTCTTTTGGAAATAAATTACCCAACTAAGCTAACCGTAACGACAACTAAGCTTTTTGGGTCCCGGAAAGGTCCCGAATGACTCCCGGAGTCAACGTTTGACTTTTCCGGCAAAAAGTCAACTTTCGCCGAAAACCTCCGGTTCGACCGGGATCGACCGGGGCGGTTCTTACAAGGACTAACAACCATCATCAAACACATCTAACACGCAATCCTAAGGCTCGACATGGCCATTCTACCAGCATGACAATTTCCAATAATTGAAAGCGGTTAGTCTAGTGAATCACATCCTATATGCATACTAAGACTCGTCCGGTTATAATTATTATCCTATATGCATACTATTAGCATTCTTTAGATTAAAAAAGTGGACGACATGGCTAGATTCCTCCTCGTCTTCTCACGCGGTCCAAAGGCCACCTCCTCCGTCAAGCTCGGGTCCAAGGTCTTGGATCACAATCAAACACTCGAATCAAGAGTAATTCACAAAAGGTTTAAAGAGGAAAACATTCCCAATTAACCCCAAAAGGACTCGATTATAGATAACCGTCCCAATTACTCGAAATCCGCCAAAAAGGGTCCAAAAGGCCCAAATCAGGTCTGTCACGGTTCGGGTCCTGGACCCGTGGTCTGTGTCGTCACGGTTCTCCTCACGGAGGTGTGACGTCCTCTGTCACGGATCCGTGACGGGTTTGACTGTGACGCCTTCTTCTTCCTCCAGCTTCTTCTTCCCCGTAAATAAACCCTCCAAACTTCATTTTTATCCATCAAAAACCTCCATAACAGCTCCAAAACCCTCAATACTCCAACACCCATGATGGGTCTTCAACAAAACACCAAACAACAATTGATTTTTAACAAAAACAACCTCTTAACTCCAAAATTGAATCATCTAAGCATCAAACATCAAAACTCAATGAAACCCACTCATTTTCATGTTCTTCCTTCCAAACCCATGATTCAATTCTCAATGAAAACGAAAATAGATGAAGGATTTACCTTAGGAGTTGAATGAGGATGAAGAAGATGGTGATTTGGAGAGGTTTTGGGAAGAATACAAGGTCAAGACTCAACTTTTGCTCCTTTCTTCTTCTTCAAGCTTCAAAGCTTCTTCTCCTCTTCCTCTCTCTCTATAATTTCGGCTAGCACAATAAAATGACTCTGAGCTTCAAAGCTTCAAAGCTTTTGCTCCAAAAATGCTTTAAAACCTAAAAGTTGCAAAGTCCAAAAAGCCCCTTAGCTCTTATCCATTTAAGGTCAACTTATGAGGGGTAAAAGGGTCCTTTTGACCTCCTTTCTCCCCCTCCCAGCTAACATGGACAAGTGTCCATGTAGGGACCACTTTGTCCTTAATTAAATTCAGCATCTCAAATTTAATTTAGCTTAGTCGATAAAATAGTTTCCGTTTGACCAAAATTTGACTTTTCCATAATTACAGTCATTTGCAAGTAAACGGCCCAATTAAGGTAATCATAACAACGGCTAAGCTTTTTGGGTTCCAAAAAGGTCCCGAATGACTCCCGGAGTCATCGATTGACTTTTCCGCCCGAAAGTCAACTCTTGCCCGAAGTCACCGGTTCGACCGGGATCTACCAGGGGTGGTTTATCGGACCTTTTGAGATTTTGGGAAGATTTGGAGCTGTTGCGTACCGCCTTGCATTGCCACCGTAGCTCGGGAACGTTCATAACGTCTTCCATGTGTCCCAGCTGCGGAAGTACACTGCGGACCCCTCCCACGTGACTGAGTGGACGGACATCGAGGTAGCTGAGGATGTTTCATATGAGGAGCAGCAGTCAAGATTCTGGATTGGCGAGAGCAGGCCTTGCGTGGCAGGACTATCCCACTGGTGCGTGTGCAGTGGAAGCACCACGGAGCAGAGTCGACTTGGGAGCGCGAGGATGAAGTTCGTGTGAAGTACCCCAGCCTGTTCGACCCTTGAGGTACGTCAGTTTTAAATTTCGAGGACGAAATTCTTTTAAGGGGGGTAGATTGTAAGAACCGCCCCCGGTAGATCCCGGTCGAACCGGAGGTTTTCGGCGAAAGTTGACTTTTTGCCGGAAAAGTCAACTGATAACTACGGGAGTCATTCGGGACCTTTCCGGGGCCCAAAAAGTTTAGTCGTCGTTACGGCGAGAGGAAAAATAACTCCAAAGCCTCCCAACTCCTTTATTCAGTCCTTCTCCCCTCTACCCGAATTTTTGTTTACAATCTTCTTTTAGATTTCTCTAATGACCAGCTCTTTGTTCTCTTCAAAGAGTTTGGCTCAATTAATCAAGTTTTTATCCGGCCAAACCTTCAGCTTCTGAAAAAAAGTTTGGCTTGGTTTTTTTCCTCAACTCTCCTGCGACTTCCTTGACTGTCTCAGCAAAACATCGTTGTTTTGTGGGTTTTGAACGGCTGATCGTCGACTTTTCCCAAGATCTCTCTCAGAGAGCCGATCCTTCTTAGAGCGTTATGAGTCTACCGGAGTTGGTCCTCCCCAAGACCTCTTCCGGTCGCCCTTCCTACAAGGATGTAGCTTCGGATCCTGCTCCTGCTACTCTTGTTTCCTTGTGCTCCAAGGCCACTCTCTCTTGGTCCGGCGCTGTCACGCCCCAAATCCGGTTTTGACCAGACTCGAGACGTGAATATTTAAAAATTAAATAAAGATGATAAAAGTAAACTTAATACCAATTTAAAAATTCAAAATTAGTTCCGATTAAATATATTCGATAAAACAGGATCCAAAACTGATGTTACGAGTCAAGCTCAGAATATAACAAAATAAAACAAGGTTCAAAACACGGTAAAATACGTCTCTAACATCAACTCCACCCGGACTCTCCCAGAAGCTCCCGAGCCTCGAGCCCAACTCTAGAAACTACTCACCAAGTAAGCATGTACAAACAGTAAACAAACGAAGGGGGTGAGCTTACGCTCAGTAGAGAAAATAATACAGTAAAAGAAACCTCCGCTTTGGTATTAAACTGAATTAGAACAATTATCAACAAATTACAGTTAGTACGATTAACCAACAAGATGTTATAAATAGAGAACGATGAGAAGTTCAATGCTTAACGTAAATCAATAACTCAAGAAGATTAAGGAAAAGTGGTGTAATATTGAATAAAACAACTAAAGAGAGAGCATTTAAACGTCGCGTCGATAACTTAAACCACAATGCTTCGATCCACAATTAGTCCTTGTGTCATGTCAGATACAATACTCCGATCCACAATTAGTCTTTGTGTCATGTCGGATTTTCCCTCGGTCCAGGGGGTCAAATACACCGGGGCTACCGGAAACATCCCTGAAGGGACACATATCGTCGGAATTCTCATAAATGTCCCCAAAGGACCATAGATCATCGGGCGAAACAGGATAAACTCCCGGGAATGCTCCCGCAGGACACATACGCCCGGGGTGAAGCAACAAGTAATCATCCCCGCAGGGTAAACAATCTCGCGTCGTACCGGATTTCCCTTAGGCCTGGACGTCTTCCCGGGATTCACATCGGGTTGAAAACAATCTCTTGGCTATGGTACTACCCCACACCGGCGTACTCCTTCGGTGTAGGTACCATACCGGATCACAAGTCATCGGCCTAGGTCCTACCCCACAATCCCTTGATCACACACAAGAGAGTAACATACCAAACAATCATAGAACAACCATAGCTTAGTGACTCACAACTTACCACAACACGCCACAAAGAACTCATAATAACAATCTCACTTACCGGCGTACTTACCAACCACGTTCCTGTTGGGTCTCGACGTCGTGGACATGTTAAACACAAAATGCAACGGAAGATTAACCACGAATCAATCGAGATGAGTCTACCAACTATGAAAAAACAAGTCTAAAAATTCAGCAAAGGTTTGAGCACATCACCTTTGCTAGTGCCTCATCTTGCAGCTGATGTATCTCGCAAACGAACCGTTGAAACTCAAATCCCTTTGGTCAGATTGAAGACCCATATGTGGAGAACGTTCACTCCAAAAATCAGCTTCATCGGACATCGGATGAACCTCCGATCGAGCTCCTCAAAGTGACTGGTCGGACAAAACTGTGCTGAAAATCAGCACCCTCTACTTGTCCGAAATTGGTTCAATAACAACCAACTTTGAATGGCTTGAGCCCCTTGGATGCCTACATATCCTTAACGGAATCAAAGCCAACGTAGTTCTTGAGTATGATGACTCAAGAACATGAAAAACAACCTATGGAGCTTGGAGGGGGTTTCGGCTAAGGGTAGAAGAAGAAGAAGAAGAGCTCTCTAATTCTCTACACTTGCATGTTGTTATCTCCAACCTATCTTGCATGCTTAGTTAAGTGGAATCACTTAACTCTCTACTTGAGACAAGTGTCCATGCCAAGATGCTAGGTGGAACTAATAAACAACCTAGTTTATTAGTTTAGTGGAAATTGGGTCCCACCCAATTTAGGTCAACAAGACTAATAGTCATCTAATGACTTGAGTCCTTGTTGGGCCTAGCCTATATGGGCCGGCCATGGGCCTCTCCAAGAGAGCCCATGCTGAGCCCAATATGCTAGCCGGTCCACTATGGCGATCCCCGCCACAATTCCCTCCAACTCAGGTTCGTCATGTTCTTATCGAGTATCAAACTGTCGGTGTGACCCTTAGGTCTATGCATGTCGGTAAGATCAACGTAAAATCCCATTTTACTTGATCTTACCAAAGTGGCGACTGACGAGACTCAGTATTGCCCGACCCTGCATAACGAATTGCGCCCTGTCGATTCTGACCTTTCAGCCGTCCTTGTCATTATCCCTTTATCACCGATATCCGGATTGAGATAAGGCACAGAGCCGTCATCCTTATTATCCTCAATCCATGTTCCTTGATATGTGAGATGACTGACCTTATGATACCAAGTATCATGTGCATGGCCATGCTTTCTTGTCAGTCACTCTCGATCAAGCGGCCGTGAACCAGATATCTTTCCCATACCGCAGTATGAGGGATAAATCCCTTAGCCGTCTATCATGTCACTCATGCAGTCATTCCCCAAGCCAATCCTGCCCGTTATGGAAGCCCAGTCACGGTGCAACGTTGGGCTTTCAGGTCAAACTTGGTTGTGTACTGCATAACAATCATATAGACTCCTCGGTCTAAGGATACCTGACAAGCTACGACTCTGAACATGTTCATGACTTAATCTATGGAACATATTCAGGTCGGGTCGTCCAACATCATGTCCCATATGATGTTTATGATCAGACTCCGGAACCCTTTCCTATGGCTAATAGAACGTAAGCCATCAAGAGTCATATCTCATACTAGTCGCTTCCAGAGAAGATCATTGACTAGGGACCTCATCGAGTGTGATCCATCCTGATCTATGGTTCTATTCGCATGGTGGGCATAGATCGGAAACACAAACGACATATTACTCCAACACTTAAGTAATATCAAAGCCGCTTTATTTATATTGCCAACGATGATAATTACAATTGGACATTTACGATCGGACTACGGGCACCGAGGCTAACAATCTCCCACTTGCCCTAGTTCCAATCTGAAATTCCAATCTAATCCCATTGACCTTACATGCCTTTCGTGCTTGGGTAACGAGAGCGCTTTGGTCAACGGGTCGGCTATGTTATCATCCGTTGCAATATACGTGATCTTCACATCACCTCTGTTCAGAATCTCTCTGATTAGGTGATAACGCCGCAATACATGTTTGGATTTGTTATGCGATCTGGGCTCTTTAGCTTGAGCAATGGCCCCAGTGTTGTCGCAAAATAGGTTCACCGGGCTGGATGGGTTTTTAATTACACCCAACCCTGCCGTGAACTTCCAAATCCATATAGCCTCCTTGGCTGCCCCTGCAGCCGCTATGTACTCGGCCTCTGTCGTGGAGTCAGCGACGGTATCTTGCTTCATGCTCTTCCAGCTGAAAGCACCGTCAATCAGCGTAAACAGATGTCCTGACTGACTTCTAAAGTCATCTTAATCTGTTTGGAAACTAGCGTCAACATATCCTTTGGTGACTAGTTCAGCATCATCCTTCCCCAAGGGTCAGACTGATGTCTGCTGGTACAACACAAGGCATACAAGACATCCCGTCTTGTATATGTCATGGCATATATGATCGATCATGCCCCTCCCAGGAGCATGGGATTCACATCATTCTTTTCAGCTCATCAAGTGTTTTTAAGACACTGAGTCTTGCTGAGATTAATGCCATGACGAGCGGGTAAGAATCCTTTCTTTGAATCGAGCATTGAGAACCTACTCAATGCATTGTTCACATAGGTGCTCTGACTTAATCCCAAGACCTTCTTGGTGCGATCTCTATATATCTTAATCCCTAAGATATAAGCAGACTCGCCTAAGTCCATCGCGAAACACGTCCCCTCCAAGCTTTTGGTCTCGTTTAAAACAGGGACGTCGATTCCGATAAGTAGTATGTCATCGACATACAGCACCAGAAAGGCAATCTTACTCCCACTATACTTCTTGTAAACGCAAGGCTCATCTTCGTTCTTGACAAAACCGAATCCAATTACAGTTTCATCAAAATGAAGATTCCAACTCCGAGAAGCTTGTTTCAATCCACAAATGGGTTTCAACAACTTATAAATCTATCCCTTATTCTTCGGATCGTCAAAACCTTCGGGCTGAGACATAAAACGTCTTCAGTCAAATTCTCGTTTAAAAGCGGTTTTGACATCCACTTTCCATATCTCGTAATAAAGATACGAGACTATGTCAAGAAGAATTTAGATAGATTTGACCATAGCCACTGGTGAGAAGGTTTCCTCATAGTCAATCCACAGGATCTGCCTATAACCTTTTGCAACCAGTCGGGCTTTGTAGGTCAGAGGCTTGCCATCCATGTCCATCTTCACCTTGAAGATCTATTTGCATCCGATGGTCCTCACACCATCGATGGGATCAACCAGTTCCCAGACTTGGTTATCCGACATGGATTGCATTTCCTCCCTTATGGCTCCCAACCATAACTCGGAATCGGGCCCATTCACGGCTTCTTGAAATGGTGGCTGGATCCTCACGATCCACCATTAGCTCACTGTCACCTCCAGATACAAAACAACCATATCTCTAGGGTGGGTGACTAATCTTTCAAGTTGCCTTGGACCTTTAGGAATTGTTATGGGAATTGGTTCTTGCTCTACGACCGCTTCAGGCTCCTCTACTGGGTTGTCATGTGGTTCAGAGGCATTTGTACCATCTTGAACTCCCTTTAGATGTACATTCCTCCCACTGACGTCTTTGAAAACAAATTCCCTTTGCACAAAGACCCCATCCGAGTGACGAACACCATGTTCTCACTGGGTTTGTAGAAGTAGTATCCCCTTGTTTCCTTGGGATACCCCACGAAGGTGCATTTATCAGATCTTGGTTCGAGCTTACTGTGAACTAACCGCTTCACATAAGCCTCGCAACCCCAAATCTTTAGGAAGGACAAAACGGGCCTCCCCCCGTGCCATTTCTCAAACGGTGTCCCTTCCACAGCCTTCGTAGGAGCCTGATTCAAAATGAATACGGCCGTCTCCAGAGCATAACCCCAGAAAGAGATAGGGAGATCAGTCCAACTGACCATGGATCAGACCATTGTCCAACAATGTCTAATTTCTCCGTTCGGCTACACCTCTCAACTACGGTGTCCCGGGAGGAGTCCATTCCGAAGGATCCCATTCTCTCTTAGATGATCTAAAAAACTGTGTAGTTAAGTATACTCCTCCTCGATCTAATCGAAGAGCCTTAATACTTTTCCCGAGCTGGTTTTCTACTTCAGTCTTGAACTCTTTGAATTTATCAAAAGTTTTAGACTTATGTCTGATCGAATAGACATAATCACATTTACTACAACCATCAGTAATTGTGACAAAGTAGCCAAAACCCCTCATGGCAAGCGAACTTATTGGTCTACACATCCTGAGTGTATCATTCCTATAATTCACCCGCCCTTTCACCGCGATCGATGAAGGGCGCTTTAGTCATTTTACTCAACAAACAAGCCTTGCATTTATTATTCGAATAAAATTCGAATGGACCTCAATGTCCGCACTTGTGAAGTGCTGATATGCGTTTCTTGATTATGAGACCTAAATGACAGTGCCTTAACAGAGTATGGTCTAAATTATCGGATTTAGACCTTTTGGTATCAACCTTTTAAATAGAGCTTGAGGCATTGTCACCATATCCAATATGTACAATCCTCCCACCATGTTTGTTTAAACATATCATTGCATAGAATATTCAAAATCCAATTTCCAATATCCATATTATATCCTTCGGTGTCTAACACGGATACATATATAATGATCCTAATAGGTATGCAATATATTGTTCAATACACAACAAGGCTATTTGGATGATGAAGACCCATGGATCCTACATCAGTCGCTACAACCCTTGCTTGTTGTCCACTCTGAGGTCCAATTTGTTCTTCTCCAATCATCTCCTACCTTCCAACCACTACACGTTAGTGTGTACGTGAGATTCACCCTTTGGTATCCAATACCCATGAATCTTTGGAAGTAGCGAGATGTAGCTCTATTAGGTTAATACCTAAAGATGGCGCAGTCCCACTGCCCTTCTTTAGATCATCCTGGTTTTTCCCGCAATTCCGAATCCAATGATCAGGCTTCTAGCAGAAGAAGCAGACAATCTCATCCTCCTTGGCCTTCCTTGAGGACCACCGGTCCTTGGAGGGTTAGGAGCGATCGTGTGTCTCATCTTTCTCGCCAAGTGCACAAGGGCCTTGCCCTTGCCACCACCAGTTTCCCTCCCGAAACTGGATCCCTTTCTGACCATCAGAATATCTTTGGATCCTAGATCCCTGATATTCTTCTCAGCAGTTACAAACGTGCCATGTAACTCTGACTTGGTCTTGTCCATATCGTGCATATGATAGCTCACGATGAACTCATCATACACACGAGGAAGCGAGCGCAGACCCATGTCTGTTTCTATCTCAGACACAATCTTAAGACCCAGTCAATTAAGATGTTCGAGATGCCCCTTCATTTTCTGGACATAAGGGATAGCCTTATCAAGGATATGTCCTTTTACGTTTAGAGTTTGAGGACTATCCTCGAAACTTTGTACCAGTCCAGATAGTTTGTCCCATTAAGCTTGACCCTGTCAAGTATGGTTTTCAATGACAAACTATCGTTGTACGCTGATGTGTTAGCCATTTTGATCCACAAGACAAAGTGAATTTAATCAGTAAACTGAATAAATTAAGAAGATCGAGTTCAAACACCGACAAGCGATTCTAAACCTATAGAATCTTGAACCAAGAACCTTGATTTACTCGATTGAGCTGAACTAATGATCACCACTCAATCGAGCTATGTAGGCCGGACTCCATCCGATCACATCCAATGTGACTCTTGGCTAGGGTATGTACTTGAGTACACGGCTTACCCTATCTGATACCCTAGCTCAACCTCAGGCTGAGAATCGTAGTCGGGTCCACCAGTTTTCAACAATGGCCTGTCACTATGCAGGTGCTCCGCTAATGCGCACGACACCCACATATGCTGACCAAACTTACTACAACGCCTTCCCATGGATGCTCCGCTAATGCGCACGACACCCATAGGTCGAGGAAGTAGGAAGTTGTTGATAAACTGGGAGGTATCTGACATGACCCGTTTTTACTTGTCTTGTCGTGTTTGAACGTTTTGGCACATCATTGATGCGATGAGAACGTCAACTACATTCCAAATGTAATGACGTCTCCAATTACATCCAATGTAATTCTTCCTTCGAACCCGTCTACTACATCCAATGTAAAGACGGTTCAAGGGTTCACAAGCAAACGATTAAAACCAATTTTATCTTTGCATGTGAGGTGATTTGCTTGAAAGTTTAAATCTAAGCATGCATTCTAACCATACAATCATGCATAATTTAAACCAAGCATCAAGCAAAAGAATGTGCACGTCAAAGCCCCCTAAACTATTCCCAACCCGGTCTTGAGCAACATTGACTTCAAGCTGACGACGTGAGCCTCCCACTCGTCCCTTGACGTCCGTCTACTCCAAGCCGTTTCCTGCGGTCTCCCACTTGCCTCTTGAGCTCCTTCGTCTCCAAGCCGGCAAAACGGTTACAATAAAATACACGACTCGCAGGTCGGGAAATAATAATTATTACAAACAAGTGGTACGACGACCATACCTTTAAAAGAATAGTTACACGCTAACACTATCGGCACGCAGTCCGAGAAAAGCGATAAAACTACCCGGGGCTTAGTAACGTGCACCATGCATAAATCATCACATCATACAGCGTGTTATCAAACAGCGTGTTATCAAACACCGAGATATGACTGATTTTAGTTAGCTTCCAAGTTTCAAAAATTATTACACGGTTTATTGAAACCGGTTTCAAAAAAGAATTTTCCGAACGTTTAATTTTGTGGTTCATCATGACGGTTCCAAACTCGTCGCAATTCCCCAAATGGTTTAGCCCCGGCGTTCTGACTATCCAATAGTCACGACTCGGCCTAGCTCCGTCCAACGGAGCCCCATCCGGTCACGGGATCGGCTCCCCGAGAGTCTCGGTCTCGTGACCCCAAAATTAAACTTTGTCCAAAAAAATCAGATTTGATTTTATTTCGAAAATCACCAATTTCATGCATAATATCCACATGCAAGAAATTAAATCATGTTATCAATCAAGCATACATCCATATATGCAAAAACATGAAATTAAGAAGCTAACATGCATTTTTAAGCACTTTAAAAGAAAAAACCAGCAAGCACTTCAAAATTTCCAGCACCAAAACTGAAAATTTCAGCTCTTGTTTTTCCCGTTGGTAGCCATGCTCTGATACCACTGTTGGGTCTCGACGTCGTGGACATGTTAAACACAAAATTCAGCGGAAGATTAACCACGAATAATTCGAGATGAGTCTACCAAATATGAAAAAACAAGTCTGAAAATTCAGCCAAGGTTTGAGCACATCACCTTTGCTAGTGCCTCATCTTGCAGCTGATGTATCTCGCAAACGAACCGTTGAAACTCAAATCCCTTTGGTCAGATTGAAGACCCATATGTGGAGAACGTTCACTCAAAAATCAGCTTCATCGGACATCGGATGAACCTCCGATCGAGCTCCTCAATGGACTGGTCGGACAAAACTGTGTTGAAAATCAGCACCCTCTACTTGTCCGAAATTGGTTCAATAACACCCAACTTTGAATGGCTTGAGCCCCTTGGACGCCTACGTATCCTTAACGGAATCAAAGTCAACGTAGTTCTTGAGTATGATGACTCAAGAACATGAAAAACAACCTATGGACCTTGGAGGGGGTTTCGGCCAAGGGTAGAAGAAGAAGAAGAAGAAGAAGAAGAGCTCTCTAATTCTCTACACTTGCATGTTGTTATCTCCAACCTATCTTGCATGCTTAGTTAAGTGGAATCACTTAACTCTCTACTTGAGACAAGTGTCCATGCCAAGATGCTAGGTGCAACTAATAAACAACCTAGTTTATTAATTTAGTGGAAATTGGGTCCCACCCAATTTAGGTCAACAAGACTAATAGTCATCTAATGACTTGAGTCCTTGTTGGGCCTAGCCTATATGGGCCGGCCATGGGCCTCTCCAAGAGAGCCCATGTTGAGCCCAATATGCTAGCCGGTCCACTATGGCGATCCCCGCCACAATTCCCTCCAACTCAGGTTCGTCATGTTCTTATCGAGTATCAAACTATCGGTGTGACCCTTAGGTCTATGCATGTCGGTAAGATCAACGTAAAATCCCATTTTACTTGATCTTACCAAAGTGGCGACTGACGAGACTCAGTATTGCCCGACCCTGCATAACGAATCGCGCCCTGTCGATTCTGACCTTTCAGCCGTCCTTGTCATTATCCATTTATCACCGATATCCGGATTGAGATAAGGCACATAGCCGTCATCCTTATTATCCTCAATCCATGTTCCTTGATATGTGAGATGACTGACCTTATGATACCCAGTATCATGTGCATGGCCATGCTTTCTTGTCAGTCACTCTCGATCAAGCGGCCGTGAACCAGATATCTTTCCCATACCGCAGTATGAGGGATAAATCCCTTAGCCGTCTATCATGTCACTCATGCAGTCATTCCCCAAGCCAATCCTGGCCGTTATGGAAGCCCAGTCACGGTGCAACGTTGGGCTTTTAGGTCAAACTTGGTTGTTTACTGCATAGCAATCATATAGACTCCTCGGTCTAAGGATACCTGACAAGCTACGACTCTGAACATGTTCATGACTTAATCTATGGAACATATTCAGGTCGGGTCGTCCAACATCATGCCCCACATGATGTTTATGATCCGACTCCGGAACCCTTTCCTATGGCTAATAGAACGTAAGCCATCAAGAGTCATATCTCATACTAGTCGCTTCCAGAGAAGACCATTGACTAGGGACCTCATCGAGTGTGATCCATCCTGATCTATGGTTCTATTCGCATGGTGGGCATAGATCGGAAACACAAACGACATATTACTCCAACACTTAAGTAATATCAAAGCCGCTTTATTTATATTGCCAACGATGATAATTACAATTGGACATTTACTATCGGACTACGGGCACCGAGGCTAACAGTTCCATCGGTCTATCACTCACCCGATCATACCATTTGGCACAATCAATTTACACTCAAACATTCAATCATTCATTCAAACATTCATTCAATCAATCATTCAAGCATTCAGGTCACAATCATCATAATTTATTTAGTTTAGTTCGACTCTTATCTTAACCTAAAGACTAAGCAAGCACGGCATGTGAGACAATCACAAACAATCCTAAGGCTCGTCATGGCCATTCTACCAGCACAGCAATTTTCCCAAGTATTGAAAGCGGTTATTCTAGTTATTCACATCCTATATGCATACTAGACTCGTCCGGTTATTATTGTAATTGAAAAACAATTATTCTTGTGAATCACATCCTACATGCAAACTAGGACCTTTCCGGTTATTATTATTATCCTATAGGCATACTAAAGCGTTAAATTAAAAGAAGAGTTTAGTACTTTCCCTACCTCGAATTCCAAGGCTAAAAATACTCCTAGCTGCTGACGTCCGGGCTAGCTTCCTCTCCGTCTTCTCACGGGTCCCAAAGTCTTCTTCTTCTTTCGAGCTCGGGTCCACGGTCTTGGATCACAAACAATACTAAAATTAATAACTAGACAAAGACGGTCTTTAAATTAATCTAACCAAAAACGCTCTAACTACAATACTAGGACCAAGGAACGAATTGGGCCCGTACTAGACACAATTTGGATGGCCCACGGTCTTGGAAATCAGACCCGGAATCCGACCCGGCCCATACCACAGTCCGGCCCGGAACCAGAACCGGAGCGTGTCATGGACCGGCCCGGTGCCAGACACGGACCGCGTCACAGACCGGCCCGGAACCAGACACGGACCGCGCAACGCACCGGCCCGGAATCAGACACGGTACCTGCGTACCGAAGTCAGGACCGTTTCGCGCCGGGTACCGTGCCGGTACCTGGGTCGTTCCGTGCCGCGTGCCGTGCCGAAACGTGGCCCTCTCCGGTTCCCCTTCCGTACCGAACAAGAACAACTTTTTTCCCTTTCTTCCCCAACTCGAATTCTTCGAAAACCACATCAAAACCTCCATTTTCAACATCACCAAGCTCCAAAACAGTCAACAAAAACCCCCAAATCTCAACACCCTCAATGGGTTCCATCAAACTTCAACAAACACATCAAAAACCAGCCTATTCTTCACTAATTCTTCTCCAACACCAACATCTAACAACCAAGGAAGCAAGTTCTTCAATTTCTAGCCAAACCCACAAAAATCCAAACTAGAAAATGATTGAAATGAGAAGTTAAGAGTGTACACACCTTTAGGATGGTGAGATGTGAAGAAAAGATGATTTTGGAGATGTTTTGATGAAAAAAAGCCTTGAAGATGGCTCATTTCTCTCCCTTTCTTCTTCCTCAAGCAAGGTTGCTCCTCTCTGTCTTTCTCTCTAGCACTATTCAGCTGCAACAAGTAGAAATGGGCTGAGTTGTGTCATCCAATTGCCTTAAATGACCTAGTGTGCTGAAAAGAACAAAAGCCCTTTTGTTGTTATCCCTTTAAGGACAACTAGTGAGGGTAGGAAGGTCATTGAAGGTTCTTTTCTTTTCCTCCAAGCCACTAAGGACATGTGTCCTAGTGGGGACCACTCTCCTTGAATAAATTTCCAGCGGTCCAAATTAAATCGGATTTAGTCGATAAAAAGGTCGGGTTTGACCAAAATTTTACTTTTCCAATATTACAGTCAAACGAAAGGAAATGGCCCAACTAAGCTAACTATGATGACGGCTAAGCTTTTTGGGCCCCGGAAAGGTCCCGAACGACTCCTAGAGTCATCGGTTGACTTTTCCGACCGAAAGTCAAACTTCGTCAAAAATCACCGGTTCGACCGGGGGCGGTTCTTACAGGCGCTCTCAACTCTCATTGTGTTTCCTTGCTTAAACATAGTATCATCGGAGTCTCCTCTCCTTGTCGGGATGTCGCCTTTATCCGGACCGAAATCTCTTCCACTCTAGGGCTCCATATCCATATTGTTGATCTTGGTATTAGGGTGTTCTTGGTTTCATTTGCAGACCCTGAATCCTTCAACTCCTCGCCTGTCAACGATTGGATTGGGCTCCAGAAATGGTTTTTTGACTTCTTTCCAACCGTTGAAGTTGTCTCCAATGGCAGTTGTTTCAGGTGGATTTCGATCGTCGGAATTCCTATCTCCGAGTAGTCCTTGGCGTCTATTCGCTATATTGCGGTTGCTACTGGTACTCCCGTTATTTGGATTATTATGATATTATTAGAATACACTTAAGATGGTGGGTCCATGTGATTGTGAGTTATTTAACCCAGATTTCATTATTGTATTGTATGTATGGTGTTTTTCAAAACAGTTCACAAAATGATGTTTGAGAGATAGTATCTTTGGTCCAATCAAGTTGTGTATGATTTTGTTGTATTTGTATAGTGAAATATTGGGGTGCGGGTTGAAAATATGCTGTCATTGGAATTTTAGATCTTGATTTAGCAGCTGTTTTTTTTATCAGCGGAAAATCCAAATTTTTTCTTCCAAGTAATTAGGGCTGTGGGAATAATGCGCGACCCGCAAACCGATCCGCGACCCGATCGATCCGCAACCCATACACGACTGATCCGTGGACGACGGATCGGATCACGGATTAAATTTATCCTGATCCGATACTTAATGGGTGAGTGACGGATCGTGGATCTGAGATCCGCAGATATCCGACCCGTCCGAAAGCCCACTAGTCTACACAGCCCAATATTAAAACCTCTGGCCCAACCCATGTAGTTAGTAGATCTCTTTGACAGATATTGGCTGTCGATCTCTCTACATATCTAATGGTTGATATCAAATTACATCATTTGTATACCCTACACATCATCTGTGTATAAAGCTACCCTTTTGGCTCAAAGATCATCCAATTGTGCCTCCATTTTCTTTGCTGCAGCAGTTGCTATTAACTTATCATCTACCACCTACTATCTTGTTCTTCAACTCTATTCTCTGGTTCATCTTATGTTTTCTTTTTCTTCTTTTCTCATTCATTTCGTTCTTCATCTTCTTTCTAGTTTATTTAATTAGTCCTTTTTAATATAATTAGGTCATGATTTTTGTTTTACCAAGTAGATCTGAAACTTCAAATGGAAGAATAGGTCCATTTAGTATATTTTCAATTTCATATTTACATTTTGTACATGCATGTGATGTTCTCTGCACTTTTAAGTTTAGTTTGCTTTTGATTTTCAACTATTCAAGTTTTTTAGAAAAATAATAGGTTGTTTGTTTTATTTTATACTGATTTGATTTAGGTTTGTTATGAATTTATAGATCTAAATTTGTCGAGTTTGCAGATCTAAATCTAAGAATAGTTATGGGTTTGTAGACTTACATCTGATTTCAATCTATCATCTATTACTTAATCTGAGTTTGTATCTTGTTCCTACAATATTTTTTATTTATTTTTGAAACCAATTTACAGAAACATATGTAAATAAAAAGGGATAATTAACTTCTATACAAATTAATAATGAAACTTGGACTACAAATTTATCTTAAAACTTGGACTAAGAGATAAGAACTTGAGTTTTTCGGATTAATCGGGTGAGACCCGAATCCGCCCATAATCCGAATGGTCGGGTCTAATTTAAATTAGAGATCCGATGGTCGGTTTTCTAATGAAATGAACCCGATCCGTAAACAAGCGGGTGGGTCTATATATGTTCGTATCGGGTCGGATATCCGACCGTAGACAGCCCTACAAGTAATTACAAACAAGAGAGAATTACAAATTAGAGTTATCTAGGGTTTCAGAAACTCTAGTTTTGATGGTGGCTCTTCCTTAGGGACACCGTCGCTCCATCCGACTTATGTTCGGTACTTCTTCTCCATTGATATGGCATCCATCTTCTTCATCCTCGCCTGCTCGTCCGTTGTTCACGAGGGTCATCACAACCCAATTCCCATCTTCTCTGATTTCTCCAATCTCACCCCATCACCACGATCACGTTGTCGGCGACATCGTCTGTTCCATTCTCAATTTTTTTTTGGGGGGGGGGGGGGGTCTCGTCTAGTACTGCCTCTTCTCCGATTGAGCTCTGCGGTAATTTTCTGCAACCTCCGTTGTCGTCTCTAAAGTCGTGTCCGCCGCCGCCTCTGAAGCCGCCACCACCATCTCTGAATCCAACCCTGACACGTCCTTTTCTCTGGCCTCCACCACTGCACCCTTCTCGACCCCTCTCCCAATTCTGGTTCTGCCTAATCAAGTGGGTCTTTATTATTTTATCTGATTTCATTTTCGCATGATCAAAAACTAATACGTAGAGGTTTAGAGACTTGTACTCTAAGGCCTGGCTCTAGGAGGTGTCATTAGGAAGAGCTCTAGCTCCCTTAGAAGCGGATCATATCAGCTTCGGCCGCACTCTACAGAGTATGCAGCGTTTAAGAAAAACCTTGAGCAGCCGTAGTCAGCTTTGCCATAGTTTCAGTTCTAGCTTGCCTATATGACGCCTAATCCAAATATCGTCAGTGACGGTTCTAGTGAAAAAAGGTTCAGTGAACCATTGCTCTTTCTGTCTGACTTTAGTGGCCCGAGAGCATGTTCCCTAACGTACATCGATGTTCCGATATAAAAATTTATAAAATTGCAACTTTCGCTCAAAACAAGAGAGAACGACAGTAGGATGAAGAGAGATAAACCATAGGCCCAAAAACAAAGAGGCTCAAAGTAAAAAAGTAGAAAATAGGAAACGATAAAAGGGCTTAGGAAAGAGCAAAATACAACGTCTCGAGACCCACACGAGCTCCTTGGGACGACGCACAATCATCCCTCACGCACACCACGAGAGAACCAAGAGGAGAAAAGGATTTCATGCTATCGGCGACAAGCACCGCGGAAGACGACATGACGAGAGCCCACTCGGGTAAGGGAGAATGGAAAAGAAGTTGAGGAGTTCCTGAGGACCAGGGGAGTATGAGTTTCGGGACAGCGGCTGTCACGCCCCAAATCCGGTTTTGACCGGACTCGAGACGTGAACCGAAAATAATAATAAATAAAGTAAATTTAAAACAATTGAAATTCCAGAATAGTTCAAATCCAGCAATTTCAATAACAACAGTGATAAATCCTAATACTGAGAGTCAAATGCTCAACAACCAAATAAAAGAGTTTAGTACAAAAAGGAAGTACGTCTATAGACCATCCAACTAGGATTCTCACTAAGCTCCCCAGCTCCGAGACGTCCTCTAAATCAAATTGCGATCAAAACCTGTAGAACAGTAGAAAAGGGGGTGCGCTTTCGCTTAGTAGGAAAAAGTAGTAAAGGGAGTGAGAGGTGGCTCACCACCACGGATACCCGTCCAATTATGGCATACTAGTGAGACAATAATAAGACCATTTAGGCAAGTAACCCAAAGAAAAGTCTTGACCCCACTCGGGAGCAACCCGTAAATCAACTCGATACAGAACCGACACATAGACATTTTTCCTCAACTAGGCCCTTAGCAATGTCACCCAAACAATTATCAATGGATTACGACCACAGTTATCTCACAACTGACCACGTGTGCGAACTCGCATGGCAATACACTAAACTCATGTATAAATGTATTCAAAATCATAGAGGATCACATACCGGAATCCTCCGTCGGTATAGACATTACTCTGGAACACCATCTTCGGCTCTAGATATCTTGGACCGGAATCCTCTACAGCACAGATATCGCACCGGAACCCGTCCTCGGCCTAGATATCCTATACCGGAATCCTCTACGGTATAGATATCATACCGGAACACGATCCTCAGCCTAGATATCCTATACCGAAATCCTCCAGGGTTTAGACATCGGCTCGGAACACAATCCTCAAACATATCATACCAGCATACCATACCGAACAAATCTTACCAAACACACCACATCGGTCTATCATTCACCTGATCATATCACAAGACAGTAATTCACATAACATTCACCACGATCTCACAGCATATCATGGTCCTGAATTAACAACGGAACATACCAAATATCAAACGTTACGAGCTACTAATCACAAACAAGCTCAATCATCACACAATTCTACGGGCACGACATGGCCCACATGCAATTCTATAGCACAGCAAGTCCCACACCTACGGGCACGACATGGCCCGCAAGTGGTTCCATATTTTATATGTCCACGGTAGTTATTCACATCCTACATGTGATTCTACAATTATTCCGGTTATTCATATAATATATGCATTCTAGTAACTTTCCGTAATTAAACCGGTATTCGCTACTTTTCCCTACCTCAACCGCTATCCAACACGAGCAACCACGAGTCGCCTAGTAGCCTCCTCCGCCGTGGGAACAACGTCTAAGATCACAAAGTAATACGAGAATCAATAGTAATTCAAGGATGATTAAAGAGAAAGGACCCAAACAAATCCCCAATTAGTCCACTTGTCAAAATGGGCCCGGAATAGCCCATTTCGCCCGGTTTGGCGAATATGCCCGGGATCGGGAAAACGTTCCTCGGTGTCCCGAAAACTTCCATTTTCATTTATAACAATCCTAATTAAATTCACGTGTTCCAACGCACTTGGCGGAATCAATTTCCGGTGTCCGAGCGTTCTAATTCCGCAATTAAAGTTTCTAATCACATTTTCTGAATTTGCATGAATCACTTCCATAATTCGTTCCGGGTGTGAATTATCGATCCGAGGTTCATCCAATACCACCCGAACACGACAACCCCCACCCCGACCAAGTGGGCCCCACGGCCACACGTGGACCTTGGATGGCTGGACCGGACCGCCACCGTGTGGCCGGTCACGGTTTCGTGGCCTATCTCCGACATGGCTGATCACCTTACTCGGTGGCCGGAACTCCGATGACCGGCCGGACCTCCGGTCGCCGAAAAAATATTTCCTTTCTCTTAAAAGGTCCTAACAAGCTCTAGATTCTCCCAAAACTCCATTGTTAAGCTCCAAAACCTCAAATTAGCTTCAACAACCCCAAAATTTCAACACCCAAGGTTGGGTTTCATCAAACTAACAAAACCCAACCCATTTCCATCAAATCTTCCACTTTCTCTAAACAATTCATCCAATTAACCATCAAAACCTCAAACCCATGAAACCCAAGCCTAGTTCATGCAATTTCTACCAAAACCACAACTGAAAGTTCATCAAAATGAGATTTGATTCAGAGTTTACCTTGGGAAATGAAGGAAGGATGAGAAAAATGGAAGAATGAGGAACTTTGGTGGAGAAATCAAGCAAAAAGAGCTTCCTTTTCTTCTCTTCTTCTCATTCTCCTTCAATGGAGTTTTTCTCTCTCCCCCTTCCCTAGTAGGTTTCGGCCAAGTTCCAAATATGAGCTGAAAATTGCTCCAAAAGGCCTTTAACCTAAAAGGGTAAAGCCTTTTTTGCCCTTTTTTATCCTTTTCCCCTTTAAGCCTAAAAGGTGGGGTCAAATGAGTCTTCTTCCACCCTTTTCTTCTCCTCCAAGACACATGGACATGTGTCCATGTGGGGTCCACCTCTACCCATAATTATTCCAGCCCATTTAATTTAATCCGATAAAACCCCTAATTTGACCCCGTTTGACCCGGATTTGACTTTTTTTTGCAAAAGTAGTCATTTAAAAGGAAACGACCCAACTAAACTAACCGTAGCGACGGATAAGCTTAGGTTGACTTTTCCGACGGAAAGTCAACTTTTGCAAAATTTCACCGGTTCGACCGGTGACGACTTGGGGCGATTCTTACAATCTACCCCCTTAAAGAAATTTCGTCCGCGAAATTTCAAACGAACGTACCTCAACGGTCGAACAGGCTGGAGTACTTCACGCGAACGTCATCCTCGCGCTCCCAGGTCGACTCTGCTCTGTGGTGCCGCCACTGCACCCGTACCAGTCGGATAGTCTTGCCACGCAAGACCTGCTCCCGCGTATCCAAAATCCTGGCTGGCTGCTCCTCATACTAAACATCCTCAGCTACCTCGATGTCCGTCAACTCAATAACGTGGGAGGGGTCCGCAGTGTACTTCCGTAGTTGGGAAACGTGGAAGACGTTATGGACGTTCCCCAGCTACGGTGGTAATGCAAGACGGTAAGCAACGGCTCCCACTCTGTCCAGATTCTCAAAAGGCCCGATGTACCGCGGGGCCAACTGGCCTCCGCCGCGGTTGAACCGCACCAGCCCCTTCTTCGGGCTCACCTTCAGAATTACATGATCACCAACTGCGAACTCGAGAGGCCGGTGCCGTCTATCAGCATAACTATTCTGTCGGATCTGTGCGGTCCTCAACCGTTCACGAATCAACGCGACCTTCTCGTTCGTCTCTCTAACAAGATCCGGACCACGTAAACTCTTATCTCCCACCTTTTCCCAACACACGGGCAATCGACACGGCCTACCATACAACGCTTCGAACGGTGCCATCCCGATACTGGATGTAGGCATAAAATGCATTGGTTTTGGATGTTTTTAGCCCACATTATTGAGCTTTTTAGTCCCGGGGTTGTACAATTTGGTGCACTTTTCTCTAGTTACTCGTACTTTGTCTCTCGTTGTGTTTTGTAGGTGCTTTGATCGAAAAAAGGGCAAAAATAGAGGAAACCCCGGTTTTAAGAGTTTTGGAGGCTGGCTGATCTTGAGAAGGACATAAATCCCTCATACAAACTCCTAATTGCTTCAAATAATATATCAAATCGAAGATAATTCAAAGATCTACAACTTTCGTCAAGGGACCGTCACTGTTCTGATACGGGAAGGGGTCCGTTCCGTGCCTTATTCCGGGCTGGATTCCGGCCCATACCGGATATCATTCCTGGCCGGTTTCCAGCACGTTCCGGGCCTCATTCCGGCCCGTTTTTAGGCCCATACCGGGCCACGCTCTGGGCCACACGCGTCAGACCTTCTCCCAGCTCCGTTTTTGGCATAAAAATAGGAAATTTCCTCATCCAAAAGTCAAATTTACCTATTCCAATTCTAATTTGGAGTAGGGAAAGAGGTCTTGAAGTCCTATATATAGAAGAGCATCCATTAAGAAAAAGAGAACTGGTATTGGGCATAGTTTTAGAGAGATTGAGAGTTAGGGTTTGAGTTTTGGTGAGAGAGAAGTGCTTAGGAACAAGGATTGAAGCAAAACTATTGAAGTTTCATAATTGAATTGGTATTTTGTATCAACTTTACCTTTCAATTATGTTTATCTCTTGTTCTTTTTCATCTTTGTGTTCTTCCTTCTTCTCCATGAACTAAATTTGTAGTGATCTAGGGCTAGGGGAAGCAATATGAGTAATTGATTCAATGGGTTTGTAGTTATATTATGCAATTTGTGTTTAGGATAATGTTTACATAATTTGGAATTAATGCTTCATCAAATTGATCACTTGATAGTTGATTAGGTTTTAGCACTCAATAATCGAAAGTTGAGAGTGACCAAAAGGACTAAGGATTATGTAACTCGGGTTTAAATCTAGTCTCTAATAAAGTTAGGTTAACACGAGTGTAACAGCTATAGGCGTATAAACCAAAAGTTAGAGGAGTTCATGAATCGTAATGATGTATGTCTCACTACACCCAGATTAGAAATAACTAGGTGGTCAGATTATACTAGGGACCTAATTCGATCGAAAGATGTTTAGGACCAGTCGAGAGAACTTCCGTTACCTTTAGACTTACCTTATTTGCACATGTAAACACAAACCCCTGCGAGTCAATAGTCATATTGTGAACCCGTTAAAGCCCTAGATCACCTTTTCTCTGAATTTCACATCGACTTTGATATTTTTGCCTCTTACTTGATTTCGATTTATTTTACTTTGCATCTTAAACTATCAATTAATTTTCAAAACAAAAAACCAAATCTTTTCAGAAACAGCTTAAGTAACAGATTTTAAATCGAGTGACTGTTTTATTGCTCCCTTGGGTACGATAACCGGACTTGAACCGAAATACTACTTGACGACCGGTGCGCTTGCCGCGCCCTTTTTGTGGGTTAATTCTCAAGGTGTCAAGTTAATGGCGTCGTTGCCGGGGAGCAACTAAGGCAACTCTGATACGTTTGTAATTCGTGTTAAGACTATTTCATTTTTTTATTATATATTTTCTTAGTTGATTCATTGAATTATAACTTTTATGGAAAATGGGTATTGTGATACTGTGTATTGTGATTGTTGCGGAGCTTATGATCATTCTAACTATTATTGTGAGTACTTGAATTCAAATGCATATTGTCAATATTAGGAGGACCCTTCCACTTTTGATCAAGGTTATCAAGTGGAACCACAAGAGTCTTCCTCCAAACTGGAACAGATGATGCTAACCATGATGGCACAGATGAAGGAGGATAGTGAGCTGCACAAGGTATCTGTGCAAGAGCAGCAGATAGTGAACCGGAACAATGATTCCCGTTTTAAGAAGTTGGAAATTCAATTGGGTCAAATAGCCAATGCAATGAATCAAATATATCCTCACATACAAGTGGTGAATGAGAGAGCTCTACACGATCAAACAAGTCACATTGAGGAAAATCATTCTGAGCACTTAGGTGATTCAGTAGAACAAGAAACTCATTATCCAACCATGAGTTTAGAGGTAAGTGCAGAATGTGAGGTATCAAGTTCTTACTCGTCTAGTACAATATCGATTCCATCTCCATGTAGTTTTGATGCCTTGAATTCTTTAGATGTAAATAATAATTGTATAATTGAAAAAAATAGTTCACAAACTATTGCTGAGCCGAATCCTTCCATAGTATCCATAGAGTTGGCTGACAAGTCTACTAGATATCCAAGGGGCACTATGGAAGATGCTCTTAAGAGAGGGGTTATATTTGAATCTCCCATTGGTTTTATTTTCCTAGACATCGAGAATGATGTCGAAATTCCATTTGGTGTGGGAGATTCATTTTTTGATTCTAGCAAATCAACTTTGTATGTTCAACCCGTCCAATTAATTTTTAAATTAAATGTTGAGCATAGAGTTGTTAATATTAAGCATGAATTTGTTGATACATTTGCTAGTCCCCAATCCCCGTTTGTGAGTTTATGTTACTCTATTGTGGTAGATGCTCTTGACCCTCGCTGTCATGAGTATTTTCCGCTTAATGGGATTCATATCCCTATCAAGTTGAGCCAAGATAAACCAAATTATAATTATTCTGTTAAGGCAAGCTTGATGAAGTTAGCCTTGAGTTTGGAACTTTTACAAAACTCAAGGAAAAGAATTTTGTACTGCATTGTGTTTCTTCTCCTAGTTTTTCACTCATATTTAAAGAGAAGGATGCAATGGAAGTATGAGATTTGTGGGATGCCTCCTGATTGATCCTCCTTCCTGTCGAGCAAACGACGTTAAACAAATGCTCTTGTTGGGAGGCAACCCAATATTCCTACCCCTCGTTGTTTTGTATATGTTATGTCTTGCTCTTATTCTCAAACTATTTGTGCAAGTTGGTGATACTGGATGGAAGCTTGAGGGTTAGAGTCATATTTGTTAGCGCCAAGTTCTCGAGAACTCACTTGGGCGGAGTAGTATTCCATCTACCATGCACAAAGGCAATTTCAAGTATTCAGGAAAAAGTAGTACTGGTGAATGGGCAGTATCTCTATCCCTCTATTGTTAATTATGTTTAATATCTACTTGTGAACTTTGATGTTTTTTGTGGTGAGTGTTGAGCACCCGACTTGCTGTGTTGATAGGTTATACATCTTAGTTCTCTGATTTGCTTGATTGTTCTACACAAGTGTGGGGTTGCCTATATGTGGTTAGGAGCATGTATAGGATTAAGTCGCATTGGGGACAATGCTTAGTTTTAAAGTGTGGGGTGGAGTATGTCTTGCATTTTGTGTTTTCTTTTGTGTTCATGCATCATTTTGTGTTACAATTTTTTTTTTGAAATTTTGAAAAAAATCAAAAAATATTTTCTGGTGATTTATTAAGTCAAGTGTGTAGGATCTTAATGTTTCAATGATTGAACTGTTGCATATGCTTATTCCCTTGCATAAATCAAAGTTGTATATAGGCATGAATGAATCTAATGAGTTGTGAAAGCACATGCATTATGAGTAGCTCTTCCACTTGCGTTTTGAGTGTTTACTAGAACTAGTGTTGAATTTCTTTGATTTCTATGCGCGGTAAATTGAGTCTAGAACTACATGTATGACCCAGTTGAGGCGAAATAAGAATAAGGAACATGGTTATTTGAGAAAATGATTTTAGGCCATCTATGGACCGTTTGAGCCGAAATTGTCTACCTTTGCATAATTATATCTCTTAGTCACCCTATTTGAGCTTTAACCTTTCGTTTCTAACCCAAACATTATGATCCTATGTGCCTTTCGTTTCTTTTTATATCCTCGTTATTGTTTGAACCTATATCTCTTGGCTTAGGTGCTTCATTGAGAGGGATTATTATTTGAGATGTTGAGTAAGCGAAAGAAAAAAAATGTATTTCTATGCCATTGGGTTGTATTGAGAGAAATTATTATAGCTTTACCCAAAAAAAAGGGAAAAGAGGGAACAATAACAAGTTTATATCCCTAGTGAAAAATAAGTGTGGGGTAAGGCGAGATGGTGGTTTGGATAAAGGTAGTGAAAATTTGGATAGCTAAAAAAAAGGAGCAAAAATTAGTGCTACATTTAGCTATTCACTAAAAGGAAAATGGTGGTAGAGAATGCAAATGGAGAATGGTGTATAAACGGGGTTGGGATGTGTGAAACACTTGTTGGTGTGAGAATGAAGCATTTTTGTCTTGCGATATATATTTGAGCTTCTTTTCATATTCATTTCCTACATTTTTCCTAGCCTTACATTACAAGCTTAATTAAAGACCTTTCTGATTCTTAATGACCATGATTCCTTAAAATTAGTGGAGATGGGTCTAACATGATAGCATATGAACTTCTAAACTCCGTGTATAGAGAAAAGAGAAAACAAATGGTTATAGTAAATGAGGAAATCCAAGTTTAAATGGAAAGAGTTATTCTTGAATGTGAGTAGCATCATGCTTAAACTGTATTCATCAGTCTATATGTTTCTTTGATGTGTGTAAAGATTTGTAGCATGTGACAACTCTGAGAAAACTCCTTTGATCATTATTGCACTCGTTCTTGGCAAATCACCTACTTTTGTGCCCTTTTTGCATGCATCATATAATGTGTCTTAGGAATGCATTAGATTTAGATTCATGCATTGCACGTGCATCTTTACTTTTCATTGTTTTAAATAAAGGAGACCCAGACTCCTCATATCGAGGTGAACTTCGGGGTTTAATCGGGACATATCTTTAAATTGCTTTCTTAGTTTAGTTTTCTCGGGGTGAGAAAAGTTCAAGTGTGCGGTGTTGATGTAGGCACAAAATGCATCGGTTTTGGATGTTTTTAGCCCACATTATTGAGATTTTTAGTCCCGGGGTTGTACAATTTGGTGCACTTTTCTCTCGTTACTCGTACTTTATCTCTCGTTGTGTTTTGTAGGTGCTTTGATCGAAAAAAGGGCAAAAATAGAGGAAACCCCGGTTTTATGAGTTTTGGAGGCTGGCTGATCTTGAGAAGGACATAAATCCCTCATACGAACTCCTAATTTCTTCAAATAATATATCAAATCGAAGAGAATTCAAAGATCTACAACTTTCGTCAAGGGACCGTCACTGTTCTGATACGGGAAGGGGTCCGTACCGTGCCTCATTCCGGGCCGGATTCCGGCCCATTCCGGATCTCATTCCGGGCCGGTTTCCAGCACGTTCCGGGCCTCATTCCGGCCCGTTTTTTGGGACCATACCGGGCCACGCTCCGGGCCACACGCGCCAGGCCTTCTCCCAGCTCCGTTTTTGGCATAAAAATAGGAAATTTCCTCATCCAAAAGTCAAATTTACCTATTCCAATTCTAATTTGGAGTAGGGAAAGAGGTCTTGAAGCCCTATATATAGAAGAGCATCCATTAAGAAAAAGAGAACTGGTATTGGGCATAGTTTTAGAGAGATTGAGAGTTAGGGTTTGAGTTTTGGTGAGAGAGAAGTTCTTAGGAACAAGGATTGAAGCAAAACTATTGAAGTTTCATCATTGAATTGGTATTTTGTATCAACTTTACCTTTCAATTATGTTTATCTCTTGTTCTTTTTCATCTTTGTGTTCTTCCTTCTTCTCCATGAACTAAATTTGTAGTGATCTAGGGCTAGGGGAAGCAATATGAGTAATTGATTCAATGGGTTTGTAGTTATATTATGCAATTTGTGTTTAGGATAATGTTTACATAATTTGGAATTAATGCTTCATCAAATTGATCACTTGATAGTTGATTAGGTTTTAGCACTCAATAATCGAAAGCTGAGAGTGACCAAAAGGACTAAGGATTATGTAACTCTGGTTTAAATCTAGTCTCTAATAAAGTTAGGTTAACACGAGTGTAACAACTATAGGCGTATAAACCAAAAGTTAGAGGAGGTCATGAATCGTAATGCTGTATGTCTCACTACACCCAGATTAGAAATAACTAGGTGGTCAGATTATACTAGGGACCTAATTCGATCGAAAAATGTTTAGGACCAGTCGAGAGAACTTCCGTTACCTTTAGACTTACCTTATTTGCACATGTAAACACAAACCCCTGCGAGTCAATAGTCATATTGTGACCCCGTTAAAGCCCTAGATCACCTTTTCTCCGAATTTCACATCGACTTTGATATTTTTTCCTCTTACTTGATTTCGATTTATTTTACTTTGCATCTTAAACTGTCAATTAATTTTCAAAACAAAAAACCAAATCTTTTCAGAAACAGCTTAAGTAACAGATTTTTGTGGGTTAATTCTCAAGGTGTCAAGTTAATGGCGTCGTTGCCGGGGAGCAACTAAGGCAACTCTGATACGTTTGTAATTCGTGTTAAGACTATTTCATTTTTTTATTATATATTTTCTTAGTTGATTCATTGAATTATAACTTTTATGGAAAATGGGTATTGTGATACTGTGTATTGTGATTGTTGCGGAGCTTATGATCATTCTAACTATTATTGTGAGTACTTGAATTCAAATGCATATTGTCAATATTAGGAGGCAAGCCGCACACGAAGTCCATCGTGACGTGCTCCCACTTCCACTGTGTGATCTGCAGTGGCTGTAACAAACCAGCGTGACGCTGCTGCTCGGCCTTCAGTTGCTGACAAGTGAGGCACCTCGAGATAAACTCTGCAACCGCTCTCCGCATCCCGCTCCACCAAAACTATCGTATGACATCTTGATACATCTTAGTGCCACCCGGGTGCATAGCAAGACGCGAGTAATGAGACTCTCTCAACCGTCTCTACAGCTGCGCGACACAAACAAACCTCCTCGGTACCGCAAACCCTGATCAGCATCCTGCTCCCAGCCTTCTGCGTCAACACCACTGGCTATCCTCTCCCGGATCCCCGCCGTATCGGCATCCTCAGCCTGCGCCTCTAGCACTCGAGCAACCAGTGTGGGCTGAGCCACCAGCGAGCACATGGCCATGCCATCAGCAATCTTGTCTAGCTCAAGCCCAAACGTGCTCAACTCTCCCATCATGTCCCACTCTCGGACTGATATACTAGCAAGGAAATGGATCGACTTCCTACTCAGGGCATCGACAACGACGTTCTCCTTGCCGGGATGGTAGAGTAGCTCGAAGTCGTACTCCTCAAGTAAATCCATCCATAGCCTCTAGCGCATGCTCTTGTGATCCAGGAACACCTGAAATCTCTCGCCAGCTCTTCAGCGTGAAGACGACCGCTGCCAGCTCTAAGTCATGGGTACGGTAGTTGTGCTCATGTGTCTTCAACTTCCTGGAGCCATAAGAACCTACCTTCCCTGACTGCATCAACACACAACCCAGTCCCTCACTAGACACATCACAATAAACATCATACTCAATTCCGCGCTCCGGCTTGATCAACACAGGTGCGGTAGTCAGACGAGCCTTCAACTCGGTAAAGGAGCGCTCACAACTATCAGTCCACACAAACTCGGCTCCTTTGCGCGTCAGGGCAGTCATCGGCGCGGCCAGGAGTGAGAAATCCTGGACGAACCGTCGGTAGTAGCCTGCCAAGCCTAAGAAACGACGGATCTGAAAGACACTCGTGGACCGTGCCCACTTCGAAACCGCGTCGATCTTTGCCGGATCGACCAGTATACCCTCTCGCACTTCGGCGAGCCAAAACTCGCACTTCTCCTAGTTGCCGTACAACTGGTGGGTGAGCAACAAAGTCAAAACTGTCCTCAGATGCTCTACGTGCGCCTCCTCACTCGTCAGGTAGATCAAAATGTCATCTACGAATACCACGACGAACTGATCTAAGTAGGGCCAGAAGATACCGTTCATTAGATCCATGAACGTTGTAGGCGCGTTCGTCAGTTCAAATGACATCACCAGAAACTCGTAGTGTCCGTACCGCGTCCGTAACGAGGTCTTTGCCACGTCCTCCTCCCAAACTCTCAACTGATAGTATCCGGATCGCAGATCGATCTTCGAGAAACACTTCGCCCCTCTTAACTGATCGAACAAGTCGTCGATCCTCGGCATCGGATAATGGTTCCTCACCGTGACCCGGTTCAACTTCCGGTAGTCGATACACATCCTCAACGCTCCGCCCCTCTTCTTCACGAAGAGTGCAGGCGCTCTTCAAGGGAGAAGTGCTCGGTCGGATAAACCCCTTCTCCCAAAGCTCCTCGAGTTGACGCTTCAATTCTACCAACTCGGCTGGTGCAAACCGGTACGGGGCCATCGATATCGGCACCGTCCCCAGTATCAGGTCAATCCTAAACTCAACCTCGCGCACTAACAACTCCTCCGGAAAGACCTCTGGGAACTCACATACTACTCGTGGCAACTCTCTGCTCTGCACGGTCGTCACCTCCTCCCCCGCGGTCAACGCTGAAAGAAGGACTCCGCTCCTACTGCCTAATACACACGTGACGATCGTGTCGCCCGATACTACCGTCACCCGTCGTCGATAACAGTCGATCGACGCTCGGTACCTCTCAAGCCAATCCATCCCCATGATCACATCAAACGTCGTCATGTTCAACACAAGAAGATTACAAAGAAAAGGGCAGTCAGCTACTCTAATCTCACACGCACGACACACACTACTCAAAACCACACCACCCGTAACTGGGGTGTCAAGACATAAGGGTCGACTTAAGGGCTATACACTTAACCCCAACATATGAACGAAGGTAGAAAAGATAAAGGAATGCGATGCCCTAGTATCAAATAGAAAAGACGCCCAAGAATTGTATAGCAAGCACGTACCCTGTGTGGTCTCATGACCAGAGTGATGTCCCTCAGCTTGGGAATCGGCAACCGCATACACTCTGCCCTGCGGTGCTTGAGGTCCTTCTCTCGGGGGTGGTGGAAGGGTCATTTGTTGTGGAGCTCGCTGCTGCTGTCTCGGTGCTGGCGCGCTCGCTACCTGACGTGGAACTCTCGCGCCTAAGTCTGACGCGAACGGAACTGAGGCGACTGACCAGTCTGCGACTGCTGCGGTCGCGGTGCTGGCATCCCTCTGAACCGGTCGGGGCACACGGCAAAGACGTGCCCTGGCCGTCCGCACCGGTAGCATAGCGGTAGTCCGACACTCAGCCTCCCCTCAGGTCTTGCCTGACTGCTCGCTGGGGGAGCCGCGGGCCCATTGCTCCTCGGAAAATCTCGTGCTAGATGGCCCGACTTTCGGCACATGTGATACTTCTGCTCTGACGAGCCAGGTCCAACGGATGCCACTGACTCGACCCGTCGCATCCCGCCAAACTATGTATGTGGCTGGAAAGATCCTGAGGTCCTTTGTCTCCTCTGGTCGCGGACCTTAGACGGCCTCAAGAAGCCACTCGGTCTTGGCCTACTCTCCCAGGCCCTGGCGGTTTCCCGGAAGTGTCGCTGCACTGCCAGTGCCTGATCTACTAGCTCCGTGTACACCTGAGTCCTTGGGGCTGTGACTCGGTCCACGATCGACTGGATGAGTCCTCCCTCAAACCGCCTACATCGATGCGCCTCAGTCGGTACCATCTCCGGTGCAAAGCGGGACATTGAGGTGAACCTCGCCTCATACTCTGACACCGTCATCCTTCCCTGACGCAGCTCTAGGAACTGCTGGTGTCTATCCTCTCGGGCTGACCCTGAAAAGTACTGCTCCAGGAACAGCTCTCCGAACCGCTGGAAGTCATCCCCGACTCGGAGCTACTCGCGCTCCCACCAATGGTAAGCATCGTCCTTCAGCTGGAACGCTGCAAAGGAGACCCTCATGTGACCTTCCATGATCCCTAATGTATCCAGGTTTCGCGTAATCTACTCCAGCTATCTCTCGGCTGCATCGGGGTCTGGCTCCCCGGAAAAGATAGGCGTCCCCAACCTGAGAAAGTCTCTCAATGCCTGGGTTATGTAACCATCAGCCTGGCTAGGCCTCACATTAGCCGCTATAGTAGCAGCAGGCACAGTCTCTCGTGCCGGGGCCGCAACCTCCCTCTAGGCGATGGTCGCCGCTAAGCCTTGAACTGTGCAAACCAACTCCTCCAAGACTGTCACCTGGGTCGGCTCTGGGACCGACGGAACTCTGGGCGGAAGCCCGGATGGTCCGGCGTCGCCTTCCCCGTGCTCCTCAGTGGA
Organism: Erodium maritimum; assembly: GCA_963921825.1. NCBI lineage: Eukaryota > Viridiplantae > Streptophyta > Magnoliopsida > Geraniales > Geraniaceae > Erodium > Erodium maritimum. The sequence goes on from OY997592.1 coordinate 826,030, forward strand.
AGCACCTTGGGCACTCGTTGTCCTTGCCGGCTCAATGGCAAGCGGATGCTCTCGGCTCTGAGCTGGCCGGCCTCTAGTGCCTCGTGGTACATACATATGAGTCATGGCGTCTATACCTAGTGCACGGATAAATGCACATGTTCAGATCTTAAGTTCGCATAAAACGACGTGCTTAAGTCACTAACGTTCACACACGTTTCACAAAGGTCGCACTCTAACCAAACAACATGCTTAATCCTAGCATAGTAATAACTAGTTTTACACAACCAGGGAAACCCGCACACTTGTGCGCCACACAAGTCAACCACACAGTTCAACAATTTCACACAAAAGTCACAGAGTCCGCAATTCACGTCTCACAACAATTCCACAAAAGTATCAACATCAACTTAATTCCACAAGTTCTCAACACCTTTCTCTTTCTAACATAACATTCCATGTTGACATCCCCCCGTCACGTTCGACTGCAGTGGCGCCCCTGAGTCGAATCGTGATCGTACAAACATTTCAGTTTTGCAGAATTTGGGCATGACCCGTTTGAAAATTCTACTAACCATCTGCTTACGCGGGACATTCAACTCACATCCTGCACAAAGCACTCAGCACAATAATAGCACACAGCAAATCATCGCAGCTATACACCTCGGGTCTCGGTAATAACACTATTACCACCCGGCCAAGTCAACACTCAGCAACTAAAAAGCACCACACAGACGTTTCACCAAATCGAGACTCCTTTCATCTCGACTCTACGCGTAGGACATTTCCGATTTTCGTAACCGAACAACAGAAACCTAACGACTTACTCTACCCACCTAATTGACGTATGGTCCGAAGTTTTGAAAAACCAGGCTCTGATACAAAATTGTTACGCCACAAATCCGGTTTTGACCGGACTCAAGACGTGAATCGAAAATAATAATAAATAAAGTAAATTAAAACAATTGAAATTCCAAAATAGTTCAAATCCAACAATTTCAATAACAATAGTGATAAATCCTGATACTGAGAGTCAAATGCTCAACAACCAAATAAAAGAGTTTAGTACAAAAATGAAGTACGTCTCTAGACCATCCAACTAGGACTCTCAATAAGCTCCCCAGCTCCGAGACATCCTCTAAATCAAATCGCGATCAAAACCTGTAGAAAAGTAGAAAAGGGGGTGAGCTTTCGCTCAGTAGGAAAAAGTAGTAAAGGGAGTGAGCGATGGCTCAACACCACGGATACCCGTTCGATTATGGTATACTAGTGAGACAACAATAAGACCATTTAGGCAAGTAACCCAAAGACAACTCTTGACACCACTCGTGAGCAACCCGTAAATCAACTCGATACAGAACCGACACTTAGACATTTTTCCTCAACTACGCCCTGAGCAATGTCACCCAAACAATTATCACTGGATTATGACCACGGTTATCTCACGACTGACCATGTGTGGGAACTCGCATGGCAATACACTAAACTCAGGTATAAATGTATTCAAAATCACAGAGGATCACATACCGGAATCCTCTGTCGGTATAGACATTACTCTGGAACACCATCCTCGGCTCTAGATATCTTCTACCGGAATCCTCTACAACACAGATATCGCACCGGAACCCGTCCTCGGCCTAGATATCCTATACCGGAATCCTTTACGGTATAGATATCATACCGGAACACGATCCTCAGCCTAGATATCCTATACCGAAATCCTCCACGGTATAGACATCGGCCCGGAACACAATCCTCAAACATATCATACCAGCATACCATACCGAACAAATCTTAACGAACACACCACATCGGTCTATCATTCACCCGATCATATCACAAGACAGTAATCCACACAACATTCACCACGTTCTCACAACATAAAATGGTCCTGAATTAACAACGGAACATACCAAGTATCAAACGTTACCAGCTACTAATCACAAACAAGCTCAATCATCACACAATTCTACGGGCACGACATGGCCCACATGCAATTCTACAGCACATCAAGTCTCACACCTACGGGCACGACATGGCCCGCAAGTGGTTCCATATTTTATATGTCTACGCTAGTTATTCACATCCTACATGTGATTCTACAATTATTCCGGTTATTCATATCCTATATGCATTCTAGTAACTTTCCGTAATTAAACTGATATTCGCTACTTTTCCCTACCTCAACCGCTATCCAACACGAGCAACCACGAGTCGCCTAGTAGCCTCCTCCGCCGTGCTCGGGAACAACGTCTAAGATCACAAAGTAATACGAGAATAAATAGTAATTCAAGGATGATTAAAGAGAAAAGACCCAAACAAATCCCCAATTACTCCACTTGTCAAAATGGGCCTGGAATGGCCCATTTCGCCCGGTTTGGCGAATATGCCCGGGATCGGGAAAACGTTCCTCGGTGTTCCGAAAACTTCCATTTTCATTTATAAAAATCCTAATTAAATTCACGTGTTCCAACGCACTTGGCGGAATCAATTTCCGGTGTCCGAGCGTTCTAATTCCGCAATTAAAGTTTCTAATCACATTTTCCGAATTTGCACGAATCACTTCCATAATTCGTTCTGGGTGTGAATTATCGATCCGGGGTTCATCCAAGACCACCCGAACACGACAACCCGTACCCCGGCCAAGTGGGCCCCTTGGCCACATGTGGACCTTGGATGGCCGGACCGGACCGCCACCATGTGGCCGGTCACGGTTTCATGGCCTATCTCCGGCATGGCCGGTCACCTTACTCGGTGGCCGGAACTCCGATGACCAACCGGAACTCCGACGGACCTCCGGTCGCCGGAAAAATATTTCATTTCCCCCAAAAGTTCCTAACAAGCTCTATATTCTCCCAAAACTCCATTGTTAAGCTCCAAAGCCTCAAATTAGCTTTAACAGCCCCATAATTTCAACACCCAAGGTTGGGTTTCATCAAACTAACAAAACCCAACCCATTTCCATCAAAATCTTCCACTTTCTCTCCACAATTCATCCAATTAACCATCAAAACCTCAAACCCATGAAACCCAAGCCTAGTTCATGCAATTTCTACCAAACTCACAACTCAAAGTTCATCAAAATGAGCTTTGATTGAGAGTTTACCTTGGTAAATGAAAAAAGGATGAGAAATATGGAAGAATGAGGGACTTTGGTCGAGAAATCAAGCAAAAGGAGCTTCCTTTTCTTCTCTTCTTCTCCTTCTCCTTCAATGGAGTTTTTCTCTCCCCCCTTCCCTTGTAGGTTTAGGCCAAGGTCCAAATATGAGCTGAAAATTGCTCCAAAAGGCCTTTAACCTGAGGGGGTAAAGCCTATTTTGCCCTTTTTGTCCTTTTCCCCTTTAAGCCTAAAAGGTGGGGTCAAATGAGTCATCTTCCACCCTTTTCTTCTCCTCCAAGTCACATAGACATGTGTCAATGTGGGGTCCACCTCAACCCATAATTATTTCAGCCCATTTAATTTAATCCGATAAAACCCCTAATTTGACACTATTTGACCCGGATTTGAGTTTTTCGCAAAAATAGTCATTTGAAAGGAAAGGACCCAACTAAGCTAACTGTAGCGACGACTAAGCTTTCTGGGTCCCGGAAAGGTCCCGAATGACTCCCGGAGTTATCGTTTGACTTTTCCGACGGAAAGTCAACTTTTGCCAAATTTCACCGGTTCGACCGTTGTCGACAGGGGGCGGTTCTTATTGTAAAGACTGCTCCGGTTAAAAAAGGTTAAGATTGAAAGTTTTATCGACTTAAAGCGTCGTGCTTGGAAAGCGGATCAAAAATCTGGATCGAGTGCGTTTTAAAAACAAAAAACAAAAAGAGAGCTGGATCGGGCTGACCCGACCCGACCAGCAGACCCGGACAGGTCAGGCCCGCCCTGACTTCGCTTTTGGCCGTGCGGCGCAAATCCGCTGTGAGGCCCACTTACACCCGGCCCGCACTATTTAAGACCCCGTTTAGGGTTACAACTCATTTCTTCACGCAACCGCTTCTTCTCCCTCGGCCTCACGCAGACGAACCTTCTCCTCTCGCCTCCTCATCTTCTCTCACGGCCGCCGCCGTAGTCCCGAATCTCTCTCCCTCTTCGTCCTCTCAGAACCCGGCTCCTCTCTCCTCACACCACCTCCGACCTCCCTCTCCGACCCTCTCTCCCTCCGCTCCACGGCCAGGCTCGCCGGCCACGTCCTCGCCACCATATCCCTCATCTACCCGTTCAGCTGAAGCCCATCGCCGTCGTCCTCGTCTCCGAGCGTCGTCTCTCCCTCCCCTCCATCTTCTTCTTCACCCGTGTGTAGCCGAACACTCGCCGTCGCCGTGCATCGCCGGCGCGCTCACCAGATCCGGGACGGAACCGTCGAGTTCGTCCAGATCTGAGGCGGGCGAGAGATCGCCGTGCTCAGCCCTTCCGCCGCCGCCCTTTTTTCCCTACGGTGAGCACAAACCCGTGAGGCTTTGACCGCCGTCGTCTCCGCCGGTGGTCGGAATCTGACCTGAAACCCCCTTCTCCGTTTTCTTTCCCCGAGGAACTTTCTGGATCTGTCGATCGAAACTGAAACGAAAAAAATAAATTAAAGAAATAATAGAAATTGTTTTAAAAAGAGTTTTAAAACGATTTATTTTAGACTGTTGAACGAAGCTGAACCGTTTGGATCGAATTACCGGATCGATAATAAAAATTGGAACTTTGGACTGTTGAAATGATTCGAGGAACGTGGAACGTTGAAACCCGGACGAACAAATCGGACTTAGAATTGGATTGAAAACGCGAACGCTGAATCCGACACCTCGGGATTCGAACCCCGGAACATGTACCTCGGGAATAGCGCCTCGGGATTCGCACCTCGAAACCCGTGCCTCGGGATCCGTGCATTGGGAACCATGCCTCAGAAAACGTGCACCGGGTTCTGTGCTCGGAGCTCGAGTACTCGAACCCGATTCGTCGCATAATCCCGCTTTTGGCCTGCTCGAGTTTAAAAGGCAAATGTTGTTTTTAAACTGGACTGATCGTAACCTTTAAATTAACTTTTGAACCGTTATTAATTATGGCTTTCTGTGTTAATAGTCACGCCCCAAATCCGGTATTGACCGGACCCGAGACGTGACTTAGCGAATTTAAATAAAGCAGTGAAACAAAATAAATAATATCGGAATAAGATGAAATAATATAAACAACGGAAGTTTAAAACCCTGAGTTACAGCTCAGTCGAATACAATAATCCAAGAAGTAAGGTACGTCTCTAGGAACACAGAATAAAGATAAACCCGGACTCTCGCTAGCCCCACGCTCCGCGATGTCCTGTAGAAAACACGGTAAAGGGGTGAGCTTGACGCTCAGTTGGGAAAAACCCCGAAAACCACCTCAACAGATTTACCAGACTGTTATTCCACAATTTTAAATCACAGTAAAAGTTAAATAGAACGGTGCGACACGTAAGCCAAATTAAAGACAAAAATCCCTTTTAAACCTGATGCTCAACGGTCCAACCATACCAACTTCAACTCAGTCACCAACCGTTAACCAGGCATACAACGAATAGAACAATCCAAGACACCTAATTACGGAAATACTGAGGATTTAAGCCACAAGACTCCAAACCACACGCAAACCAATACTTCGTACCGAATACCTCTCGGTCGCGATAGGACACATATCATCGGGACTCCCGGAAACGTTCCCCATGGAACACATATCATCGGGATTTCCGAAAATGTCTCCAAACGCAGCAACACTTGTTCAATTCAAAACATTAATAGAAACACACAACTCGTAACCAATACACGATCTCGGGAGCAACCCGCTCGACCCGGCGTAGCCGCACACAACTTTCCCCTAACACAAAGTCAGGAGGGGCGGTCGACCCCATCGCGGCACACAACGTTTTACCGATTTACGGAAGGCAGGGAAATCGCCTCTTCGCGGCCTCATCTCTCGCGGTGCTCAACACAGCGTTTTACCGAGTGCTAGTCGAAAGGTAGGGAAACCACCTCTTCGCGGGACACAGCGTTTTACCGACTCACGGTCGGAAGGTAGGGAAACCACCTTTCTCATGTAACCAAAGCACAACACACATCACACTTCACCGACTGCGCGTCGGAAGGTACGATACACCTGACGGAAGTACATCTCTCACACTTTACCGGCCGCGCATCGGAAGGTACTACACCCTCTCGGACACAATTTAACCAACAGTCACAATCACACTCACAAGTAACCACGGTACCACAACCACAATCACAATCACGTCGGTCTATCACTCACCCGACCATATCACAACAAATGGTTAACATCATAACAATCATGGCACACTTGCCCACACATAGCAACGATCTTTTACACCGAAATATAATAAACCTTGACCCTTCATTACACTCACAACTATTTCGCGCTTTACCATCACTTACCGACACCACACTCCATGTGGTTGCCCCACCGGCTTAACCGATATCCAATCCCCAACATCCCCACATTTCAACTTATCACAAAAATAGGAAAGTAATCACTCGAGTTACTAACATGCATCGCTAGGTCAATTCTACTCATTTTCGTGTTCATTATTTATTAACCGTTCAATCATCACAGAGTACACAAGCAGATACATTCAGCAAACAATCCTACGGGGCGCGACATGGCCCGATTCTACCAGCACGGCAATTTCCCAAGACAGAATCGTAAATGTTCACAGTTGAAGCGTATACGCTAGTTATTCCCATCCTACATGCTTACTAGTTCTTTAACAGGTTATTAGGTTTCCCTATATGCAATATAGTACATCGAATTAAAACGGGTTCGAGGTAATCCCTACCTCAAGAAGAAACACAGTTGCGTCTCCTAGCTGCTGACGTCCGGGCCTACCTCCGGTCTTCTCCATGCTTGGTTTTAACACAAAAGGGACGGTCATCAGTCCCGGTCCAGTCCGTAACGGTCCTCCAATTTTATTAAATTAGGTCCAATAGTTCGTTGTCCAACGTCCTTTAGAAGTCCGATAAGTTCTTTGTATTTATCTGATTTTAACCCAATTATTTAATTAAATAAATTAGTTAAATACCCTGACCCGAATCCGACCCGAATCTGAGATCAGGACCCGAACCCGACCCGGATCCGACCTAGTCTAATCTCAGACCCGGACCTGACCCGAGCCTGACCCAGACCCGGACCCAACCCGAGTCTAGACCCGAGCTCAAACCCGGTCCGAGCCCGTAGCCCAGATCAGATCAAGCCCGAAGCTCAGACCAGATCCAGCCCGAGGCCCAAGCCCGCCAGAGAACTAGGGTTTGGGTTCTGTTATGACGGCAGCGGCCGGCAACGGGGAACCCTCGAGGGAGGGCGACGATTGTGGTTGGAAGGCGTCAGGAGCTTGGGAAAGGCGAGGGAGAGGTCGCCATGGCGTGTATCGAGCTTCCCCCGTCCTGATCTGCCGGCTAGAGAAGCTCGCCGATGAGGGAACGAAGGCCTGGGCTCGCGAGCTCCGGCCGAGCTTCTCCGCTCCAAGTCTGGTCAAAACGAGCCCAAAGTCCACGGATCTCCGGCAAAGGGGTGACGGGGTCGGTGATACGAGGTCGGGAGAAGGCTCACCGACTCTGGTTCCGTCCGTTGAGGGCGCGACGAGGTTCGAGATGAAGGCGACAACTCTGGTGCGATTCAAGTCGAGGAGGAAGGAGAAGGGAGATGAGGAGAGATTTCTGGGTTTCTAGAGGTGGGGGAGGGTTGAGGGTGGAGGAAGCGAGGTTAGGCGGTGATTTTAGGCGCCGGCGAAGGGTGATTGACGGAGAAGACGAGGGAACGAGCTCGAGAGCTCTGAGAGAGACGAGGAGGACGAAGTGCCTTGGGCGGCGTGCGAGCGAAATGGGGCTGAATCTGTTTGTGCTAGGGTTAGGGCGTGAGAAGCTGGGCCTGGGGCTGGATGGGCCTGGCACACTGACCCGGGCTCGGCCCAAAAGGCCGCGTCTGACTGGCTGAAAACCCTTTTCCCTTTCCTTTTTTTTGATTTCTTTTCTTTTTTTTTGAAATCGATCCACAATCCAACTCGTTCTCCAACTTTCACCGCTCCAAACAATAATTTTAAAACTTAAATTTTCAGGTGTTTACAGTCTACCCCGTTAAAGGAATTTCGTCCACGAAACTTCCGATTGAAACTACCAGTCCATTGTTTCCCATTTCTTGGAAAAACAAAAACCAGTTAGTTGATACCATAAATCTCCGCCGGTAGAGACGTCGCACCGACACACGCGACTTGGTCGAGATATCCTATACCGGAACCGTCCATTGGTATAGGTGTCATGCCGGAACAACACACGGTGAACCACGCGTACGTGGGACCACGGTCGTTACTCGTGCAATCCACGCCGTTGACGCTCGTTCACAACTGCCGATCGAATCAACTTACAAGTCGTTCCACTCAAAGTACAACAAAACGGAAGACACTACAAATACCACTTCTTCAGGGGGCAACCGACCTTGGAGACCCTGCGCGTGCCTCATCCTTGCGCTTCCGCGTCGACTCTGCGTGGTTCTTAATTGTTCACAACCCACACGACCCTTTAGCCGCCTCTCGAATAACTTGGGACCACAAGGATCAACTTTTAAATCCAAAAATGCGCCCCGCTTGGGCGGCTGCTCCGACCAACCAAACAATGCTTCGTACGATGCCATAATGTTATTGGCCTGAAAGAATTGTGGTAGTCGTACTCGGCTAACCATTTCCGGACTCCGGCAGATGGTGCTCTTACTCCTACTTGTGCTCTCAAGGGTCGTACTAGTTCCCGCGGAACACTGGCGTTCGGCCTTTACTTGTTGAACACTGATGTGCATCAGACCAAACTTCGCACCTACTGCACGTCCATACGTGAAGGTCGTATTGTCAGATCAAAACCCCATCAATCGTAGGTCCATCCCCCGGACGACATTGAAAGTCATCAAGTTCAACACCAAGATTCTACTCTTAGGCCCTCACGTCTCATCAGGTATATAAAGAAAATCAAAGAAAGCAGTGCCTGTGGGTTATGGGCCCACCACGCTTCCGTTGCGCCTCTCTGATCTCACGTCACTCGGCCATCTTCTCTAGCCGTCCTAGCGGCGTACTAGTATTTCTACGGTCCTCCGTCGCTCGGTTACTAGTCGATGATGAAACAACGAAGAACACTTGGTACCCCAAACTTGGGTTCTCTTGACTTTCTTAACCCGCTTGAAGAAAAACAGTCCAATACGAGAAGATCATTGAAACGGATGATGGCCCGCTACTCTACTTTCTCACTCACGGCTAACGTTAGTCGACACCACCGCACCATCAACTAGCGTGGCAAGGCACAGGGTGAGCACAACATTTCTTATTTTCGTCCATACATTTCAGCAATCAAGAAGAAATAAGCGAGTGGGGTACCCCAAATCAAATGGAATAACACTCAAAATTTAAAAGGTAAGCACGTACCGTGAGCAATCTCATGCTCGGACTCCTGTCTCTCCGCTTGGGAGTCGGCAATCGTATACGTTCTGCCTGACGAGGGGCACTGCATCACCATGTGTCCACACTGTCCACAGCTGAAACACAGGCGCTCTCCGTCGCCCGGCCTCCCAACTGATCCGGTCTGGCCGCTAACGGGACGAGATGCAGTGCTCGCGCCCTTCTGACAATCTATGCTCAGATGACCCCTGTAAAGACCTGATAAATTAATAATTTAATTTACGGTTTTAAAGCAATGGGGTTGGAAAACAGATCGAAAAATTGGAACGAAGGCGAAACAAAAAGGACACTCAAAAAAAAGGGAAGAAAGAAATAAAAAAAAAGGAGCTGAATAAGACCTGGGCCAGCCTAACTAAAGCCCAGCGCGTTGAGCCCAAGTCAGATCGGGCCCAAGCCCATGGCCCTCAACCCTAACAGCTCGCTTCTTCTCTCCTTCTATGCGTGCGTGCGTCCCGAGACCACAACACGCCGCCCTCGTCACTACCTCTCTTCGCTCTCTCTCAGCTTCATCCCCTCTCTCTATCGCGATTTACCGTGTCAGCGACGTCTCTCCGGTCGCAAACCGACCCACCATGGCACGGGAACGACGCCTGAAACCCTCCTCCACGCACCCGTGCTGGACAATATCAGAAACCCTCTCTTCTTCCCTCCCTCTTCATCCTCGAGTCAAGAAAACCTCCGCCGTCGTCGTCTCGAGCTATGTAGCTCCGACGACAACGTTTCCGGTACAGGTGAGTCGGATTCAAGCCAGATCCACCTTCTCCGTCGACCTTTTGGGGCTCCTCCGACCTTACCCAGCCTGAAAACCCTTCTCGGCGGTGCGGATCTGGGACGGAGTCTGTCGGAGAGACGCCGACGAGCCTTCTTGTCACCAGATCTGGAACAGAGGCGGTCTCCGGCTACACCACGACGACCACCGCCCTCGTACTGGCCAGACAGACGCTCCGCCGTCAAATCTGAGCTTCGCCACTCCTCCCCCGAGCTTCCTGCCACCGCCGTCGCCGTTGGGATTGTCGGAACCCTCGCCACCGCCCGTGTCCTTCTCCAGCTCGATCAGATCAAGTCAGTCGGTCCGTGGGCCAAGACGGTTGGGCCAGGAGGGCGTGGCCCTGAAGACTCGGGCCTTGGGCCCAGGATGGGTTCGGGCCGTACCAGGCCTCGGGCCAGACCCAAGGTCGTGGACCGGATCTGGACTCGGGTCCGGATCTGGGTCGGATCCGGGTCTGGGTCGGGTCTAGGACCGGGTTCGGGCTGGATCCGGGTCAGGTCCGGGTTCTTGGTTCTAGACCGAGTCTGGGCCGGGTTCGGACTCGGATTCGAGTCGGAATCGGGTCTGGCCAGGTCAGGACAATTTTAAATAAATAATTAATTTAATTAATTAATTAATAACTTGGTTTTAAAATCAGATAAATTCGAGGACTTATCGGACGATTGAAAGGACGTTTGGACAAACAAACTTTTGGGCTTAATTAAATAATTAGAGGACCGTTACGGACCGGACTGGGACTAATGACCGTCCCCTTTTTGTGTTAAAACCAGGCCTTTACCCCGAGCGCGGAGAATACCGGAGTTAAACCCAGACGTGGACTTCGCCTGAGAAGATCGGAGTTAGGCCCGGACGTCAGCAGCTAGGAGACGCAGCTGCTGTGACCGTCTTGAGGTAGGGATTACCTCGAAACCCGCTTTATTTCGGATGTACTAGAATGCATATAGGGAAACCTAATAACCGGTTAAATAACTAGTATGCATATAGGATGTGAATAACTAGCGTAGACGTATAACTGTGAACTTTTACGATTATTGTCTTGGGAAATTGCCGTGCTGGTCGAATCGGGCCATGTCGTGCCCGTAGGATTGATTGCTGATTGTGTGGATTGTGTACGCTGTGCTGCTTGAACGGTTAATAAATAACGAACATGAAAATGAGTAGAATCGAACGTGTTGATGCATATTAGTGATTGAGTGGCTTTTCCCATTTTATCTAATATGTTGAACTGGGGATGTTGGGGATTGAATACCGGTTAAGCCGGTGGGGTTTACCACGTTGAGTATGGTGATGGTAAGTGCATGTGTTGCTACGTTGGTAATTTGAGAAGCTTGATATGTGATATTCGGTGAAGCATGTGTTGCTAAGTTTTGGACAAGTATGCCATGTGTGAGTGTGATCGGGATTGTGGTTGTGGTGCTGTGGTTACCTGTGAGTGAGATCGGGATTATGGTGGTGATACTGTGGTTACCTGTGAGTGTGATTGTGATTTTGATTGTGGTACCGTGGTTACCCGAGAAAGGTGGTTTCCCTACCTTCCAACCGTGAGTCGGTAAAATGCTGTGTTCCGCGAAGAGGTGGTTTCCCTACATTCCGACTAGCACTCGGTAAAACGCTGTGTCCGCGATGTGTTGCGCGAAGAGGCGATTTCACTGCCTCCCGTGTATCGGTAAAACGCTGTGTCAGCGATGTGTTGCGCGAAGAGGCGATTTCCCTGCCTTCCGTGTGTCGGTAAAACGCTGTGTTTCGCGATGTGTTGCGCGAAGAGATGTGTTCCGCGATGGGGTCGACTGCCCATCCTGACTATGTGTTAGGGGAAAGTTGCGTACGGCTGCGTCGGGCCGAGTGGGTTGCTCCCGAGACCGTGCATGGGTTACGAGTTGCGTGCTTCGATAATGTTTGGATTGAATGAGTGTTGTTGTGTTTGTGGCTATGGGTGTTTCTTTGTTATGAGTTGTGTGTGATTGTGAATGAATTTATTTTGATTGTTTGATGGTGAGTTCATGTGTGTAGCTGCCGTGTAAGTTAAAGTGTTGTCTTTATGGTTATCCGTGACTCGGTTGAGAAGGGGTTCTGGACGAGGAATTTCGGGACAGTTTGTGGTCGGGAAAAGTGAAGGTTGTTTAAGTTGGATTACATGTCCTCGTTATCGCTTTCTCCTTTTAATTGTTAAAAAGTTAGTTTAGAAACGTAATTGGGTGTCTTAATTGGATTGTTCCCTTCGGTGTGTGCCTCAGTCAAATGGTTGGTGTTGAGTTAAAGTTAGTATGGTTGGACATGTAAACGTCAGGTTTAAAAGGGGTTTTGTCTTTAAATTGGTTTAAGTGTCGCATCGTTGTTTCAACCTTTTTTATGTGACTTAAATTTGTGGAACAACTTTTTGGTAAATCTGTTTGAGGTGGTTTTCGGGGCCTTTCCCTACTGAGCGTCAGGCTCACCCCTTACCGTGTTTTCTACAGGTGTTACTTATGACTTAGAGTATAGGGTTACGCAGAGCTTGGGAGACGCGGAGGGCCGAGTCTTTTTGTGTCTAGTAGAGACGTACCTTCTTTCTTGAACTATTGTATTTAACTGAGATGTGACTCAGGGTTTTGAACCTCCGTTGTTTTATATTATTTTCATCTTATTTAGATATTATTTATTTCGTTTTACTGTTTTATTTAACTTCACTAAGACACGTCTCGGGTCCGGTCAATACCGGATTTGGGGCGTGACAACCCCGTCGATGGCAGCGATAACATCCTAGTCCCACATCGGACGATGCCTGCCTCTGAGCTCTCTGCGTCTGAGCCTGACACTGCTGGGACTGTGGTAACTGCTCAGTCTGTGACTGTGGTGGTCGCTGAGCCGACGCCATCATAAACCGTTCTGGGCATCTGGGAGCGAAGTGTCCTGGCCGACAACACGGTAACAAAGTGGGGGCCCGACAATCGACCTCTCAACAGGTCTGCTCGCCGGACGATCTACTGGTACGCTGATCTCCGGACAATCTCGAGCCATGTGGCTCGGCTGTCCGCAACGGCGGCACGTGCGTACTCTCATGGAGGGTCCAACAGAAGTCCCTAACCTGACATCAAGCGGTCCTCTTAACGGTGGCTGGATTTGGAACGATCGTGAGGTCCTCTGCCTCCTCGGATCGAGAGACTCAGATGGCCTCAGGGAGCTGGTCGGTCTCTGCCTGATCTCTCGCACCCTGGTCGACTCATGAAAGTGGCGCTCCACAATTAAGGCCTGATCTACCAGGTCAGAGTAAACCTGGGTCCTCAAAACAGCGACCCTGCCCGCGATCGCAGGGCGAAGCCCTTCCTCAAAACGTCGGCAACGGAGAGTCTCAGTCTGAACCATATCCTGAACAAAACGAGCCAAAGCAGCTCCCGAAACTGCTTACACCTGTCGTCTAGTACCGATATTGGACAATAATGCTCGAGAAGATGTTGTCTGAACAGCGCAAGGTTATCTGTCACTCGCGCCTGCTCGCGTTGCCACCAGTGGTCGGCCTCTCTCTGAGTAAAGGATGCTGCTAACCCCTGAACAATGCGGGTCAGCTCCTCCAGAGCTGCCGTCTGGGCTGTCTCAGCCCTCTCATGCTCCTCAGTGGGCGCACCCTTGGGCACTAGTCGCCCTTGTCGACCCAGCGGTCGATGATTGCTCTCGGCCTCTAGTGGGCCGTCTCCTGGTACCTCGCGGAACATGACATCGGGCCATGACGTAAGACCTCTACACGGATAACGCACACGCGCAGGTCCTTAACTCGAAAAGAGCAACGCGTTTTAAAAAAAACTAACGCCACAAACCGTCCTCACAACTCTTAAAGGTAACCTACTCAGAACAAAAACGTCCACACGCGATCAGCGAACTCTAAACAGTTCTTGAAAACTTCAGCTTACTCTTAGTAGTAGTAGTAATAGTAATAGTACTAGTACAAACACTGCACCCTAGTGCGTCACACAAGCCTACCACACCATCACACAGAAGAGGCAACAAGTTTCACAATTCAACCACACAAACATTCAAGTACAACAAGCAGCATAACAAGCTTACATGCAGCCAACCGGTTTACAGAAACACAAAGCAGCACGAAAACTCACAGTCTCAACCGTACTCATTAACACAAGTTGTAAAGAAAAACTTATTCTTGTAGAAAAATAACACATGCGGATGTCATCTCGTTACAACTCGGTTTAGGCGTCCCCGAACTACGTTGTAACCAACTGATATCCCCACTATCATGATTTGCTGCAGTCTAATCATAATAGGACATACATTCCAATTTTCCATAAAATTTCGGCGTGTTCAATTTGAAAACTTGGTCAACCACCCGCGCACGCAGGACAAACAGTTAACAATTTGAACAACACATAGCGAACAATTTGGTAAGCAGACCATCACACATTAATCATAACAAAGCGACATGCCAAAAGTCAACCAACAACAACTAATACGCGACAACCCCTAACGCCCCGATCGTAAAACAAATTAACCAACCGCTTAAGCGGAACAACCAATTACCAACTGCATGTAGCCCCCCAAAACAAATTTAGCACTCAGCAAAATATCTCAACTTACACCTCGGGTCTCGGTAACCTCACTATACCGCCCGGCTAAGTCCAAACTTAGAAAACAGTTCAACTCAAACAATACCCACAAACCACACAAGTCCACTCAAACAACCATGGCACTTAGGCCGAACGTTTCACCAATCAAGCAACGGCCGAACAAGGCGGCAACTCACATATCAATCAATCAACCAACGCGTCATAACCAGCCCGAGCTTCGCTCGTTAACCAACCTCGATCTCAACCGATCGGCATCATGGATCCACTAAGGTGGACAGTCAACAGAGAAAAAGGTACAAATCAAGTAAGGTAAAACGTAAACAACGCATTTTAGCAAACAAGGCTCTCGGCGTTTCGACTCTACGCATAGGAAGATTCTGACTTGCGTCACCAAGCACTATGACCTTAGCCACGTAACACTACCCCACCTAGTTGACGTACGGTCCGAGGTTTTGAAAAATCATTTCAAAATGAAACCAGGCTCTGATACCAAATTGTCACGCCCCAAATCCGGTATTGACCGGACCCGAGACGTGACTTACCGAATTTAAATAAAGCAGTGAAAAGAAATAAATAATATCGGAATAAGATGAAATAATATA
This sequence comes from Erodium maritimum, assembly GCA_963921825.1. Classification (NCBI taxonomy): domain Eukaryota; kingdom Viridiplantae; phylum Streptophyta; class Magnoliopsida; order Geraniales; family Geraniaceae; genus Erodium; species Erodium maritimum. The sequence continues at coordinate 841,388 of OY997592.1, forward strand.
AACAACGGAAGTTCAAAACCCTGAGTTACAGCTCAGTCGAATACAATAATCCAAGAAGTAAGGTACGTCTCTAGGAACACAAAATAAAGATAAACTCGGACTCTCGCTAGCCCCACGCTAAGCGATGTCCTCTACTCCAAACCAAAGCTAAAACCTGTAGAAAACACGGTAAAGGGGTGAGCTTGACGCTCAGTAGGGAAAAACCCCGAAAACCACCTCAACAGATTGACCAGACTGTTATTCCACAATTTTAAATCACAGTAAAAGTTAAATATAACGGTGCGACACTTAAGCCAAATTAAAGACAAAAATCCCTTTTAAACCTGACGCTCAATGGTCCAACCATACCAACTTCAACTCAGTCACCAACCGTTAAACCAGGCACACAATGAATACAACAATCCAAGTAAGATACCTAATTACAGAAATACAGAGGATTTAAGCCACAAGACTCCAAACCACACGCAAACCAATACTTCGTATCGAAATACCTCTCGGTCGCGATGGGACACATATCATCGGGACTCCCGGAAACGTTCCCGCATGGAACACATATCATCGGGATTTCCGAAAATGTCTGCAAAGGGACACATATCATCGGGGTGAAACAAGATATCCTCCCGGAAACATCCCCGAAGGGACACATATCATCCGGGTGACACAAGTCTCTCCGGAACATGTAGCATCGGAGTAAGACAACAATTAACACGGAAAATACTCAAAGTCACAAACGCTGCAACACTCGTTCAATTCAAAACATTAATAGAACACACAACTCGTAACCAATGCACGGTCTCGGGAGCAACCCGCTCGGCCTGGCGTAGCCGCACACAACTTTCCCCTAACACAAAGTCAAGACGGGCGGTCGACCCCATCGCGGCACACATCGTTTTACCGATTGACGGAAGGTAGGGAAATCGCCTCTTCGCGGCCTCATCTCTCGCGGTGCTCAACACAACGTTTTACCGAGTGCTAGTCGGAAGGTAGGGAAACCACCTCTTCACGGGACACAGCGTTTTACCGACTCACGGTCGGAAGGTAGGGAAACCACCTTTCTCATGTAACCAAAGCACAACACACATCACACTTCACCGACTGCGCGCCGAAAGGTACGATACACCTGACGGAAGTACATCTCTCACACTTTACCGGCCGCGCATCGGAAGGTACTACACCCTCTCGGACACAATTTAACCAACACTCACAATCACACTCACAAGTAACCACGGTACCACAACCACAATCACAATCACGTCGGTCTATCACTCACCCGACCATATCACAACAAATGGTTCACATCATAACAATCATGGCACACTTGCCCACACATAGCAACGATCTTTTACACTGAAATATAATAAACCTTGACCCTTCATTACACTCACAACTATTCCGCGCTTTACCATCACTTACCGACACCACACTCCATGTGGTTGCTCCACCGGCTTAACCGGTATCCAATCCCCAACATCCCCACATTTCAACGTATCACAAAAACAAGAAAGCAATCACTCAAGTTACTAACATGCATCGCTAGGTCAATTCTACTCATTTTTGTGTTCGTTATTTATTAACCGTTCAATCATCACAGAGTACACAAGCAGATACATCCAGCAAACAATCCTACAGGCGCGACATGGCCCGATTCTACCAGTACGGCAATTTCCCAAGACAGAATCGTAAATGTTCACAGTTGAAGCGTCTACGCTAGTTATTCCCATCCTACATGCTTACTAGTTCTTTAACAGGTTATTAGGTTTCCCTATATGCAATCTAGTACATCGAATAAAAACGGGTTCGAGGTAATCCCTACCTTAAGAAGAAACACAGTTGCGTCTCCTAGCTTCTGACGTCCGGGCCTACCTCCGGTCTTCTCCGTGCTCGGGGTAAAGACCTGGTTTTAACACAAAAGGGACGGTCATCAGTCCCGGTCCAGTCCGTAACGGTCCTCTAATTTTATTAAATTAAGTCCAATAGTTCTTTGTCCAACGTCCTTTAGAAGTCCGATAAGTCCTTTGTATTTATCTGATTTTAACCCAATTGTTTAATTAAATAAATTAGTTAAATGCCCCGACCCGGATCCGACCCGGTCTAATCTCAGACCTAGACTTGAGCCGAGCCTGACCTAGACCCGTACCCAACCCGAGTCCGGACCCGAGCTCAAACCCAGTCCGAGCCCGAAGCTCAGACGAGATCCAGCCCGAGGCCCACACCCGAGCTGGAGCCCAAGCCCAGCCTGAGGCCCAAGTCTCGAGTCAGGACCAAGCCCGCTAGAGAACTAGGGTTTGGGTTCTGTTCTGATGGCGGCGGCCGGCAACGGGGAACCCTCGAGGGAGGGCGACGATGGCGGCGGGAAGGCGTCAGGAGCTTGGGAAAGGCGAGGGAGAGGTCGCCAGGGCATGTATCGAGCTTCCCCCGTCCAGATATGCCGGCTAGAGAAGCTCGTCAGCGAGGGAACGAAGACCTGGGCTCGCGAGCTCCGACCGAGCTTCTCCGCTCCAAAGTCCGGTCAAAACGAGCCCAAAGTCCACGGATCTCCGACAAAGGGTTGGCGAGGACGGTGATACGAGGTCGGGAGACGGCTCACCGGCTCTGGTTCCGTCCGTTGAGGGCGCGACGAGGTTCGAGATGAAGGCGGCGGCTTTGGTGCGATTCAAGTCGAGGAGGAAGGAGAAGGGAGAGGAGGAGAGATTTCTGGGTTTCTAGAGGTGGGGAAGGGTTGAGGGTGGAGGAAGCGAGGTCAGGCGGTGATTTCAGGCGCCGACAAAGTATGATTGACGGAGAAGACGAGGGAACGAGCTCGAGAGCTTTGAGAGAGACGAGGAGGACGAAGTGCCTTGGGCGGCGTGCGAGCAAAATGGGGCTGAAGCTGTTCGTGCTAGGGTTAGGGCGTGAGAAGTTGGGCCTGGCGTTGGATGGGCCTGGCACACTGACCCGGGCCGGTTCTGGCTCGGCCCAAAAGGTCGGGTCTGACTGGCCCAAAACCTTTTTCCTTTCTTTTGATTTCTTTTTCTTTTTTGAAATCGATCCACAATCCAACTCCCTCTCCAACTTTTAATGCTCCAAACAATAATTTAAAAACTTAAATTTTCAAGTCTTTACATTAATTTAGAGTCCGGCTTCGATCGAAGAGAAGACCGGAGGTAGTAAGCCAGGACGTCAGCAGCTAGGAGACGTAGCTGTTGTTCTTCGGTTGAGGTAGGGAAGGTAGGGAACGTAGCGGATACCAGTTTAATTGCAGAAAGTTACTAGTATGCATGCTAGGTAATAATAAAACTGGAACGATCGTTTATATTAGATAATAACCGGACGAGTCTTAGTATCATGTATGATGTGTTTCACTAGTTAACCGCTTTCAATACTTGGGAAATTGTCGTGCTGGTAGATTGGCCATGTTGAGCCATAGGTTGCGTGCTAATTGAGTTGCGTGTTATTATTTGAGATGCATGCTGTGTGACCTTGCGTCGTTAAGTTTAAGAGTTAAGAATTAGTATATCCGGTGAACATGTTGTTGCTATGTGTGGGCGAGTGTGCCGTGCTTGTTATGATGTGAACCCTTGGATGTGTTATGGTCGGGTGAGTGATAGACCGACGTGCTGTGTAATTGTGGTAATATTGGTGGGCTTGGTAAGCCGTGTTTGATTATGGCATTGCGATGTGTGATATTATCTTGTTGTTTGTTCCGAGGAGTTGTATTCCGGTATGGTACCTACGACCGAGGGGGTACGCCGGTGTAGGGTGTACCTAGGACGAAGGTGTGGTTCCAAGTATGCGCGGTCCCCCGGGTAGTGGTTCCGGTACGATACCTACATCGAGGGGGTAGTCCGATGTGGGATATCTAGGCCGACGGTTACGTGATCAGTGTTGTACCCCGAAGGAGTGCCGGGAAGATGTCTAGGCCGATGGAGATTCCGGTATGACGTATTGAGATTGTGCCCCGTGTGTTTGCCGGGAAGATATCTAGGCTGACGCTGTGTGTTCCGGTGCGATATGATAGAGTCGGGTTGTGGACAGCCGGCGGAGTAGGGGACAGCGTTACGGGACGTGTTATTGTTTTAAAAGTTTACTTTATGTTTGATGACTTGTTAATTGCTGTGCTGGTTGCAGTTTGTGCTGTTTGTTTGATTATGTTTGTGAGTGTGGTTTGGTCTTGAGTTGAGGATTGTGGTTACGAGTTCCATTGGAAATTAGTTGTGTGCTGTACTAGTATGCCCCAATTGGACGGTTACCCGTGGTGGTGAGCGCTTGCTTATAACCTTAACTCCTTTCCTACTGAGCGAAAGCTCACCCCTAACCTTGTTGTTTTTCAGGTCCTAAGCGGGATGTGTACTAGCTGGATGCTCGATGCTTGGGAGCTTGCGAGGGTCCTAGGCTAGATAGTCTAGAGACGTACCGTTAGCTGTTGAACTTATTGTTACCGTTGTTTTATCGAGTTGTGACTCGCGCCGTTGTTTAAAGTTTTAAACTACTATTTGAGTTTTGTTTTGAATTTACTTTCATTTAAATTTATTACTGTTTTAGTTCACGTCTCGAGTCCAGTCAAAACCGGATTTGGGGCGTGACAATTTGGTATCAGAACCTGGTTTCATTTGAAATTGTTTTTCAAACTTCGGACCGTACGTCAATTAGGTGGGTAGAGTTAGGCTGTCAAGTTTCGGTGTGCCGGTTACGCAATTCGCAGATGTCCTAAGCGTATAAACGAGACGAAGTAAGTCTCGGTTTAGTAGTTGATTGAACTGCAGTGTGGTTGTTTTGTGTTTTAAGTTGTGCAGGTTGCGTTTTGAATGCCCGCTTAAGCGGATGGTTAGTGTAATTTACGAACGGGTCATGCCCGATTTTCTGCAGAACATGAAGTGTTTGTACCATCACAGTTTGACTATAGGGGCCACTCTAGCCTAACGTGAATGGGGGGATGTCAGGTGGTTACAACATAGTTTGGGGACGCCTGAATCAGGTTGTAACGACACGATATCGACATGAATGTTTTGGTGAAAATTGATCGTGCTAAATTTTTTAATCTCCAAGTTGTTGTTGCCTATTGTGAACTGTTCGTGTGTTGTATACTGTTGATTTGTGTGACTTGTGTGTAAATCTGTTGTTTTGTTTGGCTGGTATGTGTGACGCACTAACGTGCAGACTTCTCTGTTTGGGTGTTATTTGGTGACTATACTGCTATACTTAGTATATTTTTAGTATGAGTGTGACTGTTTGAACCGTGTGTGCACGCTAGTTATTTAAGCGCGTCTTTCTCGAAGTTAAGAAACTGAACATGTGCGTTGTCCGTGTAGAGGACATACGACATGGTACCGACTTATGTACCTCGAGGTACCAGGGGCCGAGGGCAGTCCAGTGCCCAGGGTGCACCTGCTGAGGAGCACGAGAGGACCGATACTGGATCATCAGGACTTCCATCCAGGGTTCTGTTGGGTCTCGAGGTAGGGTTGGAGATGAACCAACTCGCAGCGGAAAATCAATGAAAACCAAGAGACGATTAAAACCATGAAACAACTAACAAAGAATGGATTCACAAGAGAAAAATTCAGCACTAGTTCTTACCAAAACAAGAACACCGGTTAACGAATGATTGGCTTGAGTCTCCAAGACGCCTACGTATCCACATGGGAATCAAAGCCACGTAGTTCTTCTCTTTGAGGAATCAAGAACACAAACATGGAGGTGGAAACTAGCCAAACCCGAAATGGCCATGGAAGAGGGAGAGAAAATGTGTTTCCTATTCTTGTCTTGTCTTTGTTATGTTGAAAAAAGATGACTTAAACATAACAAAATCCATACTTGTCCAACTAAAGGCATGGGACAAGTATGGTGTCAAGTAAGGTGTAAATAGGACAAAGTATGGCAAGACAAGATTGGGTTAGGTGGTGAATCACCAACACCTTAATCCTTGTCTTGCTTACTTAGTACTAATTAATCAAGACTTGATTAATTAGTTCCATGGGCCTTGGTTGCATGGGCCTTTCATGGGCCTCTTGGAACATGGCCCGTGGCCATTTCCAACGAGGTCCCGTGATTCGCTCATCGCCTCCATGCCTTCCATACCGGAAATGTCCAACATTATCCGACGCGATCAATCCCAAGACTCCAAGCCTTGTCTCGATCCGTAAAGTCCTATTCACTTACGGGCACATGACCCAAAACCCAGTTTTGGTCATGTCCCGAGACAACTCCCTTTTGGCCATTCTCCATAAATGTGTCAATGAGTTTCATCCTCCGGTGTGACCCTTAGGTTTATGCATGTCAATAGATCAACGTAAAATCCCATTTTACTTGATCCTATTTAAGTGGCAACTAACGAGACTTTAGTATTGCCTGACACTGCATAACGAATCGACCCTGTCGATTCTAACCTTTCCGTCATCCCTGTCATTATCCTTTTATCTCCGATATCCTGATTGAGATAAGGCATAGAGCCGTCATCCTTATTATTCTCAATCAATGTTCCTTGATATGTGAGATGACTAAAGATATGATACCCAGTATCATGTGCATGGCCATGCTATTCTTTCAGTCACTCTCGATCAAGCGGCCGAGAACCGATATCTTTCTCATACCTCAGTATGAGGGATAAATCCCTTAGCCGTCTTTCGTGTCACTCATGTAGCCCGTCCCCAAGCCAATCCTGACCGTTATGGAAGCCCTGTTACGGACAACGTTAGGCTCAGGTCAAACTCAGTTGTTGACTACATAGTGATCACAAAGACTCCTTGGTCTAAGGATACATGACAAGCTACAACACTGAATATGTTCATGACTTAATCTATGGCACATATTTAGGGCGGGTCGTCCAATATCATGTCCCACATGATATCTATGATCAGACTCCGGAATCCCATTCCAATGACTAACAGAACGTAAGCCATAAAGAGCCATCTTTCATACTAGTCGCTTCTAGTGAAGCTTTGTTGACTAGGGACCCATCGAGTGTGATCTATCTTGATCTATGGTTCTATTCGCATGGTGGGCATAGATCAGAGCACACATCGATATATTACTCCAACACATAAGTAATATAAAGCCGCTTTAATTTTATTGCTAACGATGATATATACATTTGGACATTTAGGATTGAACTACGGGCACTAAGACTAACAGGTTCCGCCTGTCACTGAGCCTACTCAAGCGGTAGTTCTGGAGGAGTTGACCCGCATAGTCCAGAGCTTGGTAGAGACCCTTGCCAGAGGGAGGCAGAGAGAGAGACTACGGCTCCGGCATCAAAGACCGTACCTGCTGCACCTGCAGCCGCGACCTTGAGACCCGATCAGGTCGACAACCTCACCGCTCAGATGCTGCAAGACTTCCGCAGGTTGGGCACACCAGTGTTTTCCGTGGAGCCAGACCCCGAGGCAGCCGAGGGATGGCTGGAGCGGATGACCCACAACCTGGACACCTCAGGTATACTGGACGGACGCAGGAAAGTTTCCTTTGCGGAATTTCAGCTAGAGGGTGATGCTTACCGTTGGTGGCAACGCGAGCAGGCGCGCGTGGGGGATGACTTCTCGCTGTTTGGACAGCGTTTCCTGGAGCAGTATTTTCCCTAGTTGGTATTGGATGATCGACACCAGCAGTTCCTAGAGCTGCGATAGGAGGGTATGACAGTCTCCGAGTACGAGGCGAGGTTCACATCGCTGTCCCGTTTTGCCTCTGAGATGGTACAGAAGGAGGTTCTTCGTTTTTGACGGTTTGAGGAAGGTCTCCATCCCGCTATAGCAGATAGACTCGCTGCTATGAGGACTCGGGTATATTCAGACCTGTTGGACCAGGAACTGGCCGTGGAGCGACGCCTACGCGAGATGGCTAGAGTTCGGGAGGTCAGGTAGAGGCCGAGCGGCTTCCTGAGGCCATCGGAGTCTCGTGATCCGAGGAGACAGAGGATCTCGGGATCGTTCCAGCCCTAGACTCAGCTGAGGGAGACACGGCAGACTGGATCAGTGGCCTCTGTTGCACCTACCCCGTCTGAGCGGGCGTGTTTTTTATGTGGACAGCAGGGCCACGTAGCTCGAGAGTGTCCGGGGAGCGGACCTATGGATCGCCTTGCGACCAGATCTGAGAGGAGACAGAGTGCTGGGCCACTGCTATGCCACCAGTGCGGACGACCTGGGCACTTTGCGGCTAGATGTCCCGACCGAGTTGGAGAGATGTCGGATCCACGACCTCAGCAGTCACAGACTGGGCAGTCGCCTAAGTTCCAGCAGCGTCAAGCTCAGTCGCAGGGAGCTCCGTGGCAGGCAGCGAGCGCGCCAGCACCTAGGTAGAGAGCTGCGCAGCAGGTGGCACTTCCATTAACTCCGAGAGACGGACCTCCGTTGCGGCAGGGTCGGGTGTATGCTACCGTCGATTCACGAGCAGAGAGACAGGACTCCGATCGTGGGATCGCTCGTGATTTTGAGCACGTTACGGAGTAGAGGACATTGCAGAACGTGGGACTAGTGAGAGTCCGGGAGCTGTTTTTGTTTTGACTTTAGAACTGTGCTATCTTTTGACACTTTTGTTTGATTCGTTTTGTTTTTTTTTTTACTTTTAGTTATTGTTGCAACTTTTGAACTTGTGTTTCGTTTAAGACGTCTCTCTGTTATTTCTGAGTTCCCGCCCCGAGTTTAGCCGAGTAGCGTTGAGATCAGAATGGCGCAGCGGAAGCGTTGTGGACTCCTTTCGTTTTGTCATGTACGCATTACTGTTTAAGCGAAGAGAGTGGTTGAGGAGAGGTGTCGTTGTGTTGGATCCGTTGTAAGGGCGATGCGAGTTGTGTTCCGGTTTGATACCTATATCGACGGACGGTTCTGGTATAGGATGTCTCGACCAAGCCGAGTGTGTCGGTGTGATGCCGTTACCGATGGTGGATTCCGGTATCGACTAACTGGCTTAAGTGTTTTCCGGGTGCTTGAAGGGTGATGACTAGGAGTTTTATTCGGACGTTCCCTGAGTTAGGGTTAAGAGGAGCGCGTTCGTTTTAAATTTTCGAGGTCGAAATTCTTTTAAGGGGGTAGATTATAGAGACCACTCCGGTTAAAAAAGGTTAAGTTTGAAAGTTTTATCGACTTAAAGCGTCGTGCTTGGAAAGTGGATCAAAAATTTAGATCAAGTGCGTTTAAAAAAAAAGAGCTGGATCGGGCAGACCCAACCCGACCAGCAGACCCGAACAGGTCAGGCCCGCCCCGACTTCGCTTTGGGCTGTGCGGCCCAACTCCGCTGCGAGGCCCACTTACACCCGTCCCGCCCTATTTAAGACCCCGTTTAGGAATACAGCTTATTTCTTCACGCAACCGCTTCTTCTCCCTCATCCTCACGCAGCCGAACCTTCTCCTCTCGCCTCCTCATCTTCTCTCACGGTAGTCGCCGCTGCCGTAGTCCCGACTCTCTCTCCCTCTTCTTCCTCTCAGAACCCGACTCCTCTCTCCTCACACCACCACCGACCTCCCTCTCCGACCCTCTCTCCCTCCGCTCCACGGCCAGGCTCGCCGGCCACGTCCTCGCCACCATATTCCTCATCTCCCCGTTCAGCCGAAGCCCGTCGCCGTCGTCCTCGTCTCCGAGCGCCGTCTCTCCCTCCCCTCCTTCTTCTTCTTCACCCGCGTGTAGCCGAACACTCGTCGTCGCCGTGCATCGCCGGCGCGCTCACCAGCTCCGGGACGGAGCTGTCGAGTTCGTCCAGATCTGAGGCGGGCGAGAAACCGCCGTGCTCAGCCCTTCCGCCACCGCCCTTTTTGCCCTACGATGAGCACAAACCCGTGAGGCTTTGACTGCCGGCGTCTCCGCCGGTGGTCGGAATCTGACCCGAAACCCCCTTCTCCGTTTTCTTTTCCCGAGGAACTTTCTGGATCTGTCGATCGAAACTGAAACGAAAAAAATAAAGTAAAGAAATAATAGAAATGGTTTTAAAAAGAGTTTTAAAACGAAAAACAGATTTAATTAAAGAGGATTAATTTTGGACTGTTGAACGAAGCTGAACCGTTTGGATCGAATTACCGGATCGATAATAAAAATTGGAACTTTGGACTGTTGAACTGATTCGAGGAAGGTGGAACGTTGAAACCGGGACAAACAAATCGGACTTAGAACGAGATTGAAAGCGGGAACGTTGAATTGGACACCTCGTGATTCGTGCATCGGAACATGTACCTCGGGAACCGTGCCTCGAAACCCATGCCTCGGGGATTTGTTCCTCGGAACCTGTGCCTCAGGATCCATGCATTGGGAATTGTCACGCCCCAAATCCGTTTTTGGCCGGACTCGTGACATGACTTGAGTGGACAATATAATAACAACATAAACAATAACTTTCAACAGTAATAAATCTCTAAGTTTAGTTCCAATCAAATAACTCCATAAAATAACGGTTCAAAATCGAGGACATAAATAGAGTACGATAATAGGTTCCAAATCATAAATAGGAGTCAAAGCTCCAAATAGAGTACAAAAGTAAGTGGTTCGAAACAATGACCAAAGACGTCTCTAATTAAACCCAGACTCTCCAGAAGCTCCCGAGCCTCAAGTCCACTACTCACCAAGCGAGCCTGTACAAACAGTAAATAAAACAACAGGGGTGAGCTTAAGCTCAGTAGGGAAAATCATACACAATTTAACCTCCAATTTAGTAATAAAAGTGATTTAACACGACGACGCAATTTTCCATTAATACCATTAATCAGTAAGGTGCTTGAAAATAGGTAAAGATAAGAATAATATCACATTCTTAAAGATAACGGTAACTTTTAAGAGAATAACTGAAAGCGCTGTAAACATTTGATAACTACTAAAATGGGGCAAGCACTTATCACACCAACAACTCGAATCCTCACTACTCCGATCCCCGAGTAGGTTCTTGTGTCATGTCAGATCCCATACTCTGATCCACAAGAATACTCGTGTCATGTCAGATTTTCCATCGGTCCAGAGGAGGAACATACATCGGGCTACCGGTAACATCCCCGAGGGACACATATCGTCGGGATTCTCGGAAATGCCCCCAAAGGACCATATGTCATCGGGAACTGAGGTAATGCTCCCGTAGGACGCATACACTCGGGTGAATCAACAAGTAACCGTTCCCCGCAGGGTAAACCAACCAGTTGCCCCGCAGGATCAACCATCCAATGTCCCGCAGGATCATCCAACTAATGCCCCGCAGGGTCCACCAATCAATATCCCGCAGGATTAACCAACCAATGCCCCGCAGGGTTCACCAATCAATATCCCGCAGGATTAACCAACCAATGCCCCGCAGGGTCCACAATCAATATCCCGCAGGATTAACCAACCAAAGCCCCGCAGGGTCCACCAATCAATATCCCGCAGGATTAACCAACCAATGCCCCGCAGGGTCCACCAATCAATATCCCGCAGGATTAACCAACCAATGCCCCGCAGGGTCCACCAATCAATATCCCGCAGGATCAACACACACAAAAGACCAACATGTCAACACATCGTACAATCAAACTTAGAAATTCACAGATTCACCAATACACACCACAAGGGGTTCATACCCACAATTACACTTACTATTATACTTACCAACCACGTTCCATCGGTCTAACACTCACCCGATCATACCCTTTGGCACAATCAATTACACTCAATCATTCATGCAATCATTCAATCATACAATCTTCCAAGCATTCATTCAATCATTCATGCATACAATTTATCTAGTTTCGTTAGACTCTTAATTTATCTTGAAGACTAAGCAAGCAATGCATGTGAGGAAACCACAAACAATCCTATGGCTCATCTCGGCCTTTCTACCAGTAAAGCAATTTCCCAAGTATTGAAAACGAGTTAAACTAGTTATTCACATCCTATGCATGCATACTAGACACGTCCGACTATTAGTAATTGAAAGACGATTATTCTAGTTATTCACATCCTATATGCATCTCTAGGACCTTTCCGATTTTATTAACCTAATATGCATACTAAAGTATTAAATTACACGAGGAGTTTAGTACTTTCCCTACCTCAAGGTCTTCCTCTAACAGAACTCCTTGATGCTGATGTTCGAGCTAGTGTCCTCTTCGTCCTCTCACGGGTCCAAGTCCTCGTCTTCTTTCGAGCTCGGTCTCACGGTCTTGGATCACAATAATACAAAAAATAGTAACTCAACGGAGCGTTCCTCAACTTAAATCACAAAACAGTCCTCTACGAACAGAAATAGAGCCAAAGGAATGAGCTTGTAATCGAATTAGACTAAAAAAGAAAGGGTTTTGGTTCTGGAACTCAGGCCCGGAATATGGCCAGTCCCGTATCACCTTCCGGCCCGGAACACGATCCGGAACGTGTCAAGGACCATGCCGGAACCAGACACAGAACGCGTCACAGGGCGGCCCGGTATCAGACACGGACCGCGCGACGCACCGGCCCAGAACCAGACACGGACCGTGTGAGGTACCGTGCCGGATTCAGGAACGTTCCGCGCCGCGTACCGGGCCGGTACCTGGCCCGTTCCGTGCCGCCTACCGTGCTGGCACATGGCCCGTTCCGGGTCCCATTCCGTGCCGAACCAACCCAGAACCTTCCCCTTTCTTCCCCAACTCAGATTCCACGAAAATCAGACCCAAACCTCCATTTCCAGCTCCTCCCATCTCCAAAATAATCATCAAAAACTTCCAAACCTCAACACCCTCAATGAGTTTCATTAAAACTTCAACCAACACAATCAAACAACCTACACTTCATTAATTCTTCTCCAAACAACAACCAAGGAAGCTAGTTCTTCAAACTTAAGCCAAAACCCACAAAAACCCAAACTAGAAAGTGGATGAAATGAGAAGTTAAGAACATCCATACCTTTAGGATGAGGAGATGATGAAGCTAGCAAGCTTAAGGAGGAGAAATGATGAAGAAATGAGGTAAAGTTCTTCCATTTCCTCTCTTTCTTCATGCTCAAGTTATGGAGCTCTCTCCCTTCTCTCCTTAGACAAAAACTCAGCTGCAACAATGAGTAAATGGCTGAATTGTATCAACCTATTGCCTTAAATGACCTAAATTGTTAAAAGACCAAAAGCCCCTTTCAAGTTCTATCCACTTAAAGGCTTTACGGAGGGGTAAAATGTCATTTAAACTCATTTTATTCTCATCTAAGACTCTAATTCCATGTGGCATTGTGGGAGCCACTTTCTTTTAATAAAATTCCAGTAGTCCAAATTTAATCGGAAAAAGTCGATAAAAAGCTCGGGTTTGACCAAAAGTTGACCGTTACAAAACTACAGTCAAACGAAAGGAAATGGCCCAACTAAGCTAACCGTGATGATGGCTAAGCTTTTTAGGCCCCAGAAACGTCCCAAATGACTTCCGGAGTCATCGGTTGACTTTTCCGGTCGAAAGTCAAACTTTGCTAGAATTTACCGGTTCGACCGGGATCGACCGGAGGCGTTTCTTACAATCTACCCCCATTAAAAGAATTTCGTCCCCAAAATTAAAAACAGAAGTACCTCAAAGATCGAAAAGGTGGGGGTACTTCTCCCGGATCTCGTCCTCGCGCTCCCAGGTCGACTCTGCTCCCTAGTGCTTCCATTGCACTCGTACCAAAGGGATAGTCGTCTTCCGCAAGACCTTCTCTCCCGTATCAACAATCCTGACGGGCTGCTCCTCATAAGAGACATCATCAACTACCTCGATGTCCGTCCACTCGATAACGTGAGAGGGATCTGCGATGTACTTCCGTAGTTGGGAAACATGGAAAATGTTATGCACCTTCCCAAGCTGCGGTGGCCGTGCTAGGCGGTAAGCTACGACCCCAATTGTATCCAAGATCTCAAAGGGTCCGATAAATCGCGGGGACAACTTGCCTCCGCCGCGGTTGAACCGCAGTAGGCCCTTCTTCGGGCTCACCCTCAGAAATACATTATCTCCAACCGAGAACTCAAGCGGTCTGCGACGTCTATCTACATAGTTCTTCTGGAGGCTATGTGCGGTCTTCAACCGCTCCCGAATCAATGCGACCTTCTCGGTCGTCTCCCGTACCATCTCCAAACCAAGTAGGCTCCGGTCCCCTACCTCAGCCCAACACACATGCGATCTGCACGGCCTACCATACAAAGCCTCAGAAGGTGCCATCCCAATACTGGCCCGGAAGCTGTTGTTGTAGGCAAACTCTGCTCAGGGTAGGTGGTCCTCCCACGACCCCCGAAAGTCTAATACACAAGCTCGTAGCATGTCCTCTAATATCTGGATACTACGCTCTGACTGACCATCGGTCTGTGGATGATAAGTTGTACTAAGTAAGACCTCAGTCCTCAATGTCGTCTGTAGGCTCTCCCAAAATCTGGAGGTGAAACGAGGATCCCTGTCGGATACAACCGACACCCGTACTCCATGAAGACGAATAATCTCTCTGACGTATAACCGACTCAACACATCAACAGTGTCTGTCATTCGCATGGCTAAAAAGTACGCCGACTTGGTCAGTCGGTCAACTACTACCCAAATAACGTCGTGCCCTCTCGGCGACTTCGGCAATCCACACACAAAATCCATGGTAACGTGCTCCCACTTCCACTCACAGATCGGTAAAGGTTGTAGTAATCCGGCGGGACACTGATGCTCGCCTTCACCTGCTGACAGGTGAGGCACCTCGAAACAAAATATGCGACTGCTCTACGCATCCCGCTCCACCAGAACTGTCGTTGGATGTCTCTATACATCTTGGTGCCACCCGGGTGCACAACAAGACGGGAGTTATGACACTCTCTCAATACAAAGTCCGTACAACCTCGTGGCACAAACAGCCGTCCTCGGTAACGGAGGCCCTGATCAGCACTCAACTCCCAACCCTCGGTCTCAACACCGCTGATCAATCTCTCTCGGATCCCTGCCGTGTAAAACCCCACTTATTTACAAAGAGGTAATTTTGTGAAATAAGAAATGTGGGGGTAGAACTTTGCAACAAGTAGTATTTGAAGAAAAAAAAAGGGGGATTAGAGCAGGTGAACTGGGCTGGACTTGGGCTAGACTCGGGCCCAGTTCACAGACGCGAGCCTAGGCCCAACGCACGCAGTTCAGAACGCAACCCTAGTTGCGTCTTCTCCTCCTTATGTGTGCACCCAATCCAAGAGAAAACACGGCCGCCTCACTTCTCCCCTCGTCTCTCGATTCCGTCTCTCCCATCTCAGCTCTCCCTCCCCCACGCTCGACATCTTGCCGGAGAAACGACCACCACCTCTTCCTCACCCGACTTTCCCCCTCCACCCGCCCATCACCATCACCAGACGCCGCGCACGAAGCCCTGACGTCGTGTTGGAGCAGCTCACTTTGGTTCGTTGTGCCGAGCTCAAGCGACGCCGGCGAAGGCAAATCAGCCCTGATTCGTGCTGAATCCCGTCACGCGGTGCGTCCCCGACCTCTACCTGCTCGGAAATTCCTCAGGTTGGGTTTGATTTGGACTGGAGCTGACAGAATGACAACGGCGAGCTCTCATCCCTGTCAGATCTGGACGGAAACCCACACCCGCTACCTCTCCTCACCTCTCATCCTTTCCCCGACGTCCTTGCCACTGTCTAGCACCTTTCCCGACTCACCTGACGTCGTATGCGGTGGCCGGAATCGCGCCGGCTCGCCGGAGCTGAGTACAACTCAGGTATGAGTCTGAGCAGGCCTTGGGCCGGATGGTTGGGCCTTGAGGTCTGGTGGACAGACTTGGATCAACAAACATTTGGGTCGGGCCCAATTCTGGAACCAGACTCGGATCCGGGTCTAGAACCGGGTCTGGACCGGGTCTGGTTCGGGTTTTGGGCCGGATCCGGGTCGGACCGGGTCGGAGCCGGGTCGAACCAATTTACAGATTTAATTAGTTTTTAAAATACGATTTAATAAATTAATTAATATAATGATTTGACTGAAATTGGATAATTAAGGACTTTTGAACAATCTTGAGGAACTTTGGACCCTTTCGGATCTGATTGGACCTTTTATCTGTTAAACCCAGACTCGGAGCTAGACTTCGCCCGAGAGCCTGGACTTCGCCCGAGAAGACGAAGACCACTCCGGAACCCGTGTGAAGAACGGAGGAGAGACTGATCGACTTTACAGCAGAGTGTTATTAGAGGAAGACCACAAGGTAGGGAAAGTCTTAACTTCTCGTTTAAAGATTGCTTAGTGTGCCTATTAGGTTAATAAAATCGGAAAGGTCCTAGAAATGCATATAGGATGCGAATAACTAGAATTGTGAAGACCGTTTCAGTTTAAAAAGTTTTTAATTTTTTAAAAGTGTTCGTCGGATCGTCGAGGTTGATTTTTGGGTTGGTTGTTGTTGACAACGGTTTTGAAATTCGATTTAATTCCTACTTCGTTTTAAAATTAAAATATCTAATTAAACAAGAAAAAGAAAAGCAAAAAAAAAAAGGAGAGAACTGGACCGGGCAGACCCGGCCCGAGCCAGGCCAACCCGTTCCACCCCCTTCTCTTCAGCTTTGGGCCGTGCAGCCCAGGTTCACCATGGCCCAACGAGTGTCGAGCCCGTTCTATATAAGGCGAGGTTCAGGGTTCCAAACCCTATTTTTTTTCCCTCAGCCGCTCGCGATTCCACTCTCCCTCTCCCTCCCTCAATCCCGATCTCCTCCTCTCCCCTCACCTCAAACCGCCGCCGCCTTACACCTCTATCCCCGTCCAACCCGAGCCACCGCCACCATCGGACGCCGACCATCCCGTCGCCGAACTCCGTCTCTCCCATCTCGAGGTAAAACCATCCCTCCTCGTCTCCGTTCAAGCCACGCCGTCCGGATCTAGCCACCGCCCCACCACTGTGCCCGTTTGGTTTCGCCGGCGAGCGAAGAGGCCGCCGAGCTCTTCCTCTCCCTCACCTCCCTGCTTCTTGTTCGTCGTTCTTCTTCCCTGAGAGTCGCCGAACCCCTCACCGTCCAGATCCGTACGGAGAGCTGTGCTCCGCCGTACTCCGCCGCCGCGCCCGACACCAACCACCCTCCCACCACCGTCCTTTTTCCACGGTGAGATTCCGAGCCGTGGAGCCTTGGCCGGTAACGGCGCCGCCGGTGGCCGGCCGGATTCGAACCGAGCTTCTCCTTCTTTTGTTTATTTTCTCGTCCTGAGCTTTTTTGTGGGAACTGAGCATCGTTGAAACCTGTGGCTTTTGGATCTGGTCTTTTTGGAAGCAAAATAAAAGGAAACTGATACGGAAATTAATTTGAAACAAAACAGTGTTGATTTGAAATTGGTTCAAGGAAAAGAAAAGAACTTGTTTTTAAAACGAAAATCAGTTTTAATAAAAAGGGTTTTAAATCAGATTTAATAAAAGGGGACTTGTTGTCGGTTTTGGAACTTGAACGAACTTGGAAACTCGAGCGTAATAACGGGACTGTTAATCGGACTTAGAACGGGATTTAAAAAGCGGAACGCTGAATCGGACCTCGGGGATCCGTGCATCGGGATCTGTACCTCGGGAATCGTGCACCGGGTTTTGAGTTCGGTGCTCGGGTGCTCGAACCTGATTCGTCGTAATCCCGCTTTTAGCCCGCTCGAGTCTAAAAGACAACTTTTGAACTTAAATCGAAACCGTTGTAACCTTTTAAATCAATTTGTGAAATCGGTTTTAATTGTAGTTTTCTGTGTAAAGTAGAGTCCGGCTTCGATCGAAGAGAAGACCGGAGGTAGTGAGCCAGGACGTCAGCAGCTAGGAGGCGTAGCTGTTGTACTTCGGTTGAGGTAGGGAAGTAGCGGATACTGGTTTAATTGTGGAAAGTTACTAGTATAGGCCGATGAAGATTCCGGTATGACTTATTTAGATTGTGCCAATGTTGTTTGACGGGAAGATATCTAGGCCGATTATGTTCTGGTACGATATGATGGTGTCGGACTGTGGACAGCCGACCGAGTAGGGGACTGCGGTACGGGACGTGTTGTACCTTTACAGTTTACTTTATGTTCGATGACTTGTTAATTGGTGTGTTTATGGTTGTGAGTGCGGTTTGGTTGTTTATTTTTATAAGTGTGGTTTGGTCTTGAGTTGAGGATTGTGGTTACGAGTTCCGGTGGAAATTAGTTGTGTGCTATACTAGTATGCCCTAATTGGACGGTTACCCGTGGTGGTGAGCGCTTGCTTATAACCTTAACTACTTTTCCTACTGAGCGAAAGCTCACCCCTTACCTTGTAGTTTTTCAGGTACTAAGCGGGTTGTGTGCTAGCTGGATGCTCGATGCTTGGGAGCTTGTGAGGGTCCTAGGCTAGTAGTCTAGAGACGTGCAATTCATTTTTTTTATTAAACTCTTTTACTGTTGTCTTTACCGAGCTGTCGACTCGTGTCGTTGTTAAAAGTTTTAAAATTATGGATTTGGAAACTTGTTGGCTTTATTTTCGATTAAATTATTGCCGTTTTAGTTCACGTCGTGAGTCCAGTCAAAACCGGATTTGGGGCGTGACAATTTAATTTGGTATTAGAGTTGACCATTGACTGGTCCTAAGTTGTTTGAAAAACGTTTGAAGATTTACGCGCAAGGTACCCCTAAGACCGTTCAAATCCTCAAGATTTCAACGTTGTGTATACTCATTATTGGGATGACTCGGACGAGACGATATACAAGCTGGTCGATTGATAGTATGCGAGCAAGCGTCGACGTTAAGAGAAATATCGTGGGTTGGATAACCTTCTTGATCGATCGTAGTTGGGTGTTGATGGTTTGTCATGATCTAGAATTGTGATACTTGATGTGTGACTGATCTGTTATCAGGTTGAGAATCTTGTTAAGGTTTACCCGGTGTGACATGTTGCTACGTTGGACAAGTGTGCCATGCTTAGTATGACATGAGCTTTTGATTGTGGTATGTTTTGAGGCGCGGCGCCTTCCGAATAGATGTCGGTACATTGTGTTATTTCCTTGGTTGAGGTACGCCTACCTTTCCTCGAGATGTGGTGAAACGAGTGGTTGTTCCAAACCCTGCAGTGATTGTGAGATCTATTGTCTTGTTGAATGCATTTGTGTATTACTTCCTTGAAGAATTTTTTGTGGTTGGTCATGACTTGATAGTGTTTGGATACTAGTGTGAATAGTCCTTGTAACGGTTACTAAGGAGGAAATTGAGAAGTTACGTCAGTGTGTGATCTCGACTTTGTTCGACTTACGGGGTATTCCAGCATGACACTTATACCGACGGAAATTCCGGTATGGGATGTCTGGGCCGAGTCGTTTGTTCCGTGGTGATATCGATACCGACGGAAAATTCTGGTATCGAACATCTAGAGCGATGTTGTCTGTGACGGTAAGATATCTATACCAATGCAGGATCCCGATATAGGACATCTAGACCACTACCTGGTACGTCTTAGTGTTTGGGTGTTTATCGACTCGTTGAGTTACTCAGAGATTCCTTGGATCTTGGTTTGGCTTATTACCCGTTGAAAGTGTAGTCTGTTGAGTAAGACTGTTTGTCACCGCCAAGCATGGCGTTTGAGTAAATAGCGTGATGTAGTGAAGCACGATTAAGTAAAGGTCGCGTAGATTCGGAAACGGTTAAAGACCGTGTAGAGCCGACATAAGAGTTACACAGATAAAAGGCGCAGGCCTCTTGAGTTTCAATTGGTGATCAGATATTTCTGAGAGTGAGCCTAAGAAGGATCTTTAGCGGATCAACCGCGGCGGAGGCAAGTTGACCCCACAGATTATCGTACATTTTGAGATCCTCAGCAAGAACTAGAGTCGTCGCCTAGCTTCTTCCACGTTCCCATCTACGGAAGTGCACCACGGATCCCTCGCTTGGGAATCTTGAGCAGGACGTTCCCTGAGATAGGCTCAAGAGGAACGCGTTCGTTTTAAATTTCGAGGACGAAATTCTTTTGGGGGGGGGGGGGGGGGGAGACTGTAAAGACCGGCTAAATTAAAAGAAGTAAAATATTAATTTTTATCTTCTTGCATTTTCGTGGGGTGAAAATCGAGTGGGAAAAATTGGATCGACTTCAAAAGAAAAAGAAAAGAAAAAGAAATAAAAAAAAATGATTTTTTGGACTGGACCTGGTTGACTAGGCCGGTCAGAGACTCAGCCCAGTACCTAGCTGAGCCAAGCCCATCTCAGCTCTCGCGGCCCAAGCCCCACCACATAACCCTAGCACGCACTGTTCCATCTCCCATTCTCACGCACGCATCCCTAAGAGCGTCATCTACCTCTCACACTCGCTCTCTCAAGCTCGCGAACTAGAGCCGCCATTCGTGTTCGCCGACCACCCACCTCCTCCAGCTCTCTTCTCCCTCACTCTCCACTTTCACCTATACCTGCTTCTTCACCGTCCCCAAAATGAGCCCCGTACATAGATCGAGACACGCCGGAGCTCTATCGGACGAGCCTTTCCTCTTCGAGCACGAACTCGAGCGCAACGACGTCAAGAAGGCATGATTCGTGTTTCCTCGAACCTCCCCCTCTCTTCACCCGAGCTTGTCGTGCCTGGAACCCTCGAGGGCAGCTCGTGAGGGTTAGATCTGGCCGGAACCCTCGCCGGCGAGCTTTTTTTGCCAGATCTGGAACGAGGATGGGTTCTGACGCCTCGCCTGACACCTCCGCCTCCGTCCAACCACAACCCGAGCCCCGTCGTCCATTTCCGAGCATCACCGGCGCGACACGAATGGTCATGAGCATCGTCGCCGCCGGAGACGGTGGCCGGAACACGCGAGTGTCGTCGGAGCTCTCCACCAGCTCGGACACGAGGCAGACGGACCTTGGGCCGGGAGTGGGTGGGCCGGAAGTCATTGAGCCAGGACGACCAGGACACGGGCCTGGATCCGGATAGTCTTTGGGCCAGAACTTGGGTCGGACGTGGGTCAGGCCCAAGTCTTTGGACTGGGTTCTGACTCGGGTCAGGACCAGTTCCGGGTCGGGTCCAGGTCTGACCGGGTCTGGTTTCTAGACCGGGTCTGATTCGCGGATCCGGGTCACAGATTTAATTAAATAATTATTTATTTATTTTGACTCAAAATTGGGAATTTAAAGGACAGTTTGGACAATTTCGAGGACTTCGGACATGCCGGAACTGATTGGAAATTTTTCTGTAAACCTAGACACCGGCTTGGACTTGCCCGAGAACTTGGACTTCGCCCGAGAAGACGGAGTTGGCCCAGTCGTCAACAGCTAGGAGTATTATTAGAGGAAGACCTTGAGGTAGGGAAAGTACTAAACTCCTCGTGCAATTTAATACTTTAGTATGCCTATTAGGTTAATAGAATCGGAAAGGTCCTAGAGATGCATATAGGATGCGAATAACTAGAATAATCGTCTTTCAATTATTGATAACCGGACGTGGCTAGTATGCATGCATAGGATCTGAATAACTAGTTTAACTCGCTTTCAATACTTGGAAATTTCCGTGCTGGTAGAAAGGCCGAGATAAGCCATAGCATTGTTTGTGGTTGCCTCACATGCATTGTCTGCTAGGCTTTAGGACAAACTAAGAGTGTAATGAAACTAGATAAATCGTATGCTTGAATGATTGAAGGAATGCTTGAATGATTGAATGAATGATTGTATGATTTAATGATTGCATGAATTATTGAATGAATGATTGAGTGTAATTGATTGGGCCAAATGGTATGATCGGGTGAGTGATAGACCGATGGAACGTGGTTTGTAAGTATGCCGGTAAGTGTAACTGCGGGTATGAATCCCTTGTGGTGTGTATTGGTGAATCTGTGGATTTCTAAGTTTGGTTGTACGTTGTGTTGATATGTTGGTCTCTTGTGTGTATTTAACCTGCGGGGCATTGGTTGATTTACCCTGCGGGGAATTGGTTCGTTGATCCTGCGGGACATTGGTTGGTTGACCTTATGGGGCATTGGTTGGTTGATATTATGGGACATTGATTGGTTGACCCTGCGGGGCATTGGTTGGTTGATCCTGCGGGACATTGGTTGGTTGACCCTGCGGGGCATTGGTTGGTTGATCCTGCAGAACATTGGTTGGTTGACCCTGCGGGGCGTTGGTTGGTTGATCCTGCTGGACATTGGTTGGTTGACCCTGCAGGGCATTGGTTGGTTGATCCTGCGGGACATTGGATGGTTGACCCTGCACGGCACTTGGATGGTTTACCCTGCGGGGAATGGTTACTTTTTGATTCAACCGAGTGTATGCGTCCTGCGGGAGCATTACCTTAGTTCACGATGACATATGGTCCTTTGGGGGCATTTCCAAGAATCCTGACGATATGTGTCCCTCAGGGATGTTACCGGTAGCCCGATGTATGTGCCTCCTCTGGACCGAGGGAAAATCTGACATGACACGAGCACTCTTGTGGATCGGAGTATGGGATCCGACATGACACAAGAACCTATCGTGTATCGGAGTATTGGGATTTGGGTTGTTGACGTGATATTTACTTGCTCCCATTTTAGTAGTTATCAAATATTTATAGCGCTTTTCACTTAATCTCTTAAAATTACTGTTCTCCTTGAGAATGTGATATTATGTTTATCTTTACCTATTCCACAGCATCTTATTGTTTAATAGTATATATCATAAGCTGTGTCGTCGTGCTAAAGCAATTTTATTACTAAATTGGAGGTTACATTGTTTATGATTTTCCCTACTGAGCGTAAGCTCACTCCCTGTTGTTTATCTAATGTTTGTACAGGCATGCTGATGATTAGTGGACTCGAGGCTCAGGAGCTTCTGGATAGTCTGGGTGTTTGGTTTTAGAGACGTCATTGGTCATTTGTAATGAACCGCATGTTTTACGTACTCTATTTAGAGCCTTGACTCTTATTTACGATTTGGAACATATTATTCGAGTTATTTGATCGGAACCTTATTTGAGTATTTAATCGGTTTTATTATTATTTTATTCCTATTTTATTATCAACTCAAGTCACGTCACGAATCCGGCCAAAATCGGATTTAGGGCGTGACATGATTATTACTATGACGATTATTACTATTACACATCATAAACTGTCATGCCCCAAATCCGATTTTGACCGAACTCGAGACGTGAACTAAAATAGTAATAAATATAAATAAAAGTAAAATTGAAACCAATGATTGAATGAATGCTTGGAAGATTGTATGATTGAATGATTGCATTAATGATTGAATGATTGAATGAATGATTGAGTGTAATTGATTGTGCCAAAGGGAATGATCGGGTGAGTGATAGACCAATGGAACGTGGTTGGTAAGTATAATGGTAAGTGTAATTGTGGGTATGAACCCCTTGTGGTGTGTATTGGTGAATCTGTAGATTTCTAAGTTTGATTGTACGATGTGTTGACATGTTGATCTTTTGTGTGTGTTGATCCTGCAGGAGCATTACCTCTGGGGAGCTTCACATCCTATGACGATTATTACTATTACACATCATTAACTGTCAAGCCCCAAATCCGGTTTTGACCGGACTCGAGACGTGAACTAAAACAGTAATAAATTTAAATAAAAGTAAAATTGAAAAGCTTGAAAATAATACTCCGCGATTCATAAATTTGAATAAACGAAACAATAACTCTTAAGTAAACCGAAAATGCAATAAATATTTCATAACTTTGTACGTCTCTAGACTATCTAGCCTAGGACCCTCGTAAGATCCCAAGCATCGAGCATCCAGCTAGTACACTTCCCGCTTAGAACCTGAAAACAACAAAGTAAGGGGTGAGCTATCGCTTAGTAGGAAAAGTATTAAAGGTTATAAGCATAGGCTCACCACCACGGGTAACCGTCCAATTAGGGCATACTAGTACAGAACCCAGCTACTTCCCAATGGATCACGTAACCACAATCCTCAACTCAAGACCAAACCACACTTACAAACAGAATCACCCAAACAGCACAAACAGTAACCAGCACACCAATTAACAAGTCATCGAACATATAATAAACTATAAAAGCACAACACGTCCCGTACCGCAGTCCCCTACTCGGTCGGCTGTCCACAGCCCGACACCATCATATCGTACCGGAACATCATCGGCCTAGATATCTTCCCGGCAAAACACGGGGGTCAATCTCAATAAGTCATACCGGAATCTCCATCGGTCTAGACCTCTTTCTCGGAACTCCTTCGGGCAAAGGACAGGCAATACAACTTTCCCGGAACTCCTTTGGACAAAGCACGGATCACGTAATCGTCGTCCTAGATGTCCCACACCGGAATACACCCTCGATGTAGGCCATCGTACTGGAACCACTACTCGGGGGACCGCGCATACATGGGACCACACCGTCGGCCTAGGTACTACCCTACACCGTGTAACTGTAAAAACCCACTTATTTCAAAAAGGGTAATATTGTGAAATCAGAAACATTGGGGTAAGAAATTGCAACAAGTAATGTTAAAGAGAAAAATCAAAAAAAAAAAAGAGGGAATCTGGGCTGGATTGGGCTGGTCAGACACGAATTAGGCCCTACTCGCGCGAAACCCAGCCCAACCCAAACGGACCCAAACCCTACACGTAAAAACGCAGCGCCGCTTCGTTTCTCTCAGTTGCACGCACGCGTTTCGATGCATCCCCTTCCCCACGCCCTTTCTCTCTCGAACTCGCAGAACCAGAGATCGCCGCCGTCGAGCTCTCTCCTTCTCCGACCTCATCCTCCACCGTCACATTCCTCTCCAGCTTCTTCTCCTTTCCCTTCTTCATCTTCTTCCTCAGCGACAAAACCCAAACCCTGAAACCCCTTCTTCCTCTTCTAGCTTTCGAAACCCTCGATGCCGTCGAGCCTCACCGTGTTTTCGTTAGCAACGAAATCGAGCGGTTTGAGCTCCCTCACATTCATCCTCCTTCCCCGATCTTGCCGCGACAGAAAACGCTCCAAAGCGAGCTCGATTCAAGCTGTTTCGACCTGAACCTCCTCCGGCGAGCTTCGCTCCGTCAGATCTGTGACGGGAGCGACGCTGGTTTGCGTTCCAGCCAACGCCGCCACGCCAACGGCCTCGTCGGCGTCCCTGACGCCCTCGCTACCCTCGCTTCTCACCTTCCGAGCGTATCTGACGCTGTAGATGGTGGCCGGAGCATCATGGCTCGCCGGAGACATCGCCGGAGCCAGACCAAGCTCGAGCTCGTGCCCGAGGAGGCCTTGGGCCGGAAGAGCCTTGGGCTGAGAAGGCCTTGGGCTGGGGGAAAGATCAGGCCGGACGAGAAAGAAGACGGGCCTTGGGCCCAGACCAGGACTTGGGTTCGGACTCGGACCGGGTCTGGATCCGGGTTCAGGCTCGGACCGGATCTGGACTCGGGTCGGGCATGGATCCGGGTCGGATCAGGGTCAACCCGGCTTTAAAGATTATTTATTTTAAAACGAATCAGGTTAATTAATTACTTAATTAATTTAATTTGAACAATTAAAGGACTAATTGGATAAATCAAAGGACCTTTGGACGAATACCGGGACTGATTGAACTTTTGCCTGTAAACCCAGACACCGACTTGGACTTCGCCCGAGAAGACGGAGTTGGCCCGGTCGTCAGCAGCTAGGAGTATTATTAGAGGAAGACCTTGAGGTAGGAAAAGTACTAAAATCCTTGTGTAATTTAATACTTAGCATGCCTATTAGGTTAATAAAATTGGAAAGGTCCTAGATTGCATATAGGATGCGAATAACTAGAATAATCGTCTTTCAATTACTAATAACCGGACGTGTCTAGTATGCATGTGTAGGATGTGAACAACTAGTTTAACTCGCTTTCAATACTTGGGAAATTGCTTTACTGGTAGAGAGGCCGAGATGAGCCATAGGATTGATTGTGGTTGCATCACATGCATTGCTTGCTTAGTTTTAAGATAAATTAAGGGTCTAACGAAACTAGATAAATTGAATGCTTAGATGATTGTATGATTGAATGAATGCGTGAATGGTTGAATGATTGAATGAATGATTGAATGTAATTGATTGTGCCAAATGATATGATCGGGTGAGTGATAGACCGATGGAACGTGGTTGGTAAGTATGCCGGTAAGTGTAATTGTGGGTATGAATCCCTTGTGGTGTGTATTGGTGAATCTGTGAATTTCTAAGCTTGGTTGTACGATGTGTTGACATGTTGGTCTCTTGTGTGTGTTTACGCTGCGGGATATTGGTTGTGGACCCTGCGGGGCATTGGTTGGTTGATACTGCGGGATATTGGTTGTGGACCCTGCGGGGCATTGGTTGGTTGATCCTGCGGGATATTGGTTGTGGACCCTGCGGGGCATTGGTTGGTTGATCCTGCGGGATATTGGTTGGTTGATCCTGTGGGACATTGGATGGTTGACCCTACGGGGCACTTGGATGGTTTACCCTGCGGGGAATGGTTACTTGTTGATTCACCCGAGTGTATGCGTTCTGCGGGAGCATTACCTTGTCCCGATGACATATGGTCCTTTGGGGGTATTTCCGAGAATCCCGACGATATGTGTCCCTCAGGGATGTTACCGGTAGTCCGATGTATGTGCCTCATCTGGACTGAGGGAAAATCTTACATGACACGAGTACCCTTGTGGATCGGAGTGTGGGATCCGACATGACACAAGAACCTATTCGTGGATTGGAGTATTGAGGATTCGAGCTGTAAGTGTGATATTTACCTGCTCCCATTTTAGTAGTTATCCATTATTTACAACACTTTTCACTTATTCTCTTAAAGTTACCGTTATCCTTAAGAATGTAATATTGTTCTTATCTTTGCCTATTCTATAGTATCCTTTTGAGTAATAGTATTAATTACAAGATGTGTCGTCGTGCCATAGAAAATTTATTACTAAATTGGAGGTTAAACTGTTTATGATTTTCCCTACTGAGCGTAAGCTCACTCCCTGTTGTTTTATCTAATGTTTGTACATGCATGCTTGATGATTAGTGGACTCGAGGCTCGGGAGCTTCTGGATAGTCTGGGTTGTTGGTATTAGAGACGTCATTAGTCCTTTGTAACGACGGGTCCCTGGGAACCGTGCCTTGGAAAACGTGCACCGGGTTCTGTGCTCGGAGCTCGAGTACTCAAACCTGATTCATCGTATAATCCCGCTTTTGGCCCTCTCGAGTTTAAAAGGAAACTGTTATTTTTAAACTGGACTAATCGTAACCTTTAAAATAACTTTGTAACCGTTATTAATTATGGCTTTCCGTGTTAATTTAGAGTCCGGCTTCGATCGAAGAGAAGACCAGAGGTAGCAAGCCAGGACGTCAGCAGCTAGGAGACGTAGCTGTTGTTCTTCGGTTGAGGTAAGGAACGTAGCGGATACCGGTTTAATTGCGGAAAGTTACTAGTATGCATGCTAGGTAATAATAAAACTGGAACGATCGTTTATATTAGATAATAACCGAACGAGTCTTAGTAACATGTAGGATGTGTTTCACTAGTTAACCGCTTTCAATACTTGGGAAATTGTCGTGCTGGTAGATCGGCCATGTCGAGCCGTAGGTTGCGTGCTGATTGAGTTGCATGTTATTGTTTGAGATGCATGCTATGTGACCTTGCGTCGTTATGTTTAAGAGTTAAGAATTAGTATATCCAGTGAACATGTTGTTGCTATGTGTGGGCGAGTGTGCCCTTCTTGTTATGATGTGAACCCTTGGATGTGTTATGGTCGGGTGAGTGATAGACCGACGTGCTGTGTAATTGTGGTAAGATTGGCGGGCTTGGTAGGCCGTGTTTGATTATGGCATTGCGATGTGTGATATTATCTTGTTGTTTGTTCCGAGGAGTTGTATTCAGGTATGGTACCTACGACCGAGGGGGTACGCCGGTGTAGGGTAGTACCTAGGCCGACGGTGTGGTTCCAAGTATGCGCCGTCCCCCGGGTCGTGGTTCCGGTACGATACCTACATCGAGGGGGTAGTCCGATGTGGGATATCTAGGTCGACGGTTACGTGATCAGTGTTGTACCCCGAAGGAGTGCCGGGAAGATGTCTAGGCCGATGGAGATTCCAGTATGACGTATTGAGATTGTGCCCCGTGTGTTTGTCGGGAAGATATCTAGGCCGACGATGTGTGTTCCGGTGCGATATGATAGAGTCGGGTTGTGGACAGCCGGTGGAGTAGGGAACTGCGGTACGGGACGTGTTTATATTTTTACAGTTTACTTTATGTTTGATGACTTGTTAATTGGTGTGCTGGTTGCAGTTTGTTCTGTTTGTTTGATTATGTTTGTGAGTGTGGTCTGGTCTTGAGTTGAGGATTGTGGTTACGAGTTCCGTTGAAAATTAGTTGTGTGCTGTACTAGTATGCCCTAATTGGACGGTTACCCGTGGTGGTGAGCGCTTGCTTATAACCTTAACTACTTTTCCTACTGAGCGAAAGGTCACCCTTACCTTGTTGTTTTTCAGGTCCTAAGCGGGATGTGTACTAGCTGGATGCTCGATGCTTGGGAGCTTGCGAGTGTCCTAGGCTAGATAGTCTAGAGACGTACCGTTAGCTGTTGAAGTTTTTGTTACCGTTGTTTTATCGAGCTGTGACTCGCGGCGTTGTTTAAAGTTTTAAAATACCATAGACCTGCACGCCAGAACGAGACACCCAAAAGGCCGGAAGGCGAGGGTACTCTAGCAATGCCGATGGCCAACGGCATAAGACGACCAAGGGTAGAGAAGGAAGCTCAACTGAGAAACCCAAGCGCCTCTGACCAGTCGAACTCAACGGGAACCAGAGGAAGCCGGAGGGCGAAAAAGGACATCTAGTGTCGAGCGAGGAGCAAGAGTGATCGGGTGAGACAACAACGGTGAATTTGAAACAACCAAACATTAACAAGTGGAGGAGCAACATGAAGAGGCGGCAACAGAACGCCGAGAGAAAAGCGCCGGAAAAAACAACGATGAGAGGGAGGAGGCCGCGCAAGTGCCAAGATTGACAAGCCTCAACCAACCAAGAGAGCCAAATCTGACGGCGTGAAATTCACGCGAGCCGTTATATGGTGTTTGAAAATAAAATAAACAATTTTCTGGATTTGTGTGGACTGAACACGAGGTACTTTTATGTGATTGATTGTTATTGTTTGAAGCCAATATCGTATGTTATTTTGACGGGTTTATTCAAATTTATATGTCTGGCTAAACACTATAATTTGTTTGGTTTCTTCCAATGTTTTTTTTATCAACAATTTTTCTTTGATCAAAACCTTTTTAAAGGTTAAAAAGGAGTACAAGGCATGTCTTTTAACTACAGATCATGCACAAAAACCACGCCAAAAAGGGTCTAAATGCAAACAACAGGGTAAGGAAATGAAACATCCAAGAAGTTGATAAAACTCATCCATTTTGAGTCAAAGAAGTTTTTGTTCTGAACTGAACCGATCTTTAGAGCTTTAGTCCTCCAGCAAGCAGAGTAAATTTCAGTTGCCTGAGCCAATTTTTCATGGCAAGTGTTGAAATATACTTCAGCAACAATCAAAAGAGTCCTTTGTTGCAGTAACACCTGAATAAGGAGTAGAGGTTGGCCAAATGCAGAAAGTAAGAGAATTGCGCCTTTCAATAATGCAGAGAGTCTAAGATGTCAAGGTTGTATCAGCAAGGAATGGATTAAATGTATTCTTGAGTGATGTCATCCTTCTGATGGGGAGAAATTGAGAATCAGCTGCAGTAAAAGGATCAAAACCCCAAGGATCAACCTGAAAAAGAGCCACAAAAAGAAAGAAAGAAGCACTCATCTTCTAGATCCCAAAGACAAACTGGACATAAAAGCTCTTGCAATGATAACGTGAGTCCCCTAGCTTCTAGGAAACACTTGGAAGGGAAAGCATCATGACAAGCCAACCAGGAGAAGGCTATAATTTTTGGAGGTATTTCTGGTATCCATAGAAATTTAGTCCAAGCAGAGTTTGTAGATGATTGATTGCTTTGTTGCTCAAGTAAGGAATATAATTTCCTAACTGAAAATCCTTTAGGATCCCAATGCCAAATAATCACATCTGCATGCTCTCCAAGATGTATACCATTCAAGATTGTATATAGGGTGTCCCAGTCTTGCTCAGCCCTCAGCCCTTCCCTTAGGGTCTCTAGCAAAATCTAGGTCCAAAGCAGATCCATCCCAAGCATCTGAAACTAATAGTTGTTTTGACTGAGATAGTACATAGAGCCTTGGGAATAAAATTTGAAATGCAGTATCTCCCCACCAGGCATCTCTCCAAAAGAATACTCTTTCCCCATTTCCAACTTTCCAATGCAGACATTTATTTCCAAAAATATCCTCAAACCTATGATCTTTAGCTAGGTTGATTATATGGCTAATGAAACTGGTTGTGCCTACTTCACAGAAATTGGACAAATCCCATTCATGTTGACCCCAACCAAATTTTCCACAGATTATCTGTTTCCAAAGAGCATTCCTCTCAAGGGAAAACCTCCACCACCATTTGGCTAGTAGTGCAATGTTCATGCTAGATAGTTTTCTGATTCCTAGCCCACCTTCAGCTTTAGATTTGCACACCTGACTCCTAATTATTTTTGCAACAGCCTTGCCCTGATAATTTTCCATGCCATAGGAATTTTCTTTCCCAAGATTCCATTCTTTTTATTACTCTTTTAGGTGCCCTGAGTATAGAGAAATAATAGAGAGGTAATGCCCCAAGGTGGACTTGATCAGTGTGATTCTACCACCTAGAAATAAGAGTTTTGCTTGCCACAAGCCTAGTGCTTGCTTAAATTTCTGGACAATTGGTTCCCAGGTTTGAGCTCTTCTTGTATTAGCTCCAAGGGGCTTGGTTCCAATGTGTTAGCAGGAGAAATAGAAATCTAAAGTGAAGGAGAGGCTAAAATAAATTGTTAGACTTTTTTCACTTAATATAATAATAGTTAATTGTCAAGAGGAGAAATCTGGTGAGAACCATGTGTTAACGTAGGAACCGCGAGAACTAATCTAAGACATCCATTTTAAGAATTGATGGATGAGATGCAATTGAACAGTTGACTTGTTGACTGCAAAAAAACAACACTTTTTATTAAGTGGTAAGGGCTTTTAGTAAAACTATCATATTACTTTTTTTAATCAATTCACTAATTTAATTTTTCCCGCTTCGTTTGAACTCCGATTGGCTTCAAACTTGCGCCATTAGTTTTGTTTTTTAAAGGGCTTTCTATCAAGATCAGTCATGAATATATTTTGGAGCACCAAAAAAAAAAATTATTTCGGGGTTGATTTTTTTTAAAAAAAAAATCTAGGTAATTTTTATCAACACTTTGCTCTGGATTTATCAACACTTTTACACTGGTTTTATCAACACTTTACACAAGTTTTATCACCTCATTTTTCCAAAACTGATCATGATTTTATCACCTCATCGCGTGCTTTTTATGAACACTAGTTTTATCAACACTAAACACTAGGTTTACCATTCAATTACGTGTGTTTTATCACCCACATCACATGTATTTTTTGAAGCACGAATTTTTTTATTTATTTCGGGGCTGATTTTTAAAGAAATTATATCTGAATAATTTTTATCAACACTTTGCTCTGGGTTTATCAACACTTTGCACTGGTTTTACCAACACTTTACACTGGTTTTATCACCCCATTCTCCAAAACTGATCATGATTTTTATCATCTCATCACGTGTTTTTTATGAACAACAGTTTTATCAACACTAAACACTAGGTTTATCATTGAGTTACGTGTGTTTTATCACCCCATCACACGTTTTTTTGTTTACCAACGTTACACTCTAGTGTATCACACTTATTATCAAAATTGAACATGATTTTTATCACCTCATTATTTATTTCTTATCACCTCATTACATGTTTTTTTATCAACATTTAGCACTAGTTTGGTACTCCGATATAAAACATTTATTAGTGAAGATTTATCAATGCTCAACATTATTTTTATCACCTTGATATACATTTTTATTTTCGTGCTTCAAAATATATTCATGACTGATCTTTATTTAAAGCCCTTGAAAAAAGAAAAATATTGGCGCAAGTTTGAAGTTAATCGGAGTTCAAACGAATCGGGAAATATTAAATTAGTGAATTGGTGAAAAAAAATGGACACTTGTCCACATGGCACCATGCTATTACAATTATGCCCTTGTTTGTGTGAGAATGGATGAAAGTGGCGTGTAAATAGGTTGGATTGAGGTGATGATGTGACATTTTAATGAGTGTTGGATTATAGATGAGAGTGGCTAGGATTGGTTCTCACGGTTCCTATGTTAAGAGTGGTTCTCATTAGATTTCTCCTCAATTGTCAAAACCTACCTTTAAAGATTTTTTTTGTCCAATATAATATATTAGTTTTTATACCAAACACCGAACATCGCATGATGCCCGCCTTAGAAGTTAAGAAATAAAAGAATTTTTCATATCCCAAATTGAAGTACTAAAAATAAGTTGCATGTATAAAAACATGGAAAATGAAACGACAGAAGTACAATTCATTCTTTTTTAAATTGAGAATAAAGAAATACATTAATAATGGTGTGGGTCTTAGGAAGAAATTATAAACCACCCAAACAAACACAAAGACTAATGAAAAGCAGTACAAGAGTGACTCCCAAGATGAAGACACCCTGGTAGTATTACAAGATACCGCATGGATGAATTTTCTGGTCTAAAAAGAAACTGAGTGATCTGCACCTCTCCATCAACCAAAAAAAAGGTGAATCAACCCCAACAACGATCATGAACAAATACTCACCAGACCCGGGTTGAGAAGCAAGACGCGCTCAAGGGACAAAAGAAACAACAAATGTACAATTCAACGAGAAAAACACGATGACAAGATCGAGCAAAGAGAAACACACATGATACTTGTCCAATGTGTCACGAAGAAGAGAGATGAAAACAACGTTCCAACCATGGATGGATTGCTGAAGTATATGATCATCAGATAGAGAGCTTGTGATTACTTGGTCTCCGGGAGGAGGATGGATCTGCATTCTTCCGAATCACATTCTCACTTGAATCGGCCCTGTTTGCAGCTGCGACAAAACAGAAAACAAATACAGCATGATGATATGTAGTAGATGATGACAATTTATGAATCAGAAACAGTTTTAAATACTGAAACATAAAAATGAAGATATAGAGAGATCCTCATATTCACCTTTCCATCAAGCAAAATTTTGGGAATATGTTTGATGGCGGGCCAATCCTCTCCCGTTTCTCTTTGGTATCTTCTGGTCAAATCTGGACATGCTCTGATTTTCAGCTCTTTTAACATGCCGAGGCCATCAGGCAGACGCGACAGTTTTGGACAGTCCAAGATTACTAGCCGATGGAGAGATGTAAGACTGAGCAGCCACTCCAGCAATGATACCAGGTTCGGACAAAGATCTATTTGTAGAAATTCCAAAGTGGCTGCACTTCCCTGAATCCATTGAGGCAATGTCTCCATCTGTGGCAACTCCGAAAGGCGCAAACCTCTGAGTTTCACCAACCTGATTTGATCATTAAAAATGGAAGCCAGATTGACATTTGGACAAGCACAGATTGTTAGTAGCTTCAGATTACTTAGCTCTCTCGGTTTCTTTATGCTTGGACTTGAAGGTAACAAACACGTCAAACTTTTGCACCTTTCCAGCATCAATGTCTGAATCAATGTTAGCAACAACTGCTGAGTCTCATCTGTCCCTGATTCAAATATATATTCCAGATTTTCACAGTCGGTAAGCTTCAAATGGTGGAGTGCACTTAAACTTTCAATTCCTTTTCCTGCTCCCTCAGATAAGCGCTTCTGTTTACAGGATACCGTCAAGAAGTTAAGGTTCACAAGGTCTCCTATATCCTTTGGCAACTCCTCAAACTCTACACATCCATACAAGGAAAGACTTAGCAGGTTGTAAAGTTTACAAACAGAATTTGGTAACCTCTTTAATCTCCGGCAGTCTTTAAGGTTGAGAATTCTTAGATGTTTCAAAGCACCAATGGAATCTTGCAACCGCTCTAAACTTGTAATGCCCGGCAGGTCAAGAATTCTCAAGTGCTTCAAGTTGGAGATGCAAGTCTCAATGAGTTCATCAATACCACCTCTTTCAGCTCCATTTCCGTTGAAAAACACAGACCGAAAGGTGGGCATCACACTTCTGATCCCCAAATTGCCTGTCGAAAACAACTGTGGAACCTCTTCACCACCTAACCCCTCCTTCATTGAAAACCAGACATGTTTAATACTCTTGTAAATATCTTTGCCTTGTCTCTCACCGTTCATATTTTTCAATTCATTTTGTGCTACAGACAATGCAAGATCATGTATCAGGTCATGCATCTTAAATGTATGAACAACTTTAAGATCTACAAAATCTTGAAAAAACCCTTTAACATATAACTCATCAATGTATTGTTTGCCAATGTCTTCAACTTTTTTACTCTTTACTGATGACCTTATAAGCCCTAGCGCTACCCAATACCGGGTCAGCTGTTCGTTGGAAAATCGGTAGTCTTTTGGAAAATCTGAACAGCAGACAAAACACTGTTTTAAAGTGAATGGTAATAAGTCGTAACTTATTTTTAATGCGGGCAAAATGTCCTCTCTGTGTTGCTCCAATTGCCATATCTCATTATCCTTTACAAATTCCCAATCAGCCTTATTCCGTTTTGAAAACAAGAGGCATCCTAGAGTTTTTATAGCCAAGGGAACACCTTTACATTTCTCTACAATGGCTTCCCCGATGTTCATCAACTCTCCGTCATCTTCTCCCTCTTTAAATGCAAATTTCTTGAACAAAGAAACACAATGATCATGAGGAAGACCTTCTAAACTATGTGCAGGAGTGCTACCCACATTTTCAGCCACGGTAGAATTACGGGTAGTCACCAGCACCTTACTCCCTCTGGCACCACACATTAACAAATCTTTGACTCCCAACCAATTGGCACGACTCACATCCCATACATCATCCAAGACAAGTAAGAACTCTTTGGTACACAAAACGTCACGAAGACATCTTTGTAATTGTTCTGGATTTGACTGGACACTATCTTGACCCCTAACACATTCAACTATTTTAGCCATCACTTTGTTGGCATTAAACTCTTTGAGATCTCCCAAACACACCCAGAACTTGTTATCTTTAAAACGGCCAGCAACCCTTTGGTCGTTAAAGAGCAGTTTAGCAAGAGCAGTCTTTCCCAATCCACCCATTCCAACTATGGAGACCACAGAAACACTCTCATTCGGACTCTGAGAGTCCAGAAGAGAAGCCAATATGGTGTCTCTATCTCCGTCTCTTCCAACGATTTGGGAAGAGCTAACAAAGGAGTGGGTCAACTCCCTTTGGGTGACAAAGAGAGTTGAGTTGTTAGGAACCATTTGGTGAGTGTTGAGATGAAATTTAGCTCGGTTAGCAGCAACCTCATCAAAGGCCTCTCTAATCTTCTTCAACTTGTGACTCATTTTTAGACGGAAGACTACAGGATTAGAAGAGGTAGACAAGAAACGATGTACCTTCTTTCTGATGCCACCATGAGTAGGAGAATTGACAAGCTTCTTCCTGAGATCTTCATAGGCGAATTCTTCGAGCACGTCTTCAGCAACCAACAGCACATCCTTAAGTTGTCCTAACCAGTTGCAGGCCACGTGACTGGTGAATTGTTGCTCCTCCATATCCAGGATCTCTGCTTTTATGAAGGTTAGAGAGCTTTGGAGCTTTCTGAGATTGGATTTTAGATACCAGAACAGGCAAATTTCGGGGACTAATAACTGGGACGCTATATCGCCCAAAACTTCCGATGCAATGTTTACCAAAAGAGACTCGACAACCATCCTTGGATGTTCAGACGGTTGAATTTGGGAAAATAAAATGTGGGAAGGAAGGAGGAAAGATTAGTGGTTCATTGAGAGACTGATTCATTGGTATTAATAATGTAAACATAGTTTGCCAACTGATCAAGTAATCCTAATGCCTTTATTGTATTTCAATACACCTTTACGCTTCAATTAAGAAAAATGTTCAAATTCCCCATGTTTTCTTCCACTTTATTGATGTATATTGCTAGCACTTTAGTTCATAGTACATCTTTAGTTCCCATGCTCTTTATGCTTCCGTCCAACAATTTTGTTTACAACTGTATCAAATTAAAACTGTAGGCTTCAGGTAATTACACAAGCTAATATTTTTCGTTAGAAATGATAGATGATGTTAGAAAAAACTCTCAGAACTAACTATCACATGACTATTGAACTCAGAGTGCAGACCCTGTGTCACGCCCCAAATCCGGTTTTGATCGGACTCGAGACGTGAACTTAAAGTAATAAATAAAAGAGACAATTTTGAAAGAAATAATTTCCAACAATAATAATAATCCGATAAAAGTGAGTCAACAACTCATAAATCCAGTAACAGAAAGTTTAGTTCAAAATAAACTGCACGTCTCTAGACGACACTAGACAAGACCCCCCGCTAGCTCCCAAGCTTTGAGAATCCCGCTAGCACAAATCCCGCTAGCACAAATCCCGCTCAAGACCTGTAAAACAACAAGGTAAAAGGGTGAGCTTCCGCTCTGTAGGAAAAGTAGTTAAGGTTATGAACATTCGTTCACCACCACGAGTAACCGTCCAATTAGGGCATACTAGCAAGGCATAACAACTAACACCGTCCACGGAAATTTATCAACCACTAAACACTCTCACAAGACCATAACCACACTTAAACATCGCACACAACCAATCATCCAACATACAACACACAGCAGAACAACACATGTCCCGTACGGTAGTTCCCCAACATCACTGGTTGCATACAGCCCACTTATATCGTACCAGACCACACAGCATCGGTCCCGATATCTTCCCGTCACTTACACTCGGGGCACATCCTTGACTGGAAATACATTCAGTTGGACGTCTTCCCGTCACACGGACTCGGGGCATCACTCACAATACGTACCAGATCGGCACATACCTCGGTCGTACGTCTTACCGGACCACACAGCATCGAGGTAATGATCACGCCATCCTTGGCCTAGATACCCTACACCGGCATACTCCCTCGGTGTAGGTATCATACCGGATACACCTCCTCTTGGAACACACATCAAGAGAACAACACGCATCATAATGCCATAGTTCGACCACGGTATACCAACCGGGCCAACTCACCTCAACATATCACATCGGCCTATCACTCACCCGATCATATCACAACCAATGGTTCACATCACATCACGCATGACACACTTGCCCAAACATAGCAACAACATGCTACACCGAGTATACTCTATCATGCTTCTCAATCTAGCAACGGCTAAATCACGCATCATGCATCTCAAGCAAGGATCATGGCATTTCAATCAACACGCAACCTAAGGGCTCGACATGGCCCACATGCATTTCTACAGCACAACGATCCCAAACTTACGGCTCGACATGGCACGTAAGCTATCCCTCATTCTACTCGTTCCTCACATCCTAATCATGTCATTCTAACAGTTAAATCAAGTAATTGCAACCTATATGCATACTAGCAACTTTCCGCAATTAAACCGGTATTCGCTACTTTCCCTACCTCGAAAGCAATCCAATCCTAGCTGCGGACGACCTGGCTAGCTTCCTCCTCTTCACGAGATCCAAGGGTCTCGTCCCCCATTAAGCTCGGGTCCAAAGTCTTGGATCACAAAACAATTCGCGAATCAAGAGTAATTCACAAAGGTTTAAAGAGGAAAACATTCCCAATTTATCCTAAAAGGACCCGGTTATAGATGACCGTCCCAATTACTCGAAATCCAACAAAATGGGCCCCAAAGGCCCAACTCAGGTCTGTCACGGTTCTGGTCACAGAGCCTTGACGGGATCCGTAACGGATCTGGTCACGGATCCGTTGGCTGCACCGTCACGGTTCTCCTCACGAAACCGTGACTAACGCTGTCACGGTCTCCCTCACGGAGCCGTGACGTCTCCCGTCACGGTGCGCGTCACGGATCCATGACGGGTCTAACACTGTTCACCTTCTTCTTCCTCCAGCTTCGGTTTTCACGAAATTAACCCTCAAAACCTCCATTGATGACCTCCCAAAGCTCCAATACAGACCCTAAAACGTCTCTAATTCAACACCCATCATGGGTCTTCATCAAAAACACAACAATCCAAATTAAATCCATCATCTAATACCCTTTTCTCTCCATAAATCATCATCCAACAGCAAAACTTCAAACACCCAACCAAGTTCATCATTTCTCCTCAAAACCCATGAATCAAAATCACCCAAAACGAAAAAGAATTATATGATTACCTTGGAAATGGTGAGTAGAAGAAGAAAATGGAAGAATCAAGGCCTTTGATGAAGAAATGACCCAAAGAGCTCTTCCTTTCTCTCATTTCTTCTTCTTCAAGCTTCAAGCTTCACTCTCTCTCTCCACCCTCTCTCTAAATTCGGCCAACACTATGTTTTTGGGGTGAATTGCTCACCTAAGGTCCCCTTTAACCTAATAGTGTAGTGACCCAATTGCCCTTAATGCCCAAAAGTCTTTCAAGACCAAAATTAAGGGTATAGGGGTCTTTTTGCCCTAGTTTCTTCTCACTCAAGCTACCATGGACATGTGTCCATAGTGGGGACCACCTCTTCCAAAATATCCCAGCAAAGCAATTAAATAATCCTTTAAGTCTTAGGTTTGACCGAAAATGACCGATAATTGACATTTTCACCAATACAGTCATTCGAAAGGAAACATCCCAATTAAGCTAACCGTAATGACGGCTAAGCTTTTTGGGCACTGGAAAGGTCCCGAATGACTCCCGGAGTCATCGGTTGACTTTTCTGGCAAAAGTCAACTTTCTCCGAAAACCTCCGGTTCGACAGGGATCGACCGGGGGCGGTTCTTACAGCCTGAGTATAGGCCTGCACAAGACACTGATTTTGGATCAGGTGGGCATGCGTCTGGCCTTTTCAAGGCCTTGATCAGTACATTTCAGATCAACCCTCTTCTAAGTCTCAACAGGTGGGGGCTTCGACTCGTGTTCCTGATTTGATTGAACCTGATGTTGTTGGAGCAACTGTTGACGTGTCAGCGGGTCAACCATCACAACATGTGGCATCTCTGTAAAGCCCACCTTGTTTTAAAAGAGTACTCTTTCGAAATTTGAAACTTCGGGGTAGGTTTTTGCAGCAAGTTAAAAGTTAAGAAAGAAAGAAAAAAAGGGAAAGGAGGTTTTTGGGCCGGACTGGGCCGGTCAAAAGACCAGGCCCAGCACAGCGACTCGGGCCAAGCCGCACGAGAAATGCACTCGGTCCAGGCCCAAGCTTCATCAAAACCAGACCCTAACCCTAAGAAGCGCTACTTTTCATCGTCTTCAAGCCTCGCCTCCCTCTCCTTCTCTCTCTCTCTCTCTCTCGTTCTCTCACGCCATCGCTGAAGCTCCCTCCCTCTCCTCTTCTATCCCTCTTCAAGCCTCGCCACTTCCACACTTCACCTCGCCCTCACCTTCATCTTCTTCTCCGTCTACAAACCAAGCCGCG
The DNA here is from genome assembly GCA_963921825.1 of Erodium maritimum. Taxonomy (NCBI): domain Eukaryota; kingdom Viridiplantae; phylum Streptophyta; class Magnoliopsida; order Geraniales; family Geraniaceae; genus Erodium; species Erodium maritimum. The sequence goes on from OY997592.1 coordinate 880,673, forward strand.
CACGAAATCGAACCGACGTCGAAGCTTTGTCCTCGGATTTGACGTCTCCGAGCTCGATTCAAGCGTGTCAACGACATGAACGCACGGTTCGTGCTCCCTTGCACCTCTCCCTGTCTTCCCCGAGCTCGTCGTATCTGAAAACCCTCGAGTTGAGCTCGTTTGGGTCAGATCTGGTCGGAACCCTCGTCGGCGAGCTTCATGAGCTACAGATCTGAAACGGGGGAGGGATTGGGTCGTCCTCTAGCCTCCGCCGTCACAGCCACGGCTTCGCTGACATCCCTGACGCCTTCTCTGCCCTCGTTTCACCCCCCCTCCCTTCGCGCGTTCTGACGCCGTGAGCGACGGCCGGAGCAGCTCTGGTTCGCCGGAGCAGCTCTGGTTCGCCGGAGCTGGAACGAGCTCAGGCACGAGGATGGACGGACCTTTGGGCCTGTTGGTTGGGCCACACGGACCGGAGTGGGCCGAGTGGTCTTGGACCGGGCTGAGAACGGGCCGGGACACGGGCCCTAGATCGGACTGAACCTTGGGTCAGGCCCAGGTCTGGATTGGGTCTGGACGCGGGTCGGAACCGGGTCTGGACGCGGGTCGGGACTGGGTCTGGACCGGCTATGGGTCGGGTCTAGAGCCGGGTCCAGGTCGGACCTGTGTTCTGGACCTGGTCGGATCTGGGTCGGATCCGGGTCGGATCCGGGTCAACAGTTTAATAATTAATTAGTTTAAATTTATTTGACTTAAAATTGGTTAATTAAAGGACGTTTTGGACAAATCCGAGGACTTTGGGCATACCAGGACTGATTGGACTTTTTAACTATTAAAACCCAGACTTGGACTTCGCGGACTTCGCCCGAGAAGACCGGAGTTAGGCCAGGACGTCAGCAGCTAGGAGACACAGCTGTTGTGATTGTCTTGAGGTAGGGAAAGTAGCGGATACCGGTTTAATTGCATAAAGTTACTAGTATGCATGATTAGGAAACTAATAACAAACGGAAAGGTCCTAGTTGGCATATAGGATGTGATTCACTAGAATACTCGCTTTCAATTACTAAATACCGGACGAGTCTTAGTAACATGTAGGATGTGATTAACTAGATTATCTGCTTTCAAAACTTGGGAAATTGTCGTGCTGGTAGATGGGTCATGTCGAGCCCTAGGATTGCGTGTTGTGTGCTATAAATCGCTGTGTGAGAGTCTAAATAAGTTATACTCGGTGTTGCATGTTGTGACTGTGAGTGGGCAAGTGTGCCGTGTTTGACATGATGTGAACCATTGGTTGTGATATGACCGGGTGAGTGATAGACCGGTTGTGTGCTATGTTGAGATGGTCCGGTTGGTATACCGAGATCGGCTTTGGCTTTGTGCTACGTGTTTTATCCTTGTTGTGTGTCCCAAGAGAAGGCGTAACCGTGTGGTGTAACGAGGCCAAGGATGGCGTGATCAGTGACCTGATGGCTCGTAGTCCGGGACGATATTCGACCTTGCTGTGTGCCGGTCCAGTACATATGTTGGGTAAGGCCCGTGTCTGTGTGCACGAAAGACATCAGACTGAGGGATTTCCGGTCGAGGATGTTACCCCCAGTCTCAGTGAGGGGAAGATATCGGGATTGATGATGTGTGGTCCAGTACGATATAAATGGCACAGTGCAAATGGCTTAGTGCATTCAATGACGTTGGAACTGTTGTACACCCTCTGTGTGTATTTCGCTGTGTGCTCTTTTCTTACTGGTTGGCTTTGTGCATTTCTTTCTAATTATGTTTATGACTTTGTGAAAGTGATCGGTAACCAGGTGTCGGGACCGAGGCTTCGTGTTCTGGTGCGACACAAGTGGACGGGCTGGGATAGCCGGAGACGTTGGAATTGGTTATACCATGTTTAGGTTGGGTCTGCTGTGTGTGCTGTACGTGTTGTTGGGCTTTGTGCATTGTCTGTTGTGTGTGTCGTGCGTGCTGTCTGGGTTGTGCATTGGGTTAAGTGTGACTATGGTCTTGGGAGAGTGTTTGGTGACTCGAGGTGCTGTTTTACCTGATTCATGTGTTGTCGTGCGAGTTCGCACGTGTGGTCGGTTGTGAGATAGCTGTGGGCTTTGTTCACTAAGAATTGTTAGGTGATGAGTGTCAAGAGCTAGTTGTGGAATTGGTATGGGTTCGGTTCGTTGTGAGTTGTTTTACGGGTTGTGCTGGAGGGAAGGCCAAGTGTTGTCTTGTAGTAATTGTTTAATTTGACTTTTAATAGTTGTGTTTTACGAGTATGCCCTAATTGGACGGTTGCCCGTGGCGATGAACTGTGGTTCAAAACCTTAACTACGTTTCCTACTGAGCGTAAGCTTACCCCCTTACTTTGTTGTGTTTCAGGTGTTAAGCGGGATTTGTGCTAGCAGGACACAGCTGAGCTTGGGAGCTGGCGAGGTCTTGTCTAGTAGGTCTAGCGACGTACTGTGTATTTTGGACTAATTACTTCTTTTACTCGATTTCCGAATTACAGATCATTATTTTCAGAGTTCCGTTTAATGCTTATTTTAACTGTTTTACTTAAATTATTTATTTTTTAAGTTCACGTCTCGAGTCCGGTCAAAACCGGATTTGGGGCGTGACAATCTCCGTGGAAGGACGCCCTCGTCAAATCGAGGCGTGTGAGTTGCCCCCCTAAGCATTTAACAGAATTCTATACCTTGACGTTAAACCAAAGGTCTCTTTGGATCAGGAAAGATATATTCATCCCGTCGACTTTGGAAAACAAGAAGAGCAAAGCCAAAATGGTAAAACTCAAGTCGCAGCTTCGTCTCATGGAACCGACGCATGGACTACAATTCGTGAATTGACTACTAAGAGGAAGGATGCGACGACTCGTCGTTGATATCGGCAGGCGAGGATTGGTGGGGTTTCTTTTTCTGTTTTTTTTCTCCTTGTTTCTTTTTTAAAAAAAAGCTTGACCTTTTGGTTCTTTTTGCTGGAGCCCCTTTGTAATTGTTGGTTTCCACTCTGCTTCTTCGTGAATCAGGGCATTCCGTTTTTTTTGGAATCGGTCTTATTAATAAATTTTTGAGCTTATAAAAACAATATGACTATTGACCTCAAAAACTTACTGTAGACTTGTTATTTTTTTTGAGTTTTTCCTAATTTGTTCTATCATTTATAACGGAAATTGTTAGTTTGTATAGTTACCTTAAGTTTATAGGGTAAACTTGATCGACCAATAATTCAACAATCAGTTTTTAAACGATACAAATTACTGATAATTAGTTCTCTGTATTATCCCTATTTGAAACAAGAAAACAGAAGAACCCGAAAAATCACTATTAAAACCCCCGAAACACAACATATCTTTTAGGGATAATTCCAACTCAGTACCCTAAATCTTTTATATTTCATTTAGAGTACCCTAAATCTTTTGTGTCATCTCAGTACCGTAAATCTTTCATATTTCACTTAGAGTACCCTAAATCTTTTTTGTGCCACTTCAATACCCTAAAATTTTATTAATTCCATTTTAGTACCCGCAACTTTCATTAATTTCATTTTAGTACCCACCGTTAACTTCACCATAATTTTGGTTGTTGGTGAGGGGTAGTATGGTCATTTTACCTGTTTTGGATGGAAAATCATACGTAAAGTTAACGGTGGGTACCAAAATAGAATTAATTAAAGTTTAGGGTGCCGAGGTGACACAAAAAAGATTTAGGGTACTCTAAATGAATTAATGAAAGTTTAGGGTACTCTAAATGAAATATGAAAGATTTAGGGTACTGAGGTGGAATTATCCCTATCTTTTATAACTTTGTAGAAAGTTGATTCTCTACCTTTCGGCGTCCACAATAGGAGTCTTAGTCTCTCTAATTCTATAACATTAAAAGACCGACTTTAAGTTAACTTAATTCCAACTTGGTTTTAGTCCGTTCTTTTCCCCCACCACATGGCCCATTGAAGCCATATAAGTCTTTCTATAACCTTAATTATTAGGCTAAGAAGATATGGTTTGATTTCAGATCTCAGGTTTGACCGGACAATGAAAATTGGTTTCAGTTAGTTTAGGATTATTAGGAAATGTACGAGGTTGGTCAAGAAGTCTCCAATTGCGGAAATCCATGCCTTGTTAGAATATATTTAATTGGGTTATTAAATATATTTATTATCTTCCTTATTATGTGGTCAATTAGAAACTCATCTTTTTTAGGAAACGTGCTATTCTAATTAATGGTAATTATCAATTGATCGGTAAAAAAGTCTTTCCTAATTCAATCTCTACTTTGATGGACGGTAGAGATTGAATCCTAATGAAACCCTAATAAGGAATCTTGGTCCTCTCTCCACCTATAAATACATGTGGCTTATTTCATCATAAGTACTACACAATGAACAATAGAGTAGTCATTACCAAGTTGCTCTCTGGCTGCTACAGTGCAACATGAAGAAATTCAAGGTTTCTGAAGAACACCAACAATGATCTCTTGAAGATCATCTGTCCTCTCTTAGCATCCAAGTAGCATGTGCTTTCCTTTGTGTTCAAGCCTTGATGTAGTGTCCATGATGGCAGAAGGACATCGGACCATCAAAGCTTGAAACCCTTCTCTTTTGTTGCAAGCCACTTGTTGTGGAATTAGTGTTTAAAAGTTTTGTTTTCCCTGCTTTTCTCTGGTACTTTTCATATTACTAAAGATGACAGATTTGGTTGGAGCTTCTCTTACAGTTCAAGAGCTCTCTGGAGGATACGTTGCAAATGGACCGTTCTCTGCCTTAGCTGCAACTACATACTGAAAAGGAGTCAAGAACCTGAGTAAAAGAAGAGGGACTAGACATCATTCACTCTCCTTATCAGACAGAACACAACAATATTCTCCAGGAGGAAAGACTAAATGGATTGATGGTCAAAAAATGTTTTATGACAAGCACTTCCAACCTCTCAATTCTGATACTGACCAAACTCCAGTATTTGAGAAACATGGACACCAAAACAAGCTCAGATCTGCAATGGCTACCAGAACTCTTCAGGACTCATCTTCAATGGGATATCCCCCACCAGGTTTTGAAAATGTCCAGCCCCATCTACAAGTACAGACTCATAAAGAATTGCATTCTGACATGGAACTTGGTCTCCTCCCAAAAAATACCAAGATTGGACCCTTTCATACTGCTTATGTTTGCAATATTCCTCCGGGTCTAGGCAACTCTTGGCTTCAAGAACATTTTGGGTCAGTACAAGGCTTCTGTAAAGCTCTAATGGCTCAGACACAAAACAAAATAGGCAAAAACTATGGCTTTGCTTTTTACAATTCAGAGGTTGCTCTAGATGAAGCTATACACACTTTCAATGGTTCAGTGGTGAGAAACTATACAGTGCAAGTTCAAGGATCAAATGCAACTAAAAAAAGACCAAACTCATTCTCTACAGTGCAAGTTCAATCATCAGCTGAGGATCAAATTTCTACAGAAGGTATGGAGAATTCAAACTTACCCACTCTATTTTCAATCAACTCAACTTTACAGCCTGAAAAAATCATTGGGAGAGAGGCTCAGCCACCACTTCAGCAAGATCCAGTGGACAAGGCCTTTACATAAGCTGCTACAGTTCAAGCAAGGCATATTATAATAATTTCAAGTACAAATACAGCTGCAGAATTAAATGGGAGAGAGTCTCAACACCATAAGTATACAAAAGGCATGTCTTCACCATTAAATGCAAATCACTGTCAAAGGGATATTACTCCTCTTCCTTCACCATCAACATATTTTATGGGACTTGATCATATCACTAGTGGCCCCACTGCTGAAGAACAACAACTTTCTCCTATTCAGTTGCATATGGAGCAAACACAAGTCCAAGAGGTGGCAGATTTTTTAGGTCTTACAAAATCAAAACTTCATCACACAGCTAAGCATCTGACAACAAAAAAGAAGAAGAAGCTTAAGGCAGATAATGCAACTCATGCATAAGGCTGTAGAAGATTATTGGAGCTCTTACAAAATCTCAGGCCAACCATAGTACATTCTCTAGATGAAACTCAAGCTGCTCAAAGGGAATCTAAAGCTTTGGAATACAAATGTTTTTGGCCATATAGAAACATCTATTGCTAACTTAGCAAAAGAGATTGATGTCCTAGATACTATAGTGGAATCAAGAACTCTAACCTCACATGAGTGTGCATTAAGAGGAGCTCTCAAGGCCAATCTGATATGCAAATATAAGCAACTGTCCAAATTATGCGGTCAAAAGGCAAGAAAGAAATGGATAGATGAGGGGGATAAAGGCTCAAAATTCTTCCACGGAGTAGCAAATTTCAAAGGAGCAAATAACAGGATCACACATATACATTATAAGGATAGCTTGCTAGACAATCCTATTGAGATCAAAAGAGCAGCTGCTGAACACTTTGGCAAAAGATTCAAGGCAGATCTTCCAAGTGATATTACACTAGATGACCTTACATTCTCCACCTTGACTGATGAGCAAGCAATCTGGCTCGAAAGTCCCTTCACAGGGGAAGAAACACTACAAGAAGTGATGGCCTGTAATGCAGAAAAGGCCATAGGGCCTGATGGTTACACACTCAATTTTTTCCAAGTTTGTTGGCAAATCATAAAAGAAGACTTCATGCAATTCCATCATTGTTTTTATCACACTGGACAGTTGGGAAAAGGCCTCAACTCTTCTTTCTTAGCATTGATTCCTAAGAGCTCCTCTCCTCTCACCTTTGATGATTACAGACCTATAAGCTTAATGGGAGGTCCTTATAAAATTCTCTCCAAAATCCTCTCAACCAGACTTAAGCAAGTGATTGGCTTCCTAGTTGGAGAAGAGCAAACTGGGTTTATCCAGGATAGACAAATATTGGATTGGATATTAATAGCTTCAGAAGTGGTGAATGAGCTCCACTCTTTAAAATAGAAAGTTATGCTCTTCAAAGCTGACTTTGAGAAAGCTTTTGACAAAGTCAGTTGGACCTATATTATGCAAATTCTGACAAGAATGAATTTTGGCTATACATGGAGACTATGGATAATCTCATGCCTCAGGGCTTATATCTCAGTACTCATAAATGGCTCTCCATCACAGGATTTCAAAATGTCTAGAGGGCTAAGACAAGGGTGTGCATTGTCCCCATTGCTATTTGTATTAGTCTCAGAAGGCCTCAATCAGATCATTAAGGCCACAGTGCTTCAAGGGCATTTATCAGGGATTCAGTTCAATAGGAATGGCCCAACTATAACCCACCTTCAATTTGCAGATGATACCATGTTCTTTTTCAAAGCCACAAGCTCCAATGCCTTGAGCCTTAAATTTGCTCTCACTATGTTCAAAATGGCTTCAGGACTTGCAGTCAATTATGAAAAATTAGTAGCACTCCCATTCAATCTATCACAACAGGAAGAGTTGGAGCTGACAGATATCCTACAATGCTCTATTGGAAAACTCCCTATACTTTATTTGGGGTTTCCATTAGGAGCCAATCCAAGAAGAATACAAACATGGGATCCAATTATAAAAAAGTTCAAAGCTGCTCTTGGGTTATGGCAAGCCAAACTACTCTCCCTTCAAGGCCTAACCTGTCCTATTTGCTCTAATGACCTTGAGGATGCATCTCATATCTTATTGCACTGTCAAACCCCTTGGGAAGTTTGGGGCCTCATCTTGAATTGGTGGGGGATCTCTTGGGTTATTCCCTCAAATCCCAGATTACTCTTCTCCTCTTGGAGCACTCTAGTCCCATCAAAATTCAAAAACTGCTGGGGAAACATTCTGCAGATAGGCTGCTGGCAACTATGGCTTGCAAGAAATGTTATGGTCTTTGAAAATGAAAAACCTGAAGCTCCTGCAATATTCCAAAAGGTTCTGAATCAAGCTTATTCCTGGGAATGGGCCAAGTTTAATTAACAAGGGTATCATTTCACCTTCAATGCCTGGATCTCATCTCCCTCTTCTTGTCTATCTCTTTGATTTCTCTCTTTCCAGTTTTCAGCTCCCCTCAGCATCCATGCTGAGAATTGGGGTAGCCCATCACTGGATTCTCTTTGGGGTTTTGGGAGGGAAGGGTTTGGGTTGGGTTGGGTACAGTGTGAGTTTGGTAAGGTCTTTGTTTTTTGGCTTCTCTGTCCTCCTCTTGTGTGTATGGTACTTTGGTGCTTGTTCTCTTTTCTGAGTTGGGGTAGCTCTTCTTTTAGGTTGAGTGATGTTCCTCTTGCTTGTTTTCTCTTGGAGCTTTTGGCCTTCTTCTGAAGTTTTCAACACATCCTTAGTGCAAGTCTTGGTGATGAATTGATTTGATCAAGCCTGCTACTGCAGTAGTCTCTTTACATTCAAAGTCGTGATGTTGAAAAAATGATCAAGGCTGATGTTAAACTGATATGATCAAGACTGCCGTTGTTTCTTCAGTGGCAAGCAATTCCATTGGGAGGTTACTTTGGGCGCAAGCTACTGTCCTTAGCCACAATTTCAAAAAACAAATTCCCCAATTACAAATCCCAGCTACAACCCCTTGTTCCTTTATTTATTGGTTATGCAATTAGTATTCACTTAGGCACTAAAAACCTTTTGGATTGATAGGATCAACCTTTGCCTTTCCTTCCTTTTGTATTCAAATAGAAGTAGTAGTTGCCTTCTATTGTAAGGTTTTGTGTAAAAACCTCCTCCTTCATCTCGAAGAAGGTTTTTAATCTAAATTTGCTTTGCCGATAAAAAAAAAGTACTACACAATACACCAACACCTAAAAGAGTGTATAGGAAGGGGAGAGAAACCGAAGTTCATAAGACGAACTACGTGGACTTTGATCTCTCATGTAATGTTGGGAGTACGTAGGCAATCCGAGTACGTTCCGGATACAAGTCCCTTATGCCCAACCAAGATCTACTACAAGTGAATCCACAACCATGAATGGAGGTATTCCTGAAACTCTCTACATCTATATATTCTGTGATTGATTGTGATGCTCGCGATTTAGGGTTCATGTAAATTATAACTTATATGCCTCCCCGACAGTACTCAACTCCTCATCACCCGATGGCTCGACCTTCTTTTTATCAAAAACTCAACATTCAAGGATGGAAAAAAAATCCATATTCAATGGATATCCGTTTCTTTTTTCATTCGGGTCGGAGTGATTTCGGGTTCGGGTCGAGTTTGGGCTATATTTTCGGGTTTGGCTTAATTTCATTTGGATTCGGGTTGGGTTTGAATATCCATTATCCTCCGAAACCAAAAAAGCTAAAATCATACGCAGCGTTACCCTCGTTAGAATCTGAGTCGAGCTCCTCGTTAGAATGTCACGATTGCTTGCGTGCCAAGCTTCCGAAGGTTGAAGACAAACGCAATGCTGCGTTTCATTTAAAACCATTTAAGTGAAACGCAGCGTTTTAATCAACGAATCAAGTTGTTATTCTGAACGGCTCCTCCACGTGTCCGCTTGTCGTTGGTGACCGAAGTCAATGAGCAGTGTCGTCTTCTTCCTCTCTTGTCTGGAGCGGAAAAGCAGAACAGAGCATCAGAGTTCAGCAGCAACGGGTCTTGCAACGGGCACCAAGCACATGAGGATGTCGACCTATATATGGAACCTGAAGTCCTAGGGATTATCATGCTTTTGAACCTTGTAGTTTGTAGTGTAAAAGAGGAAGTCCTCGTTAGAAGTAATTTGAATTCCTGTAAGAGCATTTTGCTCATTTCTATATCAATCCAGTTCAGTTTTCGTTTAATTCAATCCTCAAGAGCGGTCTTGCTCTTGACAGTGGTATCAGAGCACTCTTTCCAGCGACCCAAGGTTATGGCGACTAGCGAAGCCACAGATGACTGCGCAACCCAATCGGTGGTGAATGAGCTCCGAGCTGAGGTGGCCAGCCTCAAAGCCATGGGAGAACATAGCTGGTCGGAGATGGACAGCCTACGGCGAGGAGTAGAGCTCTTGCTCGAGCGCATTCAAATCGCACCACCCATGGTTCCTCCTCACCCACCAGACGGATCTCATGGGCAAGATAGAGGCAAATCGATAGCCTCTTCGGTCCTGGCTCATCCTTCGTCTCACCCTCCATGTATTTTCAACCCACACCCAGTAATTTTTTTCCCCAACCACCACCTAACTTCACACCACCGCCGCCACCACCCCTCGACCAACACACACCACAAAACCTCCGCCAGTCACCACCAGAACAAGGCTCTTCGTCGTTCCAACGTCCCCACCAACCACCGCCACCTCAGACCACTCACACCACTCTGATCAACCACCCTCCTCCCCGTCAACAACCACAGGCCTTCATTGCACAACACCAACCCGCTCAAAACTTCATCCCACAACACCAGCAACACCAACAGTTCATTCCACAACAACAACAACAACCCCAGTTAACCTTTCGCGCACCATCTCTATCCTTTCCCTTGTTTGATGGCTTGGATGTGCGAGGTTGGGTTCGGAGAGCTTGCCTCTACTTTCAGTTTTATGAGATTCCAGAGGATCGGAAAGTTCGTTTGGCATCAATACATCTTTCGGGCCCGGGAGAGTTCTTAAATTACTGAATACTCGATTGGGAAGGGAGTAATTTTGTGGGATCAGTTTTGCTATGACTTGATCTGGAAGTTCGAAACAATGGGTCATGAAGACATGCTCATAGAACTCAAGCAGCTCCAACAAACGTCTTCAGTCCAAGAGTAAGAGTTGCTCTTTGGTGAGCTTAAGGTCCTCGTCATGACTCGCTACCTGAATCTCACGGAAGATTTTTTTCATTTCAAACTTCTTGGGTGGTCTGAAACCTCAAATCCGTCTTGGTGTTCAACTAATCAACCCAAGAACATTACTCCACGCGATGTATACTGCCCGCCACGAGGAGTACCGTTTGAAGCAATACCAGGCGACCACTTCGAGACCCTTATTCCAGCAACACCAAAGGCCCCGCCAGCAATACCTCCCTCCAACCCAACAAGTTCCATTGCTCACGGCGCCTCCTACTCCAAAACCTCAGCCCAGATTTGTCCCTATGTATGTTGATGAGAAGAGAGAAAAAGGGCTCTGTTTCACGTGTCCAGCCAAGTACAGTCGCGATCACGTATGCCTTAACAAGCAACGTCTGTATGTGCTTTGTGAGGATGACGAGGACGTTAAGGTCGAAGACTGTTCGGAGGAATCTCAGGCTGCTGTGACCCATGTCGAGGTTCCGGAGGGATTGGTTGATCCGGACCTCGAGGAGCACAACTTATGCCAATTACAATCCGAGTTCCAGGGCTCGTCAGAGTCGCGCAATGGTTCGGGCTCGATACATATCGCGTGCAAAGTTGGAGCATGGGTCATTTCAGCTTTGGTGGACTCGGGGGCATCTCGATCCTTCCTGGACTCGCTGACAGCGAAGCATTTAGGTTTGGTCTGCGTCTCTTCCCACACTGTCCTGGTGCGTTTGGGCAATGGTAAAGCTTACGTTTGCTCGACCTCCAATGTCATGAGCTGGACCATGAACGAGTCCCACTTCCATTGGGAATTTTTGGTGAAGCCACTGGGTTCCTTCGACGTCGTCCTTGGGGTAGATTGGCTTCGCACGTTTAATCCGATCCTCTTGGATTACGATGCGCGCTCCATCACCATTACACGAGCGCACCAACAAATTGTTCTGTCGGAGGCGCCTGTTAACCCATCTTATGCGATGATCACTCCGGAACAGGTCCTACATGAGCTTAAACAGGGCGAGTGTCTTTATTTGGGGCAATTCTGTTAGTCTTAGTGCCCGTAGTTCAATCCTAAATGTCCAAATGTATATATCATCGTTAGCAATAAAATTAAAGCGGCTTTATATTACTTATGTGTTGTAGTAATATATCGATGTGTGCTCTGATCTATGCCCACCATGCGAATAGAACCATAGATCGAGATAGATCACACTCGATGAGTCCCTAGTCAACAAAGCTTCACTAGAAGCGACTAGTATGAAAGATGGCTCTTTATGGCTTACGTTCTGTTAGTCATTGGAATGGGATTCCGGAGTCTGATCATAGATATCATGTGGGACATGATATTGGACGACCCGCCCTGAATATGTGCCATAGATTAAGTCATGAACATATTCAGTGTTGTAGCTTGTCATGTATCCTTAGACCAAGGAGTCTTTGTGATCGCTATGTAGTCAACAACTGAGTTTGACCTGAGCCTAACGTTGTCCGTAACAGGGCTTCCATAACGGCCAGGATTGGCTTGGGGATGGGCTACATGAGTGACACGAAAGACGGCTAAGGGATTTATCCCTCATACTAAGGTATGGGAAAGATATCGCTTCTCGGCCGCTTGATCGAGAGTGACTGAAAGAATAGCATGGCCATGCACATGATACTGGGTATCATATCTTCAGTCATCTCACATATCAAGGAACGGTGATTGAGAATAATAAGGATGACGGCTCTATGCCTTATCTCAATTAGGATATCGGAGATAAAAGGATAATGACAGGGACGACGGAAAGGTTAGAATCGACAGGGTCAATTCGTTATGTAGTGTCAGGCAATACTAAAGTCTCGTTAGTTGCCACTTAAATAGGATCAAGTAAAATGGGATTTTACGTTGATCTATTGACATGCATAAACCTAAGGGTCACACCGGAGGATGAAATTCATTGACACATTTATGGAGAATGGCCAAAACGGAGTTGTCTCGGGACATGACCAAAACTGGGTTTTGGGTCATGTGCCCGTAAGTGAATAGGACTTTACAGATCGAGACAAGGCTTGGAGTCTTGGGATTGATCGCGTCGGATAATGTTGGACATTTCCGGTATGGAAGGCATGGAGGCGATGAGCGAATCACGGGACCTCGTAGGAAATGGCCACGGGCCATGTTCCAAGAGGCCCATGAAAGGCCCATGCAACCAAGGCCCATGGAACTAATTAATCAAGTCTTGATTAATTAGTACTAAGTAAGCAAGACAAGGATTAAGGTGTTGGTGATTCACCACCTAACCCAATCTTGTCTAGCCATACTTTGTCCTATTTACACCTTACTTGACACCATACTTGTCCCATGCCTTTAGTTGGACAAGTATGGGTTTTGTTATGTTTAAGTCATCTTTTTTCAACATAACAAACACAAGACAAGAATAGGAAACACATTTTCTCTCCCTCTTCCATGGCCATTTCGGGTTTGGCAAGTTTCCACCTCCATGTTTGTGTTCTTGAGTCCTCAAAGAGAAGAACTACGTGGCTTTGATTCCCATGTGGATACGTAGGCGTCTTGGAGACTCAAGCCAATCATTCGTTAACTGGTGTTCTTGTTTTGGTAAGAACTAGTGCTGAATTTTTCTCTTGTTAATCCATTCTTTGTTAGTTGTTTCATGGTTTTAATTGTCTCTTGGTTTTCATTGATTTTCCGCTGCGAGTTGGTTCATCTCCAACCCTACCTCGAGACCCAACAAATTCATGGCTATAAAAGAGGAAGTTTAGGAACCATACTACCAAGATGAATTACAGAGCCTCTTACGCGAGTTTGAAGATGTATTTGAGCCACCTCACTCTCCCCCTCCTCGACGGGCTCACGATCACGCCATCCCGTTGATTCCTGGGTCACGGCCTCCATCTATTCGCCCATATCGCCAAAGTTTTCAGAAGAAGAACGCGATTGAAACCATGGTTCAAGAAATGCTAACTTCGGGTATCATCCAGGAAAGCTGGAGTCCCTACTCGTTTCCTGTGATCCTGGTGAAGAAGAAGGACGACTCTTGGCGTCTCTATGTCGATTATCTCCAACTAAACGACCAAACCGTCAAAGACAAGTTTCCAATCCCGACGATCGACGAGCTCCTAGATGAATTACAAGGCAAATCCTTTTTCTCTAAGATCGGTTTACGGGCGGGCTACCATCAAATCCGATTACAAGAGGGCGTAGAGTTCAAAACAACATTTCGCACGCACCATGGACATTATGAGTTTCGAGTCATGCCCTTCGTGCTCACAAACGCCCCGGCTAGCTTCCAAGCCTTGATGGACCAAGTTCTGCAACTCTTCCTTCGCCAATTTTCCCTTGTCTTCTTCGACGACATTCTAATCTACACCTCGTCTTGGCCGGAGGACTTGCATCATCTCCGTTTGTTTCTGGGCCGCCTGCGTGAACAAAAGCTTTAAGCTAAGCTTAGCAAATGTGACTTTGGGAAGCAACGCATATCTTACCTTGGACATGTCATCATTGGCGAAGGCGTGGCCACAGACACGAAGAAAATCACGGCAATGACTCAATGGCCTGTCCCTCGCAACATCAAGGCATTACGAGGTTTCTTGGGCTTAACATGTTATTACAGGAAGTTTGTTCCTCGTTATGGATCATTATCCCGTCCCTTGTCCAACCTTTTGAAGCGCAACGCCTTCTCTTGGTCACCGGAGGCTCAGGCGAGCTTTGGCGCTCTAAAACAAGCGATGTCCTCTACACCAGTCCTGGCCTTACCAGATTTTACCAAACTGTTCGTCATTGAAGCAGACGCATCTGATTCTGGTATCGGTGGCGTGTTAATGTAGTCGGGAAAGCCAATAGCCTACATGAGCAAGGTTTTGGGCGTCCACAACAGAGCTCTCAGTACCTATGAGAAAGAATTGATGGCCATTGTGGCCTGCATTCAAAAATGGCATCACTACATCGCCACTCATCCGTTCATCATTCGCACAGACCAGCAAAGCCTCAAATACCTTCTCGAGCAACGTTTGGGCACAACCTATCAACAAAAATGGCTCTCCAAACTCATACGGCTGGACTACTCCATCGAATACAAGCGCGACCGTGAAAATAAAGCAGTTGATGCCTTGTCTCGCCTTCATCAAGACGACGCTCCTCCTTCTGAGGACTTGTCTACGCTATCGACATTGCTCCCAGTTTGGATGACTGAGGTTCTCCAAAGCTATGAAGAGGATGAGGAAATCGAGGGCCTCTTCTTGCAATTGTCCTTGGCCCCTCATTCATTGCCTGATTACTCCACTCGGCACGGGATGCTTCTGGTAGGCGAGAAGATCTTCCTCGGACGTAGCCATGGCGTGCGGGCCAAGGTAATGGAGTTCTAACATGACTCCGGCTTTGGTGGCCACTCTGGAGTATTGGCAACAACCAAGCGCATTCGCAGGTACTTCTTTTGGGCTCACATGAACAAGGATATCCAAACATTCGTCTCCGAGTGCGATATTTGTCAGCGATGCAAGCACGAGAATGTGGCGTCACCAGGACTCCTCCAACCATTGCCCATTCCTTCGGTTCCTTGGACCCAAATCTCCATGGACTTTATCGAGGGTCTGCCGTCCGATGGGTTCGATAGCATTTGGGTTATAGTGGACCATTTCTTCAAGTATGCCTACTTCATCGCCTTGAAGCATCCGTATACTGCAGCTCAACTGGCAAAGATCTTCTTCGATACAGTGTTTAAACTCCATGGTCTTCCACTTGATATAGTCTCTGCCCGGGATCGTTTGTTCATCAGCAATTTCTGGGGTGAACTTTTCAAGAGGGTCGGGGTCAAGCTCAACTTATCGACCTCGTATCATCCCCAATCTGATGGGCAGACGGAACGGGTGAATCAATGCCTGGAGCACTACTTGCGCGCGATGGCTCACCAGACACCCAAGAAATGGGCCCAATGGCTCACTATTGTGGAATTTTGGTACAATTCTGGGTTCCACTACGCCTTGGGCTTATCTCCAGTTTAGGCTCTTTATGGCTATGCATCGCCTCTGCTTGGAGTGACTGGTGTCGCTTCCCAGGTTCCAGCAGTAGAGCAATTTGCACGCACGAGGGACGAACTCTCAAAACTTCTCCAGGAGAACCGTCACAAAGCACAACACAGGATGAAGTCCTAGGCTGACAAACACCGCACGGAGCGCAAATTTAATGTTGGCGATTGGGTATATCTGAAGCTTCAACCGTATCGCCAGAACTCGGTCAATCTTCGCAAATCCATGAAGCTAGTTGCTCGTTATTATGGCTCTTATCACATTACGGAGCGCTTTGGATCGGTTGCCTATCGCCTCCGACTTCCGGCGGAATCTAAGATACACCCTGTTTTTCATGTCTCACTTCTCAAACGCCAATTGGGCAGGAAGCATCGCCTGGTGACTTCGTTACCAGACACGACTGATGCTGGCAGTCTGAAGCTCTACCCGGCGGCCATTTTGGAGACCAGTATCCTCAAACATAACAACAGCCCAGTGGTGCAGTATCTGATCTTGTGGGAACGTTCGACGACTGAGGACGCGACGTGGGAGGATGCAGATCCCTTCCGTGCCGAGTTCGCTAACTGGATAGCTCGAGTCGAGGCTTGAGGACAAGCCTCTTGAAGTTGGGAGCATTGTCACGATTTCTTGCGTGCCAAGCTTCCGAAGGTTGAAGACAAACGCAACGCTGCGTTTCATTTAAAACCATTTAAGTGAAACGCAGCGTTTTGATCAACGAATAAAGTCGTTATTTTGAACGGCACCTCCACGTGTCCGCTTGTCGTTGGTGACCGAAGTCAATGAGCAGTGTCGTCCTCTTCCTCTCTTGTCTAGAGCAAAAAATCAGAACATAGCATTAGAGTTCAGCAGCAACGGGTCTTGCAACGAGCACCAAGCACGTGAGGATGTCGACCTATATATGGAACCTGAAGTCCTAGGGATTATCATGCTTTTGAACCTTGTAGTTTGTAGTGTAAAAGAGGAAGTCCTTGTTAGAAGTAATTTGAATTCCTGTAAGAGCATTTTGCTCATTTCTATATCAATCCAGTTCAGTTTTCGTTTAATACAATCCTCAAGAGCGGTCTTGCTCTTGACATAAAAACACACTTCCCCGTCGGCTCCAATCCTCTCTGCCTCTTGTTGTCCGTTCAAGCTCCAATCCTCTCTGCTGCTTGTCTGTTCGGGTTGGGTTCCGTTCAAGGCTTCAAGCTCTTCTTCTTCGTTGCTCTTGTTGTCTCTCTACTGGTACTTCTCCTCCTTTTGAGCTAATTCTATTGGGTTTTGTCCGCCTAGATCAATGGTTTTGCTTTGATGATATTTGTGAGAAAAAATATTTCTTGACAGTCTCACAAATATTTGTGAGAAAAAAGTTTGGGTATGTTTTTTCAATTATCAAAGAAGGGGACTAAAAAAAAGGTTTAGGGTATGTTTTTGTAATTATTAAAGAAGGGGACTACAAGAAAATCTTAGGGTATGTTTTTGCAACTATTAAAGGAAATATACTAAAAGAAAAACTTAGGGTATGTTTTTGCAACTATTAAAAGAAGGGGACTAAAAGAAAAGTCTAGGATATGTTTTTACAACTATCAAAGAAGGTGGCTAAAAGAAAAGTTTAGGATATGTTTTTACAACTATCAAAGAATAGGATAACAAGATAAGTTTAGGGTATATTTTTGTAACTATAAAAAGAAGGAGACTAAAAGAAAAGTTTAGGGTATGTTTTTGCAACTATCAAAGAAGAGGATTAAAAGATAAGTTCAGGGTATATTTTTGTAACTATAAAAAAAATTACTGGGAAAACCTTCTCAAGATGAGTATCCAAATGAGTATATTGATATGGATGTAAATGGGTATCCGTGGATATCCATATGGATATTGGGTATAGATTGGATGAGACAAAAATGGATCAAAATGGATATTGGATGGGTATGGAGAATGAAGGAATAACAAATTGATGGAAATGAAGATCATGATCTATATCCATACCCGCCCATACCCGCCTATTGGATGGATCTAGAACCTTATTTCTGGGTTTCTAGTTTTTATGGCTCTCAAGAAACGTATCTGTCTTCACTAGAATGTTGGTGCCACTGGATGTAGTATTCTCCAAACTTAATTATCTCAATTCCTCCCTGCTTATCTCGGGCAATCACTCGGCCCAAATCCTCGGCTATGGCTCTACATCTTTCTCTTGAAGCCTAGCCTTCTTCCTTGATCGTTTTCGGTGATTAGATCTCGTCGCTAAGATCACAGATGTCGGTAGGCTAGTATCCTTCACAAAAATAACTGGAGCTAGAGAAGAGGATCCAACGCCAACTCCCTGCTTCTACGTCGCATCTGGTTAAAACTTGTTTTTCTTACACATTGTCTTATGCTTGGCCAGACTCTTGACCTGAGCAGGACCAACCTTGGCTCCTTCTACGCCCCGGGAGACACCACACCGACCTCGGGTGCGATCAAAACCAAGCGGAGCCGACCTCTCAAGTTTCAAGTCGCCTCGCCGGCTTTCATGGGGGCTTCCTCTTCTCGAGTGAGTTTCTCGGATGCGATACCACCATCCCCTCTGATTCTTGGGGTAGCAACACTTTCGGTTAGGGTTTCGGAGCCTACTACTTCGCTGCCACCAACAACCCCTCCTCCTAGAGCATGATTGAAGTAAGCGCTGCAAAGCGTCGCTGGTAGTCAAGGGTTTTCAGCAAAGGGAGTTCGAGATGAAAGATCTCGGGACTGCAAAGCGAATCCTCGGGATGTGGATTACATGGAGCAAAAAATGGTTGAAACTGTCACAAGAAGATTATGTGAAGAAGGTCGTGAAAAATTTCATCATGGACGATGCCAAGTCAGTTGAAACTCCTCTAGGAAATTACCTCCGGTTGTTTAAAGGCGACTCGCCCGTGATAGAAGATGATAAGGCGTACATGGACAAGATTTCCAACGCTTCGGCTATCGGAAGTCTTATGTATGCGATGGTATGCATGAGACCGCACATTTCATATGCAGTGGGAGTTGTGAGCCAATTTATGAGTGATCCGGGCAAACAACATTGGGAAGCCGTGCAAAATGAGAAGCTGAAGTTGTGTGCAATTTCAGCGGGCTTAGCTGAGTGAAGAGCCGATCCGCGACTTGAAAATGCTTAAAGACAGGTGACCGAGATTAGTCTTCAAGTGGGAGATTTTTGGGTTGTGAAACCTAATAGGGCTCGTGGGCCCTCTCTAGAAGCATCCAAGATAGAGATAAGGAGAATCTAAGATAAGGATAAGATTTACCCAAGATTTGGATAAGGAGGATCCAAGATAAGAATAAGAACTATCCAAAATAGGGATAAGGAGGATCCAAGATAAGGATAAGCACTATCCAAGATAAAGATAGAGATAGAAGAAGGATAGAGATAAAATCTCTTGATATTATCCAAGATCATAGTGATCTATTGGCTAGAGTAGTATAAATAAGGGCCGACCCCTCACTTGTAAATCATCCCAAAACCACCAATTGTAGTCTTGTGTGGTGTGTATCACAAATCAAGAATGCGCGGTATTGTGCTTGAGAGGTAGAAGAGAGAAATATCATAGTGTGTAATCCATTAGAGATTACACTGAAAAGCTTTACAAGCGGCAACTGAACGTAACTTCTATTCTGGGAGTGAACCAATATAAATTTTTGGTGTCATTTCTTTTCATCGTTCTTCGGGGACAAAAATTAGGGGTTTAATTCCTTTCACCAACACAGACTCTCCTACGATCAGTAATCGACGGTGGACCTGACCAAAACAAAGCAGATGATCACTTAACACCATCAGCGTTCGCCACACGCCCTCAACTAGACATAACACCAATACTCGCTGAACAAGCTCAAAGCGAATTTCCACTCACCATCGCAGACGACAAAGGAGGCACAACAAGCGCTGCTTCAACCTCTTTGTGGGAAATCACGAAACAGGGTCTCCGCACAAGACGAACCATCTTGTATTTCCGGCTTCTGAACTGCTCAAACAAAATCCTTCCGCCCAACCTCATCGATCAGATTTGCCTCGTCGCTACAGCATACCAAAGCGGTGCCTCCGACGGTCGAACAATACCACCGGTAGAGCAGAGCGTTCCTGGAGAGCATTTTGCATTCTCAGAAATGAAACTGCAATCCCCCTTTAAGAAACGTCTTTTGGTGAATGTTGGATCTTAAGTGTGTGGTTAGGATGAGTTCTCACAGTTTTTACGATAAGAGGTGTTACCAATTCACTAATTTAATCATTTCCGCTTTGTTTGAACTCTGATTGGCTTCAAACTTGCGCCAATATTTCTATTTATTCAAAGGCTTGCTTGCTATCAAGACCAATGATGAATATATTTTGAAGCCGGTTTTTTATTCGGGCTGATTTTAAAAAATTATATGTGGGTGATTTTTATCAACATTGAACAATAGTTTTATCAATACGGAACACTAGTTTTATCAACTCATTTTACCAAAACTGAACATGATTTTTATCACGTCGATCAACACATGTGTTTTATCACCCCAACATATGTTTTTTTATCAAAACTAAACACTAGTTATATCATCTCGATATGAAACATTCATACGTGAAGATTTATCAACACTCAACATTAGTTTTACCACCCCGATTTAATTTATTTTCGTGTTTCAAAATATTTTCAATATGCTACTTCACAGATAGCCATTGGAAAAACAAAAATATTGGCGCAAGTTTGAAGCTAATTGGAGTTGAAACGAAGCGGGAATGATTAAATTAGTGAATTGGTGAAAAAAAGGACACTTATCCACATGCTATTACAATTATACCCTTAGAGCATGTACAATGGAAAGGCCCTTGGTGAGTCCCAAATCCTGAGTCCCTTGTGCTGACTGGACAAAATCGTGGGACTTGGGACTCAGAATAGTGGGTGTTTTGCAATGAGAGGCTCACAGTGAGGCTCACAGTTTTAGTGGATGATGACTGGATGCTGAGTTGTTAATTAATTGATATTTTTCTGTTTTATTTAATTATTTATCAGAAACTGTTTAAATTATGTAAAATATCAACAATTGTGAAAAAAAATAATTAATGACAATAAAAAAATAAGAAATAAATTTAGTACGAATAAAAATGAACTCGAACTTTTATTCATCCCCTTTTAATACAACCCCAGAAAAAAAACATGCTCAAGAATCATTGTGGTGGGTCGACATCCGGTGGTGGTTGTTGTCGTCGAAGATCTTGAAGTTCACCTTCAACGGTATCCAAGACTACTCGCAATCGGGCCTTGCACGACTTGTGCTCTTCCAAATCTTCTTCGGTGTAGTGGGAGGTATCAGTTTACCTCATGGACATATACAAGGCGAAGTTTGCTTCCCACTGTTGGGTTATCTTGGATATCATGCGGGTCCTTTCTTTCTTGACTTCCTGCCTTGTACGTTCCATCTCTGCGAAGGCACTCACTTGGGCCGTGAGGACGGTCGCCTTTTTTGATGCCTTCGTTGCCTTTTTTCCTTGCGGTCGTTGTCACGCCCCAAATCCGGTTTTGACCGGACTCGAGATGTGAATTGAAATAATAATAATTTTAATCGAAAATAAAGCCAACTAGTCTCAATCTCATAATTTTAAAACTTTTAACCACAACACGAGTCACAGCTCGGTAAAAACCAACTGTAACACAGTTCAAAATAAAATGGTACGTCTCTAGACTCTCTAGCCTAGGACCCTCGTACGCTCCCAAGCATCGAGCATCTGGCTAGTACACTTCCCGCTTAGAACCTGAAAAACAACAAGGTAAGGGGTGAGCTTTCGCTCAGTAGGAAAAGTAGTTAAGGTTATAAGAAAGCGCTCACCACCACGGGTAACCGTCCAATTAGGGCATACTAGTACAACACCCAACTAATTTCCAACGGAACTCGTAACCATAAACCACAACTCGAGACCGAACCACACTTACAACCACAATCACCCAAACAGCACAAAGACCAACCATCACACCAAATAACAAGTCATCAACACAAAGTAATTAAGCACGACTTACCAAGCCCAACAATTTTACCACAACCAGTCACGTCGGTCTATCACTCACCCGACCATATCACATCCAAGGGTTCACATCAACACAAGCAAGACACACTCGCCCACACATAACAACAACATGCTCAACGGATATATTAAATCTTGTCTATTAAACCTAACGACACCGACTCACACGACAGACATCTCAAACAATAATAGGCAATTCCAAAACAACACACAACCTACGGCTCGACATGGCCGATCTACCAGCACGGCAATTCCCAAGACAGAAACGGATAAATCAGTTAACTAGTGCACCACGTCCTACATGTTACTACGACTCGTCCGGTTATTATCTGATATAAACGTCTTTCCAGTTTTATTAATCCTAGCATGTATACTAGTAACTTTCCGCAATTAAACCGGTATCCGCTACTTCCCTACCTCAAGATGAACCGACAGCTACGTCTCCTAGCTGCTGACGACCGGGCCAACACCGTCTTCTAGGGCAAAGTCGGCGTCTGGGTTTAACTCCGGTCTTCTCTTCGATCGAAGTCGGACTCTAATTTAAAACGAAAGCCACAATTAAAACCGGTTTCACAATTTAATTTAAAATGTTACGACCGTTTCGGTTTAAGTTCTAAAGTTGTCTTTTAGACTCGAGCGGGCTAAAAGCGGGGTTACAACGAATCGGGTTCAAGCACCCGATCACCGAAACCGGTGCACGTTTCCCGAGGCACGGTCCTAATGCACATATCTTGAGGCACGAGTTTCGTGGCACGGTTCCCGAGGCACCCGTTTCAGCGTTCCGCTTTTTGTCCCGTTCTAGTCCTGTTTAACGTCCATTTCGTTCGTTCGGTGTTCCAACACGTTCAACAGATCCGGTCAAAACCCAAAGTTCGATTTGCATTACAACAGTTTGTTTTTATAAACCATTTTCGTTTTAAAACTGAACTGAACCTCCTCTTTGTTTAAATCCGAAATTCTTTTTCTTAAAAACAGAATTTGTTTGTTTTAAAACCTCTTCGTTTTAAATTCCTTGATTTTGCTTCCCAGCACTCCAGATCCAACTGAAAATGGTTACAACCTAGATTCACAGTAAACTCGGGACGAGAAAAAAAAAGGAGAAAGAGGTTTTGCAGGTCAGAAACCGACCACCTGCGGCGATATTGCCGGCCGAGGTCAAACGGGAGTTTCGAACTCACCGTAGAGGAAAGAAAAGGACGACGGGGAGGTTGTGGTGGCAGCCATGGGCGCGGCGGGGCACTCCGTCTCAGATTCGGATGAGGGTCTCAGATCTGTGAATGTGCCGGCGAGCTCATCTCGCCTCTGCACATGACGGCGACGGGGAAAAGGAGAGGAGGGAAGGCGAGAGAGCTCGGGGACGAAGGCGTCATTGGTGGCTTGGACTGACCGGAGTAGACGCCCGTGCATGAGGGGTTTCGATGGAGTCGGGGACGTGGGAGCGAAGGCGTGAGCTAGTGAAGAAGTGGGCAGAGGAGGGAGAGAAGGATCGGAGAGAGGGACGGAGAACGGTGGCTGGAGAAGGGAGAGAGAAACGCAGAGGGGGAGGTGGCGAGTCAGGATCGAGAAAGGAGAAGAGGATGTTTAGGGTTTCAGAACCCTAAACTTTCCTTAAATAGGCGGGCCGAGCTTAACGGGTCGAGTTAAACGGGCTCAAGTGCAGCATGGGCTACACGGCCCAAGCGAGAGAGATGACTGGGTCTGGCCTGCTCCCGTCCAGCCTTTTCCTCTTTTTTTTTTCTTTTTTTTCTTTTCTTTTTCTTGTTTAGTTATTTATTTTATTTTATTTTTAAGACGAATTAAGAATTAAAACGAATTTCAACCACGTCGTTACCAACAACAGACCCAATTTTCAACCTCGACAATCCGATCGAATAAAGTTAAATAAATTAAAACTTTTTAATCGGAGCGGTCTTCACAATCTTCCCCCCTTAAAAGAATTTCGTACTCGAAATTCAAAACGGACGCGCTCCACTTAACCATCTCTCAGGGAACGTCCGATTAAAACTCCCAGTCTATTGCTCCTCCAGTACACAAAAACACTTAAGCCTGTTAGTCGATACCGGGATCCTCCGTCGGTAGAGACGTCACATCGCCACACGCAACTTGGTCGAGACATCCTATACCGGAACCGTCCGTCGGTATAGGTATCAAACAAGAACAAACTCACATCGCCCTTAACACGGATCCAACACACGAGCACTCCTCCTCGGCTACTCACTCGTTTAACCAAGTATCGCGCTCCCAACAAACAAACGAAGTCCACGTCCCGTTACTCGGACTATCGTCATCGAACTCCAATCGTAGTAACGCCCTGACCAACCACCCACGGTAACACACGTAAACAACGCGCAAACTCAACCACTTTACAGGTCGATTCACCCACAATACCACGAAACTGAAGACACTACAAGTACCAGTCCCTTAGTCTCCGAACGGTTTGGACATCTCGCTTGTACCTCATCCTCGGGCTTCCGCGTCAACTCTGCGCGGTTCTTAATCATCCACGATCACGCGGTCCTTCAGTCGCTTCACGAGCAACTCGGGACCACATTGGTCACTAATAAAGCTCAGTGTCCCCTGCTTGGGCAAATGCCCGACCTACCATCCAACGTTTCGTGTGGTGCCATAATGTTACTGGCATGCAATCGCTATGATAGTCGTATTCGGCGAATTGTTTCCGGACACCTCGTAAGGTACTCCAACTTACACCATACACAAGTGTACAACAAACAGAAGAATGCGATAATTGAGGGTTATGGGCCCACTACACTTCCGCTGCGCCACCCTGATCTCAACGTCGCTCAGTCACCTCTCCTGACCGGGCTGACGGCTTACCAGTGTTGTTGCGGCCCTCCGCCGCTCGAGCACTCCTGTCCAACTTATTGCATCCATTCGCCTCGACGGCCACCCAAACTGGTGTAGACGGTCCACGCCGTAACTCTGGCCTCGTACTTCATCTCTGATACTCCGTCCCGTTGTAACCTGGGGACCTGCCGGTGTTGTTCCTCGTAACCTTCCCAGTGGGAGTAACCTAGGCATTCGTGCCCCAACGGCTTTCCTCTCCTACCTCGAGGTGCCACGCCGCAAGTAACCTCCATATGGTACACGCACCCGCTTGGTTTCTTAACTCGAAAAGAACGGCGCGCTTAGGATAACTAACGCGCACACACGGTTCAAACAGACACACTTTTACTAATAATATACTAAGTATAATAGTATAGTCAAACTATAACACCAAAACAGGGAAGTCCACTCATAACAACCAAATAAAACAGCAGAAATGTACAAGTCACACAAATCAACAATGTACCACACACGAACAGTTCACACTAGGCAACAACAGTTTGGAGTTAAGATTCTCAGCACGACCAATTTTCACCAAAACATGCATGTCGATATCGTGTCGTTCCAACCTGATTCAGGCGTCCCCGAACTACGTTGTAACCACCTGACATCCCCCCATTCACGTCCAGCTATAGTGGCCCCTATAGCCAAACCGTGATGGTACATACACTTCAGTTTCTACAGAAAATTGGGCATGACCCATTCGTAAATTATACTAACCATCCGCTTAAGCGGGCACTCAAAACACAACCTGCACAGATAAACAAGAACCACAATACACAGCCGTTCAACCAACAACCAAACCGAGACTTTCTCGTCTCGTTCATACGCTTAGGACATCTCCGAATTGCGTAACTGACACAACGACACTCAACAACCTACCTCTACCCACCTAATTGACGTACGGTCCGAGGTTTGAAAAACATTTTCAAATGAAACCAGGCTTTGATACCAATTGTCACGCCCCAAATCCGGTTTTGACCGGACTCGAGACGAGAACTGAAATAATAATAATTTTAATCGAAAATAAAACCAACTAGTCTCAATCTCATAATTTTAAAACTTTTAACAGCAACACGAGTCACAGCTCGGTAAAAACCAACCGTAACACAGTTCAAAATAAAACGGTACGTCTCTAGACTCTCTAGCCTAGGACCCTCGTACGCTCCCAAGCATCGAGCATCCGGCTAGTACACTTCCCGCTTAGAACCTGAAAAACAACAAGGTAAGGGGTGAGTTTTCGCTCAGTAGGAAATGTAGTTAAGGTTATAAGCAAGCGCTCACCACCACGGGTAACCATCCAATTAGGGCATACTAGTACAACACCCAACTAATTTCCAACGGAACTCCTAACCACAAACCTCAACTCGAGACCGAACCACACCTACAACCACAATCACCCAAACAGCACAAACAACGACCAGCACACCAAATAACAAGTCATCAACACAAAGTAAACTGTAAAAGAACAAACACGTCCCGTACCGCAGTCCCCTACTCGGTCGGCTGTCCACAGCCCGACACCCTCATATCGTACCGGAACTGTAAAACCCACTTTGTTTAAAAGAGTAATTTTTTTGCAAACTAAAACATAAGGGTGTGTTTTTGCAAACAAGTGAGTTGGAAAAGAAAATTCAAAAAAAAAAAAGAGAAGAGGAAATGTTGGGCTGGGAGGAACTGGACCGGACCAGGCCCAACTCATTTTCGCGCCCCAGGCCCAGCTCATTGAGCCAAGCCCAATGCTGAAACCTGTAAGCTTCTATAAAAAGGGCCAAAACCCTAACGCGTGTCATTTTTCATCCTCCTCTCTCGTTCCTCTTATCTCGTTCGGTCTCGCGTACCAGAGACGCCGCGCCACCGTCACACCCCGTCCCGAGTTCGTCGCCGGAGGTCTTCGCCTCCCTTCACCTCTTCTTCACTTTCTACTTCGAACCCGAGCCACAGCAACCCGTTCCCCTCCCTCTCCGTTTTGATTCGCGTCAGACACCGTCGTAACCAGCGCCGCCGTGCAAAAACCGTGTGGATTCGACGCCGGTGAGTCTAACCCTCACCTGATTCGTCTTCGTCGTCTTCTCCTTCTTCTGTGACCGCGAGTTCGAGCCATTTGGGAGGTCAGACGATGCCGGAGAGCGTCGCCGGAGCGCTCGAGTTCCAGATTTGGAACTCGCGCCCCGGCGAGCTCATTGCCGTCAGATCTGGCCAAAGAGGGCTTAAACCTCGCGCAACCACCCTTCCCGTTGGCTTCCCTGACGCCCGAGGCCCCCAACCGCCGTCAGAATCGCTGCCTCCGCCGTCGCCGGAGTCTGCCGGAACCCTAGCCCGGCCGTCACCGTCCTCCACTCAGACCGGCAGAGTTCGAGCACCAGGGCTCGGGCCTGGGTTCGCTTGGGCTCAGGCCTGAACTGGGTTTGGGCCTCGGGCTCGGATCTAGTTCGGGCCTCAGCCCAGACTGACTCTGGGTTCGAGTCCGGACTTGACTCGGATCCGGGTCTGGGTCGGACACGGGTCGGGTCGGTTCGGATCCGGGTTCGGACCGGGTTTGGGCCGGATCCGGGTCGGCCGAAAGTTTTAATTAATTTAATAATCACTTGACTTAAAACTTGATTACGTTAAAGACGTTGGTTTGTTCGAGGACCTTGGATCAAGACTGATTGTGACTTTTAAATTGTTAAACTCATATTTGGATTTCGGGGACTTCGCCTTGGAAGACGGTGTTGGCCCGGTCGTCCGCAGCTAGAAGACGCCGCCTTGTCACCATCTCGAGGTAGGGAAAGTATCGAACCCCTCCTTAATTGTGGACGAACTAGTATGCATGACTAGGGTTACTAATAACCGGAACGAACTAGTATGCATGACTAGGGTTACTAATAACCGGAACAAACTAGTATGCATGACTAGGGATTTTTAATAGCCGGAACGTCTTAGTGACACATAGGTAAAATTGTTATATTATTAGTTTAATTGGACGAGTCTTGATAATACTGGGAAAGAACATGTTTTGATATCCGTTTGACTTGCTTGTACTTTCTGGGAAATTGTTGTGCTGATAGACGGGCCATGTCTAGGTCCTAGAGTTGTGTGCTGTGTGTTTACTCGTTGTGTGGGAGTCTAATTAACGTCATAATCGTTGTGTGAGAATCTAAATAATATTATAACCGTTGTGTAAATGTCTAAATAGAATTATCACTGATGTTGCTTGATGTGGTTGTGTGGGCAAGCGTGCCATGTGTGACTATGTGAACCCTTGTTTGTGAAATGATCGGGTGAGTGATAGACCGGGTGTATGCTAAGATGGTTCGGCTGGTATACCGAGACCATCAGTGAGTGTGCTGTGTGCGAAACCCTGTGTGTGTTTAAGAGACGGCGTAGCCGGTTGGATAATCATATCGAGACCAAGGATGGCGTGTACAGATGTTCATAATCCGGGATGGGATTGATCGAGGAGTGTGCCGGTTTTATATTTACGTTGAGTAGAGCCCTTCATCTGTGTGAGGAGGAAGATATCGTGACTGACGCTGTGTGTTCCAGTGCGATATAATCAGCTGTGTGCAAATCGATGGAGTTCCAGT
Source organism: Erodium maritimum (assembly GCA_963921825.1). Lineage (NCBI taxonomy): Eukaryota > Viridiplantae > Streptophyta > Magnoliopsida > Geraniales > Geraniaceae > Erodium > Erodium maritimum. The sequence goes on from OY997592.1 coordinate 908,728, forward strand.
TCAGTACATATGAGAGTAGCGCCCTTCATCTGTGTGACGAGGAAGATATCGTGACTGACGATGTGTGTTCCAGTGCGATATAATCAGCTGTGTGCAAATCGATGGAGTTGACTCCCGCAATTTACGACATCTATGTGCGTTTTGTTCGGACCCTTCCCCGTTGTTTGCTGTGTGCCGTCCTATGGACTCTATGTGTGTTCTGCTGTGTTCCTTTCTCTCTGGTTTGTATGTGTGTATTACAAGGAGTTTTATACTACGTGGTTGGGCTGGTAAGGGTTTTGCCTAGAGACAACTTGTTGGGTCTTCTTAGTTTACCCTAATTACCATTTTACCGTGAGGTTAAAAGATGTGTTTGGAGTTCTTTTACTTTTCCTACTGAGCGTAAGCTCATCCCTCCTGTTGTTGTGGTGTTTCAGGTGTTGAGCGGGAACAGTACTAGCCGGACTCTCGGAGCTTGGGAGCTGCTGAGGGTTTAGCTAGGTTTAGAGACGTACATCTTTTTGGTTTATGTTGGAGTTTGTATTTTACTAATTGAGCTGTGACTCTTCACTTTCGGAAGTTATTTTCTTTTTGGAGCTTTATTTATCTTTATTTCTCTTGTTTTACTGTAAATCTTTAGTCGCGTCTCGAATTCGGTCAAAGACTGGATTTGGGGCGTGACAGGAACACACATCGTCGGCCTAGATATCTTCCCGTCAAACAACCGGGGCGCAATCTCAAATAGTCATACCGGAATCTCCATCGGCCTGGACCTCTCTCCCGGAACTCCTTCGGGCAAAGGACAGGTGAAACAACTTTCCCGGAACTCCTTCGGGCAAAGCACAGGACACGTAACCGTCGGCCTATATGTCCTACACCGGTATACCCCCTCGATGTAAGCCATCGTACCGGAACCACTACCCGGGGGACCGCGCATACATCAGACCACACCGTCGGCCTAGGTACTACCCTACACCGTCTTACCCCCTCGTTCATAGGTACCATACCGGAAACAACTCCCAGACACACATTAAGATAATATTACAAATGTCATAATTAAGCACGACTTACCAAGCCCAACAATCTTACCACAACCAGTCACGTCGGTCTATCACTCACCCGACCATATCACATCCAAGGGTTCACATCAACACAAGCACGGCACACTCGCCCACACATAACAACAACATGCTCAACGGATATATTAAATCTTGTGTATTAAACCTAACGACACCGACTCACACGACAGACATCTCAAACAATAACAGGCAATTCCAAAACAACACACAACCTACGGCTCGACATGGCCGACCTACCAGCACGGCAATTCCCAAGACAGAAACGGATAAATCAGTTAACTAGTGCACCACGTCCTACATGTTACTACGACTCGTCTGGTTATTATCTGATATAAACGTCTTTCCAGTTTTATGAATCCTAGCATGCATACTAGTAACTTTCCGCAATTAAACCGGTATCTGCTACTTCCCTACCTCAATATGAACCGACAGCTACGTCTCCTAGCTGACGACGGGGCCAACACTGTCTTCTAGGGCGAAGTCTGCGTCTGGGTTTAACTCCGGTCTTCTCTTCGATCGAAGCCGGACTCTAATTTAAAACTAAAGCCACAATTAAAACCGGTTTCACAATTTAATTTAAAATGTTACGACGATTTCGGTTTAAGTTCTAAAGTTGTCTTTTAAACTCGAGCGGGCTAAAAGCGGGGTTACGACGTATCGGGTTCAAGCACCCGAGCACCGAAATCGGTGCATGTTTCCCAAAGCACAGATCTCGAGGCACGGGTTTCGTGGCACGATTCCCGAGGCACCCGTTTTAGCGTTCCGCTTTTTGTCCCGTTCTAGTCCGATTTAACGTCCATTTCGTTCGTTCGGTGTTCCACCACGTTCAACAGATCCGGTCAAAACCCAAAGTCCGATTTGCATTACAACAGTTTGTTTTTATAAACCATTTTCGTTTTAAAACTGAACTGAACCTCCTCTTTGTATGAATCTGAAATTCTTTTTCTTAAAAACAGAATTTGTTCATTTTAAAACCTCTTTGTTTTAAATTCCTTTATTTTTCTTACCAGCACTCCAGATCCAACTGAAAATGGTTACAACCCAGATTCACAGTAAACTCGGGATGAGAAAAAAAAAGGAGAAAGAGGTTTTGCAGGTCAGAAACCGACCACCTGCGGCGATATTGTTGGCCGAGGTCAAACGGGAGTTTCGAACTCACCGTAGAGGAAAGAAAAGGATGACGTGGAGGTTGTGGTGGCGGCCATGGGCGCGGCGGGGCACTCCGTCTCAGATCCGGACGAGGGTCTCAGATCTGTGAATGTGCCGGCGAGCTCATCTCGCCTCTGCACATGACGGCGACGGGGAGAAGGAGAGGAGGGAAGGCGAGAGAGCTCGGGGATGAAGGCATCGTTGGAGGCTTGGACTGACCGGAGTAGACACCCGTGCGTGAGCGGTTTCGATGGAGTCGGGGACGAGGGAGCGAAGTCATGAGCTGGTGATGAAGTGGGCTGATGAGGGAGAGAAGGATCGGAGAGAGGGACGGAGAACGGTGGCTAGAGAAGGGAGAGAGAAACGCAGAGGGGGAGGTGGCGAGTCAGGATCGAGAAAGGAGAAGAGGATGTTTAGGGTTTCAGAACCCTAAACTTGCCTTAAATAGGCGGGCCGAGCTTAACGGGTCGAGTTAAACGGGCTCAAGTGCAGCATGGGCTGCACGGTCCAAGCGAGAGAGATGACTGGGTCTGGCCTACTCCCGTCCTGCCTTTTCCTTTTTTTTGCTTTTCTTTTTCTTGTTTAGTTATTTATTTTATTTTATTTTTAAGACGAATTAAAAATTAAAACGAACTTCAACCACGTCGTTACCAACAACCGACCCAATTTTCAACCTCGACGTTCCGATCGAATAAAGTTAAATAAATTAAAACTTTTTAATCGGAGCGGTCTTCACAGTCGCGTTCGGCGAGTTGGTTGAGGGGGGCTTGCATCGGCCTCATGGGAGGGGGTTGTGTTGCTGAGAGGGACCTCACTCCCCTCGTTGTGATTGGAAGCTCCCTATTCTGGTTGTTAGGACTCGCCACCAAGAGGTGTGTAATCGTCCCCTGTGCTTGTGGGTGGGGTTGAGCTATAAGCCCCAGCCTCATCCAAGCGTTGTCGTTGTTGGCGTTGTTGTTGGCGGACATTACCCATGGTGCCTTCCTTGGCAGCGAACTTGTTATTTCCCTCAAGCTCGGTAACCCAATGATCCAGGTCGAAATTTGTTGTGTGCTCCCTCGGTCTTTCTTCCTTCGGTACAGCCGCCCACATAGCCTTCGCATTTTTCATGTGGTCCTCGTGGTTCAACCCGCTGTGGTACTCGGCTTTGGAGGTCTTCAGATAACCGAGGAACCTCCTTGTCTGCGACTGGCATCTGGCCCAATGTTTCTTGATAGCATTCCAGTTGTAGTGGCGGTGACCTCTGGTCGCGTTGAACTTCTTCTCAATAGTGCACCCGAATGTGTTTCCGGCTTGAGAGTTTCCCTTAATCGCGTCTTTTGTAGTCGAGAGCCAGCACTATATGAGGTGTAGGTCTTCCCCGATGGTCCATAACCTCGGATCTTGTGATGCTCGGGGTCGTCGTTGGGAAGGTCCGGCAGAGGATGACTTCGACCTACGGGTGACGCCTACTTCGGGTAGTGGGTGGTCGGGGTAGTTGTAGAATTGTGGTGGAAGCTGGAATTGTGGTAGCATCTGGAACCCTTATGGCGGCATTTGGAATTGTGGCGTCATTTGGAATTGTTGTGGACGGAACTGACCTTGGAAATATGAAATTACAAAACTTTTATTACACAAATATTCTAAATAAATTGGTTTAATGAATTAAACAACAACAATCACTTACGAAAATGAATTACAAAAATACAATAAATAAAAAATTAGTTCGCAATTAGCTGAGCTCGAACCCGGTTGCATGTATGCCGTGAAAGCGGAGTTCTCATGAGGGTCCGTTAGAATTTCTTGCGAATCCCGTGCTAGTTCGTCGGGGGTGAATCCTACTTTGTCACCAGCTGATTGTGCACGGGACCTTGTGTCGCCCGAAATTTTTCACGAGAATATTGGAAATGAGATAGTAGAATGTGGGAATGAGAGAGTGAAATTGGAGAATGGGTGTGAAAATTGGGGTTGGGGTATTTATAGGGTTTAAATTGTATTAGATTTAATTAAAAAAAAGTTTCCGTTTCCGACCGTTTGAAAACGGTCGGATTTTTTTTCTGACGCAGGGACATGTGGCGCCACGCCATTGGACGGGAGCCGGGCAAGGACGAGGGGCGAGGGACGCGGCTCGGCTCGCGTTTCCGGGACGAGGGACGAGGGCTGCGGCCCGGCCCGCGTTTTTGCGGGACGCGGGCCGCGTAAAAGCCGTCCCACAATGGGACGGCCCGCGTCCCGCTGCCCGCAAAAACACGAGCCGAGCCTCAGGGCCGGCCCGTTATTTATGCTCTTACTTGTGTGAGAGATGGAAGACATGTACATGTATTTCGCTTATTTTAGAAGTGATGATGTGGTATCATGTAAATGTTGGATCTTAGATATGTATGTCTAATATGGGTTCTCACAGTTTTTATGATAATGAGAGTTTCTAGCCGATTTTTCCTCCATGTTGCATATGAAAAAATGTAGAATAACGGAAACAACAAAGATACCATTCTTTTTCTTGTAAAAAATGCATTAATAAAACGATGGTGTGGATATTGGGATAGAAACCATAAACCATCGAAATAAAGTCCAACAATACAGAAGTAATGAAAAGCAATACAAGAGAATGCCAACCCCGACTCTCTCTAAGGTGAAGAGACTCCTCATGCGGGACTAGTAAAGAGTATTACAAGAGATTGCAAAGGTGAATTCTCTGGTCTCAGAGAGACCGAGTAATTCGTGCCCCTTCACCAACCAAAAGAAGGTGAATCGGCCCCAACAACGACTCTTAAACAAACACTCACCATACCCAGTTTGGGAACCGAGGCACATACAAGAGGAAAAAAAATAACAAATGTACAAAACTGACAAGATCGAGCAAACACAAACACACATGATACTTCTCCAATGTGGTACGAAGAAGAGAGATGAAAACAAATGAATTAAGGAAGGAACATGAAGACATCGGTAATGTTCCAACCATGGACTAATTACCGAATCATATGGTCCCCAGGAGCAGGACGAATGAATCTTCATTCTTCCAAGCCACCTGCTCAATTAAATCGGCTTTGTTTGCAGCTGCGACAAAATAAAAGCAAATACAACATGAGCGTACTTATAGTAGATGACCACAATTTATGAATTAGAAACCAACTATAGAATGCAGAATGATATTAGAAAACCAATTTTTTGAAATGATGTTCATATTAAGTTCTCAAACATAAAAATGAACATATAGAGAGAGATGGGTTCAGGAAACTAGACCTTTCCATCCAGCCAAATTTCGGGAATATGTTTGATCTTAGGCCAATCCTCTCCGGTTCCTGGTTTGCATCTTCTACTCAGTTCTGGACATCCTTTGATTATAAGTTCCTTTAACACATCGAGGCCATTAGGCAGACACGACAGTTTTGGACAACCCGCGAATAATAGCCTATGAAGACATGTGAGATTATGCAGCCACACTGGCAGTGATGCCAGGTTCGGACATTTCCTTATTTCCAGTACTTCCAAAGTGGTTGCACATCCCTCAAGATTAATCCATTGAGGCAATGACTCCATCTGGGGCAACCTTGCAAGGGACAAAGTTTTGAGCTTCACCAAACTGATCTGATCATTAAAAATAGAAGCCAGATTGGCATTCGGACAATCACTGATTATGAGTGTCTCCAGATCACTAAGCTCTCTCAATTTCTTCATGCTTGGACTTGAAGGTAACAAACACGTCAAACTTTTGCACATTTTTATTGACAATGTCTGAATCGAAGTTAGCAACAGTAGCTTAGTCCCTGATTCAAATATATATATTCCATATTTTCACAGTTAACAAGAGACAAAGATTGAAGAGCACTTAAACTTTCAACTCCTTTCCCAGCTCCTTCAGATAAGCGCTTCTGTTTCGTGGTGATCCCCAACCTTTTAAGGTTCACAAGGTCTCCTATATCTTTTGGCAACTCCTCGAATTCTTTACATCCGGACAAGGAAAGACTTTGCAGGTTGTAAAGTTTACAAACAGAATCTGGTAGCCTCTTTAATCCCCGGCATCCCAAAAGGTAGAGAAGTCTTAGATGTTTCAGAGTACCAATGGATTTCGGCACCTTCTCTAAATTTGCACCAATCCACATAATTCTCAGATGCTTCAAGTTGGAGATACAAGTCTCGACGAGGTCACCCATACCACCTCCTTCATCTCCCGATCGATCGAAAAATACAGACCAAATGGTGGGCATGACACAACTACTACTAGATTTATTTTTGAAAAACAATTTTGGAACCTCTTTACCACCCAACCCCTCACTCTTTGAAAACGAGACATGCCTAATACTCTTATACATGTCTTTGCCTTGTCTATCACCTTTCATATTTTCCAATTCATTTTGTGCCACAAACAATGCAAGATCATGTATCAGGTCATGCATCTTAAATGTACTATAAGCTTTATCAAAATCTTGAAAAAACCCTCTAAGACATAACTCATTGACATATTGTTTGCCAATGTCTTGAACATTTTTATTCTTGACTGATGGCCTAATTAGCCCTAGCGCTTCCCAGTGCCGGACAAGCCGGTCAGTATCATATTCATAATCTTTTGAAAAATTTGAACAACAAACAAAACATTGTTTTAAAGTGAATGGTAATAAATCGTAACTTATTTTTAACGCGGGCAAAATGTCATCTTTGTTTTGTTCTAATTGCCATATCTCACTATCCCTTACAAATTCCCAATCAGCTATAATCCTTTTTGAAAACAAGAGGCATCCTAGAGTTTTTATGGCCAATGGAACACCTTTACATTTTTCTACAATCTCTTCCCCGATATTCATCAACTCGACAACATTTTCTCCCTCTTTAAATGCAAATTTCTTGAACAGAGAATTACAATTCTCATGAGGAAGACCTTTTAAACTATGTGCAAGAATGCTACCCATGTTTGAAGCCACGCTACCCATGTCTGAATCCTCGTTAGAACTACGAGTAGTCACCAGGACCTTACTTCCATCAGCACCACACATCAACAATTCTTTGAATTCCGACCAATTGGCCCGACTCACCTCCCACACATCATCAAAAACAAGTAAAAACCTATTGTCACACAACTTTTCACGGAGGCATTTTTGCAATTGTTCAGGATTCGAGTCAATACTCTTTACACCCGTAATAGACTCAACAACTCTAGCCATCACTTGGTTGACATCAAACTCCTTGAGATCTCCCAAGCACACCCAGAACATGTTATTTTCAAAACGGTCAACAACCCTTTGGTCGTTAAAGACCAGTTTAGCAAGAGCAGTCTTTCCCAGGCCACCGAGTCCAACTATGGAGACCACAGAAACACTCCCATTCGGAGCTTGAGTGTCCATAAGAGAAGCCAATATGGTGTCTCTATCTCCATCTCTTCCAATGATTTGGGAAGAGTTAACAAAGGAGTGGGTCAACTCTCTTTGGGGGATAAAGAGAGTTGAGTTGTTGGGAGCTAAGTTGTGACTTCTTGGATTAAATTTGTCTCTGTTGGAAGCAACCTCATCTAAGGCCTCTCTAATCTTCTTCAACTTAAGACTCATTTTTAGACGGAACAGAGCAGGATTAGATGAGGTGGAGAAGTAACGGCGTACCTTCTTGCTGACGCTACCATGAGTAGGGGAATTGGTAAGTACCTTCCTGAGATCTTCATAGGCGAATTCTTCGAGCACGTCTTCAGCATCGAACAACACGTTCTTGAGTTGTGCTAACCAGTTGCATGCCCCGTGGCTGGTGAATTGTTGTTCCTCCACATCCTGGATCTCAGCTTTTACGAAGGTTAGAGAGGTTTGGAGCTTTCTGAGGTTGGACTTCAGATACCAGACCGTGCGAATTTGTGGGACTAATAACTGGGATGCTATTTCGCCCAAGACTTTCCCTGCAATGTTCGCCAAGAGAGACTCGACTGCCATGTCCAAGGTAGCTCTTTGGATGGTGGATGGAAAGGAAGAAAGATTAGTGGTTCATTGAGTGATTGATTCATTGGTATTAATAGCGTAAACATAGTTTGCCCACTCAAAGTAATGATAGTGCCTTTATTGTTTCTTAATACACCTTTATGCTTTATTATAAGAAAAACGTTCCAAATTTCCCAGGTTTCTTCTACTTTGTGGATGTATACTGCTGGCACTTTAGTTCATGGTACATCTTTATTGTTTTTTAATGCATCTTTAGTTTCTTAATACATCTTTAGTTCCCATGTTCTTTTTTTTTATAGCGAAAATGGATGGTATTATAATGGTAAAAATGTTCGCAAAGTACTAACATCTGAGTATCGAAATGAAATTACATCGAAATTGAAAGAACAAGAACTGAAAAGTAAATTTGCTCTTGGACCTAAAGATTGATTGGACAGGAGAACTGCGGTAGCATATGTCGACATCGATACAGCATAAGCAACCAAAGGGGCACTGATCGAGCAGATCTAGTGTTAGTTTTTGCAGAGGTGGACCGATAACCCCCCGGGATGTCAGCGTGCGTCGTCCTTCCTTGACTGATACTGGTAGGGCTCCTAAACGCGGGATTGCTGACCCCGAACTGGCAGAGGAGTAACTTGCCGGCTTTTGCTGAGTTCCCATGTTCTTTATGCTCCAGTATAAAATTAATACTACTACGATACATATGAATAATTCTCACTTTACTAATAGGATTTTTTTTTATCTGCAAAAGCAAATTGAAATTATCTTCTGAAAAAAGAAGAAGATACAAAACAATAAATCTCAACCCAGCTATAGAAGGAGATATATTGCTAGAAAAGAAACAACAGACAAGAAGAAGTCTAAACACAAACTATCCATCCCCAAAACCAAACAACGTTCAATTGAAATCTTGAGTAAATTCCCATGTGCAGTCTTGAGAATATACAGTCCTGTAAATGTTTGTGCAGCCTTGTGAATGTGAAGCCTTGTGAATGTGAGCAACTTTCAAATCAAATTGTAAGGACCGCTACGGGTCAACGCCGGTCAAACCGGCGGAAAAACGAGAATTAAGGACATCCACCTAAATAGACCTAAACTTGACCCCGAGAGTCATATCGGACCTAAGTTGACCCCGATATCGACCAAAATGAGTTCCGGGTGACTTAGGGCAACTCTGTGACCAATTCGGGAAAAGTTGACTTTTGCCGAAAAAGGTCAACCGAACAAAGTTCGGCCCATTCGAGGCCCGGCCAGGACCCAAAAAGCTTAGCCGTCGTCGCAACAGTCTTAGTTGGGTCATTTCCTTGTAAAACGCGAGATTTCGTAAAAATCTCGAAAAACGGACCGAACGGGACCCAATACGTCCGATTTTGGCAAATCTGACAATAATAATAATAATAATAATAATAATAATAATAATAATAATAATAATAATAATAATAATAATAATAATAATAATAATAATAATAATAATAATAATAATAATAATAATAATATCTACAAGATATTTTGGTGGGTCTTGGGACCACTTGCCACTTGTCAATAGGGATGGCAAATGGGCGGGTATGGGCGGGTACGGGTGAATGTACTAATACCCATTTGTTATTCCTAACTCCCCATATCCACCCAAAACCCATTACTTACCCATCTTTGTCTTACCTATTTCTACCCAATACCCATATGGGTACCCACGAATACCCATTTCGCCCATATTAATACATAGCTTACAACAATCATACCCAAAAAACTCGTCTTTTAATATTCATCTTTGATAATTGCAAAAATGTACCACAAACTTTTCTTTTACTCGTCTTGTTTGATAATTGCAAAAACATACCCTAAATACTCGTCTTGTTTGAAAGCTCCGATTAAGGTTTTGATCATCAACACACATTTCGTGAAAACCGATGCTCGGAGCTTTAAGTCCGTCGTCCAAGAACTCACCAGAAAAGAATCCACCGAGACGGATGTTGTTACATCAATGTCCCAAGATAGACTCTCAGGCAACGAAGATCGTGATAAAAAAAATACATACACGTAATTACATATTATATAATTATCAAAAAATTATATACACATATATTTATATATGTAATTACATATTATGTATATACATAGAGGTGAAATCGGCTACAAACCACTCTTAACCTAAAAACTAGATAACCAATTCTAGCCACACACACCTAACATCCAACATTCCCCATGATGCCACATCATCACCCCAATTCCACCCATACTCACGCCACTTTCATCCTGCGCCAATATTTTTATTTTTTCAAGGGCTTTAAATCAAGATCAATCATGAATATATTTTGAAGCACGAAAATAAAAAGGTATATCGGAGTGATAAAAAAATGTTGAGTGTTGATAAATCTTCACTAATAAATGTTTTATATCGGAGGTATCAAACTAGTGCTAAATGTTGATAAAAACATGTACTGAGGTGATAAAAACCATGTTCAATTTTGATAATAAGTGTGATAAACTAATCATGATCAGTTTTGGAGAATGGGGTGATAAAACCAGTGTAGAGTGTTGATAAAAACAATGTAAAGTGTTGATAAAACTAGAATAAAGTGTTGATAAAAATTAGCCAGATATAATTTCTTTAAAAACCAGCCCCGAAATAATTTTTTTTTCGTGCTTCCAAAAAACCATGTGATGGGGATGATGAAACACACGTAATTGAATAATAAACCTAGTGTTTAGTGTTGATAAAACTAGTGTTCATAAAAAGCACGCGATGAGGTGATAAAAACATGATCAGTTTTGGAAAATGAGGTGATAAAACCAGTGTAAAGTGTTGATAAAACCAGTGTAAAAGTGTTGATAAATCCAGAGCAAAGTGTTGATAAAAATTAACCAGATTTTTTTTAAGAAAAATCAACACCGAAATAATTTTTTTTTTCGTGCTTCAAAATATATTCATGACTGATCTTGATTTAAAGCCCTTAAAAAAACAAAACTAATGACGCAAGTTGGAAGCCAATCGAAGTTCAAACGAAGCGGAAAAAATTAAATTAGTGAATTGATTAAAAAAAATAACATGATAGTTTTACTAAAAAGCCCTTACCACTTATTAAAAAGTGCTGTTTTTTTTGCAGTCAACAAGTCAACTACTCAATTGCATCTCATCCATCCATTCTTAAAATGGATGGCTTAGATTGGTTCTCTAGTTTTTAGATTAAGACATGGTTTGTATTTGATTTCTCCTCTGTGTGTATATATATATAAATACACGTGTATATATATGTATACGTATATATATATATATATGATGCTGGATAAAGAGGTGAGGTGGGACCACATGTGTGTGAATGGTTGAAGGTGAGGGTGGGACCGCATGTGTGTGTGTGAGTATATATATATATGTTGTAAATCTAGTACCCCCGAAACCGGAATACGAGACTCACCCAGAAAATCAATCGGATCCGTGGAAAAGAACCGACGTGATTCAATCCACAACGGACACCGACAACCTTGATTTTCCAACCCCCGATCCTAGACCCAGTCGATAAATGCTAAATGTCTGATAAGCGAAATAACCGGAACAAATAATAAAGTGCAGAAAATAAACAGAAAACCCAAACAATTTTACGTGGTTCGGCAATGTGCCTACATCCACGGGACAACGACGAGCTCCTTGTATTATCCGAGAAACAAACCGAGAATTACACAAGTCATATTCTCTATTTCTCAATACAATTCGATAATCCACAAAAGAAATCACCTAATCTTTTGTTACAACCGATAAATAGATCAAGATATCACCTTGTAGTCTTCTTAATTTTGTTGCACAAAAAATTACCAAGACCAACAACAACACTAGCTTCTTGTTTTTAACTACCACCCAACCAAACTACCATGACATGGTACTGTTTCTTCACAGAGTGTGATATCACAATAAATGTGATGGCATTTAATGCTCCATTAACAAGCATATAATGCTTAGTTCAGCACCCAAAGAAATATAAACAAAAAAAGAGAGCCACAAACCTGTTGAACGATTTTGCAATCTTTTGTTTTCTTTTCTTCGCCGGCACACTTCTTCATGTAAACAAAACCTCTTGATGGCACAAAAATCACAGCCAGCAGTTTCTTGATCCACGGGCACCACCCAAGATTGAGAGCTTCTCTCAAAACCTTATATACGCCCCTCTATCTGTTTCTCAATTTGGAGCTGCCGCACATCGCTCGTCTCTGCTCATCACTGTGCCCTACTGTTCATGTATACATAAGACAATAGAAATGGGCTCAAGTGATTTCAGCATGGGCTTGACTCATGGGCCTTTGGGCCTTGGCCTTTTGAGCCAAAAAATAACAATCTCCACCTTGGCGATAAAGCCATAAAGCTCCACCTGCTCGTCGTCCTCCATCGGGTTGATCAAGTTGAGAAAGGGGCATCAACATCGAGAAATCTTGATCAAGTTGAGACAATGCTCTAACTTGATCACCGGAATCACCTTCGTCAACATATCAGCTGCATTTTCCTTGGTATCAACCTTTTCCAACAATACCAGTTTATCCTCAATGATATCTCTGATAAAATGAAACCTCACATCTATGTGTTTGGTCCTAGAGTGAAATGCCTGATTCTTTGCCAAATGGATGGCGCTCTGACTATCACAAAGAATAGTGACATCCCTTTGAGCAACACCCAAATCTCGAACCAATCCTCGAAGCCATATAGCCTCTTTCACTGCCTCTGTCATTGCCATGTACTCTGCTTCTGTTGTAGACAAAGCAACCACTGACTGTAACATGGACCTCCAAGATATAGGACCCCTTGCCAATGTAAAACAATAACCTGTAGTCGATCGGCGCTTGTCCATATCTCCAGCATAGTCTGAGTCAACATACCCCAATACAGCTAAAACTGACGATCTCTCATAAACCAAACCGACATCCAGTGTACCCCGAAGATACCTCAAAATCCACTTCACTGCTTGCCATTGTTGCTTCCCCGGGTTCGCCATTAACCGACTAACAACACTAACTGGATAAGCAATATCTGGACGCGTACAAACCATGGCATACATAAGACTACCAACTGCACTCGCATAGGGAACCTTAGCCATATATTCCCTCTCATCCTCAGTGACAGGAGATAACATACTCGAGAGTTTAAAGTGAGCAACTAAAGGAGTACTAACCGGTTTTGCCGAATCCATGTCAAAACGGCTCATAACCTTCTCCAAGTACTTTCGTTATGACAATGTCAACCTGCCCAACTTCTTATCCCGAATAATCTCCATCCCAAGAATCTTCTTCACCGGACCAAGATCTTTCATCTCAAACTCAATGCTAAGTTGTGACTTTAGCTTATCAATTTCTACCATGCTCTTTGCAGCAATGAGCATATCATCAACATAGAGTAAAAGAAATACAAAAGATCCATCCTTGAGCTTCTTAGTAAATACACAAGGATCATACTCGCTCCTTACATATCCCTGCTCAATCATAAAAGTATCAAACCTCTTGTACCACTGCCTCGAGGCCTGTTTCAACCCATACAATGATTTCTTCAGTTTGCATACTTTCCTTTCCTCACCAACAACACCATAACCATCGGGCTGCGACATATATATGTCCTCCTCCAAATCTCCATGCAAGAATGCAATTTTAACATCAAGTTGTTCGAGCTCTAAATCAAACTGCGTAGCCAATGCTAATAGGACTCGGATACTAGTGTGCTTTACCACCGGAGAGAATACCTCATTATAGTCCACACCTTCTTGTTGTGCATATCCCTTAGCCACCAATCTTTCCTTGTACCTTATACCCGTACAATTATCCTTGGAATTTGGAATCCCGTCTTTCACGGTAAAGATCCACTTGCACCCAATCGACCTCTTTCCCTTAGGAAGTGTAACAAGTTCCCAAGTCTGATTTTTATAAAGAGATGACATCTCCTCATCCATGGCGTCCTTCTACTCTCTTTTGTGATCATCACGCAAAGCTTGCTTGTATGTGTTAGGAACATCATAATCAGTAACTGGGAAAGCACAAGCTACCCCATCCTCATAGCCGAATCTCCGAGGTGCACGTCTGGCCCTAGGTTCTCTACCCGCTACCAAAGACGGTGTCTCAATCTGCTGAACCTGTTGTTGTGTAAGGGCCTCATTCCCATCAATAGGAACATCATCATCAATAACAGTCTCATCAGGTACCATTTGTGAAGAACTACCTGCTTGAGAAATATTACTAGAAGCTCCAAGCTCCACCTGATGATTATCTTCTTTGTCTTCATCATAACTATCACCTCTCCAAATAGGAGAACCGTCCTTGCATCTCTCACACTTTGCCTGTAGCAAAGCCTCCTCATGGAATGTAACATCCCGGCTAATCACAAACTTCTGAGTTTCTAGGCACCATAACTTGTACCCCTTCACATTCTCAGGATAACCGAGAAATATAGCCTTCTTGGCCCTCACTCCAATCTTATCCTCTTTAACTTGATAGTAAGCCGGACAACCAAATGCTCTCAAGTTAGAATAATCAGAAGGATTACCAGACCATACCTCCATAGGAACCTTGGACTCAATAGCTGATGAAGGAGAGCGGTTAATCAAGTAGCACGCCGTATTTACTGCCTCAGCCCACCATATTCTGCCCAAACCTGCGTTTGACAACATGCACCATGCTCTCTCTAATAGGGTACGATTCACCCGCTCTGCTACCCCATTCTGTTGTGGTGTCTTTCTCACTGTGAAGTGTCTCTTGATGCCATGTTCTGCACAAAACTCCTTAAGGGGATCCTCGGTGTACTCACCGCCATTGTCAGATCTCAAAACCTTGATCACCCTACTTGTCTGCTTCTCAACAATAGCCCTCCACTACTTGAAAATATCCCTGACTTCATCTTTATGCTTCATGGTATAGATCCATACTCTCCGGCTGAAGTCGTCGATAAAAGACACAAAATACCGGGACCCACCCTTCGATACAACTCTCGAGGGTCCCCAAACATCAGTGTGGATATAATCCACAATACCTACGGTGCTGTGAATACCATCACCAAAAGTGACCCTGCACTGCTTCCCATATACACAATGCTCACAGAAATCAAGCTTCTCCATCTTGTCACCGCCAAGCAAGCCACGCCTGCTCAAAGTCTTCAGTCCACTCTCACCTACATGCCCTAGACGCATGTGCCATAACTGAGTGCGAACCAAGCTCTTCTCATCAATAACCGTGGAGACCATAGCTCCACCCTCAACAACATTACCCTGAAGAAAATAGAGATTGACATGCCTAATTGCCGATAATAGCAACCTGTCACCATGATAAACGTTGCAATAGCCATTCTCACCAACATACCTGTAACCCTGAGCCTCAAGTACCCCAAGAGAAATCAACCCTCTTGCAAGATCCGGAATATGGCGTACCTCGGTAAGCTGTCTACATGATCCGTCTGCTAGCTGGAATCTGACTGTGCCAACACCTAACATCCTGCAGGGTCGAGCATCACCCATATACACTGAGCGACCCTCCACCTCACGATAGGTGGTGAACCAGTCCCGAACCGGACACAAGTGATAAGAAGCCCCTGTATCCAACAACCAACCATCATACAAATGATCACTAGAACCCGTTGTCAAGGCATGCGCTAGGTCACCGTCGATATGAATATCCTCAACTATCTTCGGTGCCTCAACCACATTTGCCACACCTTTTCCTGTCTCTTGTTTGGCGCGATTGTCTTTCAAATCCGGAAAATCCTTCTTGTAATGGCCTTTACGCTTACACTTGTAACACTCAACTTTAGACAAATCTCTACCCCTCGACTGAGATCGACTTCTTCTATTGTTGTTGTACTTCTTGTTTGAATTTCTCCCCCTTGAAACCAAGAGACCGTGTGCTAGAACGTCCTCGCTCACAACACTCTTCCTAGAAGCCTTTGCCAGTATAGATTGAACAATGTCACCATACACAAACTTCTCTTTGTTCATCATAGTCATCTGATCAACAAACGGCTCCCATTCCGGCAACAGAGAAATCAACAAGAATAAAGCTTTCTGACTATCTTCAAACTTAGCTCCCAAGCTAACACAATCCGAGTACAAGCACTCAAACTCAGTAATATGATCAGTCATAAGTTTACCTGACTGTAGCCTGAAAGTGAAGAGCTTCTTCTGCAGGTACATCACACTCATCTAATCATTTTGAAGATACATAGCCTGAAGCTTTTCCCAAATACCCTTGGCGGTCGTCTCATCTGCAAAATTGTAAGCCACATTTCGGGAAAGACACAAACGGATCGTACTACAAGCCTTCTGATACATCTTGTTCCATCTAACCAGTTGATCACCCTTTGATGGTTTATCTCCCAATGCATCAAACTGATCCAAACTAACAAGAATATCCTTACAATCCATCTGCCAAGCTTTAAAATTGTTCCGTCCATTAAATCGAAGAATATCGAACCCATGGACCTTCACATAACCCTCATCCCGAGATGTGGACGCTCTGTCAGACATATTTGCAAACACTGCAATAACAGCAATAACCAATCAACTAGCCAAATAACCAGGACGCTCTGACACTAGTAGCTCAACCGGGCTCTGATACCACTTGTTGTAAATCTAGTACCCCCGAAACCGGAATACGAGACTCACCCAGAAAATCAATCGGATCCGTGGAAAAGAACCGACGCGATTCAATCCACAACGGACACCGACAACCTTGATTTTCCAACCCCCGATCCTAGACCCAGTCGATAAATGCTAAATGTCTGATAAGCGAAATAACCGGAATAAATAATAAAGTGCAGAAAATAAACAGAGAACCCAAACAATTTTACGTGGTTCGGCAATGTGTCTACATCCACGGGACAACGACGAGCTCCTTGTATTATCCGAGAAACAAACCGAGAATTACACAAGTCATATTCTCTATTTCTCAATACAATTCGATAATCCACAAAAGAAATCACCTAATCTTTTGTTACAACCGATAAATAGATCAAGATATCACCTTGTAGTCTTCTTAATTTTGTTGCACAAAAAATTACCAAGACCAACAACAACACTAGCTTCTTGTTTTTAACTACCACCCAACCAAACTACCATGACATGGTACTGTTTCTTCACAGAGTGTGATATCACAATAAATGTGATGGCATTTAATGCTCCATTAACAAGCATATAATGCTTAGTTCAGCAACCAAAGAAATATAAACAAAAAAAGAGAGCCACAAACTTGTTGAACGGTTTTGCAATCTTTAGTTTTCTTTTCTTCGCTGGCACACTTCTTCATGTAAACAAAACCTCTTAATGGCACAAAAATCACAGCCAGCAGTTTCTTGATCCACGGGCACCACCCAAGATTGAGAGCTTCTCTCAAAACCTTATATACGCCCATCTATCTGTCTCTCAATTTGGAGCTGCCGCACATCGCTCGTCTCTGCTCATCACTGTGCCCTACTGTTCATGTATACATAAGACAATAGAAATGGGCTCAAGTGATTTCAGCATGGGCTTGACTCATGGGCCTTTGGGCCTTGGCCTTTTGAGCCAAAAAATAACAATCTCCACCTTGGCGATAAAGCCATAAAGCTCCACCTGCTCGTCGTCCTCCATCGGGTTGATCAAGTTGAGAAAGGGGCATCAACATCGAGAAATCTTGATCAAGTTGAGACAATGCTCTAACTTGATCACCGGAATCACCTTCGTCAACAAATCCTTCTCACCCAAACCCAAAAATTACCCATACCCGACCCGAACCCGAAATTACCCATACCCGAAACTGACCCGAATCAATAAAAAATGGGTACCCATTGGGTATGAGTTTTTTTTGCCATCCCTACTTGTCAACCTGTGGGTGAGAAGGAGTGAGAAATGACTTCACCACCCTTAACTTTAAGGCTAAAAGACAAAAAAGGAAGGACATGTGGGTCTTTTGATTCAATTTTGGATCTACAAATGGGAGAGGGAGAGAGAGAGAGAGGGTGGTCGGCCACATAGAGAAAAAGAGAGAGAGAGAGAAAGGCAAGGGAAGAGAGAGAAGAAGAAGAAGAAGAAGAAGAAGAAGAAGAAGAAGAAGAAGAAGAAGAAGAAGAAGGGAGGCGACGATCCAACCGAAGGATCGTCTTGATTTTTGCATATTCGTGATCCTCTCATCATTTCTGTAAGAACCGCCCCCGGTCGACACCGATCGAACAGGTGAAATTTGGCAAAAGTTGACTTTCCGCGGGAAAAGTCAACCGATGACTCCGGGAGTCATTAGGGACCTTTTCGGGACCCAAAAAGCTTAGTCGTCGTTACGGTTAGCTTAATTGGGTCATTTCCTTTCAAATATGTAATTTTGCAAAAAAGTCAAACCCGGGTCAAACTAGGTCTAATTAGGGGTCTTAACGAATAAAATTAATTTGAGCTGAGATATTTTGGGTAGAGGTGGACCCCGCATGGACACATGTCCATGATGACTTGGAGGGGAAGAAAAGGGTGAGAAAAGATTGGTCCCCACTTGTGGACAGAAGAGAGAGAGAGGGGCTAAAGGACGTAAGGGACATTTTTACCTTTAGGATAAGACCACATGTGACCAAATTTTCAGCATTCTTCTTCCTCTTGGCTGAATTTTTTAGAGAGAGAAAAGAGAGTATGGAGCTCCATTGAAGAAGAGAAGAAGAAGGAGAAAAAGTGAAGAAAAGGGAGCTCCTTTGGTTGATTTTCAACATCAATCTTCTCCAAATTTACTCCATTCTCATCCCCTCTTCATTCCTAAGGTGAGTAACCATTAAAAACCCACTTTTAATGAACTTTGGGGTTGTGGGTTTGGTAGAAATTGCATGAACTAGGCTTAGGTCTTAGGGGTTTGAGGTTCTTCATGTTTAAATAGATGAGTTGTGGAGAAAAGTGGAGATTGATGATGAAATTCCATTGGGTTTTTGTTTTTTTGATGAAACCCACTATGAGTCTTGAAACTTTGGAGTTGTTGAGGTTAATTTTGAGGTTTTGGAGCTTAACAAGGAGTTTGGAGAATCTAGAGCTTGTTAGGAACTTTTTGGAGAAAGGGGGTATCTTTCCGGCGACCGGAGGTTCGCCGGAGCTCCGTCCGGTCACCGGGGGAGGGAATGTCCGGCCATGGCCGGAGGAAGGGCACGAAGCCGTGACCGGCCACTCGGTGGCGTTCCGGTCTGGACACCCACGACCCATGTATGGCCGTGGGGCCCACTCGGCCGGGAAGCGGGTGTGTCATGTTTGGGTGGTCTTGGGTGAACCCCGGATCGATATATTACACCCAGAACGAATTATGGAAGTGATTCGTGAAATTTCGGGAAACGCGATTAGAAACTTTAATTGCGAAATTAGAACACTCGGACATCGGAATTTGATTCCGTTAAGTGCGTTGGAACAAGTAAACTTAATTAGGAATGATAGAAACAAAATGGGAAATTTTCGGAGTCCTGAGGGACGTTTTCCATATTCCGGGCAAAATGGGCCTTCCGGGCCCGTTTTGACAAGTTGAGAAATTGGGGGATAGTTGTGTATTTCTCTCTTTAAACCACACTTGAGTTAGTATTAATTCTCGTATTACTTTGTGATCTTAGACGTTGGTCCCGAGCACGACGGATGAGGCTACTAGGCGACTCGTCGATTTCTTGCGTTTGGATAACGGTTGAGGTAGGGGAAAGTAGCGAATACCGGTTTAATTACGGAAAGTTACTAGTATGCATATAGGTTATGAACAATCGATATAATATAGAATCGTATGTAGGATGTGAATAACTAGCGTAGTCATATAAAGATGGAACCACTTGCGAGCCAGGCCGTGCTCGTAAGTGTGGAAATTGCTGTGCTGTAGTATCACATGTGGGTCCCTGGTTGTGCCGTAGGATTGCGTGTTCGCTGTGTTGTTATGATGGATGACTTGTAATGCTTGATATGTGGTATATCCGTTGTTGAATCGAGGATCATGATATGATATGCTTGGTATGATATGTCTAGTATGATATGTTTGGTATGACGTGAACTACTGCCTTGTGATATGATCGGGTGATTGATAGACCGATGTGATGTGTTTCGGTAAGATTGTTTGGTAATGATATACCGTATGTTCCGGTAGGATACCTATACCGAAGGAGGATTCCGGTATAGGGTATCTAGATCGATGATGTGTTCCGGTATGATACCTATATCGACGGAGGATTCCGGTATAGGATATCTAGACCGATGATGTGTTCGGTATGTTGGGTTTGAGGATGTTGTTCCGGTCCGATATCGTGGCTGATGTTGTGCCAGTTCCGTCACGATATGTTCCGAGGCGGTATGTTCCGGTCCGATATCTATATCGATGGTTGGTTCCGATATAGATATCTAGACTGAGGCTTCCGGTATGATATCTATGCCGTGGAGGATTCCCGTATAGGATATCTAGGCCGAGGATTTGGTTCCGGTGCGATACATGTGCTGCATGTGCGATTACGGTACAGGGGATCTAGAGCCGAGGAGGGCATTTCAGAGCAATGTTTATACCGTACCGCGGGATGCTATGTGTAATTTGATTTGCGCCCCGTGCTACGGGAAGATATACACGACCGAAGGAGGATTCCGGTCCGCTATATTATGAGTTACCCCGAGGAGTCATGTCCCAGGAAGATGTCCATGCCGATGTGAGTTCGGACGATGTGATAAGTCGGGCTGTTGATGAGCCGGCGCATTGCTCTGGAATACCATAGATGGCAGTGATTGCTAATGATATTACTCTCTGTGTTGATCTGTGTTGACTGCTGTGATTGCTTATGCATGTTATGTGATCTTCTGTGAATTTGAAATACTGTGGGCGTTGTCCATTGAGAATTGTTAGGTGACAGGTGCTACGAGCATAGTTGAGACGAAATGTATGAGCGCGGTTCAGTGTCGAGGTTGATTTACGGGTTGCACCCGAGCGAGGGTCAAACGTTATCTTGGGTCACTTGTTTAATTGAAACGTAGTTATTGTGCTTACCAGTATGCCCTAATTGGACAGTTACCCGTGGTGATGAGCGGATAGCTCATCCCCTTAACTACTTTTTCCTACTGAGCGAAAGCTCACCCCCTTCATTACTATTTTACAGGTTTCGATCGTGAGTTGGTTTAGAGGAGGTCTCAGAGCTGGGGAGCTTAACGAGAGTCCTAACTTGTGGGTTGTCTAGAGACGTATTTACTTTTTCGTACCAAACTTTTATATTTGGATTTGAGCTTTGACTCGCGTTACCGGAATTGCTGTTGGTTTTTGAATTATGTTTGGAGACTCATTTCGTTAAAGTTTGTTTTAAGTATTTTTATTTTAGTTCACGTCTCGAGTCCGGTCAAAACCGGATTTGGTGCGTGAAAATTTCCTACGGTAGGCACTCTTTCTTTTCTCCATTTGACAAGTTTGATTTCGTGGGTTTGTGGTAGAAATGGTTGAAATATTGGTGGATGAGAGTCTAGAGCTTGTTAGGAACTCTTTGGGAAAAAATAAGATATTTTTCCGGCGACCGGAGGTCCGCCGGAGCTCCGGCCGGTCACTGGAGCTCCGGCCACCGAGTGGTGTGACCGGCCATGGCCGGGGGGAGGGCCACAGAACCGTGACCGGCCACAACGGTTGTGGTCCGGTCCGGCCGCTCACGGCCCAAGTGTGGCCGTAGGGCCCACTTGGCCGGGGTTCGGATTTGTCATGTTCGAGTGGTCTTGAGTAACCCCCAGATCGATAATTCACACCCGAAACGAATTATGAAAGTGATTCGTGAAAATTCGAAAAATGTGGTTAGAAACTTAAATTTCGGAATTAGAACGCTCGGGCATCGGAAATTGATTCCGCCAAGTGCGTTGGAACACATGAATTTAATTAGGAATGATAGAAACGAAAATGGAAATTTTTGGAGCCCGAGGGACGTTTTCCCGATCCCGGGCAGAATCGCCAAGCCGAGCGAAATGGGCAATTCCGGGCCTATTTTGACAATGTCGAGTAATTGGAAAGTTTGGGAGTGAACGATACTTGTCGGGGTTGCATTTAGGCATTAATTTCATAAAAATCGAAGTTGGCTTGCGTAATTAAAAAGTGTGTTGTTTCGTCATTTTAGATTTTACCACCGATCGCGGAAGATGGGAGCTTTAGGCGGGTGCGCTTCTAGAGCTACGTTTGGAGTGGATTGCGTTTGAGGTAGGGAAAAGTAGCGAATACTGGTATGATTTAGGAAAGTTACTAGTAAATGCATGTGGGCACCTAGTGGTGTCTGTAGGTTATGAATTCTCGATATAACATAAATTTGCATGTGGGTCCCTGGTTGGGCCCATAGGTTTGTGGACTTGCCGTGCTGTAGAATTGCATGTGGGTACTTGGTGTTACTCGTAGGTTGTGTGTGCTCTGTGATCGTCGTGACTTGTCTATTGACTCATGTTGTGTTTGTGTGTTTGACCTGTTGCACGTTTGAAGTGTTGAAACCGCGTTTGTAGCGAATAAGTTGTGAATTGAATGATGTGATATTTGGCTGTGATTGTGATTGTTCTGGTGATACCTGGATGAGCTGTGCCCGAGAGGTGTGTCGTACCTTCTGATGCGTGGCCGGTAAAGTGTGAGAGCTGTGTTTCCCGCGAGGTGTGTCGTACCTTCCGGCGCGGAATCGGTAAAGTGTGAGGCTTGAGATTCCACGAAGAGGTATTTTCCCCGCCTACTGACTAGCACTCGGGAAGTGTGCGCTTATTCCGTGAGGAGGTCGACCGCCTGGCCCGACTGTGTGTCGGGCAAAGTGCGTGGGGCAGTGCCAGGCCCAGCCAGATTGCTACCGGAAACTGAGCAGAAGGTGTGTTTATCCTTTGTGATCTTGGGTGTTTGTGTGTGTTGCTCAATGCAGTATTGTGTGTGTTTGCATTTGGTTGTTGTAGATATGACCAGTGTCATGTGACTTCCGGTGTGAAATGCAGAGTATAGGTATGGATGTTGAGAATTGACCTTGTGGCGGTTGGGTGTCAGGTGTGAGATATGCTCTCCCCTATGTTGGACTGAGGGTTGATATTTGTTTTACCTATTTTGAACTATTGGTTCGTTGATGCTTTACTAGTATGCCTTGGTCAGACGGGTGTTCGTGGCGGTGAGCGAAATGCTCATCCCATTTACTACTTTTACTACAGGTTGGTCGTGAGTTGGTTAGAAGGACATCTCGAAGCTAGGGAGCTCATAGCGAGAGTCCGGGTTTTGGGCAGTATTTAGAGACGTACTCCTTTTGTACCAAACTAATTTATTTTCGGACTTGAGCGTAGTACTCATTTTATGTCAATTTCTGTTGTTAAAAAAAAAGCATTTGGGATGATATTTTTGGTTTTAAAACTGTTTCCATTATAATTTTACGGTTCACGTTTCGAGTCCGGTCAAAACCGGATTTGGGGCGTGACAAACCATCATGAACCAGAAGCAAGTGAATTTGAATGGGGATGAGAGAGTGTCAAGAAGTCCAAGAAAAAACTAGTCTGAAAAGCCTGATTTGTCCACCAATAAGCACTAGAAAAAGCAGCAAACACCTACCACCCAAGGGCTGACTTCCCTAATCTATAAAGGATTTAAAAACAACTCCCATCTCAACAGATCCCCTGTACCCATTACCGGGATAGAGAACTTGTAAATGCCGGTGGCCATCACCACGATCGGCTGAGACAACTCCGGTGAAAATCCATCGGTGCCCGCAAGACCAAACTACTAAACCAATTGATTTCCTAGGGCTAAAATGCCCCATGCCCTCGCCGGCGGCCACCCCAACTGATGATTTCGTACCACAAATGTGGACGGGGCACAAGAAAAAGAATTGAGAAAGTAGAGCAGTAGTGGGGAGAGATGTATACCAGTCATAAATGGAGAAAAGCAACCTTAGGAGATGCAGATGAGGAACAAAACAACAGAAGAAGCCACAAAGTAGAGCAGCTGACCCTGCAGCGGCAACCCTGAACTAGAGCCGTTATGATCCTCGGAGAGGAAGCGCGTCTCACGCCGGAGCCAGCCAGCGTCGCCGGGACCTAAAGAGCCAGGCTCAACCTCCTTGGCGCCGAAACCTTCCTCGAGCGAAGCCCTTGTCGAACAGAGCCTGCCAAAATCTGCCGGACCGGTCAAGACCCGAGCCCACGACCCGAACCGGCCAAAGAACCGAGATGGCCCACGACCCGAGACGGCCCACGATCCGAACCGGCCAGAGCCATACCCGCAACGACCCGAACCATCGTCGACCCTATCCTTTCAACATCAGAAGCGCATCTGACCATACCAAACCCATCAAAACAGCCACAATGAGAGACGTCGACCAAAACCCGACTTCGACAGTGCAACGCCAAGCCAGATCCACGTCAATCAGAGTCCTGAGAGGTTGCTGAAAGGCGTCCCACGTCGGATCGAAAGTCTGACGCCGGAGAAGACACCATACGAGGTCGGAGGAAAGGCCAGAGCGGTCAGAGCTCCGGTGAGACTAGACTGTCGAGCGGAGGAAGGAGCCGAGCTTGCTCCGAAGTCCAGATCTGGAACAACAACAACGAAAGATCCACCCTTTTTCGCAGATCCGCGAAGATCTAGTTCAGGAAGAGTACGAGCGAGAACGAAGCCGGCAAGAGAGCAACGAAGAGGGGGAAAGGAAGAGGAGACAAAGGGGAAGAAGAGGGAGTCACCACCGGTGAAAACCATGTCCGGAAACCATGGTATCACCGGTGGTAAGAAGGAGGAACAGAGTAGAGGCGGCTAGGGTTTTTTGAAAAAAGGGAGAGAAAAAGAGAGTATTCTTGTGAACTTTTACGACTACATCTATAGTATACCCAAAACCGTGGCGAGTACTTTATTAATAAGGTTGATTACATACTCATACAGTAACGTTTATGTGTTCTTTTACCCCGCATTTCAATTTAAGGTTAATTATAATTAATTATTTTTAAGTGTACACGATTATACGATACATATTTTGATGTTTTTTTTCTACGCAATTTTTTATTATAAAAAATTGCTCTCCAAACAGAAAAGAATCTAAGAGGGCGATCCCCAAAAACGATTACAAAGGGAGCTCATTAAACGGAAGCTCAAAAGGAAAAAAAGTACTATACCGTTGGACAACAAGTCCTGCAAAAATAAAAATAGAGTGACAAAACCTAAAAATTCAATCCTCATGGTCACCCATTCATGACCTTCCAAATCCTCAACGGGAGTTTTCGCTTGAGCAGGTTGATGTGGAAAAGATTTACGGGCTTGAGCGACCTGAGTCCAGACGTCTACGAGAATGATGACTCTTTCACGGCTCAAGGAACATTCTCTAGGTTTAGACGTAATAGTGTAGTAATTTGTGAACTGCTTGGGAGGCGATACTAGCGTTTCGGGCGTTTGAGAAGGACATCCTTCCATTGACTACCCCCACCCTGACCACCACCCGATACAACCAAGCCTCCTAAGTTCAAATTAGGTCAAATACTATCTAACCCAACTGCCAAATCCTTCTCTTAAAATTGAGTCCACCATCTACAAGGATCACAACTTGAATGGGCTCAAGAAGAGGCTTGAGACGAAGACTCAGAAACCTTTTCACATTTGGTTTCCATCGAACACGTCTTCGCATGCGACTTCTACGGGTTGAAATCACACCATCCCGAGAAATGTGCTCACCACCGGACTTCAGCGAAGCTTGTCAGAGCTACGAGTTAGTAGCAAAGAGACTCCGTTATGCGACTCCAATATGTGATTCACGTTTGGATCTCGGAAAAACTTCGATAAACATACAACCACAACCTTGCTAGCCTGCATACCAGGAATAGTCACCGTGTTTTCCTTCTTCCGCTGACCTAGCTTGACTGACTCACCCAAGCCGATGCTCTGTTTTTCGCAACTGGTGACTCGACCGGATTTTTGACTCCGGGAAAGGTCTACGAAAAAGATATACTCATTCATCTTATATCCGTTTAGACTTTTTACTGCCTGAAATGCCGCAACCTTCGATCGGAATCTCAAAATACCAAAAATATGAGCCTTACAAAATGGCCAACGAAGCACAGTTGAGGAAACGACTTCTCCAAAGGAACCAAACGCATGTCGAATCCAATCATCCGTGGTGTCGTAAGGCAGGTTACATACAAAGATCTCATCGTCTAAGGTTCCATCTTTCTTCCTTGTACGCCTCCGCTTCTTGGTCATTAAACGATCACCTGGCTTGATTCCCTGATCTGACGCTACCACAAGCTCTGTTTCCGCCTTCCCGTTCCAGACTTGATCATTTGCAGACCAGTCTGGAACAGAGGCTGGCTTCTCAAGACTCGTCAACGCATTGTCTACCTTCAAGCCTGACTACACGACTTCCTTCAAGGCATCAATTTTCTTTGTGACTTGGACATAGTGCCGATCAGGCCGTCTCCTCTACTGTAGGGATCGTCTAGAGCCTCCACCGACATAGACCTTCTTCCCCTTGGTTTTAATCGGACAAGACCATTCCTCCTTGGAAGATGGCTTGATTGCCAGCCCAGAGACTAGCTTGCAATATTCACCATATAGGGACATCAACTTAGATTTAAAAGAGAAGAAGGAGAGCATCGTTTTAGGTTGTACTTGTTTGGGGATTCTGATTCGCCCATGATGTTTTTTTATTAACGAATGCTTACCCTTATCTTTCATGTTTTAACAACATCCAACTTTCCATCCGTTTATTGTTCACCTTTCTGAAATACCCAAAATGTCCTTAGTTACACAACCCTAAATCCAACTTCAACCCTAAATCTAACCCTAAACCTCCCTCCAAGCCTAAATCCACCCTTATATATATATATATATATATATATATATAGGGTGGCTATCCAGTAAAAACCCTCCTTATTGTGCAAACTACGAACCAATCTAAGCCACAGGATGCGGTCAAAGTGACGTCAGTAAAGCGCGCGCGATGCTGACACGTGGCAGATGCGCGCGCGCCTCTGCCCGCGCGCGCACGGTGCTAATAGTTTGGCGCGCACAGTGCTAATAGGCCAACCTATTAGCACTGTGCGCCCAAACTATTAGCACCGTGCGCGCCACGTGTCAGCACTGTGCGCGCGCATCAGCAGCGCTCGCGTCCACGTGTCAGCACCTGGTGAGTTCGTAGTTTGCACAATAAGGGGTGGTTTTTACCTGATACCAATCCTATATATATATATATATATATATATATATATATCTTTAATTTATAAATCGTTTTGCATATATTTTTTATTTATTTATTTAATCCATCTCCCTTTACCCACCTCAGCTTTTATGTCCTTCAGAAGCTCGTACTTGTCCATCTCTCACGAAGACCAGACTTTGAGCAAATTTTCTACATGTGTTAGTTGTATTGTTTTTTTTATCAGCGAATGAAAATTTAATTTAAAACCTCTTACGAGGTAAAAGAGGAGTACATGATGGTCTAGGTACAGATCTGAAAGTGAAACCAGGAACCATAAACAGACTCGAGCGCTGGCATGATAGCTCAACCTCATGATGATCCCAACAAGGGGAAGAGATCCTACATGGATCAAACAAGTGCAATGAAGGAGCATTCGAATGATAAGAACCTTAGCGACCCCCAAGGGGGGGAAACCAGACAGACATGGTCTAAAAACCAGATTTTACAAACATTAAGCGTGAGAGAAGTAAAAATAAAATAAGTCTAACACCCGAATTTTACAACCATGAAGCGCATAGCAGTAATAAATGTCTTTACCCGAATTTTCCAACCATTAAGCACAAAAGATACATATATAAACCGAATCGACTGCCTAAGAATGTATAACACTTTGTCTCATCAGGACCATCAACCTAACATACAACCTAGAAGACGGACACTAACACGTCGACAACCAACACCGAAAGTGACAGAGACAACTCCGGTAGGTAGGGCCCACCCAAACACACTATACCCAAAATGCGAATACGAGGGTAAAAAACTAAAAGGCACAAAGACCTAATAACTCATCGATAGCCAACACCTAAAACCGAACAATCCTCACCACGAATTTGGGAGGATGCAGTTGAACACCAAGAAGATAACGATAAAAAGACAATGTTGTAGGTGTTATTCATATTGTAATTAATGTTTAATATGTATAGTTTTATCTATTATATGATATAATTAACATTACTAAAATAGATTTATCAGCATTTCCTATTATCGAGATCACATCCACTACACAAATAGTTCAACACCCTATGAAACATCTCAAAAAAATACGTATTGCACATGCTGCTATAAAAACTCATGCACTCAACATACCAATGCAAGTTTTCCATATTTTTTTTGGATAAGCGCTAGAAATTTTAATTGAAAGGTCGATCTCCAAGGAGGAGAATGGAAAAAACAAGAACCACGATTACAATGATCTCCAAAAGAGAAATACAGAGAAAACCCTTGACAAAGAGGAGAGCCAAAACAAGGCTTAAAAAACAACCAGACCAAAAAGCCAAAAACCGACACCCAAGGGCTACTCTTCCTCATACCACTCGCTATCCGAAGACTGGATCGGATCGCTGGAGGCCTTAAGTTCCCGATTGAGGGACCGAGTCTTGGACCTGGTATTATGAGTCCGCGGAACAACCGGAGGAGGCACCAAATTGGATTTAGACCGTCCTTTACGAGCCTTAGTCTTGAGGGCTTCCTCCAACCACCTGTCGAAAGACTGCAATTGATCTATCACTTCTTGGGACACATTATGAATGAGTGGAAGCTTCATGCCAAACACCTTATCAGTAACAAAATCTGAAAGATGCTTAGGCGCCTGACTCAAACATTTCGGAGGTTTGAGGAAGGCATCCTTCCATGGACCGACCGGAAGGACCACCGTGCTCTAAAGACTCCAAAACTGAATCAGGCCCAGAAACAGCAAGCCCTATTGGGCTGAATTCTATGGGCCCAACAACATACCCAGCTAAAGGTGATGGATCTTGGGTTGCTTGGCTAAGAAGCAACCCATCCACTACACCATAAAGGACATGGTCGTCTTCAGCCTCGCAATTAGTAGCGGACACGAACTTGACTTGAATCTCTTGATCAGTACAAGCAACAGATAGGTATGATCCATCTTCTACAACAAGCCCATGAATCGGACCACCTTCGAGGAAATCCGATCCATTCGAATCCTCTTCAAGCTGTGTACCGAAACAACTAGCCGTATTTTCAGCGAGTTCACGGTTCTATGAATCCGGAAATGAAGGAGAACGAGATTTGGAATCCGATTTCGAAGAGGATATCGTAATCGTACCCAAGGATTTATCCAAATAAGAAATTGAAATCGGGAAAAATCCCTTGAACTTTCCATCTGAAGCTGAACGACGCCGGTCAATTCCAGGGGGATTTCGATCCCCGAAACGCAAAGGTCTCCACCCATCGTGGGAGGATCATGTTTCTGCCCTAGGAACTCACTCGCAACCGACCTCGCCTCCACAACTTGACGAGCAACGATGCTCTGTTTCACCAATGGTTGAACAGGGGTGTTGTTCATCACAAGCTTGTGTAGCCCTTTTCTCTTTTCAGGTTGGGCAAGAGCAACGAAGAGGTCATGACCGTTGAAATGAAACCCATTGAGAGACTCAATCGCCTGTAAGGCGGAATCCCTAGTTCTGACTTCAACGAATCCGAAGAACCGTCCTTTTTGATTAGGTCTCTTAATCACAGTGGCAAACACAACCTTTCCATAAGATTAACCCATCGCGTTCCTCACCCAATCCGTCGTTGTTCCATATGGAAAGTTATACAGAAAAAGATTCGCCTGCTCTGGTGTCACGCCCCAAATCCGGTTTTGACCGTACTCGAGACGCAACTTAAAATAAATAATAAAAAGAGAACAAATTAAGAAAGATGAATCTCAAAGTATAATAATTTGTAACTCGGAAATCGAGTAAAAGCAATGTTTAGTGTAAAATACACGGTACGTCTCTAGACCTACTAGACAAGACCCTCGCCAGCTCCCAAGCTCAACTGTGTCCTGCTAGCACAAATCCCGCTGAACACCTGAAACACAACAAGGTAAGGGGTGAGCTTTCGCCCAGTAGAGAAAGTAGTTAAGGTAATGAACATCGGCTTGTTAGTCTTAGTGCCCGTAGTTCAATCCTATATGTCCAAATGTATATGTCATCGTTAGCAATAAAATTAAAGCGGCTTTATATTACTTATGTGTTGGAGTAATATATCGATGTGTGCTCTGATCTATGCCCACCATGCGAATAGAACCATAGATCGAGATAGATCACACTCGATGGGTCCCTAGTCAACAAAGCTTCACTAGAAGCGACTAGTATGAAAGATGGCTCTTTATGGCTTACGTTCTGTTAGTCATTGGAATGGGATTCCGGAGTCTGATCATAGATATCATGTGGGACATGATATTGGACGACCCGCCCTGAATATGTGCCATAGATTAAGTCATGAACATATTCAGTGTTGTAGCTTGTCATGTATCCTTAGACCAAGGAGTCTTTGTGATCGCTATGTAGTCAACAACTGAGTTTGACCTGAGCCTAACGTTGTCCGTAACAGGGCTTCCATAACGGCCAGGATTGGCTTGGGGACGGGCTACATGAGTGACACGAAAGACGGCTAAGGGATTTATCCCTCATACTAAGGTATGGGAAAGATATCGGTTCTCGGCCACTTGATCGAGAGTGACTGGAAGAATAGCATGGCCATGCACATGATACTGGGTATCATATCTTCAGTCATCTCACATATCAAGGAACGGTGATTGAGAATAATAAGGATGACGGCTCTATGCCTTATCTCAATCAGGATATCGGAGATAAAAGGATAATGACAGGGACGACGGAAATGTTAGAATCGACAGGGTCGATTCGTTATGTAGTGTCAGGCAATACTAAAGTCTCGTTAGTTGCCACTTAAATAGGATCAAGTAAAATGGGATTTTACGTTGATCTATTGACATGCATAAACCTAAGGGTCACACCGGAGGATGAAACTCATTAACACATTTATGGAGAATGGCCAAAAGGGAGTTGTCTCGGGACATGACCAAAACTGGGTTTTGGGTCATGTGCCCGTAAGTGAATAGGACTTCACAGATCGAGACAAGGCTTGGAGTCTTGGGATTGATCGCGTCGGATAATGTTGGACATTTCCGGTATGGAAGGCATGGAGGCGATGAGCGAATCACGGGACCTCGTTGGAAATGGCCACGGGCCATGTTCCAAGAGGCCCATGAAAGGCCCATGCAACCAAGGCCCATGGAACTAATTAATCAAGTCTTGATTAATTAGTACTAAGTAAGCAAGACAAGGATTAAGGTGTTGGTGATTCACCACCTAACCCAATCTTGTCTTGCCATACTTTGTCCTATTTACACCTTACTTGACACCATACTTGTCCCATGCCTTTAGTTGGACAAGTATGGGTTTTGTTATGTTTAAGTCATCTTTTTTCAACATAACAAACACAAGACAAGAATAGGAAACACATTTTCTCTCCCTCTTCCATGGCCATTTCGGGTTTGGCTAGTTTCCACCTCCATGTTTGTGTTCTTGAGTCCTCAAAGAGAAGAACTACGTGGCTTTGATTCCCATGTGGATACGTAGGCGTCTTGGAGACTCAAGCCAATCATTCGTTAACCGGTGTTCTTGTTTTGGTAAGAACTAGTGCTGAATTTTTCTCTTGTTAATCCATTCTTTGTTAGTTGTTTCATGGTTTTAATTGTCTCTTGGTTTTCATTGATTTTCCGCTGCGAGTTGGTTCATCTCCAACCCTACCTCGAGACCCAACAGTGGTATCAGAGCCGTGCTACCTTCGGGATTCACAAGACGGTGTTCAGAGTTTCGGTTTTGCTTGAAAGTTTCGTTTTTTGGCATGTTGTTTTGCTAAATTGTTTGATAACATGTTTTAAATTCTTGTTCATGGATTTAATGCATGTAAAATGAATTTTTGAAAATTATATCAAATCTGGAAATTTTGAATTTTTTTTTGATTTTTCGGGTCTCGGGAGCGGGACTCTCGGGGAGCCGAAACCGGGACCGAACGGGGCTCCGTTGGATGGAGCTAGGCCAAGCATGACCATTGGATGGTTGATATGCCAAGGCTAAACCGTTTTGTTAGTTATGACGAGTTTGGAACCGTCATGACGAACTCGAAGATCAAATGTTCAAAAGTTTCATTTTTGAACGGTTTCGATAAACCGAGCATCAAAAATTTTCGAAACTTGACTATTAATTAAAACCGGAAAATCACATGATGTTTGATAACATTCTTGTTTGATAACACGATGTGTGATGTGATGTTGGCATGGTGCACATAATAGCCCCGAGCTCGATTTAATTATGTATCGCTTTTCACGGCCTGCGAGCCGTTAGAGTTAGCGTGTAAATATTATTTCAAGGTGTGGTCGTCGAACCACTTGTTTGTAATTTTTATTTATTCCCGACCTGCGAGTCGTGTATTAAATTGTAATATTTTACTCAAGACGAAGAAAGGGTGAAAAGGTCATTTGGTGGCTTTTCGGGTGTTGGCATCGGCTTGTAGTCGGTGGAGCTCAAGAAGCTAGTGGGAGTTAGTTTAGGGGGCTATTATGTGCACATTTATCGCTTTATGCTTGGTTTAGTTTATGCATGATTAATTCTATGTGTTTTAGAATTGCATGCTTAACTTTATTTACCGAGCATATCACCTCACATGCAAAGATAAAATTGGAATTTTAATCCTTGTGTGTGAACCCTTAGAACCGTCATTGCATTGGATGTAGTTGACGGGTTCAAAAGAAGAATTACATTGGATGTAATTTGAGGCATCATTGCATTTGGAATGTAGTTGATGTGCTCATCGCATCTAGGATGTGCCAAAGTTTTGAACACAACTGGACAAGTAAAAGCGGGTCATGTCCGATACCTCCCAATCATCAACACCTTACTACCTCCCCGTCCTATGGGTGTCGTGCGCATTAGCGGAGCATCCATGGGGAAGCGGGGTAGTAGGTTTGGACGACATATGTGGGTGTCGTGCGCATTAGCGGAGCACCTACATAGTGACGAGCCATAGTTGAAAATTGGTGGACCCGACTACGATTCTCAGCCTGAGGTTGAGCTAGGGTAACAGATAGGGTAAGTCGTGTACATAAGTACATACCCTAGCCAGGAGTCACATTGGATGTGATTGGATGGAGTCCTACCTACATAGCTCGATTAAGTGGTGAGCATTAGTTCAGCTTAATCGAGTGAATCAAGGATCTTGGTTTCAGATTCTAAAGGTTTAGAATCGATTGTTGGTGTTTAAGCTTGATCTTCATAAAATTTATTCAGTTTACTGATTGAATTTTATCTGTTGTAGATCAAATGGCAAATTCAGCGAACATTAATAGTTTGTCATTAAAAACCATTCTTGACAGGGTCAAGCTAAATGGGACAAACTATTTGGACTGGTACAGAATTTTGAGGATAGTCCTCAAGTCTGAACGCAAAGAATATGTCCTTGACAAGGCTGTCTCTAAGACCATATCAGAGTTACATGAAGTGTCATCAGCTGCTGAGAAGAATATCTCAGGGATCTGGGATCCAAGGATATTCTGATGGTCAACAAGGGAATTGGAAGTGGCAAGGGCTGGGCCCATGCGCACTTGGCAGGAAAGATGAGACACCTGAGAATGTCTGCTTCTACTGCCAACAGCCTGGTCATTGGAACCGGGATTACAGGAAGTTCACGGCTGATCTGAAGAAGGGCAGTGGGACTGCGCCTTCATCAAATAGCCTGGATGATCTGAAGAAGGGCAGTAGGACTGCGCCTTCATCAGGAAACCTGGATGATCTAAGGAAGGGCGGTGGGATCGTGCCTTCATTCGGTATTAACTCTATAGAGCTACATCTCTCTACTTCCAAAGATTCATGGGTATTAGATACCATGACTGAATCTCACACATGCACTAATATATGGTGGCTGAAAGTAGGAGAGATTTGGAAAGCATGAAATGGACCTCAGAGTTGTGGCAACTGATGTAGCATCCATGAGTCTTGCTTTGCCAAGAGGCCTTGTCTTAGTATTGTATAATGTATATTGCATACCTACTTTTAGTAGGAATATTATATCTGTATCCGTGTTTGACAAGGAAGGATATAATGTTAATATTGGAAATGGAGTTTTCAATGTTCTATGCAATGATATGTTTTATACCAGTACTGACATGGTTGGAGGATTGTACATATTAGATATGGGTAACAATACCTCAAGTTCTATATATTCCGTTAATACCAAGAGGTCTAAATCCAACGATTTAAACCTAACTCTGTTATGGTACTGTCATTTGGGTCACATAAACAAGAAGCGCCTATCAGCACTTCAGAAGTGCGGTCTTTCAGGTTCATTCGAATTCCATTCGATCGATAGGTGCAAGGTTTGTTTGATGGGCAAAATGACTAAAGTGCCCTTTATCGATCGCGATGAAAGGGCGGGTGAATTATTGGGGCTGATACACTCGAATGTGTGTAGACCAATAAGTTCACTTGCCAGGAGGGGTTTTAGCTACTTTATCACATTTACTGATGATTACAGTAAATATGGTTATGTCTATTCGGTGAGACATAAGTCTGAAGCTTTTGATAAATTCAAAGAGTTTAAGACTATAGTAGAAAACCAGCTCGACAAAGGTATTAAGGCACTTTGATTGGATCGATGTGGAAAATACTTGACCACAGAGTTATTAGATCATCTAAAAGAGAATGGGATCCTTTTGGAATGGACTCCTCCTAGGTCACTGTAGTTGAAAGGTGTAGCCAAACGGAGAAATCGGACATTGTTAGACAATGGTCTGTTCCATGATTAGTTGGACTGATCTCCCAATCTCTTTTAGGGGTTTTGCTCTAGAGACGACCGCATTCATAGTGAATCGGGCTTCGACGAATGGTGTGGAAGGGACACCATTTTAAAAATGGTACGGGATGATGCCCGCTTTGTCCTTCCTAAAGATTTGTGGTTGCGAGGCTTATGTGAAACATTTGGTTTCGACTAAGCTCGAACCAAGATCTGAGATATGCACCTTCGTGTGGT
The DNA here is from genome assembly GCA_963921825.1 of Erodium maritimum. NCBI lineage: Eukaryota > Viridiplantae > Streptophyta > Magnoliopsida > Geraniales > Geraniaceae > Erodium > Erodium maritimum. Next base: position 943,785 of record OY997592.1, read on the forward strand.
ATCCCAAAGCAACAAGGGGATACTATTTCTACAATCCCAGTGAGAACATGGTGTTCGTCGCTTGGGGTGGGGTCTTTATGGAAAAGAAGTTTTTTTTCCAAAGACGTCATTGGGAGGACTGTGCATCTCGAAGAAATTCAGGATGGTACATATCTGTCTAAACCAATTGGCAACCCAGTAGAAAGGAGCCAGAGATTGTCGTAGAGTAAGAACCAATTCCTGTTACAATTCCGGAAGGTCCAAGGCGATTTGAAAGGATCAATCTTCCACCTCCAAGATATGGTATCCGGAGGTGACAATGAAGTCATGGTGGATCACGATGATCCAGCCACCTTTCAGGAAGTCGTGGATGGGCCCAACTCCGAGTTATGGCTGGGAGCCATGAGGGAGGAAATGCAATCCATGTCGGAAAACCGAGTCTGGGAACCGGTTGATCCCATCAATGGTGTGAGGACCATCGGATGCAAATGGATCTTCAAGGTGAAGATGGACATGGACGGCAAACCTCTGACCTACAAAGCTCAACTGGTGGCGAAAGGTTATAGGCATGGATTGACTATGAGGAAACCTTCTCCTTAGTGGCTATGGTCAAAATCGATCCAAATTCTTCTTGACATAACTGCGTACCATAATTACGAGATATGGCAAGTGGATGTCAAAACCGCTTTCCTAAATGGAAATTTGACTGAGTACGTTTGTATGTCTCGGCCCAAAGGTTTTGACGATCCGAAGAATAAAGGAAAGATTTATAAGTTGTTGAAATCCATTTATGGATTGAAACGAACTTCTCGGAGTTGGATCCTTCGTTTTGATGAAGCTGTAATTGGATTTGGCTTAATCAAGAGCGAGGATGAATCTTGCGTTTATAAGAAGGCTAGTGGGAGCAAGATTACCTTTCTGGTTCTCATTGAAAACGACATCCCAACCTTGCACGAGACTAAAGCTTGGTTGAGGAAGTGTTTTTCAATAAAGGACTTAGGCGATGCTTCTTATATCTTAAGGATTAAGATATGTAGAGATCGCACCAAGAGGGTCTTGGATTTAAGTCAGGGAACCTATGTGAACAAGGCATTGAGTAGGTTCTTAATGCTCGATTCAAAGAAAGGACTCTTACCCACTAGTCATGGCATTCATCTCATAAAGACTCAGTGTCCTAAGACACCTGATGAGCTGAAAAGGATGATGAGAATCCTATGCGCCTGGGGGCAGGATCGATCATATATGCCATGACATGTATGAGACCAGACGTCTCGTAAGCCTTATGTTGTACCAGTAGACATCATTCTAACCCGGGGGAAAGATGATGCTGAACTAGTCGTCGAAGGATGAGTAGAAGCTAGTTTTCCAAGACAAATCCAGATGACTTTAGAAGTCAATCAGGATATGTGTTTACGCTGAATGGCAGAGCTTTAGCTGGGAAAGCGTAAAGCAAGATACCATTGCCGAATCTACGACAGAGGCCAAGTACATGGATGCTGCAGAGGCAGCTTAGGAGGCTATGTGGATTTGGAAATTCATGGCAGGGCTGGGTGTAATTAAAAACCCATCCAGTCCGGTGAATCCATTTTGTGACAACACAAGGGCCATTGCGCAAGCTAAAAGCCTAGATCGCATAACAAATCCAAACATGTACTGCGGCGTATCCACCTCATCAGATAAATACTGAACTGAGGTGAAGTGAAGATAACCGATATTGCAACAGATGATAACATAGCCAACCCTTTGACTAAGGCAGTGTCACTGCCTGAACATGTTAGACATGTAAAGTCGATGGGGACATATTGGAGTTTAGATTGGAACTAGGGCAAGTGGGAGATTGTTAGTCTTAGTGCCCGTAGTTAAATCCTATATGTCCAAATGTATATGTCATCGTTAGCAATAAAATTAAAGCGGCTTTATATTACTTATGTGTTGGAGTAATATATCGATGTGTGCTCTGATCTATGCCCACCATGCGAATAGAACCATAGATCGAGATAGATCACACTCGATGGGTCCCTAGTCAACAAAGCTTCACTAGAAGCGACTAGTATGAAAGATGGCTCTTTATGGCTTACGTTCTGTTAGTCATTGGAATGGGATTCCGGAGTCTGATCATAGATATCATGTGGGACATGATATTGGACGACCCGCCCTGAATATGTGCCATAGATTAAGTCATGAACATATTCAGTGTTGTAGCTTGTCATGTATCCTTAGACCAAGGAGTCTTTGTGATCGCTATGTAGTCAACAACTGAGTTTGACCTGAGCCTAACGTTGTCCGTAACAGGGCTTCCATAACGGCCAGGATTGGCTTGGGGACGGGCTACATGAGTGACACGAAAGACGGCTAAGGGATTTATCCCTCATACTAAGGTATGGGAAAGATATCGGTTCTCGGCCACTTGATCGAGAGTGACTGGAAGAATAGCATGGCCATGCACATGATACTGGGTATCATATCTTCAGTCATCTCACATATCAAGGAACGGTGATTGAGAATAATAAGGATGACGGCTCTATGCCTTATCTCAATCAGGATATCGGAGATAAAAGGATAATGACAGGGACGACGGAAAGGTTAGAATCGACAGGGTCGATTCGTTATGTAGTGTCAGGCAATACTAAAGTCTCGTTAGTTGCCACTTAAATAGGATCAAGTAAAATGGGATTTTACGTTGATCTATTGACATGCATAAACCTAAGGGTCACACCGGAGGATGAAACTTATTAACACATTTATGGAGAATGGCCAAAAGGGAGTTGTCTCGGGACATGACCAAAACTGGGTTTTGGGTCATGTGCCCGTAAGTGAATAGGACTTCACAGATCGAGACAAGGCTTGGAGTCTTGGGATTGATCGCGTCGGATAATGTTGGACATTTCCGGTATGGAAGGCATGGAGGCGATGAGCGAATCACGGGACCTCGTTGGAAATGGCCACGGGCCATGTTCCAAGAGGCCCATGAAAGGCCCATGCAACCAAGGCCCATGGAACTAATTAATCAAGTCTTGATTAATTAGTACTAAGTAAGCAAGACAAGGATTAAGGTGTTGGTGATTCACCACCTAACCCAATCTTGTCTTGCCATACTTTGTCCTATTTACACCTTACTTGACACCATACTTGTCCCATGCCTTTAGTTGGACAAGTATGGGTTTTGTTATGTTTAAGTCATCTTTTTTCAACATAACAAACACAAGACAAGAATAGGAAACACATTTTCTCTCCCTCTTCCATGGCCATTTCGGGTTTGGCTAGTTTCCACCTCCATGTTTGTGTTCTTGAGTCCTCAAAGAGAAGAACTACGTGGCTTTGATTCCCATGTGGATACGTAGGCGTCTTGGAGACTCAAGTCAATCATTCGTTAACCGGTGTTCTTGTTTTGGTAAGAACTAGTGCTGAATTTTTCTCTTGTTAATCCATTCTTTGTTAGTTGTTTCATGGTTTTAATTGTCTCTTGGTTTTCATTGATTTTCCGCTGCGAGTTGGTTCATCTCCAACCCTACCTCGAGACCCAACACGGCTCACCACCACGAGTAACCGTCCAATTAGGGCATACTAGTACAACATAACTAACTGCCAATCCGGGGTTCATAACCAAACTCAAAACACACTCGAACGATCGTGTTCACACAATAAAACATTAACCAAACAACAAAACGTATCACACACAAAAGCAACCAGCACACGTCCCGTACCGCAGTCCCCGAACTCCATCATGTCATATTGGAAAGTCATCGTATCATCTCGTATCGCCCCTCGGTCCAGAGGAGACACATGCGTCGGGGCTACCGGAAACGTTCCCTAGGAACACATATCATCGGAAGGCCCGGAAATGCCTCCAAAGGACCATAGATCATCGGGGTTCCCGAAAACATCCCAAAGGGACACATATCATCGGGTGGAGACACGACACCTCGTGCCAAACACGACCCATAGGCCCAATACGACCCGCAGGCCCAATCACAACCCGTAGGCCAAATACGACCGTAGGCCCAACACGACCCGTAGGCCCAATACGACCGTAGGCTCAACACGACCCGTAGGCCCAATACGACCCGCAGGACCAACCACGACCCGTAGGCCCAATCACAACCGTCGGCCTAGATGTCCTACACCGGCATACGCCCTCGATGCAGGCCATCGTACCGGAATAACACACCGGGGGACCGCGCATACGTGGGACCACATCGTCGGCCTAGGTACTACCCCACACCGGCACACTCCCTCGGTGCAGGTACTATACCGGAATACAATTCTCTTGGAACACACATCAAGATAATATCACACATCTTAATGCCACAGATCAAACACGGCTCACAAGCCCAACAATATTACTACGATTACACGTCACGTCGGTCTATCATACACCCGACCATGTCACAACCAATGATTCACATCAAAACAGTCATGACACACTTGCCCACACATCGTAACAACATGCTACACCGAATATAATATACTTTAACCAATAACCTTATCGACACTAAGTCACACAACATGCATCTGAAACAAGATCAGGCATCTCAATCAGCACACAACCTAAGGCTCGACATGGCCATTCTACCAGCACGACAATTTCCCAGAATAATGAAAGCGACTAAACTAGTGAATCACATCCTACATGTTACTAAGACTCGTCCGATTATTATTATTATTTTTATAATATAAACGTTCGTTCCAGTTTTATTATTACCTAGCATGCATACTAGTAACTTTCCGTAATCAAACCGGTATTCGCTAATTTCCCTACCTCAAGAAGAACCAACAGCTACGTCTCCTGGCTATTGACGTCCTGCCTCGCTACCTCCGGTCTTCTCCACGATCGAAGTCGGACTCTAAATTAACACGGAAAGCTATAATTAATTACGGCTCCAAAGTTAAATTAAAAGTTACAAACAGTCCATTTTGAAATCAACAGTTGCCTTTTTAAACTCGAACGGGCCAAAAGAAGGATTATACGACGAATCGGGTTCGAGCACCCGAGCCCCGAGCACAGAACCCAGTGCACATTTCCCAAGGCACGGTTCCCAATGCACGGATCCCAACGTGCGGTTCCCATTTCACGGGTTCCGAGGCACGGTTCCTGAGGTGTCTAATTCGTCGTTCCTGCCTTTTAGTCCCGTCCTAAGTCCGATTTATCTGTCCAATGATTCCGTCATCCAAACGTTCCGGGTTCGTTCAACAGTCCAAATAAAACAACCTTTTTATTTAAATTTGTTTTCTTTACCTTTTATTTTAATTTCTTTAATTATTATGTTTTCAACTTCGTTCGATCAGAACCAGAAAGTTCGAGAAAAAGAAAAGGCATAAGAAAAGGTTCGGGTCCAATTTCCGACCGACCACCGGAGGAGACGTCGGCGACAAAACCCCACAGGGTTGTGACTCTCACCGTAGGGGAAAAGGACGACGGTTGGCGGTGGTTGCAGCCGTGGGAGCGGCGGAGAACGGCGGGCTCTCTCTCGCTTCAGATCGGACAGGCACGACGGTTCCCGTCCCAGATCTGGCGAGCGTGCCGGCGAGCTCGTCTCGGCTGGACGTGCACGGCGAAGACGCGATGGAGAAGAAGAAGAAAAAGAAGGGTGAGAGAGCTCGGGTGTTTGAGAGGAGAGGGAGAGGGAGCTCGGAGGTGAGGACCGAGGTACCGACGAGTTTGGGCTGGTCGGAGAGGAGGAGAGGGAGTCGTGAGGGCGGTGGCGAGAGGTTTGGAGAGAGAGGAGGGATAGAGGGTCGTGAGGGTGGCGGCGAGAGGGAGGGGGAACAAATGCTGCTGAACCCTAAAATTAGGGTATAAATAGATCGGGCCAGGCTGATAAAAGGGCTTCTAGCGGAAGTTGGGCCGCACGGCCCAAAGCTGAGGAGGAGATCGAGTCGGGGCGGGCCTGGCCTGGCCGGGTCAGTTGGTCGGGTCTGGTCCGCCCGATCCAACCCTTTTTCCTTTTTTTTTTTGCAAAAGCTCCAAAATCCAACCCGTTTTTCAATCTCGACGTTCCAATCGAACAAAAAATTAAAACTTAAACCTCCTTAACCGGAGCGGTCTTTACATCTGGTAAGAGCACTGACTCACCTACGACCCCATCCGAACCAGAAGAAACAGCAACCATCCCATCCTCCTTGTTACATGGAGCAACAATCTGATCCTTCAAAACTACATCGTTTGATACTGGCGTGTCAGTGACAGCGTTCTTAGCCAGATGACGCTCTCCTAACCGCAAATCCTTCTTGTGCTGATGGCCATGACGAACACCACCAGAGACCTCCACCTTCGCCGCATTGTCTTTTGAAGACCGCACAACTTCTCTCTTTTTGCCGGTTGAATTATCATCCTTAAATGATGAGACTAATATACAATACTCACCGTACAATTTTAGTAGTTCACGATAGGAGGAGGAAAAAGAGAGCATCAGTAGAGCTTTTTCCATTTGTTTATGAATGTTAGTACTCAACCACATAATGTTATCGTTTTCTACCTTTCGGCGTCCACAATGGTAGTCAGATCAGATGAGTCTTTCTATAATCTTAAAAGATCGACTTTAAGTCCAATTTATTCCCATCTATTCTTTTATCGGATGAGTTTCGAATCTTTATGCTTTACTAGAAAAAAATTTAAAAGCCATCTCACTTGATGTGTCTGGTCCATATCCAAACAGAAGCTACCAACTTACCGAGTAACTCACGCTCATAATGCATTCCAACACAACACAACACCATGTGGCGATACAGCACATTCAAGATTTTATGAATTATGACTTACAAATAATAATATGCACTATTCATTTTTGAAATAATATTAGTTTATTACTCATAAAAAGCAAATATACAAACTAATGAGACGAACTCATAAGACTTGCAATATAATCCGGGATTCCCACTGGTGACAAGTGTATTGGCGCTCAAAACCACCTATTACAAACTTATTCGGTATCACAGATACCGATGGAACAATAAGTTGTCAAAAATCTAACTGAACACAGAAGTGAATACAAGATACTAGAGTTTTGTTAAAATATTCATCACTAGCTTAATTGGGCTTAGCACAATAATTTACTAATTAGTAAAAGCCCATTATTAGTAAGAGTCCATTAGGAGTTCATTAGTGGAAGGATGTGGAAGCTTGTAGAAGCATGGAGACAAGTCTTCCATTTGTAGACTTTTAGGATATTTTGATGGAGTGTTCTAGAGACTAAATCATAGCCATTAATAGTGCTTAGTGTAGGATAAATCCTAACCATCCATTTTAGGATGCTACTAGTATAAATAAGGGTAGGAACTCATTTGTCAAGCATCTAAGAAACACAAAGTGTAGTAGTCTTGTAGAGAGAGTGTCCTAAAAGAATCTTGTAGTGTGAGTAACTCTTAGTGTTGTAATCTCTTCTTGGGTGGTGTTAATAGAAAGTGTTGCCTTCCATCAAAGAGTTGTGTTCAACAATCTGGTATCAGAGCGTGGTTGTGAGTTAGGGTGTCTAATCTCTCGAAGTTCTTAGTATGCTCTGTGGTTGCAGCCGTGACTGATCCTCCACATCAGAAACGATTTCTTGAGATTGTTAGTGAGTGAGTTTCTTCGTGTCGTGAGTAGTCTGTGACTCTGCAAGTGTTGTGTCGAAACTAGCTTGTTTGGTATTACTGAGGTAGTGCCAACACGATGGGTGATCTCCAAGTCGTCGGAGGAATCAAGAAACTCAACAACAACAACTACAACACGTGGGCAACATGCATGATGTCCTATTTACAAGGACAAGACCTTTGGGAGGTCGTTGGCGGGAGCGAAACTACGCCGCCGGAGGAGGATGCTAATGGATCCTTGCGCAAATGGAGGATCAAGGCAGGGAAAGCAATGTTTGCCTTAAAGACCACCATCGAAGAAGAGATGTTAGAGCACATTCGTGACGAGAAGACGCCGAAAGAAGCATGGGACACGTTCGTGACGTTGTTCTCAAAGAAGAACGATACGAGGCTACAACTCTTGGAGAATGAGTTGTTATCAATCTCACAACGCGACATGACGATTGCTCAGTACTTCCACAAGGTCAAGTCGATCTGTCGAGAGATTGCTGAATTGGATCCGAAGTCCATCATTGAAGAAGGGCGAATGAAGAGGATCATCATCCACGGGTTGCGGTCAGAATATAGGAGCTTCATTATTGCCGTACAAGGATGGCCTGTTCAACCATCACTTGTAGAGTCTGAAAATTTGCTAGCTAGTCAAGAAGTCATGGCTAAGCAAATGGGAGGCCTCATGCTGAATAGTGAGGACGAAGCACTATACGCAAGTAAAGGCCGGAGCAACTTCAAACCGCCCACAAAAGGTGGATACAAAAATAGCGAAAAAGGAAGAAGCCATCAAGGAACCTCACAACCTTGGAAAGCTCAGAAGACCGACAACAAGAGTTTCTAAGGAAAGAGGTTCGAAGGTATTTGCTATAATTGCGGGAAGAAGGGGCACATGTCCAAGGATTGTTGGTCGAAGAAAAAGCCTGTCGAGAGCAATGCAACAACTTCCAAAAAGGAGATGGAGGATGAATGGGATGCCGAGGTACTATGTGCCATAGAAGAAGACGAGATAGCATTGATGGCGATGGACGGAGATCAGATCGACTACGAGAACGATTGGATCGTTGATTCAAGATGCTCAAACCATATGACTGGCGACCAGAGGAAACTGAGAAACAAGAGGGAGTACAAAGGAAGTCGCGTGGTTCGTACAGCCAACAACTCGTAGTTGCCGATCGCTCAAATCGGAAGCACGACTATTATGTCTGGTAATAAACCTGACATGGTTTTACTAGACAATGTCTACCATGTACCAGGTATAAAGAAGAACTTGTTGTCAGTGCCACAACTGACACAATTAGGCAACTACGTCTTGTTTGGGCCGAAAGATGTGAAGGTCTTTGAAGATGTTAAGATATTGGGGACGCCAACGATGGAAGGACGGAAAGTGGATTCCGTCTATGTGCTCTCGGCAGAGTCTGCTTATGTAGACAAGACTCGGAAGAATGAGACGGCTGATTTGTGGCACGCAAGGTTGGGACACGTCGGCTACCACAAGTTGAAGGTAATTATGGAAAAAGCGATGCTGAGTGGTCTACCTCAACTTGAAGTAAAAACCGATATTGTTTGTGCTGGTTGTCAATATGGTAAAGCTCACCAGCTACCATACAAGGAGTCAAAGTTCAGAGCCAAGAAACCATTAGAGTTAATTCACTCTGATGTGTTTGGTCCAGTCAAGCAAATATCGATCAGCGGGATGCGGTACATGGTAACGTTCATTGATGACTACTCGAGGTATGTGTGGGTCTTCTTCATGAAAGAAAAGTCTGATACATTATCAAAATTTCAAGAATTCAAGATGATGGTCGAAGGAGAAGTAGGAATGAAGATTCATTGTCTACGCTCAGAAAATGGAGGAGAATACACATCGAGTGAGTTCGATCAATTTCTCAACGAGTCTGGAATACGTCGTCAACTTACATGTGCCAACACACAACAACAAAATGGTGTAGCTGAGAGAAAGAATCGACATCTTGCGGAGATCTGTCGAAGCATGCTGCACGCGAAGAATGTCCCAGGAAGATTTTGGGCCGAAACTATGCGAACTGCCGCCCATGTGATCAAAAAACTTCCCCAACCAAGGTTAGGTTTTATCTCAGCATTTGAGACATTATGGAAAATTAAACCTACAGTTAGCTATTTTCGAGTATTTGGCTGTGTTTGCTACGTATTTGTTCCTAGTCATTTACGTAGCAAGTTTGACAAGAAAGCGGCCAGATGTATATTTGTTGGATACGACAATCAAAGAAAAGGGTGGAAGTGTTGTGATCCAACAAGTGGAAAATGCTACACCTCAAGAGATGTAGTGTTTGATGAAGCATCTTCGTGGTGGTCCGCGGAGAAGAAAGTCATACCAGACTCGAACAACATGGAAGAAATTCTACAACAGAAGATGGGGGAGCAAACTGCACACATTCGACCAAGTGCTGACATGTTTGAAGAACCAAGCGACATTGATGAGGAAGAAATTGCTCAACCAAGCGAAGCTGGTGAAAGGGAAATGACACCTCCACAACTCAGGCGGACAGAAAGAATCTGTAAACCAAATCCCAAGTATGCCAGCGTAGCCACTTTAGAAGACGATGTTCAGGAGCCGGAAACGTATGAGGAAGCATCACAAGACTCGGCATGGCAGAAGGCGATGAAAGAAGAAATTACAGCCCTAGAGAAAAGTCAGACTTGGGAATTAGTGCCAAGACCAAGAGATATCAAACCCATTTCCTGCAAGTGGGTCTATAAAATTAAGCGTCGCCCGGATGGATCAATCGAGAGATACAAGGCTCGTCTGGTAGCCCGAGGGTTCTCTCAACAATATGGACTAGACTATGATGAAACGTTTAGTCCAGTGGCGAAGATCACTACCGTACGGGTCCTGCTAGCACTCGCGGCAAGTAAAGAATGGAAATTGTGGCAGATGGACGTGAAGAATGCCTTCTTGCACGGAGAGCTGGACCGGGAGATCTACATGAACCAACCAAAGGGATTTGAGGATGCAAATAATCCCAACCATGTGTGCAAACTGAAGAAAGCTCTCTGTGGATTGAAGCAGGCGCCAAGAGCTTGGTATGTTGGGGTCGTGAGTCGGTACATGCAAAATCCGAAGAAGCCTCACTTGGATACGACTCGACGAATTCTAAGATACATCAAAGGTACAATTGACTATGGTCTTTTGTACAAAAGAGGCGAAGACTGCAAGCTAGTTGGATACTGCGATGCTGATTATGCAGGAGACCACGATACCCGAAGATCAACCACTGGGTATGTGTTCAAGCTCGGATCGGGAACCATTTCTTGGTGTAGTAAAAGACAACCAACAGTGTCGTTGTCAACTACCAAGGCAGAGTATAGAGCAGCAGCTGCAGCGGCTCAAGAAAGTACATGGCTGATACTCTTAATGAAAGATTTGCACCAGAAAGTTGACTATGCGGTAACACTTCATTGCGACAACCAATCTGCGGTTCGCCTAGCAGAAAATCCAGTGTTTCATGCTAGAACAAAGCATGTAGAGGTGCACTATCATTTTATCAGAGAGAAAGTCCTGAAGGAAGAGATCGAGATGCGACAGATCAAGACGGATGATCAAGTGGCAGACTTATTCACCAAAGGACTGAGTATTGGCAAGTGTGAAGGTTTTCGTAGCGAGCTTAACATGGTACGAAGAATGGGGGCTAGTGCTGAGGGGGAGTGTTAAAATATTCATCACTAGCCCAATTGGGCTTAGCCCAATAATTTACTAATTAGTAAAAGCCCATTATTAGTAAGAGTCCATTAGGAGTCCATTAGTGGAAGGATGTGGAAGCTTGTAGAAGCATGGAGACAAGTCTTCCATTTGTAGACTTTTAGGATATTTTGATGGAGTGTTCTAGAGACTAAATCATAGCCATTAATAGTGCTTAGTGTAGGATAAATCCTAACTATCCATTTTAGGATGCTACTAGTATAAATAGGGGTAGGAACTCATTTGTCAAGCATCCAAGAAACACAAAGTGTAGTAGTCTTGTAGAGAGAGTGTCCTAAAAGAGTCTTGTAGTGTGAGTAACTCTTAGTGTTGTAATCTCTTCTTGAGTGGTGTTAATAGAAAGTGTTGCCTTCCATCAAAGAGTTGTGTTCATCAAGTTTCAGGTATTCCTTTTGGTGGATGGTCTTGATTTACTAGCACATTTTTAGGTGTCTTACCTTGTCAAGGATGACCAAGGTGACCTAGACGGTATCAGTATAAGACAGTCCTCCAGCCCATTGATTCTACTATCTTATACTTCTTGGCGAGGCTACTAGACAGACCAGGCCGGAACATCTACGATCACTGTTTTGTCTACCTACAGAAGCATGACAAAGGTAGAGATGATTGATGCTGTTATATAGAGGGAACGAACAAGAAAGGGGCCATTAACAACCTTAGATAACGCGACGTGGATGACAACGACATAGAATTGGGGACAATAAAATCAATTACGGAGTCCAAGTGTTGTGAGAGAAAGGGAGATAAAGAAGAACATTAGTAGGAGGGTGGAGGAAGAGACACCATTAGTGGTGACTCAAGTTTGATAGAGGAAGAGCTCTCTCATTGCATGCTCATTGATTTTTAGTATTAGAAGACCAACTCAACTAAAAGCTTAACCTGATAGTTGAAGGCCCAATTATAGTTATATTCTAACACGCGCCCTCACAGACAAGCCCGTTTACGGGTTTGGAGATGAATTGTTCAGAAGAGAGAGATGAGCCCATTGAGAAGAGTGATAAAGGCTAGCCCATTTTGGGAAAATTTGATAAATAAAGAATAAATTAGAATTTTTGTATAGAGTGGGGTTTGAACCCGGGTCCGTGAGGTGCCAAGCTCTGACACCATATTAGAGGACCAACTCAACTTAAAGCTCAAGCTGATAGTTAAAGGCCCAATTATATATATCTAACACGCGCCCTCACGGACAAGCCCGTTTACGGGATTGGAGGTGGATATGAGGATAGCCCATTAGGAGGTAGGTAGGAAGCCCGATGAGAAGATTTGAGGAGGATAGCCCATTAAGAGATAGTTTGGGAGCCCATTAAGAGGAGATTTGAAGATAGCCCATTAAGAGATAGTTGGAGAGCCCATTGAGAAGTGGCTTGTAGATAGCCCATGTAGAATGAGTATAAAGGCTAGCCCATTATGGGTAAATTTGATAAATAGACAAGAAATTTTTTTTTTATAACGAGTGGGGTTTGAACCCAGGTCCGTGAGGTATCAAGCTCTGATACCATGTAAGAGGACCAACTCAACTAAAAGCTCAAGCTGATAGTTGAAGGCCCAATTATAGTTATATTCTAACATTTAGTATGCACGGTGTTTTTTATATATTTACTATTAATCTATAAAAGATAAATACAATTGAAATTAAAAAGAGATTACATTTAATAAAGTTACAAAATGAGGGGAAAATTGGATATTATTTTTAACGAAAGTAACATTTTGTCTATTGCAACTATGGAAAGAAACATAAGTAAGAATAGTGGGAGAGTAGACCATTCGGAAATACTCATGCAACTAATCCTCTAACTACAACCGAGGTATAGTCAATTTTGAAAAACAAGCTAAATGCCAACACATAGAAACTAATGAGAAAAAAGTTAAGAAACCAATCTCGGCTCGACCTGAATCCAACCATGGGTGCCTATTTGTAATTGGAGCCTCACCTGAATCTCACTTAATATCTGACTTAAGTGCTTTGTTTGACCAGGGAACACAATGATTGGTTTAGGAACTCCTATTGGGGTTGAGTTTCCATTCCTTCTCAATAACCCGAAGCCCTTGAAAGGCCTTATTGGATTCAGCAAGGCTACGTAGTAGACCTCACCTGATTGTGCGGACCAACAAAGACACCTGATAGCGAACCTCAGTTTCCCTCGGCTATAAAAATCAGTAGTCCAGGTATGGCCGCGGCCATGAAGGCGCAAGAAGTTATCCCGATTGAGAAGAGAACAATTACAACAGGTAGACGCGGATCGACTCTAAAGATGCCTCATCCTTCAAAACACAACGAGAATGAGTATCAGAAGCATAAAGGAGAGAACCACCTCAATAGGTAGCCATAGATTGCCTCTGGAGATGCTCCATCCTTCAAACAAAGCAGTGTTGTCACTCGAAGACGTGAATGAGAGAACCTCTGCAACAGGTAGTCGTGGATCGCCCATGTCCTTCGAGCACAACACCGTTTAGACTTGAAGGGGGGCGAGGGAGAAAAGCATGACTTCTTTTAGGAGACAGACCATGAAACACACGAAGATCGTGTGTGGTGGCATGATTGTGCGTAGCAACGACGATAAGGAGAGGATGCGAATGGAGTTCAATTGAGTTGAAGACGATTATGGGAATCTTTTTTGCTATTAATATTGTAATTAATATTATTTTTATGATGATTTTTTATTACAACAAAATCATTAATTTTCTCTCTTTTAAAAAAATTAGCTCCTAGTTTCTTTAGAATAACAACTCCTCCTCATGGAGAGCTCTACTAGGGTTTCTGCTAGGGCTTCAATCAAGACGTTGCTAGCTACCACGTCCCTTGCCTTCTCCCACCACCAACGACATGTCTTTATGTCCTGTACCGGTCCCTTTCTGCAACCCTCATGGTGGTCGACTGATTTCTCTACTTAGCACCGGTTGATCCCACAACTCTCGTCGCTCTCAAGTGTGTGACCGCTGCCACCAATGCCTCAGGTATCTATTCCTGATCGTCGGCCATGACTTCGCTATCGACGCAACCACCTCCTCGGCCTATACCGTTGTGCCCTCCTCGATCTCTCTCTTGATTCTGAATCAGGCTAATCGACTAAGTCTATTTTTATTTTGTCTGTTTTCTTTATTGCAAGGTCAAAGACTAGTGATTTATCTTTTTTAGCACGAATACCTCTCATGCTGACCGACTTATGAGTTGTGCGACGTTGGGTATCCACGAAACCTCTCATGCTTTCATGTACTTAGGTGTGCCAAATGTGTTGGGTAGAAAGAAGGGACAAATTCTTCAGTTCATCTATGACAGGCTATTGACAAAAATTGGAGCATGGGATGGTCAAATAATTTATGTAGGGGGTAAAGAAGTAATGATTCAATCAGTCGTACAGGCCCTCCTGATTTATACTATGAGTGTATTTATGTTTCCTAAGGGGTCGGTCAATCAGATTCATGTCGCACTGCCACGTTATTGGAGGGCCGACACTCCCGGGGCCATGAAACTGATTATCTGGTAGGATTGGGAGAAACTATGTAGGTCGAAGGAGCAAGGAGGAATGGAATTCCGGGACATGCATGATATGAACACCGCTTTTTTGGCCAAGATGGGATGGAAGTTCCTGACCGAACCTACTATCATGGTGGCGCGTACTTTCAAATCACATTATTATCCGATGGGGGACTTTATGACGACGGGGGCGGGCAGAAACCCAAGTCAAATATGGTCGGGTGTGAGGGCTACCCAACCTCTATTAAGACAGGGACTCAAGAAGATAATTGGGGATAGCCGAAGCATTTTGGTGGAAAGGATCCCTTGGCTCATAGGAATACCCCTAACATACCTCTACACACTACGGGGAACCCGGGAATGATGGTCTCCGAGCTCACCATTTACACGGGGGGTGAATGGGATAAAGAAAAGCTCGATCAGCTATTCCCTTTGACCATAATGCATGATATTATACAGGTCCAGGCTCCGACTTCGTGGAATCGGGACAAATGGTATTGGACCCGCAATACAAGGGGTATTTATACCTGGAAGGAGGGGTATAGAGCCCTTGCTCGGGCCAATAGTAGATGGAAAATATCGAGTGGGGCTACAGCGTTGACGGGTTTGTGGGACCTTGAAACTCAGCCACGGATCAAGGTATTCTTATGGCGAGCCCTGTTAGGGAACCTTCAGGTCACGGTAAACCTTCGGACTAAACATGTCCCAATTCCGGAGGATTGTCCGGTTTTTTAGACTGATTGGGAAACCACTTCCCATCTTCTCCTCCGCTGCAGGTTCGCCAAGGAGGTATGGGCGAAACATGGTCTTCAGTATCCTATACTCCCACATCACTTAGTGGAGCCCTAGCTAACAGAGGTTCTGACGACCTCGGATATGTGGTCAAAGCCCGTATAGTGCTGACATTATGGGAGATATGGAAAGTTCGAAATTGGGTCGTCTGGATTTGATGTCACAAATAGAGGAGAACCTGGACGAGAAAGTTCGTAGTCATCTGCATAACTGGAGAGCAGCCCATGAGGGACTCGTCACGGGATACTCGGCTCCACGACCGCAGAGTGAGATTGGTAAGCCCCCCTTCCACGGGACTGGCTCTCGATCAATGTAGATGGGAAGTGTTTTCGGATACAAGTCAATTGGGATGGAATTGGTTATGCCGAACTGATAAGGAAACAACGACATCCTGGTGGGAAATCTGGGCCCGAAATTTGCTGAAGCTTCGGCCATCTTGAGGGCTCTGTAGTGGATTCGGAACCAAGGACGCACAAGAATCATCATCCGGAGTGATGCCCAATAAGTGGTGAATTTGATTAGGGGATCTTGTCCCCTTTATTCCCCGGTGGGACACATTATCCAAGAATGTCGTACCATCCTTTTTATTCTTAAGAGTGTTAAACTCGAATATATTTCTAGAACAACGAACAGTGCAACCTATTGATTGACTCGGGAGACACGTTCTATGTCTGTGTTATCCTGATCCGGATTTTCTATACCGGAAACACTCGTATGTATTCTCCGTCTATTCAAATAAAATGACTATACATCTCCGTTTCAAAAAAAACTTATCTTATTTATCTAGTAACAATTATTCGTCCCGAAGGTCGGTGATGGGCGTGGAAGTTGCAGCATAGACGGAGTCCGAGGACTTTTCTCAGGCGGCTGCTATGATCCCGGATCTCACGGAACAGAAACATTCGTCTGATTTGGTGAATATTTCTCTAGTTTTAAAACGTTATCAGGTTGTTGTGGCAAGGATTGCGACTTCAGATGAGATGGTTCGGACCCTTGGAAACTAACTCGGTGGCTTTGTTGTGTTCGGACGCTCAGCCAATCTAAAAGTTATATCAACGGAGCTTCGCTACTGTTGTGAGCATTCGCCGAGCTCATTCTCCTAAGTCGATATCGGCACCATCTTTAGTGGCTAAGGCGTTCGGTGACGATGAGGAGCCAAAGCAGCAACTGTCTGGTGACACGTAACATACATAGTTGGTCCCGGCTTTCCTTAATCCTTGTACGGGTTTCAATCATGACTTTCCTGTTTTGTTGCCTGAAACCGCCAAGAAAGTAAAAGAAAAAGAAAGAAGAAATTTCCGTAGTTATATTTTATGCAAACTCGATTACAAAGTCTTTAGAGTGATCATGATATTCTTGCAGTTCATCGCAGAATTGAGATCTGGAAACAGTTTGTCACCAGAGACTCCAAGGCTCGATTCTCGACGTGTTGCACCAGACCTAGCTTCCTCAATCTTTAAATGATATTTGGGAACCGGAGGTTTGCGAACCTTGGCTTCAACGTCATTCGTCTGCGTCTGAGATCGTGATGCACATAACTCAGCCGCCGCAATATTCGACTTGGTTAGAGACTTGACATGGCGAGTGGCTGAGCATCGAATCGAAAAGCAATCTTACACTATGGTCGATATTGATGTGGACATAATTAAATTGCATCGATTCTAGATGTATTTAGCCCACAGTCTTGAGCATTTAAGTCCCGGGATTGGATAATTTGGACCACTTTTCTCTCGTTACTCGTATTGTGTCTCTCATTATGTTTTGTAGGTGATTTGATCGAAAAAATGGCTAAAATAGAGGAAAACCCGGTTTTAAGAGTTTTGGAAGTTGGCTGATATTGAAAAGGGCATAACTTCTTCATACAAACTCCGATTGCCTTCAATTTTATTTCAATCAAAGGGAATTCAGAGATATACAACTTTTGTCAAGGGCCCAAAACCGTTACGGCCCTCTATCAGGTCCGCGCGAGGCTTGCAAACTTCCAGACGAGTTTCCTACTAAAAAAAAGGAAATTTTCTTATTTCAAATCCGAATTTGAGAAGGAGAAGAGGGTCTTGAAGTCCTATAAATAGAAGAGCACAAATTTGAAGAGAAGTAACTTGTTTTTGGGACAATCATAGAGAGCTAGAAGGTGGAGATTGGTGAACTTTGAATCTTCAAGGAAGAGAAGCAACTTGGACAAACTTTGTACGAGAAGAGAGTGCTTGAACTCAACTATTGTAATTCTACATTGGTATTGTATTTCCACTACTCTTTCAATATGATGGTTGCTTATAAATGTTTTGCAATCTGACACTCGTGAGAGGTGGGTTGTAATTAGGTCAGAAATCTTATACAAATTGGGTTTAAATCTAGACTAGTGATAGTTAGGTTAACACAATTGCAACAACCATAGGATTCGTACTGAAAGTTAAAAATTATCAAAGAACGTAGTGTTTTGGGTCTCCCTACATCTTGATTCGTGAGAAATAGGTGGTTAGATTCCATTAGGGTCCGAAACAACGTGAGAAGTTAGGACTAGTTTGAGAGATAATTCGTTGTCCCTAAAATCAGATTACTACACAGTGTTCATCGTCATTTAAATGCATTGGAATTGGTCTCTATGAACCCTAAAACCTTAGATTATCTTTTTCTCTGATTCTAATCTCTTCTAAGCTTTGTGAGTACTGGTCCACTATCATTTCGCTTACTGTTTACTTTTGCATCTTTCAAAACCAAAACCGTCTTTTTAACGAAACAGCTTAACAACGAACTTCAAATAGCAATTGCTTGTCTTGTGCTCCCTTGGGTACGATAATCTGGAACTAAAAATCCCGAAATACTACTTGACGACCGGTACGCTTGCCGTGTACTTTTCTGTGTTAAAACCGCAGGGCGTCAGATATCAGCACCAAACAGAAATCAAAGAAGGAGAGAGGCTGCGTCCTTTTTCCTCCAACCTTGGATGACAGAAAAAGATTACACCGGAGATACAAACACTCAACATACTTATTCGAACATCATATATGGAAAACGCTGCAAAGATGTTACATATTGAAGAATAATATGAAAAGATAAGACAAGCTTATACTGTAAAAGTTTGTATTATGTTCGATGATGAAGATGGTTGTTTACAGAGTATAAATAGTGTACAGATACAAGCCATACATGGCAACCAATAAATGTGTTTTAAGGTGACAGAGTCAACTTGTTAATACATGGAAACAAGGAGGTGATCAAGGGATATGATGAGAAGATGCAGGAGGTGATCAAGGGATATGCAGGATGTGATCACGAGATGATGTCTGTTAATACATATGAAAAAAAGAACACAATGATACTTGTCCAATATGATTATGAAGAAGGATGAAAACAAATTATTTCATGTGCAAAAGTCTTCTGAACGAGATAGAGCAAGAGGATATCAGAAATCTTGCAACCACAAACAGGTTACAGAAACAAATGATCAATATATGAAAGAGCTTTGTCTCCAACAATGAACCAACAAATTTTCATTCTTCCAAATCTCATGCTCGATTAAACCCGCTGCGTAAAAACAAAAGCAAAAACAACATGAGTGCACACAAAGTATATGATCATGATTCACAGATAACTAAAAACAAAATTTTCACAACAGAATTAGAGAAAGAGAGATAATGTCAAAAAAACCAGTTTTTTGAAAGGGGTAACCATAGGTCCTAATCCCCTTTGAGATTTGTTTTTGCGATCTTTACTGGGCTTGACCTTTTTTTGCACTTGTCAACTGTGACTTTTCCATTTTTTGCACAAACTAACAATCTCCTTTTATTTTGACGATTCCGTTAGTTTTTTGGACATGTGTTGGTCACGTGCACAGTAGCATTTTCCTAACAGAACCGTCAAAATAGACGGAAATTGTTAGTTTGTGTAAAAATGGAAATGTGACCGTTGAAAAGTGCAAAAAAAGGTCATGCCCAGTTAAGATCCCCAAAAAAACCTCAAAGGGGATTAAGACCCATGGTTTCCCCTTTTTGAAATGATGTTCAAATTAATTACTCAAAACATAAAACAAAATGAATATATATAGAGATGGATTGAAGAAACTTCACCTTTCCATCAAGCCTAATTTCCGGAATATGTTTGATGTTGGGCCAATCCTCTCCCATTTCCCATTTGCATGTTCTACTCAGTTTCGGGCAGTTTCTGATTACTAGACGCCGGAGAGATGTGAGATTGTGCAGCCACTCTGGCAATAATGCCAGATTCGGACAACCTTCTATTACCAGTGATTCCAAAGTGGTTGTACATCCCTCAACATTGATCCATTGAGGCAATGACTCCATCTGTGGTAACCTTGCAAGATACAATGTTCTGAGCTTCACCAACCTCATCTGATCGTTAAAAATACAAGCCATATCTGCATTCGGACATTCTGTGATTACTAGTGTCTCCAGATCACTTAGCTCTCTCAATTTCTTCATGCTTGGACTGCAAGGTAACAAACACGTCAAACTTTTGCACCTTTCTACTGCCAATGTCTTGATCGATGTTAGCAGTAGCTGTTGAGTCTCATCCGTCCCTGATTCGAATATATATTCCAGATTCTCACATTCATCAAGAACCAAATTTTGAAGTGCACTTAAACTTTCAATTCCTTTTCCTACTCCCTCAGATAAGCGTTTCTGTTTCGTGGTGATCTCCAACCTTTTAAGGTTCACAAGGTCTCCTATATCTTTTGGCAACTCCTCGAATTCTTTACATCCGGACAAGGAAAGACTTTGCAGGTTGTAAAGTTTACAAACAGAACCTGGTAACCTCTTTAATCTCCGACATCCTTCAAGGTTGAGAGCTCTTAGATGTTTCAGAGCGCCAATGGAATCTAGCAACCGCTCTAAAATTATAATATCCTGCAGATCAAGAATTCTCAAGTGCTTCAACTTAGAGATGCAAGTCCCGACGAGTTCACTAATACCATCTCCTTTATTTCCAATTCGGTCGAAAAACACAGACCAAATGGTGGGCATGACACAACTACTACTTGATTTGTTTGTCGAAAACAGTCTAGGAACCTCTTCACCACCCAACCCCTCCTTCCTTGAAAACGAGACATGCCTAATACTCTTATACATGTCTTTGCCTTGTCTATCACCTTTCATACTTTCCGATTCATTTCGTGCCACAGACAATGCAAGATCATGTATCAGGTCATGCATTTTAAATTTACTAATAGGATTAAGGTCTAAAAATTCTTGAAAAAACCCTCTATAATTCAGAAATACATGATCTTTCGGAAACAAAGAACAAGAAATGAAGCATTGTTTCAAAATGAATGGCAACATATCGTAACTTATTTTTAACGCGGGCAAAATATCACCCTTGTTCTGCTCTGATTGCCACATCTCATTGTCCCTTACAAATTCCCAAGCTCTATCCCGTTTTGAGAACACGAGGCATCCAAGAGTTTTTATAGCCAAGGGAACGCCTTTACATTTTTCTATAACAGCTTCCCCGATTTTAATCAACTCTCCATCGTCTTCTCCCTCCCTAAATGCAAATTTCTTGAACAAAGAAACACATTGATCACGAGGAAGACCGTTTAAACTACGTGCAAGAACGCTACCCATGTTTGCAGCCACGGGAGAATTACGAGTAGTCACCAGAACTTTACTTCCATTAGCACCACACATCAACAAATCTTTGAATTCCAACCAATTGGCCCGACCCACCGCCCATACATCATCCAACACAAGTAAAAACCTTTTGTCACACAAATGGTAACGAAGACATTTTTGCAGTTGTTCAGGATCTAAGTCAACACTCTTTTCGCCCGTAATAGATTTGACAATTTTAGCCATCACTTTGTTGACATCAAACTCCTTAAGATCTCCCAAACACACCCAGAACTTGTCATCTTTAAAACGGTCAGCAACCCTTTGGTCGTTAAAGAGCAGTTTAGCAAGAGCAGTCTTTCCCAATCCACCCATTCCAACTATGGAGACCACAGAAACACTCTCATTCGGACTTTGAGAGTCCATAAGAGAAGTCAATATGGTGTCTCTATCTCCGTCCCTTCCGATGATCTGGGAAGATCTAACGAAGGAATGGGTCAACTCTCTTTGAGTTGAGTTGTTGGGAACTATGTGGTGAGTAGCGGGATTAAATTTGGCTTTGTTTGCAGCAACCTCATCTAAGGCTTCTCTGATCTCCTTCAACTTATGACTCATTCTCAGACGGAAGAGAGCAGGATTAGATGAGGTGGAGAAGTAACGGCGTACCTTCTTGCTGATGCCGCCATGAGAACGAGAATTAACCATCTGCTTCTTGAGAGCTTCATAGGCGAATTTTTCGAGCACGTCTTCAGCATCGAACAAGACATTCTTAAGTTGTCCTAACCAGTTGCAGGCCACGTGACTGGTGAATTGTTGTTCCTCCATATCCAGGATCTCTGCTTTTACGAAGGTTAGAGAGTTTTGGAGCATTTTCAGATTGGATTTTAGATACCAGACCGTGCGAATTTCTGGGATTAATAATAGGGATGCTATTTCAACCAAAACTTTCGCTTTCGCTGCTATGGTTGCCAAAAGAGACTCGACAACAACCATGTCGAAGGTAGATCCTTGGACGGTGTATGGACTTGGTCGGAAGGGAGAAATATTAGGAGTGGTACTAATAGTGTAAGAGCATCTGTTGTGATAATAGATCCTTTCGGACTATTGAACATGTAGTTCGTATTTTTCTTCTTCTTTAATTGGAGGAATCTTTTGGCGGATTTGGATGGTATGGTAACAAATCTTCTCGGTGTTTAGATTCCAAATACTTATAAAAATATCATTAATCGGTCGAACGTTCATTTATCGGGAAAACACATTTATGTCTGATAAATAATAACATACTATATGTCGAACGGAAAATACAAAGACGATTATAACCGATAAGTAAATGCAATAACGCGGAAAATATATACCCGATATGGCGGTACGACCAGGCCTCATGCAAACTTGTTGTAACGACATCACTTATTGGATTCTCGAACCATCTCCCACCAATCCAGCTTTGTTAACTCCTTACCGTTAGTGAATTCTTACGCTCATCGGGCATCCGTGAGCACCTCACAACGGCATACCGAAGGCCAAAACAACAACCCGTCAAAAACTGCGTCCCCAGCTACCAGGCGCTGGAGCTCGAACTCATCCATTTGAAACCCAATTCCGGCTAACACCGAGAAAATCCCAAAGAGGGAGGACCGCTATTTTCTATTGAGTACCGGTTCAGACCTCCAAGCTGACAGCAACAAGTCATCACTTTTGAGAATTCGAGGCTGGAACTCGAGCTGAACGTTTTGAAATCGTGACCGATAACCCCTCGTCGGCCAACATCAAGCGAGGACCCTCGGGGAAAGGCCTGTAATTATACCGAGCACGATCCAACCTGAACTCGGAAAAATCGGACACCAAAACAATCAGAGAATCGCAATGTCAGCAACCTTTCCAAAATGTGTCCCCATCTGCCGGACAAAGAAGGACCTCCAAATCCAGTGACGAGGAAGTAGCAACGGTGCCAATTACGCCGTGAAGGACCACCGCAACCAAGGGAGCCACCCAAACAAGCAGGTGGAAGCTTTTGGAATTGACCACGACACGAGGCCGGAATAAGGGTCTAGAACTGTACCCAAGTAGAGCATGGAGGAGGAACCTGGAGAAAACCGTACTTCCGGCCACTTCCGATGACCCCGCCCACCTCTCAGCCACAAAGAAGGACAAGCCGATCAGCACCCCGAGCTACATCACCAAGACATCCACCGTCCCCGAGCTACATCCATAAGACAGGATCTAGATCTGATAGGTCCAGACTTCGGCGAGGCAAGAAGAAGTCGCAACTACTTCCGGAAAGGCGAGAGCCTCATCGAATTCTGGCGAACTGAATACATCAACTCATCAGCATCTCCACAACTCTGCTCGAACTCCAGCGAACTGACAACCGCCACCCACCAGCAACTCCGCATCTCCACATCATGCACACAACCGGGAGCGACCTATACTACATGCCTCGCCGTTGGTACGTGAAAGGATGGGAAAGTTGGTCATGCTGACCACCGCAAGATACGATCTCGTCACCGCCAGCTCACGCGCATGACCAATTACAATAGAGATACATCCGATGTTGCTCGTCTTGATCATACTGACTATATCATCCATGATGAATCAGAACTTTAATACCCCTGATTGGTTCTCAACCTATTATTGAAAACAAAGAGAAGAGAGAGAGATTGCAATTGGAATTGATTAATTATCAAGTATAGTGTTACCTCGGTTTATATTGATTAGATTTGATTATGTTTCCATACTCGATTATATTGTATATTTATGGTATGATTATGTTTTCATATTTGTACCTTTGTTGTATCTATATACTAGGATGAATTATTAATTTCATGGTATCAGGGCCTTTTCCAATTCCTACGCTGTTACTCTCTGTTCCTATTCTGACCAACTTTCTTTTATTTCCATCACAATTCTACTCCTTCTAATCTCTGTCCATCTTTGCCACAGATTCAACCTACCCATCCTATATATCAATCACCTACCCCACGTACACCGTACCTTTTCTATACTATACCCATTCCAACACTAACAATCACTTCCCATACACCATAAACCATACCCCTCGGTTGCCCCCACTATAAATCTTTCAATAATTACAAATTCTCTTATTGAAAGTTTGCAATCTTGCGATCTCCTGTTGTATTTTGCTGCCACCGTTCTTTTGCCTTTCGTCGCCACGATGTCCACTGAATCTGTTGTGACAACCATCACTACCGATTCCTCTTTTTCTCCAAAAACCGGTATGTATCATCCTGCTTATTCTGTTACCAATCCATCCTATTTTGTCCCTAATAAATTTTGTAAGAACCGCCCCCAGTCGATCCCGGTTGAACCGGAGGTTTTCGGCGAAAGTTGACTTTTTACCGGAAAAGTAAACCGATGACTCCGGGAGTCATTCGGGACTTTTCCGGGGCCCAAAAATCTTAGCCGTCGTTAGGGTTAGATTAGTTGGGTTGTTTCCATTCGAAAAAGGGTTTTCGCAGAAAAAGTCAAATTTGGTCAAACATGGGCTCGAATCGGATTATTTTATCGAATAAAATAAGTAGGCTGAGATTATTTTAGTTGGATATGACATCATGTGGACACTTGGCATTATTTAATTAAAAGGGAGAAAAGAGGTGGGAAAAGACCCTTATGCCCTTGCTTTTTCCCAAAAAGGTGAAACAAGACAAAATAGGCTTTTTGTTTTTTCCACTTTAGGTTAAAGAACACATGAGACACAATTTTCAGCTCATTCTCACCTTGTTAGCCGAACTTATAGAGAGAGAAAGAGCTTGGAGACCTCCATTGTTGCTCAAGGAAGAAGAAGAAGAAGAAGAAAGCTTATCCAAGCTTCATTTCTCCATCGAAATTCCATTTTTCTTCCATATTCCTTCTCCTCTCTTCATTCCCTACGGTAGGAACTCTTTTATTTTCGATTTTGAGCAACTAAAATCCTAGGGTCTTGTATGAGTCAACTTGTTTTGGAGTGGGTGTGATTGGAAACAAGAAGACAAGGTTGGATTTGTAAGGAGATGTAAAAAAAACGTTCGAATTGAAGATTGGAGTTGAAACCCTAACTTGGAGATTTGGGGAAAATGTAAAATTGGGACTAATATTCAGGGGCTTTTGATGAAATTTGTCTGATTAAGGACCTAAAACACATTTGGACAAATTTGGAGAAAAAGGAAAAAATTTCGGCGACCGGAGGCTCGTCGGAGCGCCGCCCGGCCGCCAGAGGTCCGGCCACGGGTGTCGGAATTTGAGGAACACGGTTTGGCACCTCAGGGACCGTTCCTCGGGACCCGTGCATGGGGACAATGCCTCGGGGGCCATGCACCGGGAACCGTGCACTCGGGGTTCGGATGTTCTAAGCCCGATTGTTCGTGAATTTTGTGCTTAACACCGTTTAATTTGCAAAAGGCGAATTGTTGGTTCATTTTCGGTTTTCGTCACTTTAAATCAACGTTGGAATCGTTATTAATTTATCGTGTTCCTTGTTAATTTAGAGTCCGGCTTCGTCCACAGAAGAAGAGGAAGCTAGCCATGACGTCAGCAGCTAGGAGTAATTAAGCGTTGGAGAATTCAAGGTAGGGAAGAGTAGTAAACTCCACCTTTAAATTAAGTAATGGTAATAGTATGCCTATATTATGTTAATAACCGGAAATGTCCTAGTTTGCATATAGGATGTGATTCACTAGAATAACCGCTCTTCAATTATAATAATAACCGGACGAGTCTTAGTATGCATATAGGATGTGATAAACTAGTTTAATCGCTTTCAGTTCTTGGGAAATTGTCGTGCTGGTAGAATGGCCATGACGAGCCTTAGGATTAATTGTGATTGTGTTCAACTGTCTCAAGTGCCGATGCATGTTTCATTCTTTGAATAATACAAGAGTCATATTAAACTAGATGAATTGTGATGATCGTAATGTGAATGGTTGATCTATGTTATGATTGATTGAGTGAAGGTTTGATTGTGATTATGTGATTGTGACATGTGGCATGATCGGGTGAGTGATAGACCGATGGGACATGTTTTGGTAAGTTATGTCGGTAAGCTTGGTTGATAATATGAGTTCTATGTGGCGTGTTGTGATACGATTGTTGGGCTCGGTAAGTCGTGGTTGAACTATGTCATATTGATGCGTGTTGTTCTCTTGATGTGTGTTCCAAAAGGAGTTGTGTTCTGGTATGGTACCTACACCGAGGGGAATGCTGGTGTAGGGTAGTACCTAGGCTGACGGGTTGTGTTTTGGCACGAGGTGTCGTATTTGTACCCCGATGTGAATTCCGGGAAGACCGATGAGCATTCCGGTATAGTGTTTACCCCGATGTGAATTCTGCGAAGACCGATGAGCATTCCGGTATTTGTATTATTTGTTTTCCCCGATGTGTGTTCCGGGAAGACCTAGGCCGAGGGATATTCTGGCATGGTATTTTCTTATTTCACTCCGATGCTACGTGTTCTGGAGAGACCTGTTTCACCCCGATGATATGTGTCCCTTCGGGGACATTTCCGGGAGGATGTCTTGCTTCACCCCGATGATCTATGTTCCTTTGGAGACATTGCCGAGAGCCCCGACGATATGTGTTCCTTGTGGGAATATTTTCGGGAGCCCCGATGATATGTGTCCCATCGTGACCGAGGGTTATTCTGGTACGATGTGTTGGTTTGTGCGGGGATCGAAGTCTAGCTGTTTAAATTATCTAGGTCACGCCCCAAATCCGGTTTTGACTGGACTCGAGACGTGAACTAGGAATAATAATTAAATAAATAATAAAAAGAAATTTAATAAAGAAATCTCCGCGAAAAACTTAATTCAAAATCAAAGTTAAGAGTCAACAACTCGTTCCAACAGAATAACAGAAAATATAGTTTAATACAAAGGGCAGTACGTCTCTAAAACATAAAATCTCCCGAAACCTCAAGGAGCTCCCGAGCCCTTGGACCATCTATAGGTCTACTCATCAAGGAAACCTGTACAAACAGTAAACAAGAAGGGGGTGAGCTTACGCTCAGTAGGAAAAAGTAGTAAGTAAAGAGAACCCCCGCTTTTAAAACAAAAGTTACCGATTAGTACGATTATCCAAAAGACACCATAATCAGAGATTAACAAGAATTGCAATGCTTAATAAAACAGTAACTCAAAGGAGATTAACGGGGCAAAAGATATATTCACCAATAGAACCAACTAAGGAGACACCCGGGTACTGAAATACAGATAATTTAAACAACTAGACCTCGATTCACACACAACCAACACATCGTACCGGAATGCCCCTCGGTCACGATGTGACACATATCATCGGGGATCCCGGAAATATTCCCTCAAGGAACACATATCGTCGGGACTCCCGGAAATGTCTCCAAAGGAACACAAATCATCGGAGTGAAACAAGATATCCTCCCGGAAAACATCCCTGAAGGAACACATATCATCGGGGTGAAACAAGTCTCTCCGGAACACGTAGCATCAGAGTGAGACAAATAATACAAGTACCGGAATGCTCATCGGTCTTCCCAAAACACACATTGGGGTAAACACTAAACCGAAATGCTCATCTATCTTCCCGGAATTCACGTCGGGGTAAACATATACCGTAATGCTTATCTGTCTTCCCGGAATTCACATCGGGGTACAAATACGACACCTCGTGCCAAAACACAACCCGTCGGCCTCGGTACTACCCTACACCGGCATTCCCCTCGGTGTAGGTACCATACCGGAACACAACTCCTCTTGGAACACACATCAAGGGAAAAACACGCAACATAATGTCATAGTTCAACCACGGCTTACCAAGCCCAATAATCTTACCACAACACGCCACATAGAACTCATATTATCAACCAAGCTTACCGACATGACTTACCAAACATGTTTCATCGGTCTATCACTCACCCGATCATACCACAAGGAACAATCACATAATCACATTCAAACATTCACTCAATCAATCATAACACTGATCAACTATTCATATTACAATCATCACAATTCATCTAGTTTAGTTTGACTCTTGTATTAACCAAGGAATGAAACATGCATCGGCATTTGAGACAATTGAACACAACCACAATCATTCCTAAGGCTCGTCATGGCCATTCTACCACCACGGCAATTTCCCGAGAATTGAAAGCGATTAAACTAGTGAATCACATCCTATATGCATACTCAAGACTCTTCCGGTTATTAATATAATTGAAAGCGATTATTCTAGTGAATCACATCCTATATGAAAACTAGGATCTTTCCGGTTATTATTATCATATAGGCATACTATTGATATTACTTAATTTAAAAGTGGAGTTTACTACTCTTCCCTACCTTGAATTCTCCAACGCTTAATTACTCCTAGCTGCTGACGTCTTGCCTAGCTTCCTCCTCTTCCGTGTACGAAGCTGGACTCTAAATAAACAAGGGACACGATGAATTAATAACGAGTCCAACGCTGATTTATAGTGACGAAAACCGAAATTGAACCAACAATTCGCCTTTTTGAAAATTAAACGGTGTTAAGCACGAAATTCACGAACAACCGAGCTTAGAACACCCGAACCCCGAGTGCACGGTTCCTGGTGCACGGCCCCCGAGGCACGGGTCCCAAGACACGGTTCCCGAGGTGCCAAATCGTGTTCCCCAAAATTCCGACACCCGTGGCCGGACTTCCGGCGGCCGGCCGGCGCTTCGGCGAGCCTCTGGTCGCCGGAAAATTTTCCTTTTTCTCCAAATTCGTCCAAATGTGTTTTAGGTACTTAATCCAACGAGTTTCATCAAAAGCCCCGTAATATTAGTCCCAATTTTACATTTTCCCCAAATCTCCAAGTTAGGGTTTCAACTCCAATCTTCCATTCCAACGTTTTCTTTACATCTCCTTACAAATCCAACCTTGTTTTCTTGTTTCCAACCACACCCACTCCAAAATAAGTTGATTCATCCAAGACCCACGGATTTTAGTTGCTCAAAAACGAAAATAAAAGGGTTCCTACCGTAGGGAATGAAGAGAGGAGAAGGAATATGGAAGAAAAATGGAGTATTGATGGAGAAATGGAGCTTGGATGAGCTTTCTTCTTCTTCTTCCTTGAGAAACAATGGAGGTCAAGACCCTTTTCTCTCTCTATGGTGTTCGGCTATCAAGGTGAGAATGAGCTGAAAATTGTGGCTCATGTGCTCTTTAACCTAAAGTGGAAAAACCAAAAAGGTCATTTTGTCTCGTTTCACCTTTTTGGGAAAAAGCAAGGGCACAAGGGTCTTTTCCCACCTCTTTTCTCCCTTTTAATTAAATAATTCCAAGTGTCCACATGATGTTATTTCCAATTAAAATAATCTCAGCCCACTTATTTTATTCGATAAAATAATCCGATTCGAGCCACCGTTTGACCAAATTTGACTTTTTCCGCGAAGACCCTTTTCCGAATGGAAACGACCCAACTAAGCTAATCGTAACGACGACTAAGCTTTTTGGGCCCCGGAAAGCTCCCGAATGACTCCCGGAGTCATCGGTTGACTTTTCCGGTAAAAAGTCAACTTTCGCCAAAAACCTCCGGTTCGACCGGGATCGACCGGTGGCGGTTCTTACAATCTATATTTCAGTACCCATGTGTTTACTTAGTTGGTTCTATTGGTGAATAAACCGTTTTCCGTTAATCTCCTTTGAGTTACTGTTTTTTTAGCATTGCAATTCTTGTTGATCTCTGATTATGGTATCTTTTTGATAATCGTACTAATCGGAACTTTCGTTGTAAAAGCGGGGGTTCTTGTTACTTTACTACTTTTTCCTACTGAGCGTAAGCTCACCCTCTTCTGTTTATTGTTGGTACAAGTTTCCTTGATGAGTAGACCTAGAGGTGGTCTCAGGGTTCGGGAGCTCCTTGAGGTTTCGGGAGATTTTATGTTTTAGAGACGTACTGCCCTTGTATCAAACTATATTTTCTGTTATTCTGTTGGAATGAGCTGTTGACTCTTAACTTTGGTTTTGAACTAAGTTTTTTTTTTGCGGAGCCTGCATTATTGAATCTCTTTTTATTTATGATTTAATTATTATTCATAGTTCACGTCTCGAGTCCGGTCAAAACCGGATTTGGGGCGTGACAAACTTACTCTCAAAGATCAAATGTATAAACAATGGCATGAAATGTTTAAAAATCTTTGTCGTAGTCATGAAGCAAGTGATCATATAACTGATGCACCTCCTTCACCTATGAGTTCTTTGTGGCTTCGTATTGATGCTCTAGTTATCACTTGGATTTACTCTACTATACATTCTGATCTTGTCACTGATATTTTTAAAGCAAATGCTACCCCCTTGATTTATGGACATCAATTAAATCTATTTTTCGGGATAATAAAATGTCTCGTGCTCTTCAACTTCAAAATCAACTTCGTACTTTAAAAAAGGGCACCTCTACCATCTCTGAATACTGTCAAAAACTCAAAATTTTGTCTTATTCACTTGCTGATGTTGATCACCCAATCTCCGATCAAGAACTCGTGCTTCAAACTCTTCATGGACTTCCTGAATCCTTCTCCACCCTTATTGAAATTATTCCCAATCAAACTCAATGTCCCAAATTTTCTCAAGTTCGTTCTATGCTTCTCCTTACCAAAGAACGTCAAAATCGTCTCCTTACCAATCACTCAGACAACTCTTCCCTTTTTCTTACTAATCATCAATCTCAATTCCCATAGTATGGTAGAGGCAGATCTCGTGGTGGTCGTGGATGAATTTACGGTCGCGGACAAAATAGGTACGAGACTCGTCCTCCTTTTAATCCTTATGAGACTCGTCCTCCTTTTAATCCTTATGGAACTCACCTTAATCCTTAATCCTTATGGAACTCCATGACTATTAGCCTGGATCAGCAGCAGCCCATTTCCTCAGTTTTGGGCCCCTATCACCAGTCTTTATTGGGCCCGTACAGCTCCCACACTACACAAGCCCAACAACATCATTTTTTTCCGCCAGGATTTATGCCCCAGCTCGGCGCTCAGTCGGTTCCGCAGCAGCTCTTCCCTTCAGCTCGGCGTGCAGCTCCATGGCAGCTCCACCAACCGACTCAGCTTGCGGCTCCCCAGCAGCATCATCTCTAGCTACTCTAGTAAGTACTCATTCTAACCATAAAATAATATATTTTTTGATAGTAAAAACAATATTTTTTTATTAAATAGCCAAAAAAGCTAAGATCAGAAAAGGAAAAGACACTAAAGCCCATAACAAAGAACAAAAATACCTATTATTACTAGTGGCCCAAAAGCTTGGAGAAACCAAAATATGTCGCCTTAAAACCACGCGCACCGAGCCATGGAACCTCACGTTTTTGGGAACATCAAACGGTAGACAAACAACGGTAGACAAACCCCACCGAAGCCGAAGCACGTCGGACCGCCAACGAGTAACAGAAGGACATGCGAAGATGGTGCCAGAGAAACACCCGCCCCAAGCCATGAGCGGAGAGGAAAGATCGTCGTGGCCCAACACCCAGAGCACCGACAACAAGAGAGAGA
This sequence comes from Erodium maritimum, assembly GCA_963921825.1. Taxonomy (NCBI): domain Eukaryota; kingdom Viridiplantae; phylum Streptophyta; class Magnoliopsida; order Geraniales; family Geraniaceae; genus Erodium; species Erodium maritimum. The sequence continues at coordinate 975,378 of OY997592.1, forward strand.
CCATCCGAACATGGCTGAGAGGGTAGGGGCATACCAGGGACAACACTCAAGAGAACAGTATCGCATAACCATCAAGCCGAAGATTCTACGAAGAGCAAAACTACGGAAGGCAAGGAGATGGCGACTCGTGAGGGGCGAGACGAGCAAGTCAGAGAAAGGAGCACATGTCAGGGGATGGAACGGGCCGGGAGAGCGTCGGTTGCCGTAGAAGAAACCGCCCAAGGTCGAGACCACAAGCGCCAAATAACTTCAGGTTAGGGGAAAAAAGACTTCAACTAAACCATGAGAGAGTTCAAAGCTCCTTCTCTCTCGTTGTTGCGACTTCGACGGAGAACCAAACCGGTCAATGGGCTCTTGGTGGAGGTGACGGGGGTGTTGGGTGTTGTAGTGACGGCGTTGAATCATGTCTTGACGGTTTCGGAGTCGAGGATCTCTAGTGTTTCAACAAAGAAACACCAGGTTAAGGTTCGATAGTTGACGAAGGAGAAGAAGCACAATGAGATGGAGAAAGTTGTTTCGGATCCCGGCCTTGTTCATCGAAGAAGGAGACGATCTGCAGCAGCAAATTCTGCCTCTGTGGCAGAAAAAGCGACACGGGATTCGCTTGGTATTGAGCCACAACCGGCTGTGAAGCAACCGGCACTTCGTGTAGGTACCGAGTCACAAATTCAAGCTGTGAAGCAATCGACGACAAGGGTTATTCGTTGGCCTAAGAAAGTGAGTGTAGGCTTTGTTGAATTAGAAGATGAGGTCTTCGTGAATTGCTTACCTTTTGAATCGACCGAGGATTGGACACGGAATTTGTTTAGCCCTTTCGGTTCAATTCTGTTGGTCAAAGTACCAGAACGTCCAAGTCACAGCCAACGTTACTTTGGGTTTGTTCGCTTTGATTCAAAGGATGCAGCAGCCAAGACGATAGAGGCTTTGAACGGATTTACGATCAACGGGTACAAGTTATTCATAGCCAAGGCGTGGCGCAGTCGTTCGCCTTTATGCTCTATTTCTGAATCTTCAAAACATAGTATGGAGGAGACACGTGAGGAATCGACTGACCATGGCGTTTTGGGGATCGATGGACTGCACGAGTCCGATGTGGTAGGCGCCGCAGTTGAGCGGTCAAGGTGAAGAGTCGCCGGTGTTTAGCGTTGCCGGTGAGGAGTTCCCGACTTGTTTGCTCTCGAGACCAGCGTTGCAATCGCCATCCGATCCGATATTTCCTGATTCGGTAGATGGATTGCGATATTCTCTCGTGTATGGGGGGATTGAGATCGTCTCTCACCGTGATTCTAGGGAGACCGTTCAGGAAGATAAGGGTGAAGACGATGAAGGTAGGTCGGATTCACACCTCATGGTTGCCGAAGTCGATACTCAGATTCAAACGCATTCAAAACCTTTGGATGAGATTGGCTCTGATTTCGGAAGTCGTGACTCTCGTGTTCAAGTTGCGACTGCTTCTCCCAAAATCACGGCTTGCGCCTCCGTTGATGGCTTTGATCGTTGTGCAGCGAAGTTTGATGGTTTTGGGCCTGAACAAAATTCAGGCGGCCCAACTTCTGGGCCTGCACAAGAAAATGATGTGGGATCAAGTGGGCTTGATTCTAGGTTGCTCAATCAGGCCCAATCCGTTTCTCCACATCCGGATCAGGCTCTTGATGCGGCTGGAGTCCATCCACAGTCTCCGTGGAAGGACGCTTTAGTCAAGAAGCGGGTGAGTCGTTCCCCAAAGCATCTAATGGAAATTTACATTTTGACGTGTAAACCAAATGTATCTGATCGGGAAAGATATGTTCGTCCCATTGATATTGGGAAGCAGGTTGAGCAAATCGGCAAAGGAAAAACTCAAGTCAAAGCTTCGTCACCTGGTACTGATGCATGGACTGCAATTCGTGAATTAGCTGCCAAGAAGAAGATTGCGGCGAACCATCGTTGATGGGGTTTTTTCTATTGTACTTTGTTCCTAGTTTCCTTTTTAGAAAAGGCTTGGCCTTTTGGCTCCCCTTTATTGGAGCCCATTTGTTATCGTTGGTTGCCACCCTGCTTCTTCTTGAAGTAGGGCATTCTGATTCTTTTTGGAATCAGTCTTAATAATAAAATTTTCGAGCTTATAAAAAAAACTTCAAGTTAGGGGAGCCCAAATCGACCAAGGAAGCTTGTCGGGGTCAGCACCCAGAGGAAGAGACGAGCCCCCGACCACATTCACACCAATAACAGCGTGGGGGTGGGGAGAAGAACCTTCAGAAATAGGCAAAGGCACATACGGAGGCGAAGAGGGGCAGGTGTAGGCGAGAAGCCGGAGAAAGGGAGTGCCAGAGCAACACTAACAAGCGGGTGAGACAAACAGAAGGGGGACTCTGAGAAGAGAGTTAGTGTAAGACCCGCTCCCGGTCGAACCGGTGACTTTTCAAGCAAGTTTGACTTTCTACCGGAAAAGTCAACCGATGACTCGAGAAGTCACTCGGGGCTTTTCCGGAACCCAAACGACTTAGCCATCATCACAGTTGGCTTAAGGGGATAATTTCCTTTCGTTTGAGTATAATGTTGGAGGAAGTCAAATTTAGCCAAAACAGGACTTTTTTTATCGGATAAAGCAATATTAAATTGGGCTGGAAATTATTTTGGAAAACTAAAATAACCTACTTGGACACTTGTCCCTTTTTGGTTGAAAGAGAGAAAGGGGAGTGGTCTTGGACCATTATACCCTACCAAAAGCTTCTACAAGGGATTCTAGCTAAAGAGTTTCTAGTCATTTAACACATCTAGGTATTATATGAGTTTGGAAAAGCAAAACCAACCCATTTGTGTTGGTGTAGCCGAAATTGGGAGGAGAAGAAAGGGAGAGGAGCTCTCATGGAGCTTTGAAGAAGAAACAAGGAAAAAGAGGCTACTTGAAGTCTTCCTCTAGCCATCCCTTCTCCAAATCCTTACCATCTTCTTCATCGCACTCTCCTAGAGGTAATGGAACTCACTAATTCTCTTTTCCCTTCATCTCTTTTCATGGGTCTTGGTTGAAATTGCTAGATGTTGTTGGGTTTGAGTGGAAATGGTGTGAGATGTTGTTGATGAGAAGCTTTGTTGGGTTTTTTTTGTGGGAAATCCTTGGTTTGTTGGAGCTTTTGAGTTGTTTATGATTTGATGAATCATTAGAAACTTGCCTATTTGTTGATTCCTACCATGGGTAGAGGAGTATTGGAGGTTCTTGACTGTTTTGGGAGTTGGAAGTGGTAAAATTTGGGGTTTGAAGGTGGTTTTTCGGAGAAAAGGAGCTGGAGGTTGAAGAAGGGCGAAACTGCCCTGGAGCGCCACGGATCCGTGACGGATCCCGTGACGGGCGACGTCACGGCTCCGTGAGGGAGTCCGTGACGGCACTCGTCACGGCTCCGTGACGGTAACCGTGAGGGTTGGCGTCACGGGTCCGTGACCAGATCCGTGGCCGAGCAGGGTGGGGGTTTCTTTGAGGGTTTTTCACCTTGTTTGATCTTAGTTTTGAGCTGAACTTTGGAAGGGCTTTGGGGGTCTTGCTTGCTGTTTAAGTGGAGTCTAATTAGCGTTTCTTTGTGTCCAAGACTTTGGGACCGAGCTAGAGGAGCAAAGATCACGCCGGAACCCGTGTGAAGGACGGAGTGGTGACCACCGGGCTTATCATCAGAGTGTTGAGAGGAAGACCTTGAGGTAGGGAAAGTCTTAACTTCTCGTTTAATTGCTTAGTATGCATGTTAGGCTAATAAAATCGGAAAGGTCCTAGAAATGCCTATAAGATGCGAATAACTAGAATAATTGTCTTTACATTTCTAATAACCGGAAGTGTCTAGTAATGCATGCTTAGGATGCCAATCACTAGTGTAACTCGCTTTCAATACTTGGGAATTGTTTTACTGGTAGAGTGGCCTTGGCAAAACCCTCGGATTAGTTGTGTGTTAGGATCACATGCTTGGTTGTTTGGTTGCTTAGTGGATAGGCTAAAGAGTCTAACGAAACTAGTTGTTTTGCATGCTTGAATGCTCGGTTGAAGGTCTACTTGATTGATGAATTGACTGTACTTGATGGTAGATTGTATTAATTGGTTGCGCGATCCTTTGGTTGTTGAATCGAGTATGACTGGTTGTGCCGAGCGGTACAATCAGGTGATCGATAGGCCGAAGGGTCATGACAGGTAAGTGAACGGTAAGTTGAGGTTATGTGATTCGTGTGCTGTGTGTTGTGGTGAAACTGTGATTCGTGTGCTGTGTGTTATGATGAAAGTGTGACTCGTTGAGGATTGATTACTTCGTGATTGCTTGAGTGTATTGTTCTTTATATTTGAATATCATTGAATTGCCCAAGAGTATGCTTCTTATGGGAGTTATACCTTGGTTCCCGAGGACATATAGTTCCTTGGAGGCGTTTCTGAGAATCCCGATGATAAGCGCCCTCAGGGGGGTTGTTTCCGGTAGCCCTAATGATATGCGTCTCCTCTGAACTGAGGGAAAATCCGAGAGGACACATTAGGTGTGGATCGGAGGGTGGTGACTTCACGTGCCACGGCATTGTTTGAATTGCCTCTCTCTTGTTATTTGCCAAGCTTCATCTCATGGTTTTTGATTAAGAAACTGTTGGAACTAATGGTCACCTTGTTATGTACTTTCTCTACTGAGCGCAAGCCCACCCCTTTGAGTTTATTGTTGTGATTACAGGCAGGATTGAGAAGTAGAGGCTCGGGAGCTTCTTGGTGTGGGTGTCTATTAGAGATGTCGGTCATGTTTTGATTTTCATTTGTCTTTTGAACGAAGCTGTTGGAGGATTATTATTACACCCCTGGAGGGTTATTTATGTTTTAAACTGACTTATGTGGATCTGAGTTTCATATTGGAGATTTTCAGGAAGTTACTGTTGAATTATTGCATTTAAAATCGTTTTATTTAAGTCACGTCTCGAGTCCGGTCAAAACCGGATTTGGGGCGTGACAGTTAGGCATGTGACAACAAGGAGAGGAAGAGGGAAAGGGTGACGACCTTTAAGCAGGACGAACGAGGAGGCTTGGAGGCTGCTGCAAACAAAAGAAACAAAGGGTTTCGAAGCATTTCTTAGAGAGGGATTTTCTTAGAGAGTAAAGTTTGTGTGATTCTAACCATAGTTAAAGACACAACTTCTTACCCAAGTCACTCCCTAAACCAAATCTTTCCTTAAACCGTTAAATTGGTCTCCAAGAAACAATTAATAAACCCACGTCTTAACAATAAGTTCTTCCATTTATATTAGGTTTGGAGAACACGGTTATTCGTAGTTATCAACTATCAAAATCCAAAAAAGCTCTCCACTACCTCCACGTGAGGTTCTCTCTACCCTACTTAGGGTTTACTGTAGCAGTCGTCACCGTCGCCGCCGCCACCGCTCCTCCGTCAGCCACCGCCTGTCCTTCACCGTCTACAGCCCCTTCTCCCTCGCCGCTTCTCCTTTCCGCACCAGCACCATGGTTCTACCTTTTTCACGCCGCCATCAAGATGGCCCTCCCTCTAGGGCACCATGGTCGCCGGACCAACACTCCCATCCTCGCCCCTTCACAAACGGCCACCTTCGTCCCTTCACGTTCGACCACCCCAAACCCACTTTGATCCTGCACAACCATGGGTGGTCCATGCATTGTGCGATCCACGACCCAACATGGTTGCACCCGTCTCCCTGGAGCCGACCCATAACGGAGCCCGCACGATCTCTCGCCGCCAGTCACAACAATCGCCGCCCCCTACCGGACTGGGATCAGGGAATCCCGCGACAGGAGTCCTTGTATCAGGGCCTGGCCCCCATCCCCTCACCGGCGCACACCGTGACTCCGGCCTACCAATGGGATCCAGTGCACTGCTTTTTCTGGTCCTCGGCTTACCAACCAGGGTGTGCTAACTCGGGGATCGGGCTACATCCTGGAATGGCTCCTCACTCTACGGGGCCGGAAAACCCTAAGAGGTTCGCGAACAGTAGGGGACATGCAAACCATGGTAATCGGAGTACTATTGTTATGGTTTTGGTCCCGACTCCACCGGTAGCCAAACGCCATGGAAAGGAAGCCCCAAGCCCTAACTCATACCTGAAGTTTGGGGCAAAGTGGAAGGCACCTGATCCGAGACTGGGAGAACTGAAGGACTGCACCTTGGCCCGCTGGGGGATCCTGCGTTTCACCACTGCCGTTGGCCCAAGACCCAGGGTGATTAAGACGGGTCATAAGCCGGAGTCCAAGATGTTGCCACCCACCACCGAGCAAGTACAGGAACGGGAAGTCAGCCTGGGGGACTACAATCCCCCGGGGGATGAATGATCCCCCAGGGCGGGGTGGGGAGGACCGTCAGGGGCCTATACCCACAGACCCGGGACGTCTAAAGTCGGGAAGTCTCGGGGAATCAACAACCAAGGCTATATTTCATTTCAGTTTATTTGGTTTAGGGTGAATAATGTTTTGGCTAGTTAGTTTCTATTCTGTTATTTACTTACCATTCGAAACGTTGGATCGAGGAGCTCTTGAGTTCGGATCTGCGAAAAAAAGCAGACTATACGTATGGAACCATGTGTGCCCGATGGGCCACGGCCGATCGGAACAAAAGCTGGTGTCTGGAACTGTTTGGTCCCTCCTTATAAGCATGATAAGATCGTAATACTACTTCTTTCCCGTTTCAAATAAAAAGGTTTGGAGAACACAAAATAGGCAGAAGCTGTGGCTCACTGGGCCAATTGTAATGGTTCAACTGAATGGGTAAGATGAAGCTTCTAAACCGAATCAATTAAGTGGAATGGTGGAAAATGGAATTTCAGGACTGACTGTCAAGTAACGGTGCAATTCATTGATTCGAATAGCTATTTTTTGACTGAGTTGAAGGAGCAGGAGGTGTTAATGGTGACCTCATCGAAACTTGCGTAAAAACTTTAGCCACTTGAGAATTATGGACTTGAGTTTTGTTACAAGTTTGGAGCGGTTGCTAGATTCCATTGATGCTCTAAAACGTCTAAGGGTTCTCAATCTTAGAGGATCCTGGAGATTAAAAAGGTTCCCAGATTCTAACCCTTTCGTTGTATGGATGTAAAGAATTTGAGGAGTTGCCGAAAGATATAAGAGACCTTCTATGGGAGAAGAAGTTGAGGGGTACCGAGAATCTTTTCATCTGTCTTTTCTTATATCAGTAAAAATAACGGTTTTATTCCACCAACAAGATAATTCAAAGGGAAAATATCAGATTGGTACCCTCAACTATACGTTTTTAACACACTGGTACCCTTAACTAATTTAATCACTAAAAAGGTACCTTAAGTTTCCAATCAGTAACACTTTAGTGTTTTCCGTCCATTTTTGGTCGGAAAATGGTCATGGTGGTGGAGATGAAGGCTGGGGAAGAAACAGAATGAAGGAGAAACAAAATGAAGGAGGCGTATGTATGAAATAAAATGGGGGAGATGAAGGTTGCGTAGGAAAAATAAGGTAAAAGAATAATTAGGGTTTGAACTTAGAGGGATATTTTTGTCATTTTCTGAAAGTTCAAGGTCATGTGCATTGCACATGACCATTTTCCGTCCAAAAATGGACGGAAAAAACTAATGTGTTACTGACTGGAAACTTAAGGTACCTTTTTAGTGATTAAATTAGTTAAGGGTACCAATGTGTTAAAAACGTATAGTTAAGGGTACCAATCTGATACTTTCCCTAATTCAAAAGAATTACAATCGGTAGAAGAGATGAGAGATAAACTAGCAAGCTATGGTAAATCCAAGACAAATATTGGGAAGACTAGAAAGGGGGCTCTTGAGACCCACACCGTCAGCTTAGGAACTCACACAGGAGCTAAACGAGGCAGGAGTCCAAAAGACCAGCCAACTTCTTGTCGGAAAAAGCAACTCCGAGAACCACACGTTGGAGACCAAACAGTGAATGCGCATGGCGAGAGCAAAACTCTCAACAAGGGCAATCGAGCTCCAGCCAACACCGCTGTCAAGACCACAAGGGCCAGCACCCTTGAGAGCGAAGGGACCGCGAAACAACATCACGAAGCCGAGAAGCTAGAGACGGATGAGCCACGGAGCAGGACCAACGAAGATGAAGGAACCACCGGGGCCAACACCCAGGAGAACCGGCGGAGCCAAACCAAACAACTCGCTACTGAAGCTAGCCGGCGAGGAAGAGGGCAAAAGGAGTCCAGGCCGATGGTGGAGCATGTTGGGTCTCGAGGTAGGGTTGGAGATGAACCAACTCGCAGCGGAAAATCAATGAAAACCAAGAGACGATTAAACCATGAAACAACTAACAAAGAATGGATTCACAAGAGAAAAATTCAGCACTATATCTTACCAAAACAAGAACACCAGGTAACGAATGATTGGCTTGAGTCTCCAAGACGCCTACGTATCCACATGGGAATCAAAGCCACGTAGTTCTTCTCTTTGAAGACTCAAGAACACAAAAATGGAGGCGGGAGCTTGCCAAACCCGAAATTGCAAGGGAAGGGGGAGAGAAGTTGTGTTTCCTATTCTTGTCTTGTGATTGTTATGTTGAAAAAAGATGACTTAAACATAACAAAACCCATACTTGTCCAACTAAAGGCATGGGACAAGTAAGGTGTAAATAGGACAAAGTATGGCAAGACAAGATTGGGTTAGGTGGTGAATCACCAACACCTTAATCCTTGTCTTGCTTACTTAGTACTAATTAATCAAGACTTGATTAATTAGTTCCATGGGCCTTGGTTGCATGGGCCTTTCATGGGCCTCTTGGAACATGGCCCGTGGCCATTTCCAACGAGGTCCCGTGATTCGCTCATCGCCTCCATGCCTTCCATACCGGAAATGTCCAACATTATCCGACACGATCAATCCCAAGACTCCAAGCCTTGTCTCGATCCGTAAAGTCCTATTCACTTACGGGCACATGACCCAAAACCCAGTTTTGGTCATGTCCCGAGACAACTCCCTTTTGGCCATTCTCCATAAATGTGTAAATGAGTTTCATCCTCCGGTGTGACCCTTAGGTTTATGCATGTCAATAGATCAACGTAAAATCCCATTTTACTTGATCCTATTTAAGTGGCAACTAACGAGACTTTAGTATTGCCTGACACTACATAACGAATCGACCCTGTCGATTCTAACCTTTCCGTCGTCCCTGTCATTATCCTTTTATCTCCGATATCCTGATTGAGATAAGGCATAGAGCCGTCATCCTTATTATTCTCAATCACCGTTCCTTGATATGTGAGATGACTGAAGATATGATACCCAGTATCATGTGCATGGCCATGCTATTCTTTCAGTCACTCTCGATCAAGCGGCCGAGAACCGATATCTTTCCCATACCTTAGTATGAGGGATAAATCCCTTAGCCGTCTTTCGTGTCACTCATGTAGCCCGTCCCCAAGCCAATCCTGGCCGTTATGGAAGCCCTGTTACGGACAACGTTAGGCTCAGGTCAAACTCAGTTGTTGACTACATAGCGATCACAAAGACTCCTTGGTCTAAGGATACATGACAAGCTACAACACTGAATATGTTCATGACTTAATCTATGGCACATATTCAGGGCGGGTCGTCCAATATCATGTCCCACATGATATCTATGATCAGACTCCGGAATCCCATTCCAATGACTAACAGAACGTAAGCCATAAAGAGCCATCTTTCATACTAGTCGCTTCTAGTGAAGCTTTGTTGACTAGGGACCCATCGAGTGTGATCTATCTCGATCTATGGTTCTATTCGCATGGTGGGCATAGATCAGAGCACACATCGATATATTACTCCAACACATAAGTAATATAAAGCCGCTTTAATTTTATTGCTAACGATGATATATACATTTGGACATTTAGGATTGAACTACGGGCACTAAGACTAACAGAGCATCCATCCCGAAGAAGCAGGAGAGATACCACACTCCGTCCAACGGAAGAGAAGGAGGTCTGGCGAGAGAGGTGGAGCTGAAAAGGAGCACCTAAACGGACTGAGAAAAGCTGGAGAAGGAAGCCAAGCCACCACAGAGGTGCGGAGGCGAAGGCTCAAACACCACCACATCCATCCAACCATAGACGCCGCAAGCAAAGTCGAACCCGAAAAGCCCGAGAGCAGAAGAGGACCAAAATAGATGGTCAGAGGAGGCTACGAGATGGCGCAGACGAGAAGGCCAAGGAAGGATGTCGGCGGCTTCGGGACGAACGAAGACGAACTGATGCTAGATCAGAGGAAAGTGTCCCATGAGAACCAAAACGAGGGGGAGAAGACGACGACTTCCATGGTCAAAGGAGAGCCACAAGAGCCGCCGGCTGCGGCGGCGCACAGAGAGGGTCACAGGCGGCTAAGGAAAAATGGTAGAGAGAGTTTTTGGAGGTATGTACTTCTCTGTTACATCTTCCTTTTCTTGATCTCCTTTTCCGGCAACTTTTTGCCGGCGACCTCCCTGCTCTCTGTCAACAGTGAGGTCGTCAGCTCCCTCTCCCCTTTTTTCGCTACTTTTTTTGTCGGGCCCCTCTTTGTCTCTCACGCCCCAAATCCGGTTTTGACCGGACTCGAGACGTGAACTAAAAACGATAATAAATAACAACCACTAAAATAAACTTTAAATAAAACTTCGAAAATTGTACAATCCGAACTAACCAACGAGTCAGAAACTCGAAAGTAATAATAACAAACAGTTTCAAACATAAATGAAAAGTACGTCTCTAATCGGGTAAACTCCCGGACCCTCAGTAGCTCCCGAGCTTTGAGGCATCCTATAGCCTACTCAGCAAGTAACCCTGTAAAACAACAGTAAACACAAAAGGGGTGAGCTTTCGCTCAGTAGGAAAAAGCAGTAAAGTAAAAGAAACCCCCGTTAGAGTATAAACCAAATAGTACAAGTATTCAAGTTTATAAATTTGAACGATTAAACAAAAAGTGTTGTAAACATAGATCAATAGAGTTCCAAAGCTTTAAAGAAGGTGACGTTCAAGGAAATCAATGGAGAATAACGAATGTAACATGGAAACGATTAAAGTAACACTCAAATACCGAAGCACTAAATATCAACTCTCGAAACTCTGATCTGTACCCTAACTGGTACATCATATCAGATTCCTCTCGGTCCATATAAGAGACACAGTCATTGGGGCTCCCGTAACGCACAACGGACATCAAATCATACATACGAGTAAAACAATAATCACCACGCAATAGATCATTAACCATACACACACAATAAGTTCCCCTTAATACGCCGGATCTTACGGCTATAACACAATTTACCAACACTCGGTCGAAGGGAAGGCGCACCCTACCACGTTTCATAGCTCGTTTTACCGACACTTAGTCGGAAGGTAGGTACACCTTATCGCTAGCAACAACACGTTTTACCGACTCCTAGTCGGAAGGTAGACACACCTTATCACAGAATCACAGCACGTTTTACCGACTTCTAGTCGGAAGGTAGGCACACCTTAACACTGACAACAGCACGTTTTACCGACTTCTAGTTGGAAGGTAGGTACACCTTATCACAATCGCAGCACGTTTTACCGACTTCTAGTCGGAAGGTAGGCACACCTTAACAGAGGATCACCTATAAGAGAGGAACATACCAAACAGTCATAGTGCAATCATAGCTTAGCAACTCGCAATGATACAACAACACACCACAAGATCTCATATTAACAATCACACTTACCGGTCTAAACTTACCAATCCCGTATCCATCGGTCTATCACTCACCCGATCATACCATTTGGCATAAACAACTTACATTCAACATTCATTCAATCAATCCTTCAAACATTCATTCAATCAACCATTCAAACATTCATTCAATCAATCACGATCATCACAATTTATTTAGTTTAGTTTGACTCTTATTTTAACCTAAGGACGAAGCAAGCATGGCATGCGAGGCAATCACAAACAATCCTAAGGCTCATCACGGCCATTCTACCAGCACGACAATTTCCCAAGATATTGAAAGCGGTTAACTAGTGAATCGCATCTTATATGTTACTAAGACACGTCCGATTATTATTGTAATAAAAAACGGTTTTTCTAGTGAATCACACTCTATATGCAATCTAGGACCTTTCCGGTTATTAATTATCCTATAGGTATACTATTAGCAGTTCTTAAAATTAGGAGTGGAGTTTACGGCGTTTCCCTACCTCAAGAAGAACCAACAGCTACGTCTCCTAGCTGCTGACGTCCGGGCCTAACTCCGGTCATCTCGGGCGAAGTCCAAGTTCTCGGCGAAGTCCAAGCCTGAGTTTTTAACAGGTAAAAAGTCCAATCACTTCCGGTATGTCCAAGGTCCTCAGATTTGTCCAAACAGTCCTTTAATTACCCATTTTAAGTCAAATAATTAAATTAATTAATTATTAAATCAGATTTTAAAAATAATTAATCTTTACAACCGGTTCGACCCGGATCTGTGTCCGAACCCGGTCCAGACCCGGTTCAGAACCCAGACCTGGTTCTAGACCCGGTCCGAACCCAGATCCAAACCTGACCCAGACCCAGCTCTAGACCCGGTCCAGAATCCGGAATTCAGATCTGTGCCTGGCCCAAGGTCTGTGACAAGGCCCAAGATCCTCTTGGCCCAAAGGCCAACCTTTTTCCAATGACCCTTCGTGGCCCAGCCGGACTGGCTCGAGTCCGGCGAGGGTTTCGGCAGAGTCAAGGCGGCGGGCGGCGACGGTGTAGCTCTGAGGAAGGACGACTGGGTTGGGAGAGGAGTCAGGACCTTCGGTGAGCTCGTCGTCGTGGCCTTGGTGGCCGAAGCGTGGCCCAATCACTTTCCCTGACCCAGATCTGACGATACCGAGTGGATCTCCGGCACGGGAGCTTTCGATTGTCGCCGTGTCAATGGAGCCCGCCCCCAACGAGCTCGGGAAGAGGGTTTCTCAAGCGACATGAGGTCGGAGAGGATGAACGGCACGAACCCAAGCGGTTCTCTCCGTCGCCGGCGCGGTACGACTCGAACCCGTGAGAGAGGAACTGGGCGGTGAGTCTCCGGCGGTGGCGTCTCGCGTTCGTTACCGGCGAGAGTGGCTCTGTATGAGGAGGGGACGTCTCGATAAGGTGTTTTCCGGTGTAGATCTGAGAGGGGGAAGACGAGATCGAGAGAGGTGAGGACGAGTTCGAGAGAGGGAGGCCGTTCTTGGGAACTGTGCGCGAACCAGAAGAAAAGAGACGCGAACGTAGGGTTTTTTTTAAGGTGGGCTTGGGCTCACCCGGTTGAGCTGGGCCTGGGTGTGCGTGGTTGAGCTGGGCCCGGTTCGCTGACCGGCCTAGTTCAGCCCAAAACCTTCTTCTTTTTTTCTTTTGCAAACTATAACAATTTTCAACTCGCTTTTTTTTAACCTCGACGTTTCAAATCGATAAAAAAACAATAATTTACTTCTTTTAAATGAGACGGTCTTTACATTGTCGGTGTGTCTTTCCGGCTCTCTCTCTCGCTCTTTGTTTCCTCTTTGTCGGCATTCTTTTCGGCTCTCTTTGCTCCCGTCTGCAGCCCTCGGGGTGGTTCCCGTCACTATTGCTCTTGGCTTCGAGGCCCCTTCTTCTCTCAATTGGGCATGTCTCATTCCGACCGGTTCCTGCTCATGTTGTAGTTGAGGTCTCGTCGTCTCTTGGGTGTTGGCATTGGTGCGATTCTCAGTTGTTATTTCTCAGCCACTCTCTGCTCCTCGTAGCTGTTGAGATGGTTGTGGCTCAGACTCTTCTATGCCTTCGATGTGGAGTGAGGTAGATGTCTCTTGGTTGTCAGCATCTCTCTTTTCACACTTCTACAGTGCTTGCCTCAGTGTTTCTCTTTTGGACTTCTCGGCACCGCCCTTCGCCCTTGTCCGCTCGGAGTCTCACTGGTTTTGCGGGTGTTGGCCCCTATCCCACCTCATGGCGGCCTCAGTCTTGGGCGGCGTTTTTGCTTGTCACTTTTGCAGCTCCTCCCCGCCATTCTCCGTCAAGCTGCTCCAGCCATCTTCTCCATTCCTATGTGGTTCGTTGAGGTGTTGCGGGGCAGACTTGTCCTTTCTTTTTCCGGCGTCGGCGTGACTTTCAGTGCTCGTGTTGAGTAGTGGCCCGAGGAGCCGTTTAGAGTTTCTATGTTGTTTTGTCTTCCCAATACTTTTTGGGCTGCTTTCTCTTTTTTGGGCCTTTGAATCCTCCTCTTTCTTCGAATACAGTTCTCCCTTAGCATTATGTTTGGTTGGAATAAAATTGTATTTTTCATTGATCACAAAAAAATATGTATGAGACTACATATCTGAAAGCACTATAGCATAAAAACACTTATGGCTTCGATCCTCTCCTTTGGTGCCTTTTGTTCTGTTTTACTGACATCCTACCGTGATTATTGTTCGTTTGCTGGGGTTGTACATAACAACAAAGCAGGTGCAAGAGATGTAAAGGACATCAAGAGATCAGCGAAGGCTCATTCCATTGCTCGTGCAAAGGCAATGGAACCGGGTGCATCTCGTCGATCCAACCAGAAACATAAACAACTGGCACGACATTCAGTCCCGGAGACAGAGGATCTCCCGGCCAAGGTTGTGGTGGACGCAAAGGAGAAGGAAGCCCATGTTTTGGTGCATTAGGTCGAGGAAAATTCAGATGGGGTTGGGAAGCTTAAACCCATACCATGAAGACGGAGACGATCAAGGAATCGGGATTCGCGGACTGGCTACTCTGGTCCTGGATCCAAGCCCGGATATCAAAGATGCTTGATTGAAGATGAAGTTTTCGTCTGCAATGTCCCATTTGGAACTACTGCTGATTGGCTCAAAAACACTTTCTCACCATTCGGGGAGATTGTGTCATCTGTAACTCTTAGCCTCCCAAACCGCAATAATCAGATGTACGGATTCGTGCGTTTTAAGGAAAAGGACTCGGTGTTTAAGGTTGTAGAGTGTATGAACGGGTTGAAATTGAATGGTTTTATCATGTTCGTCGCTATGGCCAGAAGTAGGAAAGAGTTTAGAAGGAATCATGGTGTAGGAGATGACAATGGTCGAAGCTTGGGCGACCTACCTCTTCTTGGTTCCAATCGTACATAAAGCCTATTACTGGATACTAATGCAACAAAGGTTGATTCGGAGCACTGCCAGTCGTCCCCTGTTGAGAACACAGAAAAACAGAGCATAGTCGAGCTTCCAACCCAGAGCGCATCGGAGATTGTTGCTGGTGTGCGTGATTTTGCAGAGCTCTCTGGTGAAAAAGAGACGTGTTCCCGATCGGATACGTGCCGGAGCTGTGATTCGGCGACGCATTCTGGCGAACAGATCGGGAAAGGCCTCGGGGAGCGATCGGTGGCCACTCACACGGTTTTGAATTTTGAAAATTGAATTTGCGATTCCGGAGTTGATGGTGTGAAATCTGGCGTGAAATCTGGTGATCAACTCACCGAGATTCGCGTACGCGTGAATTCGGTGACGTTTCCGTGTGATGACGAGGAAGACGATACTGTGAATGAAGCCCAGTTTCAAGGTTGTTTGGATCGGTCCAATATTGATGAAGCCCAAGTGAATGAGGAGGCAGATCAGGTACATGACTTGGGTTGTTGTAAAGCCTCACTTATTACTAAAGGGTAATATTTTGAAAATCGAAACGTTGAGGTAGGAAACTGGAAACGGGTATTTTGAAAGAAAGAAAATCAAAAAAAAAAAGGGGGAGAAAAGAAATTTTGAGCTGATATGGGCATTTGGGCCAGGCTGAGCCCAGCTCAGCAACTCGTGCCAAACCTCGAGCCGCATTGCCCCAGCCCATCGAGCACAAAGCCCAGGCCCACGCCGTTTGCGAACTAACCCTAGTTCGTTGCCTCAGCTTCCCTATTTCGAGCGCACGCTTCCCAAGACCCCGTCTTCCTCACGCACACTCTCTCTCGCGTTTCTGAACCAGACAACGCCGCCGCTCATCCACTCCGACCACCCACTTCTTCCAGCCCCATTCTTCCTCGATTCTCCACCTTCTCCTTCTTCCGCTTCACCCGTTCTCAAACCGAACCACCACGCGTGGATCTGAGATGAGGTCGCCGGAAATCACCTCTGGCCCATGTTCCCGAACTCCATCCACCGCCGGCGAAGAGGAATAGCATGGTGTGCTTCTCTCGCCGCCCCTTTATCTTCCCCGACCTCGTAGCACCAATTTTCCCTTCTTTCCAAGCTCGATTTGAGCATTTCTGACCGGAGCAACGATGGAGCAAACCCCACCGTCGCCAAATCTGAGACGGTATGGCGTTGAATCACGCTTTAGCCCCCACCGTTCCCCCCTGACGCCTCTTACATCCTCGACCACCGCTTCTCCAGGGTTACCCGCCTCCACGCCGTCCATTTTGACACCGGAGAACTCGCCGGGGAACTCACTGGAACACGACCATCGCCGCCCCTCTCTCGTACTCGGGCAGGCAAAGCCAGACGGGCTTGGGCCTCAAGCCAAGACGGGCCTGAGCTGTTCGGGCCTTGGGCCTTGGATAAAGCTCGGCCCAGAACCAGAGATGGACCGGACCTGGGTCTGGACTTGGACTGGGTCTGGACTCAGGTTCGGGCTCAGACCGGGTCTGGTTCGGGTTTTGGGTCGGATCCGGGTCAACCCGGCTTTAAAAATTAATTATATTTAAATCAGTTTTAATTAAATAAATGATTAATTACTTTGACCTAAAATTGGGAATTTAAAGGACAATTTGGACATTTTCAAAGGAACTTGGACAATCGGGACTGATTGAACCCTTATCTGTTAAACTCAGATTGAACTTCGCCTGAGAGCTCGGATTTTGCCCGAGAAGACGGAGTTGGCCCGGACTTCAGCAGCTCGGAGAAGTATTAGAGGAAGACCACAAGGTAGGGAAAGTCTTAACTTCTCATTTAAATAACGCTCAGTATGCCTATTAGGTTAATAAAATTGGAAAGGTCCTAGAATTGCATATAGGATGCGAATAACTAGAATAAATGCTTGTCAATTACTAATAAATGGACGTGTCTAGTATGCATGCTTAGGATGTGAATCACTAGTGTAGCTCGCTTTCAATACTTGGGAATTGATTTACTGGTAGAGAGGTCGTGGTGAGCCCTCGGATTAGTTATGTTGCTAGGTTTGCTTCACATGCTTGGTTGACTAGTTGGATAGGTTAAGAGTCTAATACAACTAGAAAATTTGAATGATCAATCATGAATGCTTATTTGATCGAATGCTTGGATGAATGATTGTGTGAACGTTGAGTGTAATTGTTTGTGCTAAATGGGACATGATCGGGTGAATGATAGACCGATAGAGTACGATTGGTAAGTAATCGGTAAGTGTAAGGTTACATTGATTCTTGTGGTGTATCGTGATAAAAGTGTGATTTGTTGAGCTTTGGTTGCACCATGATTGTTGAGTATGTTATTCTCTTGGGAGTCTTTAAGTTGATTTCTATATCGGTATGGCACCCACGCTGCGGGTGGGGTAGTGCCCGTAAGGTACCCACACCAAAGGGAATGCTGGTGTGGGGTAGTACCTAAGCCGATGACTTGGTATCCGGTATGGTACCTACACCGAAGGAAGTGCTAGTGTGGGGTAGTATCATAGTCGGTATCTGGTATGGTACCTACACCGAAGGAAGTGCCGGTGTGGGGTAGTATCATAGCTGGTGGATTGGACCCTGCGGGGCATTGGTTATTGAGCCTGCGGGCAATGGTTGCGGACCCTACGGGGCATTGATTATTGGACCCTGCGGGGCATTGGATATTAGACCCTACGGGGCAATTGGATGGTTTACCCTGCGGGGAATGGTTATTGGTTGATTCACCCAAGTGTATGCGTCCTGCGGGAGCAATACCTTGGTTCCCTATATCATATGGTCCTTTGGAGACGTTTCCGAGAATCCCGACGATAAGCGCCCTCAGGGGTTGTTACTGGTAGCCTCGACGTTAAACGTCTTTGTGATGTCATGTGTCTCCTCTAGACCGAGGAAAAATCCGACATGACACAACGAGTATTGTGGATCGGAGGGTGGCGACTTCATGTCCCATGGCATTGCTTGAGCGTACTATCTTCTATTGATTATTTGAGAAATGCATTGATTCCCATATTTTTCCTATGATTAATGTTGACTCTTTGAAAGTCTTTGAAAGTGTTAAACACTCGGTTTGCCTTCGTATTTCATCAGCTATTTGGTTTCTCGTCTTATTAAGATTTGAATAAACTTGTGAACCCCTATTTATTAAACTAAAAGGATGCCCTAGTTATGCATTTTCCCTACTGAGCGTAAGCTCACCCCTATCTGTTTATGACTGTTTTACAGGTTTGCGTGATGAGTAGTGGACATCGAGGCTCGAGAGCTTCTATGGTCCGGGTGCTTGTATCTAGAGGCGTTGGTCATATTTTTAGTCATGAACCTTTGTTAAGAGAATTATTATGAGTTTTTATAAACCTTTTGTGAAAGGATTATTATATGATTTTGATTTGAGATATTCTAGATTGTATTAAAGTTGGAGGATTTTCTTGGCTTTATGGTGTTTTTATTATCATAACTGCTTCTTCCTTAAGTTACGTCTCGAGTCCGGTCAAAACCGGATTTGGGGCGTGACAATTTGGCATCAGAGCCTGGTTTCAATTTTGAACTTGTTTTCAAAACCTCGGACCAACGTCAATTAGGTGGGTAGAGTTAGGGAGTCTCAGTCTTTGGTACTCAGTGACGTAGTCGGAAATTATTCGATACGTAGAGTTGGAACGATAACCGTTCTATGATTTGAACGCCTTGATAAAGATTGGAACTTTTGATATTATGTGATTTGTTTTACGCGTGTCGTAAGCTCTATTGCTATGCCTCAGTGATCTGGAATGCCGACGGTTGAGATCAAGGTTGGTCCAACGAGCAATGATCGAACCGCTTTGAATTGGTTGTTGAGTAAGCCATTTGTTAATGGTGTTTCCACTTTGGTTGGTCGTTTCATGGATTCATCAATTTGAAATATTGATTTGTTCAATTGATTGACTTGTTGAAGTGTTGACTTCTTGACTTATTGATGTGTTAAACTATTAAGTGTGAAATTGCTGGAGTTTTGACTCGATTAAGATGTTAACTGTTCTTTAAGGATTAAGGCTAGAATGACAATCCTATTTGATGGCTATTGAATAAAGGGTAGAAACCCGAGTGGTACTGCGGTACTTTACTGAGCACGAGAACTCTTGAATTGTGTACTTGATGAGCATGAGAACTCGGTGTACTGAATCGTGTACTTTGATGGGCATGAGAACTCTGTGTACCGAATACCTTGTGAAACTGATTATTAATGGTCCCGCTTAAGCGGATGGTTAGTGGAAAATACGAATAGGTCATGCCGAAATTTCTGTAGAACTGAAATGTTTGCACTATCACGGGTTGACTCAGGGGCGCCACTGTAGTCGAGCGTGATGGTTGGATGTCAAGTTGTTACAACGAGGTTCGGGGACGCCTGAATCGGGTTGTAACGACGCGAGATCGACATAAAGGTTGGATAAAAGTTAAAGTGTTGAGAACCTAAGGAAAAGAAAGGAATGCTAGGTTTTGATGAAATTGATTGTGTTACGATGCTAGACCCCACGTATTGGGAAGATACCCAATTAAGGGGTATGCCTATTGCTTTGTGCCTTGTGTGAATTACTTGAGATTATTCCTCCTGTTGGAGTTGACTGATTACTTGATTTGATTGAATCCTCCTGTGGGAGTTGATTGATTGTTTGACTTGATTGAATCCTCCTGTGGGAGTTGATGGATTGATTGAACCGTTGATTGCTGTGTGAGACGCACAAGGTGCGGGATTCTTTTTCTATATAAATATTATATATGACTATACTACGTATGATTATACTACTTACTATCGATCCAAGTGGGATCCATCTGAGACGCACGAGAACGTCATGATATGATGAATCGAACCGATTGGGTTAAACGGAGATATGAACCTATATGTTCTAAATGCAGCGAGTATACGAGATGTCACATGTTTATATCCCGAGGGGTACTAGGAGCCGCCCAGCTGCGGGGCAGAGCCAGACACCAGTTGTTGGTCTGGCAGGGGCAGCGAGCGCCCAGGGTGCTGCTTCCACAGAGCACCAGAGTTTTGAGGATAGACCGGTGGAGTCACCACCTAGAGCTCCTCCAGTCGCAGAACCGACTCAGGCGACTCCTATTGATGAAGTGGTTCACATAGTGCTAACAAGCGCTTAGCGCTCAGCAGGAGAATGCAACACCGGAACGAGAGTCTGTGCCTACTGTTGACACAGTCACTACCGAGATTCCAGGCCAGATGGACAGTTACTCGGCCCAGGCACTTAGAGATTTTCGTAGGTTGAGTACACCTATCTTTTCCGGAGGTTCAGACCTCGAGGCAGTTGTAGTATGGTTGGAGAGGATTACCCGCAACCTTAATACTTTTAGAGTATTCTGATAGTCGTTGAGAATATTTTTCACGACCTCCCAGCTGAGGGAGAAGAACGATACTGGTGGCAACTTGTGCAGACCAGGGTTAGAGATGACTTTCAGCTCTTCAGTAGACTATTCCTGGAGCAGTACTTTCCTCGATCAGTTCGAGATGATAGGCACCAGCAGTTCCTGGAACTGCGACAGAGAGGCATGACCGTCTCTGAGTATGCGGCGAGGTCCTTATCCTTGTCCCGCTTTGCACCCAGGATGGTGCATACTGAGGAGAGTCGTTGCCGGCAATTCGAGAGAGGCCTCATTCCATCGATTGTAGATCGGGTTATTGCCCTGAGGACTGAGGCGTACTCCATACTGGTGGATCAGACATTAGTCGTTAAGAGGCATTTTCGAGAGACCGCTAGGGCGCAGAATGTCAGGCCGAGGCCGAGTGGATTCTTGAGGCCATTAGAGAGTCGAGATCCTAGGAGGCAGAGGACCTCAGGATTGTTTCAGCCACAGACCATGTCCGATGAGACACGACGACTTGGAGCAGTAACGTCTTTTGACCCTGCCCGGTGGCACAGTTTTGTCCTTCGTGCAGACAGTTGGAACATCTGGGCCGAGACGGCCCGTTGAGTGATGGATCTACACACCGTTCCACATGTCGACCTACGAGAGCCGATAAGAGAACATGTTGTCATAGCATCAAATTCTTCCACCCCTACCGAGAGGAGGACCTCCGATGCGACGGGGTCGAGTGTACGCGATTGACAGGCCCCGAGCTGAGGGACTTGATACCGATCTTGAGATTGCTTGGAGTACCTATGTACAGTTTATCTTTGGAATTGTGCCTGCTGACACTTGAGTATTACACGTGGTGTTGTTGTTTTGTGGTTACTTTATGTAGGAGACGAAAGTGTGGTAACAAACCGTCTCGTTCCTAAAAACTTGTCGTACTAAAAGTTCCCCTCCATATTTCGAACGTGTTGACCAAACTTTAAGAACCGAGTTGGGGAAACATCAAACGTTCATTGAATGCTATCAGCATCGAACGCCCGAGCAGAGAAAGGCTACGACCTTGACCAATAAACGGTCCGACAGGTCACCAGCGATGACCGGGTGATGATAAGATCAGAGTAGCGCAGCAAAAGCGCAGTGTGCCCATAACCCACAATCATCGAACCCTACTAAAAGTTTGAAATCCTAAGAGTCGAACCTTTGAAAACGACCTTCGTGTCTTAACACCCCGGTCGATGGACGAATGGTTGGACGAGTGTGAGTTGCACGTGTAATGATAGATTAGGGGATTTTTTCCCTGTCTTTGGGTAAAAAGATTAATAAATCAAAATCATCTATAAAAAACGCTTTGGGATCCATCGTGATGGGGTTGAATCACGTGTTAACAATTGCTGCCGGGACACCAAAACCAAAGAGTAAGATCCGAAAGGAGTTGAAAGGGGATACGAAGCGTGAAGCCGAGACAGTTCCCGTTTCGGATGTCCCTATTCGTCATATCAAACGTAAGAGGAGGCGAGATTCGGTTCCAGCACCTTCCTGTTCTACTGTTGCAGCAGGTTCTATTGCAGCAGTGTCTAATGTTAATGTTGCAGCTGATAATGGTGCGGTAGGACCTGTTATGGTGTCGCTGTCGGGCTCGGATGTGCAGCCTGTAGCAGCAAAGCTTGGACGTCGGCATCGGACAGTGAAGACCGACAGATTCGTTGAACAAGAAGACGAGGTTTTTGTGAATGGCTTGCCTTTCGAATCATCGGAGACCTGGACTCGAAATGTGTTCAGTCCTTTTGGTACGATTGTATCCATTAGCGTTCCCAAACGACCGAGTCGAAGCAATCGTTATTTCGGTTTTGTTCGTTTCGATTCAAAGGATGCAGCGATGAAGGCGATCGAGGTATTGAACGGGTTTAAGATTGACGGTTACATTTTATTTGTAGCCACAACTTGGCATCGCCGGAATGATACTCGCCGGCCAGATTTGAAGCCAAGTCAGTTTTGTGCCTCTGTTTCTGGGTTGCAGAAACAGATAATCGAGGTTTGGTCAAACCCGTCTCAGAGGAGATGGCCGTTATAGGGGAGGACGTTCTCGTTTCTCCGGTGGCAGGGGGAGATCGGTCCGGCGACTCGTCGGAACAGGTAGCTGGCGTCAATCGGTCCGGCGACTCGTCGGAGCAGGTAGCTAGCGTCGGTGCTGTGATTTCTCCCATGGTTGTCGATGGTGAGTTTCAAACTGAGATTCAATCGGCTGCAAATCCGGAGATTGGCGATCCTGCCAGGTGCGATTCCCCTGTTGCGATATGGTCTCCTGAAATATCGTTGTTTGAATCCTGCGATGGCCATGTGAATCTGGGTAGGGATGGCGTTGCAGATCGTGCAGTTTGTACGGCTGGTGGTGATGATCATGGTTTTGGTCTTGAACAAGTTTCAGGCGGGCCTTCTCTTGGGCTTGCAGCGTTGGGATCAGGTGGGCCTGTTCCCATTTAAACCCATTTCATTAATCAACATATGATAGAGGCTGGAGGCCCACCTCCACAGCAGGTGGTGAACTCGTCTCCTGCTGAATCTGTTGTTGTTGGAGCGGGTCAACAGCAGGTGGCATCTCCGTGGAAGGATGCCCTCGTCACCTCGAAGCGGGTGAGCCGTCCCCTTAAGCATTTATCGGAGTTTTATACTATGACGTGTAAACCAAAGATTTCGGATAGGGAAAGGTTTATCCATCCCGTCGATATTGGAAAACAGATTAAACAAGGCCGTAATGGAAATATTCAAGTTGCAGCATTGCCGCAGGGAACCGAAGCATGGACTACAATTCGTGAGTTGGCTGCCAAGAAGAAGAACGCGACGACTAGTCGTTGACTTCAGGAGGCGAGGCTTTGCGGGGTTTTCTGTTTTGGTTTTGTTATATGTTTTCTTTTTAAAAAAGGCTAGGCCTTTTGGCTTCCCTTGGTGGAGTCCCTCTGTTACTGTTGGTTTTCACCCTGTTTCTTCTTGAATCAGGGCATTTTGATTTCTTTTCTGAAAATTGGTCTTATTAATAAATTTTCGAGCTTACAAAAAAACCACTAACAAGCGGGTGAGACAATCAGAAGGGGGACTCCGAGAAGAGAGTTAGGTAGTGACATCAAGGAGAGGAAGAAGAAAGGGGCGACGACCTTTAAGCAGGACGAAGGAGGAGGCTTGGAGGCAGCCGCAAACAAAAGAAACAAAGGGTTTCGAAGCATTTCTTAGAGAGGGATTTTCTTAGAGAGTAAAGTTTGTGTGATTCTAACCACAGTTAAAGACACAACTTCTTACCCAAGTCACTCCCTAAACCAAATCTTTCCTTAAACCGTTAAATTGGTGTCCAAGAAACAATTAATAAACCCACGTCCTAACAATAAGTTCTTCCATTTATATTAGGTTTGGAGAACACTACATAGGCAGAAACTGTGGCTGACAGGGCCAATTGTGATAGTTCAACTGAATGGGTAAGATGAAGCTTCTAAACCGAATCAATTAAGTGGAATGGTAGAAAAATGGAATTTCAGGAGTGTGTCAAGTAACGGTGCAATTCATTGATTCGAATAGCTATTTTTTGACTGAGTTGAAGGAGCAGGAGGTGTTAATGGTGACCTCATCGAAACTTGCGTAAAGAACTTTAGCCACTTGAGAATTATGGACTTGAGTTTTGTTACAAGTTTGGAGCGGTTGCTAGATTCCATTGATGCTCTAAAACGTCTAAGGGTTCTCAATCTTAGAGGATCCTGGAGATTAAAAAGGTTCCCAGATTCTAACCCTTTCGTTGTATGGATGTAAAGAATTTGAGGAGTTGCCGAAGGATATAGGAGACCTTGTGAACTTTAAAAGGTTGGAGGTCACTACAAAATAGAAGCGCTTATCTGAAGGGGGCAGGAAAATGAATTGAAAGTTTTAAGTGCGTGGAGCAAGGGGTCAATTTATTCACACACGGTTACTACAAAATGAGGGGGGCAGAAAAAGGAATTGATAGTTAAAGTGCGTGGAGCAAGATGTCAATTTATTCACACACACTTTCCACTCGGGACCTGAACATCTACATATGGGGCGGAGACCACAAGGTGGAGGTGACAAACAGGTTGTGGGCCGAACCAGCTCTGATACTATGTTAAAGATCAATCCAACCCAAAAACTCGAATTAATGAGTGGAGGTATCAAGATGTATATCAAGAGATCAATTTATTCACACTTTCGATGTGGGACTCACACTTCAACATTAAACTGCATAGAAAGGTGAATTCTTGGAGCATTTTATTGACAAATAGACCTTCAAGGGTGGAGATACAAACACTGAACATATTTATTTGAATATCACCTAGTTGAAAAATAGCAAGCACGTTACGTATGGATAAACATAAGTACTCAAGGTTCAATTCAACAAGCAAATACAAACACACGTGATACTTGTCCAACGTTACAACGAAGATAGATGAAAACAAAGGTATTAAGGTAACATTCCAACCATGGTCAGCTTTCGTTCTTCCAAATCAAATGCTCGATCAAACCCACTGCAACAAAACAAAAACAACATGAGCGCACGCACCAGAGATGATCATGATTTATGAAATGATGTACATATTAATTACTCAAACATAAAGTTGAATATATAGAGAGAGATTGGTTGAGGACACTTCACCTTTCCATCAAGCCAAATTTCAGGAATATGTTTGATATTGGCCCAATCTTCTCCCATTCCCCTTTTGCATCTTCTACTCAGTTCTGGGCATCCTTCGATTATCGGTTCTTTTAACAGGTCGAGGCCATCGGGCAGACGCGACAGTTTTGCACAGTTCCAGATTCCTAGACGGTGGAGAGACTTGAGATTGTGCAGCCACTCCGGCATTGATGTCAGGTTCGCACAAGCATCTATTTCCAGTGATTCCAAAGTGGCTGCACATCCCTTGAGACTTATCCATTCAGGCAATGACTCCATCTGTGGCAACTGTACAAGGGACAAACTCCTGAGCTTCACCAAGCTGATCTGATCATTAAAAACAGAATTCAGATTGGCCTTGGGACAATCTGTGATTACTAGTGTCTGCAGATGACTTAGCTCTCTCAATTTCTTCATGCTTGGACTGCAAGGTAACAAACCCGTCAAACTTTTGCAACTTACTATCACCAATATCCGAAGAGATGTTAGAAATAGCTGTTGAGTCGCATTTGTCCCTAATTCGAATATGTATTCCAGATATTCACAATCACCAATCGCCAAAAACTGAAGTGCACTTAAACTTTCAATTCCCTTTCCTGCTCCCTCAGATAAGCGCTTCTGTTTCGTGGTGATGTCCAACCTTTTAAGGTTCACAAGGTCTCCTATATGCTTTGGCAACTCCTCCAGTTCTTCACATCCAGACAAGGAAAGACTTTGCAGGTTGTGAAGTTGACAAACAGAATCCGGTAACCTCTTTAATCTCCTGCATCCTCCAAGGTTGAGAATTCTTAGATGTTTCAAAGCACCTATAGAATATGCCAACTGCACTAAACTTGTAACATCACTCAGGTCCATAATTCTCAAGTGGTTTAAGCTAGAGATACAGGCTTCCACGAGCTCACCAATATCGCCTCTAACTTGGTCGAAAATCACAGACTGAAAGGTGGGCATGACACAATTGCTAGTCAAATTGCTTGTCGAAAACAATCGTGGAACTTCTTTACCACACAACCCCTCCATCCTTGAAAACGAAACATGCCTAATACTCTTATGAATGTCTTTGCCTTGCCTCCCACCTTTCATTTTTTCCAATTCAGTCTGTGCAACGGACGATGCAAGATCATGCATCAGGTTATTCATCTTAAATGTACTAACAGTTTTAAGATCTATAAAGTCTTGAAAAAACCCTCTAACACATAACTCATCGAGATATTGTTTCCCAATGTCTTCAACTTTTTTATTCCTTACTGAGGACTTAATAAGCCCAAGCGCTTCCCAGTACTGGATAAGCCGGTCACTCGAAAACAGATGATCTTTTGGAAAATCGGAACAGCAAACAAAACATTGTTTCAAAGAGAATGGTAATGAATCGTAACTTATTTTCAACGCGGGCAAAATGTCATCTCTGTTTTGCTCTAATTTCCATATCTCATTTTCCCTCAGAGTAACCCAATCATCTCTATTCCGCTTCGAAAACAAAAGGCATCCTAGAGTTTTTATAGCCAGCGGAATACCTTTACATTTTCCTACAATGGCATGCCCGATCTTCATCAACTCTCCATCGTCTTCTCCCTCCCGAAATGCAAATTTCTTGAACAAAGATACGCAATGATCATAAGGAAGACCACTCAAACTATGCGCAAGAATGCTACCCACATTTGCAGCCACCGTAGAGTTACGGGTAGTCACCAGGACCTTACTCCCTTTGACACCACACATCAACAAATCCTTAACCTCCAACCAATTGGCATGACCAACGGCCCATACATCATCCAAGACAAGTAAGAACTGTTTGTTAAACAAACTATGACGAAGACATTTTTGTAACTGTTCAGGATCCAAGTCAACACTCTTTTCGCCCGTAATAGATTTGACAATTTTAGCCATCACTTGATTGACATCAAACTCCTTGAGATCTCCCAGACACACCCAGAACATGTTATTTTTAAAACGTTCAACGACCCTTTGGTCGTTAAAGAGCAGTTTAGCAAGAGCAGTCTTTCCCAGGCCACCGAGTCCAACTATGGAGACCACAGAAACACACTCATTCGGAGTTTGAGAGCCCAGAAGAGAAGTCAATATGGTGTCTCTATCTCCGTCTCTTCCGATGATTTGGGAAGAGTTAACGAAGGAGTGGGTGAGTTCCCTCTCGGTGACAAAGAGAGTGGAGATGTCCGGAACCAGGTGGTGAGCGTTGTCAAGAAACCTGGCTCGGTTTGCAGCAATATCATCAAAGGCCTCTCTGATCTCCCTGACCTTCCGGCTCATTCTGAGACGGAAGGCAACGGGATTAGAAGAGGAGGACAAGAAACGGCGTACCTTCTTGCTGGTGCCACCGTGAGAATTAACGAGCTGCTTCCTAAGAGCTTCATAGGCAAACTCATCGAACACGTCTTCAGCATCCAACAACACGTCCTTCAGTTGTCCTAACCAGGTGCACGCCCGGCGACTGTTGAACTGTTGTTCCTCGGCATCCAAGATCACGGCTTTGACATAATACAGCGTGGTTTCTAGTTTTTTCAGTTCAGCTTCGAGACCAAATGCCAAGCCAAGTTCTTGGACAAACGGAGACACTATTTGCTCCAACACTTTCTCGGCAATGATCAACAAAACAGACTCTGTAGCCATCTTAAAGGTAGGAGCTTAGGTATGTATTTTGATGGTTATTACATGAAAGTGCTGTGTTTCAATGATCTCTTGAAACACCATCCTAAGGTAGGAGCTTAGGATGGTGTCGTGGAAAAGGAAGAAATTTTTTATGTGTTTTTATGATCTCTTCAAATCGGCATACGGGTATACTTCCTTTAAGTATTAATAATTGATGCTACATGCCTAGTATTAATAATTGATCTCTTCGAATCAACTACCTAGTATTAATAATTGATATAATTTTATAGGTCATTATATTAAATGTACTCTCCCTCCCGGGGGTCACACGTTGTCGCTGCCGTCAGCATCCTCCGATTAAGGCCCCGTCTCGTCCATCCGTCGTCAATCTACCACCACCATCTTCTCTTCCATCTACTCCAGCATTTATCCTCCGGCCCCTCGTGGAAAGGTCGGGGAAATGGGTTGGAAGCACCACCGCCACTACCTCTGACCCCTCTGCGTATTCTCACCGGATACGGTGAGGGGGTCGTTTCTCTTTTCCATGTTCAGTACCTGAAGACCGTCTTCCGTACGCCCTCCCCAAAATCATATTTCTCTTAGAATTGATGCATGAGGGTGATCGCATTGTCATGCTCCTCTACGACCTAGGCTTCTGTGGGGGCACGTGGGTACCGTTAGATGGTCAGAAACGGGGGCCTCACCCTCTTCTGGTGTAAGAACCGCCCTCGGTCGATCCCGATCGAACCGGCGAATTCTGACGAAAGTTGACTTTTTGTCGGATTAGTCAACCGATGACTCCGGGAGTCAGTCGGGACCTTTTCGGGGCCCAAAAAGTTTAGCCGTTGTTACGGTTAGCTTAATTGGGTCGTTTCCTTTCAAATGACTGTAACCTTGAAAAAGTCAACATTCGGTCAAACAGAGACTTTTTATCGACTAAATCAAGTTAAATTGAGGTTGCTGGATTTTCCTAAGGGTTAAGTGGTCCCCACTAGGACACTTGTCCTTAATGGCTTGGAGGAGAAGAAATGGGTCTTCAATGACCTATTTACCCTCACATAAGCCAAAATACATGAATCGGACCTAAGGGGCATTATGGAACTACAACAATTTAGGTTTTTAAACCATTTGGGGTCACTTTTCAGCCCATTTGTGAGGTGTAGCCGAAATTAAAGAGAGGGAGGAAGAGAAGAAGGAGCTTTGAAGCTTGAAGGAGAAGAAATGAGCAAAAATGGAGTCTTGAGCTTGATTTCTTCCCAAAAACTCTCCAAATCACCATTTTCTTCATCCCCATTCTACTCTTAAGGTAAATCCTTCATCCATTTTCGTTTTCCTTGATAATCAAATCATGGGTTTGGAAGGAAGAACTTGGAATTGAGTGGGTTTCATTGGGTTTTGAGGTTTGATGCTTGGATGATCCGTTTTTAGAGTAAATAGGTTGTTTTTGGGTTAGAAATCAATTGTTGTTGGTGTTTTGTTGAAGACCCATCATGGGTAATGGATTATCGAGGGTTTTGGAGCTATTTTGGAGGTTTGGGATTGATAAAAATGGAGTTTTTGGACTGAGAACTCGTGAAAATGGAGCTGGTAGAAGAAGAAGGACGGAATCCGTCAGACCCGTCACGCATCCGTGACGGGCACCGTGACGGGAGGCGTCACGGCTCCGTGAGGGAAGCCGTGACGGCACGCGGCACGGTTCCATGACGGCACGCGTCACGGTTCCGTGACGTCATCCGTGACGGGGGAGCCTCACGGCTCTGTGACCCGATCCGTGACAGACCTGTTTTGAGCCCTTTTTGGGTGTTTTCTTCTAATTCGAACGTTTATCTTGAACCGTTTGTTTGGGGACTGTAACTTAGATGTTTTCCCCTTAAACCACCTTTGGTTAGTCTTTAATTATAGTTTTAATTGTGATCCAATACCTTGGACCCGAGCTCGACGGAGGAGGAGGCCTTTAGGACCGCGTGAGAGGATGAGGAGGAAGCTAGCCAGGTCTTCAGCTGCTAGGAGTAATTAAGCGTTGGAGAATTCAAGGTAGGGAAGAGTACTAAACTCTACTTTTAATTTAAAGAATGCTAATAGTATGCCTATAGGATAATAATAACCGGAAAGGTCCTAGTTTGCATATAGGATGTGATTCACTAGAATAACCGCTTTCAATTACAATAATAACCGGAAGAGTCTTAGTATGCATATAGGATGTGATTCACTAGTTAACCACTTTCAATACTTTTGAAAATTGTCGTGCTGGTAGAATGTCCATGCCGAGCCTTAGGATTGCGTGTTGGATGTACTTAATGATAATTGTTCGTCCTTAATATTCATGCATGTTTCGTCCTTAGGTTAAT
Organism: Erodium maritimum; assembly: GCA_963921825.1. Taxonomy (NCBI): domain Eukaryota; kingdom Viridiplantae; phylum Streptophyta; class Magnoliopsida; order Geraniales; family Geraniaceae; genus Erodium; species Erodium maritimum. The sequence continues at coordinate 1,005,349 of OY997592.1, forward strand.
AGCTGAGTCACACTAAACTAGATGAATTATGATGATTGTAATGTGAATGGTTGATCCGTGTCATGATTGATTGAGTGAATGTGTGAATGTGAATTGATTGTGCCTAATGATATGATCAGGTGAGTGATAGACCGATGGGACGTGGTTGGTAAGTCATGCCGGTGAACGTGATTGATAATATGAGTTCTATGTGGTGTGTTGTGGTAAGGTTGTTGGGTTTGGTAAGCCGTGGTTGAACTATGACTTTATGATGCGTGTTAGTCTCTTGATGTGTGTTCCAAGAGGAGTTGTATTTCGGTATGGTACCTACACCGAGGGGGTATGCCGGTGTAGGGTAGTACCTAGGCCGACGGTTGTGTTTTGGCACTAGGTGTCATGTTTATGCCCCGAGGGATTTCCGGGAAGACCGATGGTGCATTCCGGTATATTGTATTACGTTGTTTACCCGATGTGTGTTTTCGGGAAGACGTCTAGGCCGATGTGCATTCCGGTATGACGTGAGGTTGTTTACCCCGAGGGGTTTGTTTACTACTTGCTTCACCCCGAGGGTATGTGTTCCTTGGGAACATTTCCGGGAGGACATCTTGCTTCACCCCGATGATCTATGGTCCTTTGGGGACATTCCCGGGAGCCCCGATGATATGTGTTCCCTTAGGGACATTTCCGGGATCCCCGATGATATGTGTCTCTTCTGGACCGAGGGGAACTTCGGTATGATGTGTTGGTTTTTGGATCAGAGTCTTGTGGTTTAAATTATCTAATGTTTCGGTACTCATGTGTTCTTTAGTTGTTTCTATTGGAGAATAAGCTGTCTCCCCGTTGATCTCCCTTGAGTTACTATTTTATTAAGTGTTGTAATTCTTGTTGATCTCCATTTATGATATCTTTTGGATGATTGTACTTATCGGGTTTTTTTGTTGTTAAAGCGGGGGTTCTTTTTACTATATTACTTTTTCCTACTGAGCGTAAACTCACCCCCTTCGTGTTTACTGTTTATACAGGTTTCATTGATGAGTAGACCTAGAGGTGGTCTCAGGGCTCGGGAGCTCCTTGAGAATTCGAATGATTTTATGTATTAGAGACGTACTTCCCTTTTGTATCAAACTATATTTTCCGTTATTCTGTTGGATCGAGCGTTTGACTCTTAACTTTGGAATTGAATTATGTTTTACTCAAAAAGTGCATTATTAAATTTCTATTTATTTATTATTTATTTATTATTCCTAGTTCACGTCTCGAGTCCGGTCAAAACCGGATTTGGGGCATGACATCTGGGATGAGGATATGGAGGTCGCTGACTATACAAAGGAGGCTGGGCACATCGAGATGGTGATCAAGGCCCCGGGCGGGAGGGCTTCTGCCTCACGGGTGTGTACGGCGAACTACGAAGATTCAATCAGGCGCAGTCTACTATGTTGTCACGCCCCAAATCCGGTTTGGCCGGACTCGAGACGTGACCTGAAACAATCGAGATAAAAGTGGTAAAACCGTATAAACTCTTTTAAAGTTGGAAGTGAGTCCAAAACAATTCTCAATAATTTACTCCAAAAATTTAAATATGGTGTCAAAAATTGACAAGTGACATAAGGTAGATGAAGTTCAACAATGTGGACCACACATCTCTAATACAACCCTCGAAACTTCCGAAGCTCCCGAGCCTCGAATTCCCCAGATCTCAAGTACACATGTACACACAACAATTAAACCAAAAGGGGTGAGCTTACGCTCAGTAGGGAAAATCGTAAACAACTTTAGCCTCCAAGTTTAATAATAAAACTGCTTTAGCTCGATGTCACAAAATGTTTAAAACTCTTAGACTAAAAGATATAAATAACAGTAACAAGCCACGAGAAAAAAAGCGCATTCTCAAGGATAACGATAACTTCCCATAGACAAATAAGGAACATTATAATAAAATATGAAACCATCACAACTGAAAACGAGTAAACACTAATAATCAATGAAAAGCTATGGAGTCAGTGTAATGAAATAGTATCGCGTTTTCAACGATAATAGTGACTTAAGAGATTCCATGAAAATACTATAATGAATCAAGACTCATTAAAATGTGAGAAATTAATATCACGCCAACCACTCGATTTCTCAAGCCTCCGATCCATGGATAGATTCTGGGATCACATCGGTTCCCATATTCCGATCCACCAGAGTATCCATATCATATCAGATTTTCCCTCGGTCAAGAGGAGGCACATGCGTCGGGGCACCGGAAACAATCCCAAATGGGCGCTTATCATCGGGATTCCCAGAAATGCCTCCAAAGGACCATATGTCATAGGGAACCAAGGTGGTGCTCCACTGGGACGCACGCCCTTGGGTGAAACCTCAGTAACCATCTCTCATGAAATAATCCACTCACTATCCCGCAGGATCTGCCGAGCTCTCAGGCTCCAATAACCACTCAATAATCACTCAATATCCCGTACGATCTGTCGAGCCCTTAAGCCCCTCACATCACTCAATTAACCACTCCATAATCACTCAATATCCCGTAGGTCCCGAGCCCTTAGGCCCCTCACATCACTCAATTAACCACTCCATAATCACTGAATAACCACTGCCTCTGTCAAACTCCAACCATCACAACGGCACCGAATTACCCCCCCCCCCCCCCCCCCCCCCGGTGTAGTACTGAACCAAACAAACATACATTTCAAGAATAAGAATAAAGGGGACAACCATAAACAGTCATCCATCATCAACACTCATCGAAGCACACTTTCATCACAGCGAAGACATCCAATACCGTTCCACACTTACCGTATACTTACCTGTCACGAACCATCGGTACATCGATCACCTGATTGTACCCCTTGGCACAACCAGTCATACTCGATCATCCGTTCAAACCACAATTAATCACCACTCAATCAATCAACCAATTAATCAAGCATTCAAGTCAATCCTTCAACATTCAAGCATACATTCGATCTAGTTTCATTAGACTCTTGATTATCCTAATAACTAGTAACCAAGCATGTGAACCTAGCACCCAACTAATCCGAGAGGTCATCATAGCTTCTCTACCAGAAAACCAAAACCCAAGTATTGAAAGCAAGTTACACTAGTTATTCTCATCCTAAGCATGCATTCTAGACATTCCGGTTATTAATAATTGAAAGACGATTATTCTAGTTATTCGCATCCTATATGTCATTCTAGGACATTTCCGATTTTATTAACCTAACATGCATACTAAGCGTTAATTAAGAAATTAAGACTTTCCCTACCTTGCGGTCTTCCTCTAATAAAAATCTGATGAAAAGCTCGAGTGGTCACCACTCCGTTCTTCACACGGGTTCCGGCGTGATCTTTGTTCTTCTAGCTCGGGTCCAAGCCCTTGATCTCGGGCGAAGTCCCGTCTAGATTTGACAAATAAAACGTCCGAATCAAAACCAGTAAAAGTCTGAAGGTCCACTGATTTAACCAAAATTATCTCTTAAAATTCTCACCTTGAATTAATTAATTCCGTTAATTAAATCTGATTTTTAAAACATTTTTAATTGAAAACCGGGTTGACCCTGATCCGACCCGGATCCAAGCCCGACCCGGGTCCAGATCCGGTCTGGGTCCGGATCCAAGTCCAAGTCTGAGCCTGCCCGCGTCCACACTGGGCCCAAGGCCCGTCCTCCGTTGCTGTCTGGCCCGAGGCCCAACGCCGAGCTGGAGGCCCAGTTTCTCGTCCTGTGTCCATGGTCAGGCCCAAGGCCCGTTCTTCTGGTCTGACCGTGATGGCGTCGAGGCCGGTAGGTTTCCGGCGAGGCGAGGTCGACGGCGGGAAACTTCGGAGTTGTTTCTCGTCGCCGGTGACCGTGTCAGGAAGGCAAAGTGAAGGGGAGACGTGTGTGGACCCTGGACAAGCTTCTGCGTCCAGATCCAACCACCAGAGACGCTCGTCGGAGCCAGAAGGTCAGATCTGAAAGCCGCTCAAAAACCCGCGATTTTCCGGCGAGACGCGACGGGGACGACGGATCTGACGAGGAACGAGCTCGCCGTCGCTGGTAGCGCCTGAATCTGGCACGGTGGAGCTCGATTCGACGATGGCGGCTAGGGCTCGTCTGGGTTCGAAGATAAGCAGAGAAAGGAGGCGGGATTTTCAGGTGAGGGGGTTGATTCTGGGGTGAGACGGGGTGGAAGGAGAGAAGGAAGGAGATGTAGGCGGAAGGAAGCGGTCGGAGAAGTGGTCGGCGGCGTTGGTCGGTTCGGTTGCACGCGAGAGAGAAAGGGAGAGAGTGAGGCGTGGAGACGATGAACAGTCCCCCTGAATTAGGGTTCGGTTCACGCTATAAAGCAGCCAGGGTTGGGCCTCTAGCGTCACTGGGTCGGGCCGCGCTTCTGGGCCTGACTCACTCATTGAATTGGGCCAGAACCGGCCCAATTCCCAGCTCAAACCAGATCAGCTCTCCTTTCCTTTTTATTTTGAATCTTCTCTTCAAAATTGACTCGTTGCAAAAATCCACCCTGACGTTTCCTATTTCAAATATAACTCTTTTTGTAAGAGCGGGGTTTCACATATGTAGTCTCGTCACTTCCATTGATTCCCAAACGGGAGAGGAGATATTGTTGAGGATACACGTCTCGTGCCACCATGATCTTGCACAACCCGATTACGAGCCCACTCTTTTTCTTGGGGACCTCCTTGGATGGTTGACATTATCCTCATCTCACTCCAATGGTCTCCACCGAGGAATCAACGTGTCCATTAGGTAAAACAGGTCAATATGAGTCGAGGCAGGATAAGTGCAAGTTGTGATTGTAGTGCACCTTCATTGAAATATGGATCCACCTCCTAAGAAGTAACCTGGACTAGTCAGGTAGTTTAGTTAAAAGATCAGTACTCTGAGTCTGTCCAAAGCTATGCCTGAACCTTCCTGTATGTTTTTTTTGATCCCCGAAAAAAAATGATTTTATTGAAAGCCGAAGCTGAGGTTGGACAAGAGAGACTAAATGGGCACAAATGCCTTACAATTAGATAAAAGTTCAGAGTTATAGGGAGATGCGGGATCTGAGGAATGAGGTTGGGGAGCTTTTCCCGAGAGACAAGTCCACTTCTGAGACGGTTGAGAGCTTTCATTTCATCAAGGAGAAGGTAAACAGTTGTACCTTGAGCAAGATTATTTCAACCGGTTCAAGCTGGGAGGAGAACACTGCCGAGTTTCTGGAGAGCCAAAGGTACCAGAAGCTAACATTGAGGGTTTTTTGCCAAGAAGCTTTAGAGGCTTTGGCAGTCGAGAGACCTTGCCATTGAACTAGCAGATCAGCCACAGAACCAGGGAGACATCCTCTCAAATTCCACCACCGAAAGACTAGAGCCCAAAATGAGAGTGACCTAGGGCAGCGGAGTAAAAGATGGGCCATATCTTCAAAGGAAGAGGGACAAAACCTGCACAGTGCCTATGAGATGAAAATGTTCAGCCCCAGAGATTCTAGGAAGTCTTTCGTGGGGAGAGCACCGAGGGCGATCAGCCAGCCTAGCAGGGTGATTTTAGAAGGGAGATTTGATTTCCACAAGGGCTTTGCCCAAATCAGGTTGGGATTAACTCCATCATTCCGAATCTTCTGATAAACGGCCTTGACTGAGAAAGATTTGGAGTCGTGTGTCCATCTGATTAGGTCAAGTTTGGGTGAAGGGCGGTAGTTTGACAGATGAAGGAGCAGGAGTGTCTTCTTCTCTGTCTCGTAAACCATAAGTGGGCGCCGAAACTTCGGATCCCAGCAATTTCCATTTCAACATTCTGATACAAGGGCTGATCTATTTTCGGCCACTAAAAAGAGGCGAGGGAAAAGAGCACTCAAAGGTTCCGGCCCAGTCCAACAGTCAGTCCAGAAAAAGATACGACAGCCCAGGCCCAATTCCCATTTATAGCCATCTGGGCCAAAGAGATTGGCAATACGATCATCTTTGAACAAGTTGATGATGTTCGATATTGATTGAGAGCAACGGGCAGGAGAGATTGAGGAGAGGTCCTTGGTGGTGGGCGGCCAGCCATATAAAGAGCAGAGCACACGCTTCCAAAGCGGGTTTTCTTCAGAAGCGAAACGCCATATCCACTTGGATAAGAGAGCTAAATTGAAATCACCTAAACACCTGATCGCAAGACCTCCTTTCTCTTTGGGAAGTTTGATCTTATGCCAATTGACCTTATTCAAGGTTCTTTGTCTGGGTTTGGCTCCCCATAGAAAGGACCGTTCAATGGCTTCCAGTTCCAATATCACTTTAGATGGGGCTTTGAGAAGCGACATGGTGAATACCGAGATGGAATTGAGCGTAGAACTGATTAGAGTATACCTTCCACCTATTGAGAGGAGTTTGGATTGCCACGCCTCTGTCGCTGCCTTAAATCTTTGAATCAAAGGGGCCCAGGTTGAGGCGAGTCTTGGGTTTGCGCCTAGGGAGAAGCCCAGGTACTTGAATGGGAGTGAGCCCACCCGGCAATCGAGAATGGAGGCCAATTCTAATGCTTCTGCAGCTGAACCATTAACAATACCAGTAGTGATTTAGAGTAATTGATCTCCAAACCTGAGGCAAGATGGAACGCTGCCAAGAGAGTCTTGATGTTGCGAATGCCTTGGGGGTCCGGTTGTAGAAAAAGCAGGGTGTCGTCGGCATATTGGAGGTGAGTGATTGACGGGGTGATGTTGCGAATGCCTTTGAACAGCAATTTCCATTACCACTCATCTTTCATTAACAAAGTTTCCCCATCATGCTTCAGAAAAAGATTAATTATACTCAATGATCCCAAAAGTTTAATAACTAAAATATTAAATGCACGTTTTTCGAAAAGGTCTTTGGCTCTCGCAAGACAACAACTCGCAAGCCCTAGTCAGTATCGACTGTGTGGGACACGTGATACTCAATCATTCCTTATGTGTTGATGTGGGGAGCTTCATCGTTTCTGGTGACCTTCTCTAGATCTGGTATGAGACACGTTTCTTGATCTTCTGGTCATAGACCGTAGACCGTTGTGGATCTGATCACATTGTACGGTTGCGTAGGTGATGCTCTGGCCCTTCACCGGCAACTCAATTCATATTTTTCGTGGGAAACGTTTCTTGACCTTCTTGGTCATTGATTCATTGTGGTTTTGGTCTCGTTTCCTCGGCTTGTGTGCTGCTCTTGATAAATTTGCGCCCCTTTTTTTAGATAACGGATTGGTCTCCATCCATTCATAATTTGTGGTGCTTCAAGCTTCTTCTCGTGTCCCTGTCAGTAAAGTCCTTCTCTCTACCTATCCTACTTAGTTACTTGTTGTTGCTCTACTCTTAACGTAATCCTAGTTTGGATACATTTTCTCTGTTTCCCCTCCTCTTTATTGGCGGGGGCTTGTCGGTTGTGGTGTTTCCCCTCCACGGTTGGCTACGGGTCTTTAGGCCCCTTCTTGAAACCGGCTGAATTTAATAGAGTTCCCATGGTTTTTAGCCATCTGACTATCTTTGTCGTTGAGCGGTGTTGACAGTCGGCATGTCGATGTCCATCAAATCTCTAAGTTTATGGTCCCGATGAGATGGAGGGTTTACTACAAGGTCGAGTAAGGATAGGGTGTTCTGTCTCGAGGTTGATAGTTGGTGAAATTTATTTTCTATTGTTCTTCGTGGTTGTAAAATCTAGATATCAAATGCTTTTTTTTCTTGTGCTTCATGATAGGAAAATGAGGGTTTTAAACCTAGTTTTTTCCCTTGTTGGCTTATGTACATAATGTTGCAAAATTTGGTACTTAGACCTTTTTCTGTGTTTGTTTTGAGGCTGAGCTTTCATGCATTTGTATCTGATTGTTTCATGGTTTGATCATTTGAACGGATCTAGTCTTGTGATTCGTGGTGTCTGTGGAATGCTCATGTCTTTTGTTGTTGTTGTTTGGGTTTTGTAGCCGGAGCCTTCTTTTTTTTACATCCGAAAGAGATTATTTATAAATATACATTCACTATTCAAAAAAGAAGAAAGTAATCAGATACTTAGTATAGGAGGAGAAATCCGGTTGTTTTAATGTAGGAACCGCGAGAACCAATCTAAGTCATCCATTTTAAGAATGGATGGATGATATGCAATTGAGTAGTTGACTGCAAAAAACAGAACGTTTGAGTAAGTGGTAAGGGCTTTTTAGTAAAACTATCACAATACTTTTTTTTAACCAATTCACTAATTTAATTTTTCCCGCTTCGTTTGAACTCCGATTGGCTTCAAACTTGCGCCATTAGTTTTGTTTTTCTAAGGGCTTTCAATCAAGATCAGTCATGAATATATTTTGAAGCACAAAAAAAAATTATTTCGGGGTTGATTTTTTTTAAAAAAAAATCTGGGTAATTTTTATCAACACTTTGCTCTGGATTTATCAACACTTTTACACTGGTTTTATCAACACTTTACACTAGTTTTATCACCTCATTTTCGAAAACTGATCATGATTTTATCACCTCATCGCGTGCTTTTTATGAACACTAGTTTTATCAACACTAAACACTAGGTTTATCATTCAATTACGTGTGTTTTATCACCCCCATCACATGTTTTTTTTGAAGCACGAAAAAAAATATTTCGGGGCTGGTTTTTAAAGAAATTATATCTGTGTAATTTTTATCAACACTTTGCTCTGGGTTTATCAACACTTTACCCTGGTTTTATCAACATTTTACACTTGGTTTATCACCCCATTCTCCAAAACAGATCATGATTTTTATCATCTCATCATGTGCTTTTTATGAATACCAGTTTTATCAATACTAAACACTAGATTTATCATTGAATTAAGTTTTTTTATCAACGTTAAACTCTAGTGTATCACACTTATTATCAAAATTGAACATGATTTTTATCACCTCATTATTTGTTTCTTATCACCTCATTACATGTTTTTTTAGCAACATTTAGCACTAGTTTGGTACTCCGATATAAAACATTTAGGGGTAAATGTTGAAACTTACCCTTATGTATTGGTCACGAACACTATGCTACCATCTTTTTCAAAATGACATTTGTGATACCTTATCTATTGGTCACATGATTCCGTTAGGAAAAATGGACTGTAAAATGCCGTTTTTTCCATTTCGTTAGTCATATGACCTCAAGTGTCATATAATGGATGGTAAAATGCCGTTTTTTTCTTAATTATTTGACTTTTATACATTTTATAAGGAACATTACTATTGCACCCTCGTTGTTGTTCCTTATAAAATATATAGAGGTCAAATACTTAAGGGGAAAAAAACACCATCTTACCATCCATTATATGACACTTGAGGTCATATGACTAACGGAATGGAAAAAACGGAATTTTACCGTCTATTTTTCCTAACGGAATCGCGTGACCAATAGATAAGGTACCGCAAATGTCATTTTGAAAATGAGGGTAGCATAGTGTTCGTGACCAATACATAAGGGTAAGTTTCAACATTTAACCCAAACATTTATTAGTGAAGATTTATCAACGCTCAACATTATTTTTATCGCCTTGATATAAATTTTTATTTTCGTGCTTCAAAATATATTCATGACTGATCTTGATTTAAAGCCCTTGAAAAAAGAAAAATATTGGCGCAAGTTTGAAGTTAATCGGTGTTCAAACGAATCGAGAAATATTAAATTAGTGAATTGGTGAAGAAAAAAATGGACACTTATCCACATGACACCATGCTATTACAATTATGCCATTGCTTATGTGAGAATGGATGAAAGTGGCGTGAATTTGGGTAGAATTGGGATGATGATGTGGCATCATGGTGAATGTTGGATCTTAGGTATGTGTGGCTAAGATTGGTTCTCACGGTTCCTATGTTAAGAGTGGTTCTCAATAGATTATCCCTCCTTAGTATAGAGTTCATTATAATATATTGATATCGTTTCGAAAGAAAATAACAACAATAAATTTAATGTTCTGTACATTTTTCATTTATACAATAATAATTTGTAATTTATATTAGAATTTATGGTTAGTAATAGATAGCTTATACATACATATTACTAACCAATTTAACTACTCATAATCTAATATAATTAATAAGATCTTTAATGAGGATTAACGTTCTCTCTCTAAACCCTAGGAAAATCTTCTCTGCTGTAGCACCAAAAGCTATGGCCGTGGTCATGATTTTTACTAAGGTCGTGGTCATGATTATTACTATGGCCTATATCACGGTTATGTTTCTCTCCCCTACACATCCTCTCCCTTGCACCCTCTTTAGGGATCCTGCGAAGGTTTTTTTTACTAGAGTTTCGTTCGAGACGCCTCTAATCACCGCGATGTGATCTTCTTTCGCCACCAACGCAGAGTCTCCCGACCTACTTCGGTACCTCCTCTTCAACTCCGGAGATTTTCGCCTATGCGTTCGTCGTCCCTGATGCTGCCACCGCTGTCTGTGAAGCCGCCGCCGTCCCTGGGTTCGTCGCCGCCTCTAATGTCGTCGTCGTCTCTAGAGTCGTCCCTGAAGCCGCAGTTGGCGCGCCCTTCTCCCTGGCCTCCACCACCGCAACCGCCTCAACCCCCTTCACGGTTATGGATCTAGCTGATTGAGCGGGTCCTTTTTACTTTATTTGAGCTTTTCTTTGCAGGTTCAATGCCTAGTGAGCAGAGAATCAAAGATTTTTTCAGGGAGGGAACCCCGATTCATGTATTGCCTCCCACTATTACTAGTGAGTTCCTTGGCCAATTTTCGGAGCAAGAATTCCAGTATCACCTTCTCAACCTCCGTCTTCCTTCCTTGCCTATACGGTATCCCAGCTCAGTATTAGCTGGCCCATCCAATACTGTCAAGGACGGTTGAGTATGAAAAAAAACTATGACCCAATGTGTCTTTTGTCTATTCTTCGTGGTCAAAGATTTATTTCTTGTCACGCCCCAAATTCGGGTTTGACCGGACTCGAGACGTGAACTAAAACAATAAATACTTTTAGTCGAAAATAAAGCCAACAAGTCTCAATCTCAAAATTTTAAAACTTTAAACACCTCGAGAGTTACAGCTCAGTAAAAACCAACGGTAAAACAGTTCAAAATAAAACAGTACGTCTCTAGACTATCTAGCCTAGGACCCTCGTAAGCTCCCAAGCATCGAGCATCCAGCTAGTACACTTCCCGCTTAGAACCTGAAAGACAACAAAGTAAGGGGTGAGCTTTCGCGCAGTAGGAAAAGTAGTTAAGGTTATAAGCACAGGCTCACCACCACGGGTAACCGTCCAATTAGGGCATACTAGTACAGCACACAACTAATTTCCAACGGAACTCGTAACCACAATCCTCAACTCAAGACCGAACCACACTCACAACCAAAAACGACAAACAGCACAGACAACAACCCGCACACCAAGTAACACATCATCAAACATAAAGTAAACTGTAAAAGCATAACACGTCCCGTACCGCAGTCCCCTACTCGGTCGGCTGTCCACAGCCCGACACCCTTATATCATACCGGAACACACAGCGTCGGCCTAGATATCTTCCTGTCAAACAACCGGGGCTCGATCTAAAATAGTCATACCGGAATCGCCATCGGCCTAGACCTCTTCCCCGGAACTCCTTCGGGCAAAGGATAGGTGATAAGGTGAAACAACTTTCTCGGGACTCCTTCGAGCAAAGCGCAGAATACGTAACCGTCGGCCTAGACGTCCCACATCGGAGTACCCCCTCGATGCAGGCTATCGTACCGGAACCACTACCCGGGGGACCGCGAATACATGGGACCACACCATCGGCCTAGGTACTACCCTACACCGGCGTACCCCCTCGGTCTTAGCCTATGACTCATAGGTACCATACCGGAAACAACTCCCGGACACACATCAAGATAATATTACAAATGTCATAATTAAGCACGACTTACCAAGCCCAACAATCTTACCACAACCAGTCACGTCGGTCTATCACTCACCCGACCATCACACAACCAAGGGTTTAGATCAACACAACCACGGCACACTCGCCCATACATGACAACATCATACTCAACGGTTATACTAATCTTGTCTATTAACCCTAACGACACTTACTCACACGGTAGGCGTCTCAAACAATAACAGGCAATTCAATCAACACGCAACCTACGGCTCGACAAGGCCGATCTACCAGCACGACAATTCCCAAGACAGAAACGTAAATGTTCGCAGTTCAATCGGCTACACTAGTTGTTCTCATCCTACATGTTACTACGACTCGTCCGGTTATTATCTGATATAAACGTCTTTCTAGTTTTATTAATCCTAGCATGCATACTAGTAACTTTCCGCAATTAAACCGGTATCTGCTACTTCCCTACCTCAACCGAAGAACCACAGGTACGTCTCCTAGCTGCTGACGTCCTGGCTTGCTACCTCTGGTCTTCTATTCGATCGAAGCGGACTCTAATTTAACACGAAAAGCGACAATTAAAACCGGTTTCAAAGTTGAATTAAAAAGGTCACGACGGTTTCGATTTAAGTTCAAAAGTTGTCTTTTAGACTCGAGCGGGCTAAAAGCGGGATTACGACGAATCGAGTTTGAGCACCCGAGCACCGAAACCGGTGCACGTTTCCCGAGGCATGGTCCCAATGCACAGATCTCGAGGTGTGGGTTTCGTGGCACGATTTCCGAGGTACGGGTTTCACGACACGTTTCCCGATGCCCGATTCAGCATTCCACTTTTGTTCCGTTCTAAGTCCGTTTTAAACGTCCAATTTATTCGTTCAGTTTCCAACTCGCTCCAGTTTCCAACTCGCTCCAGTTTCAATCTAACGTTCAAAAGCAAGTCTTTTTAAAATAAAACTGATTTTTCTCGTTTAATTAATTTCGTAAATTTTCTGTTCAAAATCAACACCACACGACCGAATCTACGAGAGAGAATTCGCTTTCCTTTCTGTTTTAAAACCGAACCAGAAGTATAAGTTTCTTTTCTGTTTTAACCAAAACTCTTGAATCAAGCCAGATTCGCCAGATCCGCAAGAAAGGCTCAGGAAAAAAAACAAAGTAAAAGGAAAGGAGAAGGTGCACGGTTTTGGGTCCGGCCGACCACCGGCGAAGGCATTGCCGGCGACCGAGCCTCGAGGTGAGAATCTCACCGTAGAAGAAGAGAGGAAGGCGGCGGAAAGGCGTTTACGGGTGCTGGAGCGGTGAAGCGCGACGGCGACTCCGCCTCAGATCCAGACGGGACCGACGAGGGTCTCGGATCTGCGAGCGCGCCGGCGAGCTCAGGCGAGGGCGGCGGGCTCGAGCTGGAGAGAAGGAAGAGGAGGGCGGAGACGGGTGAGTCGAGAGAGAGAGGCGGCACTGGACTCGGGTTGACTCGGAGAAGAAGGGGAAGAGATGGTGGCGTGATGTCGACCGCGCGGTGGTGATGTGAGGGAAGGACGGAGAGGAGGATGGTCGGTGGTGGCGGGCGATGGAGAAGAGGGAGCTGAGAGGGTCGGGAGGGTTCGGTTTGAGTGAGGCTCGAAGAGGACGAGGCAGAAAATGAGAGCAAACCCTAAAAAATTGGGTATAAATACCCGGGCCGGTGGCTTTTTGGGCCTCAAACGGGTTTGACCTTAACGGCCCAAATCGAGGGGAGGGTAGGATCGGGCCTGAAGTTTGGGCCTGAAGTGGGAGGGAACCCCGATTCATGTATTGCCTCCCACTATTACTAGTGAGTTCCTTGTCCAATTTTCGGAGCAAGAATTTCAGTATCACCTTCTCAACTTCTGTCTTCCTTCCTTGCCTATACGGTATCCCAGCTCAGTATTAGCTGGCCCATCCAATACTGTTAAGGACGGTTAAGTATGAAAAAAAAACTACGACCCAATGTGTCTTTTGTCTATTCTTCGTGATCAAAGATTTATTTCTGATACACTAAGATATATTTGAATTAAATTAATGAATTGCACCTTTCGCTATAAAAAAAAAACAATTTAACTGATATTACATGGTATTTTATATTTTTCGTAGTCAACTATATACAGATCCAATCTGTGGTTCATTATTTTCGAAGTCAACTATACAGATCCAATCTGTAGTTCATTATTAGGTGGTGGGCATTTTTTTTCTATTACAGCTGTAGTCCCCTAATGTATTCATGTTTCGTGATTTGTTTGCTAATACTCAGTGGTTGATTTCTTTATTTCATTCATTTCCATGATCTTCTATGTTTGTGGCACAAACTGAATTGAAAAATACAAAGATAATACACGAGGCAAAAATATTCATAAAAGTATAGTCATTGCCGGATTCCACTGGTGCTGTCAGATAACCTGAACATATGCCAGAAACCAAAGAGGTTACAAGATTCGTATAGAAATGAAGAGAATAAGGAGATGTCAATAAAAATAGGGATGATTCTAAAATGACCTTATCTCTGGACTGGACCCACCCCGGATTGGACGCCACTTCTGTCAATATGGCTCTCGATCCACACCGACGGGCTCCTACTCCAAAATGAAAACTAGTCGGGATGGGCTTTTCTTTGCAGGGACATGAAAGGATCAGTCCTGGAAGGACAAAATAGTACCACCACAGTGGCGGAGCCAGCTTATTTAGTAGGGTGAGGGGGGTACCGATTTTTTTCAATGATAATACAAGACGGTAAATTTTTTTGAGGGGGCACAATTACAAAAATAGAAGAAATTAAGGGGTTTCTGAAAAAAGGTAGAAATTTATCAACAATAAAAAAATTGAGGTGCCCCCCCACCCCCTGACCACTGGTATATTATCGGCACTCATGATTGAGGCTATAGCAATCAGACAAGCCCTTTAATGGGCAAGGGAGACCAACAGATCTAGGATCATCGTTAACTCGGATGCTCAGATAGTGGTAAACCTTATTTTGAGTGACATTGTGCTTACTTCCCCGTCGGGGCATTATGCAAGACTGTAAGTTATTTTTAAATTGCATCGAGGATGCTCAGCTCGTGTTTGTTAAGAGATTAGCTAATGCTACAGCCTACTGGCTTGCTAGGGATGCAACATTTTTATCAGTCCCTATGTGGTCTGGATTTATCCTTCCTGCTTGTATTTGCTTGTATGAGCTTCCAAACTTGGTCTCTCACCTAAACTTGTACACTGAAAAATTGTAGAAAAACAACATCAACACTGATATATATAGTCTCACTACATAGACATGGAACAAGAACAATCTGGCAAGTCAAGTACAGAAACAAAAACAAACAAACAAACCTTAAACATCCCGAAAGTTACCAAGAAATTATGTTCTTTTGTCCACCTCCAACTTGAATGAACTATGACCAGCCTAAAACATAATCAAGAACATACACAAGTGCCAGAGAGAATGGATAAAGGAGGAACGCCACCGACGACGTCCACACGGGAAAGGTGGTTCGGAAACTGGCGAAGGCTCCCATCAGAACACAAACTATCAGAATAACCAAGACCTCAGCCGAGAACTCCCATGTCAAGTCTCTCACATAAACAAGGGCTAAGAAAACCGCTAGGCAAAGGATGTTGTTCATGGTCACCGCACCGTATAGCTACATCAAGAAACTCGTACGTTAGAGATTTATCCAACCATAACTTGCAAGATAAGAAAAGATATTGATTCAAGTGATAATAGTAGGAAAGTTTGTCAAAAACAGTAATGGATTATTTGTTGTTTCGAGTTTTGTAGTATATTTCATTTTCGTAGTTGTTTTCTACTTGGACTATTACTTATTAGTTACTTGTTTCCTACTTAGAGCATCTGTATTGTTCAAGGCAATTAGTCTAGACGAATCCGTCGAAAAATATAGATTTGTTTAGTCATACGGTACACTTAAGATAATTACGTAAACTAATATTTTCTGTTAAAAATGACGGAAAACGTTAAAAACCCCAAAAAATAACAAGCCTACCGTTATTTTTTAAGTTAAAATAGCGATATGACAGTTAGTTTTCGGAGTGTTTTTTAACGATTTATGTCGTTTCTAACAGAAAATGTTACATTCTAACAGTTATCCTAAGTCTATTGTGTTAATTTGATCGATTAACTAGTTTATAGTTAATTTTTAAACGAAACATTTTTACAATAACTAGTTCCTGATGTTGCCCCATAATATTATGAGGTTACTCTTGGAATCAATTCAATTCAGTATCCCAAATTGGAAAAAAGAACAAAAGTGATAAGGAACAAACCTCAGAAAACGTCAATGAAGATGTCCTCATCTTCTTACGACTAGCGAAGATAATCGCCGACACAGCTTCACTAGAATTAGTAGCCAAAGGGAGAGCGATAAACGAGATGAAGAAAGTCGGAATGGCGGTAGCATCAGAGAAGTTATCAACAGCATCCACAAGAGGATCAGCAAATGCAGCTGCAATAAGAGTTCCAAGTAAAAGCATCAACCCGGCTTTGGTGGCCGTCCACTTGGGATTTTCAGCACCCTCAACGATCTCATCACTCTGCTCTTGCTCCCCCAATAGGGCATGCTCCAGTTTAGTTTCCTGCACATCAGATCCATAAGACACGAAATTAGCTATACATAGTTATTGTGTACTATATGTTTTTTTGTACATAATTATCTTCAGTTTGAAACATTATTTATCGTCACCTAAACTTTCAAAAAATCGCAAATAGCTTCTTTTCAAAAATGGCAAAATACCCTGGTCTATAATCTCTAAAAAGTACCATTTTTCGTATTCTTAATAGTTTTATCTTTCAAAGAATCTTTCTTACATTTACTCGAATGTTTTCTACATTGCATATACTATCTGTCTTTTGCACATTACTATTCTTCACACTTAAAATGTTATTTAGAGCTATTTAAACTTTCGAAAAACTGCATAAAAAATTTTTTTTGCCAAAAAAGATGATGAAAATGCCTTTTACTTTCATCTCAAAGAAAAACTTATTTTTCGTATTTTTAACATGTCCATCTTTTAAAGATTCTTTACATCTAATCGAAATAGTTTAGGTAATCATGAAGTCCTTTTTTTTTAGATTAGGGAAAATGACATTTTCATCATTTTTTTTAGGGTTATTTTCATCTCACTACCTTAATTATTTGGTTTTTTTCATCTCACTACCCTAACTATTTTTTGCGCCACCTCACTATCCTAGAATGCATTTTTTTCACTTTCATACCCGCCGTCAATTTTCCATCCATTTTTGGACGAAAACACTTAAAAAGTCCATAATACCCCTCACTAACAATCAAATTTTCAAAAGCATGTTATTGGTTTTCAAAATTTCTTTAAAAATATCAGTTTTTAATGTCAGAAAAATGCATTTTAGGGTAGTGAGGTGCCACAAAACCTGCATTTTAGGGTAGTGAGATGCCACAAAAAATAGTTAGGGTATGAAAGTGAAAAAATGCATTCTAGGATAGTGAGGTGCCACAAAAAATAGTTAGAGTAGTGAGATGAAAAAATCACATAATTAAGATAGTGAGATGAACATAACCTTTTTTTTTTACAGAAAGGAATTGTATATTGTTCTAAAAGAAAACATATACGCAATAACAATCTGCAATCAACCTACGAGGTTCAAACTGCAACATACCCGGTCGAAGTGGGATACAAACTCCGTTGAGCTACTACCAGCGTTATCAGATCTACGCCCTGATCGTTTCGCTTCCTTGATCCATTTCGAGATGCCATTAAAAAACTCTTCCTTATCAATTTTTCCATCTGTAGTCGTGTCAAAATCTTTCATCAGCTTGTCCACAGCATCATCTTTGTCAAAGTCGATCTCTCCGAAACGCATTCCAACGATGAATGCTTTTAATTCAGAACGTATAAGACGCCCATTACCGTCGCCGTCAATCACTACGAACAGCCTGCATGTAATAACGGTAAAACTCAGAAATTTTAACACAAAGAAGAAAGAGTTTATCTCTTTAGCAATTGTGAAAGAGTTACTTGTCAATGACTTCTCTGTTAGGTTCTCCATCATCTGTAAGGAGCTTTCCGACGGCTAGATGTTTTAAAATTCCTGCTATAATGTGCTTATGCTTGGCGTATGCAAGTTTCCTCTTTTGGATCCAAGGTTGAAATACCTGCTCAAATAATAGTAATTGAGAAGAACAATTTAGAAAGATATGCAATTTAGTAAGTTTTTTTTAACTATTTTCCATCTACAAATCTTCTAACATATTATTTTTTGCAAAAATTCGAAAGCAACCATGCGAAAGGGTACAAATAAAGGTTTAGAATTGCAAAACACGTATATGTAAGGGTCACAAATTGCAAAAACGTATAATGTAAATGGAAAAACTGTGATTATTTCCATAACAAATCTAAAGTCACATGACTAATTTCTGTGTACGAAAAAAAATTATAGACGAAAAATAGTCGATGACCCACCCGATTAATCGTCGATTAATTCGATTAATCCCCAAAAGGCCCTAGCTAACCACCCGACTAGTTTGTCGATACCATTTACAAAACGAGTATAATTAAACACAAATTTTTACAATTATCTTTTGCATTTATGTCAATTCCTTATGAACTAAAAGGAACTTTCACAGGGACTCATCATTTAAAGGGAAAGTAGACTTTAAATACTTTTAATTGAATTGAAGACAGAGTTGATGAAATCAAAATACAAGAATAATTCATCAATCCACAGAAGAAGAATGTCATAAAAATAGTATAACTCTGTTTCATTTTTAACCTAACTATACTGAATTTGAAAGAAAAAAAAAAGTTATCTTTTACTTAATTTTGGTGATATATATGACAGAAAATACCTTTTACTAGTTCTAAAAAAAATTGATATTTTTGTCATTTATTATTATAATAGAATAAAGCGAGAAAATTTGATGGTATGGTACAATTTTGTTTGATTTGTATAATTATGTGTAATTAATTGAAAAATGTGACAAGATTAGTGTACTTTTATGAGATTATCTCGTTCATACAATTGCATTTTCGACCGAACATAAGGTATACCTGATAAGCGCAATACGAAACCAGCATAACAACCGAAACTATAAGCCCAACCAAAACTGCCATGCGTCTTGCTGAAGTCGAACTTAGTAATTGCGGTAATTGGACTATAATAAACGGGATTATGGATATAACCATAATCCTAGCAGCATAGGAAGTCCATTTGTCAGTAGAAACCCCAGAACCTGAATATATGGAGAAATGTTGATGATTAAGAATCAATTGAGAGGAAATTGCATAAAAATACCTTGAGTATGAACTTTTTGCTAGTGGTGGTCCTTTTCTTTGACAATATTTATGAACTAGTCTATTTGTTGGACTGTGTGTAAAGTTAATTCAAAATGACGGTTTTATCCTTTGAAAACAATAACTAAAAAACAAAACAAAAATCCAGAATTTTTTTGTTTTCTTCTTTGGACGCCCAAAAAATAAGAAAAGTAAAGAATTTGAATTTTTTCTTGCTTTTTACTTATTATTTTAAAAGAATAAAATTGTCATTTTGAAACAAAATTACATATAATGCACCCAAAGGACAAGTTCATGACTTATTTTTGTAACTAACAAAGACCGGGACTAAAACTTGCCAAAAAAAAAAGTTCATACCTCTAGATATTTATTTGCAGTTATCCTATCATTTAAAGTCCAAACAAACTTAGTCATATTAGTAACCAATATCTTTTATATTTTATTTAGAGTATTTTAAATTATTTTTTTGTCATCTCAATATCTTAAATTTTTGTTAATTTATTTAAAATACCCTAAATATTTTTTGTATCACTTCAATACCCTAAACTTTCATTAATTCTATGTTAGTACGTAAACTTTACCTTAAATTTAGTTGTTAGTGAAGGGTATTATGGTCATTTTACTTGTTTTGGATGAAAAATATGGAAAGTTAATAATTGATAATAAAATGAGATGAATGAAATCTTAGTTGTACTGAAGTGACACGAAAAAAATTTAAAGTATTCTAGATGAAATTAATAAAAATTAAGATAATCTAAATAAATGTAAAAAAATTAAAGCATCAAGGTAGAATTACCCGGACAAATCAAATTTATAAAACTACTTTCTCGGAGATTAAAAAGGAAATATACAATTCTAGCTACTGATCCCACAAGACATACCGGTTAAGGTAAATCCTTTTGTATCTTTGCCGTCAACAGCAAGTTCATTCTCAATGTCACACTTGCCAACAAGAACACATGATCCCCAGATAACAGTGATGAGCATCACTGTTGATCCTGCCAGTAGTCCCATCCCAACTGAGACCTGAGTTTGAGCCGTTGCCGTATCTCCTGAGAGTCCAGACACTAGACACAACAACAGAGTACATTTAGCACTATTATACACCCGACTTTCACAAGTGGAGATCGCCTAAGTTAATTAGAGGTTAACGTTACTTTCTGTAAGTCGGGAGCTACTCTTATTCATTGGATCAAGTTCACACATCTATTGCTTTAATTTTAACTTCCTCAACTTTAATCCATGCAAAGTTTAAATATAACATAAAAGGTTGAAGTTGAATTTGTATCAAAAAAAATATAATAATAAAGAATTATTTATAAAGACTAAGACGATCCTTCAAGGCCAATCGTTACTGATGATATATGTGATTATAAATAAAGCAAACCTGGGTGTGGGGACTACATTATCTTTCACCACAAGTAAAATAAATATCTCAGTAAGTGATATGTGTAGCTTTCTTGTCCGTACATCTAATATATGGCCAATATTCGATTTAGACCCTTCCTTCAAGCTCTATATCTGTCCTTCAAGTTCAGGTCTTTAGGTGGGTTGACCAATAAAAATGAACTAAGATAAATCATACAATTGGGAATTTAGGTAGATTTCAAAAAGATATATACAATTATTATTGTCAATCCCAATCTAACATGTGCAAGGATGCTCTATGCAATAAGTAGAAATGAAGATCCACCATCAGACCCGTGAATAGGGGTGGGCATTGGGTGGTTAACCACCCAATGGAACCTTTTACGAACTCAATCCGATATTACCGGTTTGACATATCTTGGAATCAGCCCCAAGCCAAAAACCTACTTTTTACAGTAAAACCAATCAGTTCACTAACCGGTTGGTTAGTGGTTTTAACCAACCAACCACTTTACTACATGTAAGTACAAATTTAGATACCAATAACCATACAAATATTTATATTTCAAGCCAAAACATATTACTACATTCTCCAAAACAAAAGAAAGATTGCATATAAGTCATAGTGTTCTATGTTAGTAATCCGATGACACAAAAGACTGCTCATGGGTCATTCATCTATATCAGATCAGTGGTTATTATGAAGCCACGTGTATATGTTGAACAATACCGGTTTGATTGGTTAACCAATGGTTTGGCGTTTCAAGAACCGACAACTAACCGTTAACTTTTCGGTTTGATCGTCAAGAACCCGCAACCAACCGTCAACTTTCCGGTTTCAGGTTTTCCGGTGCGGTTTCCGATTGGTGGTGGTTGGTTTTAGCGGTTTCGGTTTTTTTTGCCCACCCCTACCCGTGAATGTAAGAGCAACAACTTATAACAAGAGTTTGAATATAAAATTATAATTGAGTTTTTAATTATCGGATTTGCCTTTAAATTGAGTTTATTATCTAATATAATGTCATAATTTGATATCTCATCTATCGGAATTATCTTCAAATATTTTTATACTAATCTCATAAACGAACTTGTATTAGTTTGATTTTTTAGTTAGGTTGATTCTCTCATATGCACTAACTATTCTGAATATTAAAATACAATCCATTGCAAGCTTTCTAGTAGTAATTCATTTCTAACATCTTGTATCAAATCATTTGGATCCAAAGGTATAGCATTTTCTTCTTTTTGAACTATAACCCATAGAAAGTTATACTTAACATGGAGGTTCGAGGTTTATGATATTGACGGAGCAAAATAGTGAATTGAAACCTCTTAGGTGAATTGTATTTCCCATTGATAAGGTTCATTGTGGGGTTTATAGTTATGAGTGAATGTTGACTATATATTGAGTATTGGTTCGTTTTCTCGATTTATCAGTGTAAAAGAATGTTTATTTTGTGATCAAAGACAATATATAATAGTTTTAGAACAATATGGACCTAATGACTATACACTTGCAAATTATGGACACCATTTGCACAAATTCAGGTTTAGATTTATTTATGACTGAATTAAAATTTAATAAATATTAAAATCAAGGGGACACATGGCGGGATCTGATTGGTTGGTCGCGACTCAGAAATCGCTACTCAGAGTTCGTAACTGTGAACAACGAGCCGCACATCGTTGTTCGGGATTTGCGGTTTAATGAGTCGCGAACCGCAAATCGCACTTTAAGTGTACCCACAACAGTGCTACTCACGGTTTGGAATTTATGGTTTAGTGCTTGCAAACCCCGAACTGCACATTGAACATACCCACAACGATGTGACTCACAATTTACGATTCATTAAATTATAAATCGTAAATCTTGGATCGTATAGGTAATTCGCACATAGTAGATACTCTAATACACTAATTTTTAGCGCCATTTTTGGATGAATCAACACAAGAAGTTCAGTAGTCTCTAGTAGCATTCACCACAAGATCAAACAATAAAAAATCTAATTGTGTGATACCCATTTCTTGTTTTATCCCAAACAGGCTAAACCCCACATGCTTCCTTACTCGAACACCCCACATTTTACCGAACTTTCCCACCAACCAAACACACACACAAAAGTCAACACGTACCCAAAATGAGCATGGCGTCCGGCAGAGCTCCGAGCATGGGGAGGAACAAGCCGCCGATGATCCCGGGGCCGAGAATCTCCAGCAGAAGCTCGCTCCCGCCGGAGAGATACGTAGCGGCCAAGTACATGAGCGACCCGTACACCAGAATCAGGAACAGGTTCCCGAGAACGGTCGTGGTGCAGGGCATGAATCCGTACGTCTCGTCGCATGTTGACGTTCCGGTGCCGGAGAGTGCGAGATCAGAAGTTAGAGAGAGGTCGGAGGTGAAGGTGCTGTGGGCTGTGCCGCAGAGGATCAGGATCGCCAGGAGGAAGAGGATTGGTGGGTTGTTGCTGTCCATGACTCGGTTGATGGGATTTAAGAGTCCATTGTTTCTTTAGAGGGAGACTTTATATGCGATCTATATGGATTAGATATTTAGGCAGTGTCTGAACCGTGTGGCCGCGAGAGGAGGCATGCACGATCGAGTTCGGAATTTTTTCAACTTTTTCGGTTGGACCTTTTCACCCTTAATGTAGAATTTTTTTTAGTTGCTAATTCTTGAAATGATTGACAACTTAGACCACCCACGGTGGGGTTGAAACATCGTGTGATGGGCACGTAGAATCTGACGTGTCCGAGGAAAACAGTGTCGAATATGTGCGGTAAAGTCGGGTTTATGTCGAATCAGTAAAAACGCAGATTCGATGTCAATGAATCTGCATACTCTGCCGTAGGTCGATTCGATGGACCCGGGCCTAGCCGAATCCATGCCCACCGAATCAAGGTCTCACGCGTGGCCAGTCTTTCGGCTATAACCTCCAGTCCCAACACTTCGTCTTTTTCATGTAGAAACTCCACAGAGTCAGGCTCGAGCTCAGCACCCCCGTATCACGGGAAACTGGTACTGGAAACGCAGATTCCATCGATGGTCTTTTATGCAGGACTTAACGTCAACCCGCCAAGGATGCTACGCATGTACCAAAAATGGAGTCGGCCCGAGGAGTTTACATTGGTGTGTGCGTGGCTCAATAATGAGGAGTAAGGAGGTGAAAATCCGGCGATGTCTTTTGGGATGGCATACGGGGGAGGTCGCCCACGTGACCCGTCAAACCCCGGCGACTAAGCGGTCAGCCGAAAACTATAAATATCATTGGACCATCGTCAACCAGAAGGTGAAGTGGTTCAATGTGTGTTGGTCGAAGCTGAAGCTCATTTACCAACTCGATTAGCCTGATGCATAGCTCATGGATCTTACAGAGGAGGTGTATGTCGAGATATACGGACTGTTCCCGAGCTGCAGAGAACAATCCGAACTGAGGCAATCTTTCCGGATTCGCTCCGCCTTACAGCCTTGCTTCCCATTGTAATTGCCATTGTAGCACGTGTGTGGCATAGCCCTTAAGGACCATGCGGACACGACTTCGTATGGAAGAACTGGTGGATTCTCGTGCGGGACCATCCCCGCTAGATTGAGTCGTATACACAACCACAACAGAAGATGGAAAGTGACATGAATATGGTTTGGAAAAAAATAACCATCCAAGCAATACAGGAAGGTCCGAAACGGGCGGCCAACAACTTTAATGGATTATGAAGGTGTAATGTGACGACACGACTTCAAATTGTACCGTCGATTTCCATAATCAAAGATGGCAAGTGTCGTGTAAGCGGTAGTGTCATTGCTACACAAACATAGCAAGTATTGTCACGTTACCGTATCTTCGACATCGTCACGTGACAATATTTGCTATATTCTTAGAGCAATGACACTAATGCTTTCACGTCACTTGTCATCTTTGATTATAGAATATCGAGAATAAAATTTGAAGTCGTGTCGTCATATTACACCCCCAGACCAATTATTCAATGTCCAAGAAGATGGCACGTAGATCTTCATGTATCATAGGTAGTACTGCTCGGGAACACAACCCGATCCCCGGTGTTAGTAATTAACTCCGAGAATTTGGTTGTGTTCTCGGGCATTATGAGAGGAAAGGTATATCATGTTTCCGATAGCCAACAACTTGTAATTCATTTTGGAGTTGTAATGTGATGACACGAGTAGAAATCTTGACGAAGGTTGGGCCCAATTTAAATAATTAATAAAGTAACCTAGTTTATTAAGTCCACCTTGTATTTTTGCATGGACACTTGGCTCTTGATGAGGAATAATTTAGATGACGCAATTCACTTAACTCAAAATGCAAGAGTGTTGACATTTTTCATACATGCAAAGACTTGGGAATTTTTACACAACAACTTCATTTCTCTCCCACCTTGGTCGAACACCCCTAGGAGGAGCAAGCTCCATTGTTGCATTCTCTTGAGTCTACAAACTCTAGAACTACGTCGACTTTAATTCCGTTAAGGATACGTAGGCGTCCAAGGGGCTCAAGTCATCCAAAGTTTGATGTTCTTCTTCTCAATTCTCATCGAAACAAGAAGGTAATGCACACAAATTCTTGCTGAATTTTCTGTCTTGTTTTTCAATAACTGGTAGCTTCTTCTCGAGTGATTCTGGTTAATTTCTGCCGTGTTTCATGTTACTTTTTCCCACGACCTCGAGACCCAATAATGCGGTTGATTCTTTGTTTTTCAAACCTTGTCCTAACGAACTACATATATCGGATCGGATTTCACAAGCAAAAGATAGATCTTATCAGATGGGTTTAATTCTACCATTTATTTGTAACATTATTATTTTTTGGGTTATTATCATACGAGTACCCTAAAAATACTTGGTTTTCATCCGAGTACCCTAAAAATACTTTGTGACAGATAAGTACCCAAACGAAACATTGTGTTTCAAATCACTACCCGCCGTTAGGTTTCCATCCATTTTGGATGGAAAATGGTCATGTGCTATGCACATGACCTTAAATTTTTTTTAAATTCCGTTTTTACCCTTTGCTCTCTTATAACCCTAACCCTCTATTCATCTCTCTCTCTCTCTCTCTCTCTCTCTCTCTCTCTGTAAAATCCCGTTTATTTAAAGGGTGGATTTCTGAAAAGCAAAACTTGAGGGTAGAAGATTCCAACATTTGTGGTTGTTTTTCAAAAAAAAAAGAAAAAAAAAGGAAAAGGTTTCGTTTTGGGCTGAGAAGAGTTGGGCCGAACTGGGCCCAGCGCAGAGCCATGCCTCCGGCCCACGCGCAGGAGCCGGCCCAGTTCACCCTTTAAAAAGGGCAGAAACCCTAGTTCGGTGCACTGTTCACCCTCGCCTCCAGCTTTCTCTCTCGCTCAGTCCGTCTATCCCTCGCAACCCAGACGCTCCGGCCACACCCTTCCGTCTCCGACCACCGCCCCGCCTTCTCCGAGCTCGCCTCCACCTTCCTCTTCTTCTGCTCGTCTTCTTCCCTCAGCCATGGTGAAACCCATAGAACCCAGAAGCTCCCTCCACCCGTCTTCTCCCTCTTCGTTTCAAGACCACCGCCGGCGATGTAAAGAGCCACCGTGCCAGACTCGAAGAGATTCTGCACCGGTGAGTGAAAACCCTCACCAAAGTCTTCTCCCCCATCTTCTTCTTCTCCGGAAAGCATGAACCGAGCTCGACGGGCGGTCAGACGAGACCGAGGAGCGAGTCTTCTTCTTCTTCAACCGCCGTCAGGATCGCCGCCGCCGCCGCCGGGTCGCCGGAACCCTAGCTCCGATCGTCGCCGTTTCCTAGCTCCGTCTGGGCCAGAGCGAGTCTTGGGCTCAGGCCTGGAGTCGAGCTGGGCCGCGAGTCCGAATTGGATTTGGTCCTCAAGCCCGGATCTGGTTTGGGCCTCGGTCTAGTCTGACTTTGGGTCTCGGGTCCGGACTCGGGTCTGGACCCGGGTTTGGGTCGGGTACGGTCCGGTCCGGGTCTGGACCTGGGTCCGTGTCGGTTTCCGGGTTCGGGTCGGGTTCCGGGTCGGCCGGGTCGGGTAGACTTGTTTAATGAAATTAAAACCTTTTTAACGACTCTTTGGATTAAATCGGACTTTTATTGGAAGTGAGTGTGATTAAAGGAATTAACGATAGTTAATTGAAAGAACTGGGCATTCTGGACCCGAACTGATTTTGGACCGTTTGTATGTAAATCCAGACTCAGAGCTAGGCTTTGCCCGAGAGCTTGGACTTCGCCCGTGCAGACGAAGACCACTCCGGTACCCGTGTGAAGAACGGGGGAGCGACTGATCGTCTATACAGCAGAGTGTATTAGAGGAAGACCGCGAGGTACGGAAAGTCTAACTACTCGAGTATTTCAATACTAGCGTGCCTATTAGGTTAATAAAATCGGAAAGGTCCTAGAATTGCATATAGGATGCGAACGACTAGTATAATTGTCTTTCAATTACTATTAACCGGACGAGTCTAGAAATGCATGATTAGGATGCAAATCACTAGTTAACTCGCTTTCAATACTTGAGAATTGATTTACTGGCAGAGAGGCCGTGTTGAGCCCTTGGATTAGTTGTGTGTTAGCTTCACATGCTTGTTTGCTAGTCATTGGGATAATCAAGAGTCTAATGAAACTAGATCGAATGCATGCTTGAACGTTTGAATGTTAAACTTGAACGCTTGAACCTTTGACTGATTGATTGAATGCTTGATGAATTGAACGGTTGATCGAGTATGACTGGTTGTGCCGAGGAGGAACGATCAGGTGATCGATCGACCGGTGGATAGCAAATGGTAAGTGATGGTAAGTGTAATTATGGGTATGAATCCCGTGTGGTGTGTATTGACGAACGTGTGCATTCGATGATTGGTTGTGGACCCTGCGGGGCTTTATTTGTTAATTCATACGGATTATTATTTGGTAGATCCCGCGGGATATTGTTGGGTAGACCCTGCGGGGTATCGTTTGGCAGATCCTGCGGGATAATGGTTAGGGACCTTGCGGGGCATCGGTTATCGATCCTGCGGGATAATGGTTAGGGACCCTGCGGGGCATCGGTTATCGATCCTGCGGGATAATGGTTAGGGACCCTGCGGGGCATCGGTTATTGAGCCAGCGGGCAACGGTTATGGACCCTGTGGGGCGATGGTTATTGGGCCTGCGGGCATTAGACGTTGGACCCTGCGGGGCATTCAGATGGTTACCCTGCGGGGATTGATTTCTTGATATTTCACCCGAGTGTATGCACCCTACGGGAGTATTACCTTGGTTCCCTATGACATATGGTCATTTGGAGACGTTTCCGAGAATCCCGACGATATGCACCCTCAAGGGTGTTTCCGGTAGCCCCGACGTTACACGTCTTTGTGACGTTATGCGTCTCCTCTGGACCGAGGGAAAATCCGACATGACACGATGATTATTGTGGATCGGAGGGTGGCGACTTCACGTCCCACGGCATTAATTGAACACTCTTTTCCCATTGATTATTTACGAAATGCATTGATTTCCGTATTTTCCTACAATTATTGTTGATTCATTGCAAGTGTTAAAGTTCTTCGCATTTGAGATTTGAACTGACTTTATGAAGGCCTTTTTTTGAACAAAGAGGAGTAACCTGGTTATGTTTTTCCCTACTGAGCGTAAGCTCACCCTTCCTGTCTTTGTGGTGTTTCAGGTGTTGAGCGGGAGCAGTATTAGCTGGACTCTCGGAGCTTGAGAGCTATGAGGGTTTAGCTAGGTTTAGAGACGTGCACCTTTTGTGTTGGATTTTATATTTATTATTGAGTTGTGACTCTTACTTTTGAAGTTTTATATTAGTCTGAAACCCTATTTATCTTTCCCTTATCTTTTTTTTATTGTTTTTCACTAGTCACATCTCGAGTCCGGTCAAGGATCGAATTTGGGGCCTGACACACACTCTCTCTCTCTCTCTCTCTCTCTCTCTCTCTCTCTCTCTCTCTCTCTCTCTCTCTCTCTCTCTCTCTTTTCTCTCCCTCACCTCACCCCCTCACGCCTCCATCCTTGAGAATCAGAACAAGTCGCCGCCACAAGCTCGCCGCCGGCCACCATCATAGCAGCTCTACAAGCTCGTCGCCGGCCACCATCACTCTCTACTCCCCTTCCCTTCATCTCATCGTCATAGCCCACCGACCCGTGCTCGACTATCGTGATCGACCTCGGCCCGTGCTCGCCGTGCTCGACCTCGGCCCGTGCCGACCTTGGCTTCTCCACTCAGACCACCACCCGAAGCTCATATTCCCTCTCCTGATCGAGGCGAGCAAGTGGTGGAGAAGTAGGTCGAGCTAGAGTCGGAGAAGCCCTGTTTTCATATCTGTTTTCTCCAACCTCTCATATCTGTTTTCTCTCAGGTCTGATTTCTCAGAAATTTAAGGATCGATTGAAATTGATTCCATTAAAACCCTAAATTTTTCTGCTGAGATTGATTGAAATTAAATACGAAATAGAAATTTAAATGCATGAGTGGTTGGAGATGAAATTGGTATGGCGGTGATGAGAGGTTGGAGATGGACAAGTAATGAAAACTGATTTTTATAATTAAATCTGATTTTCACAATTTTGTTATAAAAACTGAATAAAAATAAAAAAAAGGACTAAGAATAAAAATTGAATTTGTAAAAATAAAAATAAAATGGTTTTTTGAAAATAAAATTTGATTTTTAAAAAATGAAATGAAAAATATTTAATTAAATAAATAATCTAATAAGTGAAAAATATTTAATGATTTTCAAATTAAATTATGATTATTTTAAATAAAAACTGATTTTTTTGAAAATAAAACTGATTTTAAAAAAACAAAAACTGATTTTTTTTAAATAAAAATCAATTTTATAAAAATAAATCTAATTTTCAGAAAATAATTTTTTTTATAAAACAAATAAGTAAAAAGAAAAATTGAAATTCAATGGCATGAGTTTGAAAATTTGAGTGTTGGGGAGGGGTATTTTGGACTTTTTAATGTTTTGGATGGAAAACTGGATGGAAAATAGACAGAAACTAACGACGGTATTGATTTGAAACACAATGTTTCGTTTGGGTACTTATCTGTCACAAAGTATTTTTAGGGTACTCGGATGAAAAGCAAATATTTTTAGGGTAGTCGTATGATAATAACCCTTATTTTTTATTCTCGATATGAATTTAACAAACTTTAAAATTCCTCCTCACCTATAAGAGCAAACACAACGGGCCGGCCCTCGCCCCCGACCCGCGCGGTCGCGGTCCGCGGCCCTCGGGCCGTCCCACTGTGGGTCGGATTCTACGCGGTCTGCGGCCCTGAATCACGCGGTCCGGCCCTCAGCCCTCGCCCCTCGCTCGCAGGCCGGGCTCGCGCCCCTCGCTCGCGCTGGTCCTCTCGCGTGGAGACACCTGGCATCCAAATCCGACCGTTGTCAAACGGTCGGTAACGACTCTTTTTTTAATTAAAATTCAACAAATTAAAACCCTATAAATACCCTAACCCCAACCTCATTTTTTCCACACTCGTTCTCCGATTTCACTCTCCCATTCCCACATTCTCCTCTCTCATTTCAATTATTCTCGTGAAAAATGTCGGGCGACGCAGGGTCTCGTGCACAATCAGCTGGTGACGAGGTCGGATTCAGCCCCGACGAACTGGCACAGAATTTCAAGACATTCTCGGGGACCCTCGTGACAACTCCGCTTTCACGCCATACTCGCAAGAGGGTTCGAGCTCAGGTAAGTGCAAACTAAATTTTTATGTATTGTATTTTTTTAGTTCATGTATTGTATTTATTTAATGTATTTATTGAATTTCTTTAATTATTTTATTGTAATTGTTTAATTCATTTTATTGTATTTTTTTAGTTCATGTATTGTATTTATTTAATGTATTTATTGAATTTCTTTAATTATTTTATTGTATTTGTTTAATTCATTTTATTGTATTTGTTTAACTCATTTATTGTATTAATTTATTGTTTAGGGCAATTCCATCCACAACAATTCCAAATGGCGCTAGGGTTCCAAATCCCACAACAATTAGGAATGATGCCACAATTTGGAACGAACCCACAAGGACAAGGGTTCCAGCTTCCACCCCAATTCTACAACTACCCCGAGCACCCACTACCCGACGTAGCTGTCCCCCGACCATCCTCTGACGGGCCTTCCCAACGACAACGACGACCCCGAGCAGCACAGCCGGATGCGCGGGTATTCACCAAGGAGGAAGACCTACACCTCATAGACTGTTGGCTGAGTACTACAAAAGATGCCATCAAGGGAAACTCTCAAGCCGGAAACACATTCTGGTGCAATATTGAGAGGAAGTACAACTCGAGGGGAAGTCTCCGCCATCGCGACTAGGGATCTCTCAAGAAACGTTGTGGCAGAGGCTCCTCGCAGACAAGGAGGTTCCTCGGGTATCTGAAGACCTCCAAGGCCGAGTACGTCAGCGGGTGGAACCACGATGACCACATGAGACGTGCGAAGGACATGTGGGCGACTGTACCGAAGGACAGCAGACCGAATTACCACCCAGCAAAGTTCGACCTGGATCATTGGGCTGCGAAGCTCGAGGGCAACAAGAAGTTCACTGCCGAGGAAGGCACAATGGGTGATGTCCGCCAAGAACAAGCACGCCAACAACGACAATGGTTGGATGAGACTGGGGCTTATAGCTCAACCCCACCCACAAGCACATGGGACGATTACACACCTCTTAGTGGTGAGTCCCAACAACCAGAATGGGGAGCTTCCGATCACAACGAGAGGACTGAGGTCCCTCTCAGCGACACACCCCCATCCCCCGAGGCAGCCGCAAGTCCCCCTCGCCGAACGCGACCGCAAGGAAAGAAGGTAGTGAAGGCATCAAAAAAGGCGAGCGTCCTCACGGCCCAAATGGGTGCCTTCGCCGAGATGGAACGTACACGGCAGGAGGTTGAACGTACACGACATGAACGTCATGCAGAAAGGACTCGCATGATACACAAGATAACCCAACAGTGGGAAGTAAACTTCGCCACCTATGTGTCCATGGTGGAAAATGATACCTCCTCCTTCACCGAAGAGGAAAAGGAAGAGCATAGGTCGTGCAAGGCCCGACTGCGAGTAGTCATGAATACCCTTGAAGGTGAACTTCAAGATCTTCGACGACAACAACCACCACCGGATGTCGACCCAACAGGGGATGATTCTTGAGCTTGTATTTGTTTGTGGGTTGTATTAAAATGGGATCAATAAAATTTCAAGTTTATTTTTTATTCGTGTTAAAAAAAAATTTTATTGTCATTAATTTTTTTTCACATTTGTTTATATTTTAAATAATTTAAACGGTTTTTGATAAATAATTAAATAAAACAGTAAAATATCAATTAATCAACATCCAGTCAGTACAAGGGCTCCAGCCTCAGGGCCTCACCCAGGACATCTCATTGCAAAACACTCACTATTTTGAGGCTCTAAAGTCTCACCTTTGTCCAGTCAGCATAAAGGTCTCAAGGCCAGAGTCTCACCCAAAACATTTCCATTGTATATGCTCTAAGCCCGGACATCTATATATAGAAGTTATAATAAGACTCCACATCTGTATTTAAATTAAAAGTTACAAGGTGAAGACGGTAAACAAAACGTGTCCTGTTGAATAACCATAAACACTTCTCACATGGACAGAACTAGAATCTGATATCAGGTAATAAAAACATACAATTCCTCGATCAATTATATTGGGTAGAAAAAAGCAGTACAATATATTTATATGCAATTACTCCTCATAATATTTCAGCTCATTTTGATCCTTTGACTGGCAGTTTATGAAAGATTTGGTCCGAGTAAGTGAAAGTACATAGAACTTCAGAACTTAAGGGAATGGTGGTATGGTGTACACATCCAGGACCATTCCACTTGCAGGGCCATTTAATTCCGAGGGATAAAATTCAACTATTTTTGGTCTATCCCCGATCCCATACCCCCATTAACATGGGTTTGTTGCAGCCACCCTTCATTAATTCAGTCGACACAAAATTATTCGATTCATTGATTCTTATAAAAAAATTAACAGACGTTACACACCCAAAAAATCGTCTTTTTTAAATAGAAAAACGTCTTTCCCCTTCTGAGAAGAAAAAGAACTAAATGGATAAAGATCCTCCGGAAACGATTACAAGATAGATAACTAACAAGAAGCTGAAAAGGGGTGCCACCCAAAAACAAAACAGAACATATCTGTCACGCCTCAAATCCGGTATTGACCGAACTCGAGACGTGACTTAAAGATAAATTGAAGTGAAACAATAAAAGTGTCTCAAAACCACTATAAATCTCCAATTTTACTTCAATCAAAATATCTCCAGTAAAAACTCATAACAAATCCTTTAACATAGGGTTCATAACCAAAAGTAAGACCGACACCGTCTCTAAAATAAGTGCACCCGGACCCACAAAAGCTCCCGAGCCTCGAGTCCACTACTCATCACGCAAGCTTGTAAAAACAGTAAATAAACAGATAGGGGTGAGCTTACGCTTAGTAGGGAAAAATACATAACAAGGGCAACCTTTTAGTTTAATTAATAGAAATTCACAAGTTCGTTCAAGTCTCAATAAGATGAAGAACTAAGAAGATGTTGAAGTACGGGAATAAAACGAGTATTTAACGCTTTCAAAGAGCCAGTAATAATCATTGAAAATAAGGTAAATCATGCATTTATTAACAATCAATAGAGGATAGAGCGTTTAAGTAATGACGTGGGACATGAAGTCACCACCCTCCGATCCACAATACTCTTTGTGTCATATTAGATTTTCCCTCGACTCAGAGGAGACACATACATCGGATTACCGGGAGTATCCCTCGAAGGGTACATAACGTCGGAATCTCCGGAAATGTCACCAAAAGACCATATGTCATCGGGACAAGTAGAATAATGCCGTGGGACATGAAGTCACCACCCTCCGATTCACAATACTCTTTGTGTCATATCGGATTTTCCCTCGATCCAGAGGGGGCACATACATCGGGCTACCGGTAACAATCCCTGAGGGACGCTTATCGTCGGGATTCTCGGAAATGCCCCCAAAGGACCATATATCATCGGGAACCAAGGTAATGCTCCCGCAGGACGCATACACTCGGGTGAAATAAAAAAGCAACCATTCCCCGCAGGGTAAACCATCCAATTGCCCCGCAGGGTCCAATAACCAATGCCCCGCAGGGTCCAATAATCAATGCCCCGCAAGGTCCAATAACCAATGCCCCGCAGGGTCCAATAATCAATGTCCCGCAGGATCAACCAACCAATGCCCCGCAGGGTCCATAACCAATATCCCGCAGGATCTACCAATCAATGCCCGCATGGTCCATAACCAATATCCCGCAGGATCTACCAATCAATGCCCCGCAGGGTCCATAACCAATATCCCGCAGGATCTACCAATCAATGCCCCGCAGGGTCCATAACCAATATCCCGCAGGATCAACCAATATTCTCACAACACACACAAGAGGCTGACACGCCAATATATCATAAAACCGAAGCTTAGCAAACCACAACTCCATCACAGCACACAAAAGGGATCCATATACCTTTACACTTACCGTTAAACTTACCAATCGCGTTCCATCGGTCTACCATTCACCCGATTGTACCATTTAGCACAAACAATTACACTCAAGTTCATACAATCATTCATCCAAGCATTCATTCAATCATTCAAGCATTCAAGTTTAACATTCAAAACATCTAGTTGTATTAGACTCTTATCTTATCCAAACTAGGAAAACCAAGCATGTGAGGCAAAAACAAGCAATCCTAGGGCTCATCTCGGCCTTTCTACCAGTAAACCAATTCCCAAGTATTGAAAGCGAGTTAAACTAGTTGTTCACATCCTATGCAAGCATACTAGACACGTCTGGTTATTAGTAATTGAAAGACGGTTATTCTAGTTATTCGCATCCTATATGCAATTCTACGACCTTTCCGATTTTATTAACCTAATAGGCATACTAGGTATTGGAATGCACGAGGAGTTAGTACTTTCCCTACCTTGTGGTCTTCCTCTAATAAACTCCTAGCTAATGACGACTGGGCCAACTCCGTCTTCTCGGGCAAAGTCCACGAAGTCCAAGGTCTCGGGTAAAGTACAAGCCTGGGTTTTAGCAGTTAAAACTTACAATCAGTTCCGGTATTCGTTCAAAAGTCATTTGATGTCTAAATTAAACCTTTAATTGCCCACCTTAAATTAATTAATCAGTTAATTAATCTGATTTTTAAAAATAATTTTCTTTAAAACTGGTTCGACCCGGATCCGAGCCCGAACCCGAGTCCAGACCCGGACCCGGCTCCAGACCCAGTCCCAGAACCCGTTCCAGCTTTGGGTCTGGCCCAATGGCCTGTCTTGGCCCAACGATCCTGGCCCAAGGCCCGTCTGGCCTAAGGCCCAACTCCTTCGGCCCAAAGTCATGCCCAGGCCCACTTCGCTTGTCCTGGCTCGAGTTAGGGGACGATGGTGGCGGCTAGGGTTCGCCTCCGGCCGCCGTCTGCGGCGTCAGTGAGATCGGGAAGGATTTTTCGTCGGCGTGCAGGGCGTCAGGAAAACTCGGGGACGTGAGGGGAGAGATCGTTGGTGCGAAGAGCCAGGCCCCTCCGTCCAGATCTTTGGCGTGAGAGCTCGCCGGTGTGAGAGCACCAGATCTGGAGCTCGGAAGCTCCGGTGACGCTCTCCGGCCAAACTCCGCCCCAAAACGCGCTCAGCACTTTGCGATTCTGAGGTAAGGGGCATCGGCGAAGGTGAAATTGCTCGGAAAAAGCCCTCACCGGCATGGGGTTGTTCGTTCGTGGCGTGGCGTGGCTCGGGTGAGAAGGGCGACGGCGGGTCGGCTCGATTCAACGAGGAAGAAGGAAAGGGGGAGGGTTTTTGGGGCTTCTGGTGTCGTGTGGTGAAGGATGAAGGAGAAGAAGAAGAGGTGGAGGAGAAGAGAGAGGGAGCAATTGGGAGAGGGAGATCTGACGAGAGAGAGGGGCGGAGGGTCTCGAATTTCGTGCTGGTTCAATCGAAGAAGAAGAGCAACAGTAATAGGTCTTAGGGTTGTAGAGCGTGGGCTTGGGCCGAAGCAGGTGCGCGCGCGGGTTTGGGCCCAGACCTCGTCTGGCCCAGCCTGTTTCCAACCTCTTCTCTTTTTTTTGTTTTTTTATTTCTCTCTTTAACAACTTGCTTGCAAAAACTTACTCCAACGTTTCGTTTTGCAAAAGATTACCCCATTTTAATTTTTCCGGTCTTTACAATATCAGACAAAGCAGGTGGCAGAACAGTTTGTCAGAAAACTATCACGGATAAACTTAACCAGACTAATGAACTGTACCTCAAAGTATGACACGGTTGAATCCATGCCTCTCCACTTGTAAAACAACTGAATCAGCCTAAGTGTGTTTCCTCATATGCATACTCATCGGACCTAATTATAAAAAACGACACCACGATGACTTCTGAACAAAAACTCTCTAAACCAATAAGAACCCAACAAGCCCATGGAAACAAAACAGCCACGGAATCAGGAACTAACACACAGCATCTCAACCATAAAACAAGGGCCAGAAAGGACACCACCACCACCATGAGGAACCAAATATAACTTTTATTATCGGTAAAACATATTTAAATCAAAACCTCTTTTGAAAAGGAAGAGAGTACAAATGGCTTAACTACAGGCCATCCAAAAAAACGCGTCCTTGTATTAAAGTAATTATATACATTTACAAAAATGACCAGGCTAAAATATCTCATTGTGTATCGATCCTAAAACTATATTGCAAGATATACTCATTTAGATCAAAGTCTCACTCAGTCAACTAGTTTCGAGGCCTCAATTCAAGATGAAGCTTCATATTCTCTCCGTCCACTGGCAAGACTTACAGATGAATTCATTTTATTCATGCCGACACTAGTGGGCATCGAGAACTAAGTAACCCAACAACTGCTAGTCAAGATTGCTACACTTGTTTTTTATTATTATTCTCTTAGGTATTCAATGTGATGCAACCCGATCAACCAGAATTGCATGCACAACTTAACTTCTATGGATATAATATGTTAAAGGATATTACTGTGTATAATAATGATTTAAACTAAACTGTGTCGGTAGATACGATGATACGATTAAGAGATAAAAATGGGTAGAGGAAAAGCTTAATTAATATTCATGTATCAAGCTGTTACCGCTTTCCAAACTTATATGTATAGAAAACATTGCAACCTTGGGATGGAACCAAAGTGTCCCACCCTTTTCTTCATTCACAAGCAAGGGCATTTAATAACCTCTTCTTTGTATTGTCACTTTCCTCAAAAAATAGAATGGAACCTTGAATGTGTAAGGTTCCATTCTTTATTTTCTAATAAACATGTTAAGAACTGTATGGTTTTAGGAGGGACACCAAAATTCAAAACCTTGTCACCCCTATAGTTACTCACCCTCCTGTTTCTCTTCTTATTGGCGACGCGTCGACTTTCGGTTTTGGACGTCGCTGGTGACGACTTCTACTCCTTCCCCTTCTTCTTCTTCCCCCCCCCCCCCCCCCCCCCCTTGTTCCACTGTTTCGTTTCCTTGTTCTTTTCTTGGGCTTGGATATACTGCGTGTCATCTGTGTGTAGGTCAGATCTGGGTCGGGGGTAGCTTGTTTTGGTTTCGTCCTCTGCTCAACGGATCTTTGGGAGTTTCTATGTCCTTTCCTTTTCTCGTCGTGGGACGTGCTTCTCGACTTTCGTTTCAAGATCGTGGGGTTTAGGTGGGACCGCCGCTTGTGGTGTTTGTTGGTGTTGGCCTCAGCTCGATTTCTCCGGTGTCGGTTTTGGCAGTTGCGGAGCTCGGTTGTTTGGTTTTTGTTCCGTGAAGCAGCTCGGGTTTAGGCCACGCAGCTACAGTTTGGGTGCTTTGGTTTTACTCTGGCGTCAAGCTTAAGTTCCGGCGTGGGACGTCTTTCTTTGACTTTTACTATTATTGATTGGCGTGTTCGTAGGCTGGCGTCGCTCCGTCGTTCTCCTCAGTGGCTTCTGGCGACCTATGGAGTGCTCTCCTCCTTTGGGCGACTGGGTGCTCCGTTCGTATTCTAAGGCTTTCAGTCCTAATTCTACCGTGGGAAGCGTTTTCTATCCACCCGTGGCTTTGGGTCTTTCGTCGTTGAGGATGGTTTGGTTCTCGTTTCGTCCTTAATTTTATATGCTGCTTGAGGTTATCTGCTCTTTCCCTAGGATTAGTTTCATTTTGGATTTCTTCTGTTTCCCTACCGGTAGTTTTTATGTAGGGGGTGTTAATTTCTTAGGTATTGGCCTCTGACGGGTTGTTGTGGCCTTTGTGCCTTTGTTAGAAATCGTTGTGTTTCTACTTCTTGGGTTTTGAGTATCGGTGTTCTCCGACATTTCTCTGCCGATCAGCGGTGTTGTCCGCCGGCGTGTCGACGTCTTCTATCTCTTTCAGTGGGGGAGTCGATGAGATTCAGTGATTACTTCTTTTGCGGATAAGATTAGGGTGACTTTTCGAGTTGACTGGGGTCTGGGCTTCTCCAAGTTTTATACGCTTAAAGGTTGGAAAATCATGGTTGAAGACCGTCCTTTTATCGTGCGCTTCATGGTGGTAAAATCAGGGTTTTGACTTCTCTTTTTTTTACTGCTTCTTGCCTTATTTGGAGTTTAGCCCTTCAGGTTGTGGTTTGATCCGTGTAGGATCCTTAGTTGTTTTGGTATGATTCGTGTAGGATCTGTTGTTGGTTGGATCCGTGTAGGATCGGTTGTTCTGTATGGGATCGGTAGTTTTGGTTGAGGCTGAGATTGTTCAGTCCTTCCTTGTTGGTTGTTGGTTGTTGTTTGTGTTTATACTCCTCTTTTTCTTCAAAAGGGGTTTTAATTTAAATTTCTTTGCTGATCGAAAAAATACTGTATGGTTTTAGATTCATAGAGACAGCTAGAAATAGAAATTTGATGTTTTAAAAATGATGGTTATGAAGGAGGGGTGCTTAGATGGGGTGGTGTTTCAATTCATTAGGCACGTCGTTGTTGGGCTGCTTAAAGTGGGTTTTGAGGGTTTCGTTCTCTTTAATTTTCGGTGGATTTTTCTATCTTATTCTTTTTGTGAGGGTGTCTCTCAGTGTTAGGATGGTTTATGTTATGGGCTTTTAGTTGACTTCGTGTTTTTTTTTTTTTTTGGTGAAGGACTTTTGATTGATACCTTTGATAGGTAGAATCTTCTCTTTTGTACTTCCTATAGAAATGATGGTTATGAAGGATTAATAAAACCATCATTTATTAAGAAAAAAATATGGTCGGTGTCCATGACCCAGGCCTATTTCCATGTAGTGTCTAACAGTGGCCAACAGCTTTAGCTTGCCATAAAAGCCTTTGCCTTTGCACAAGTATGCAAAGCCTTTTTGTTTGGTATTCCTTGTAATGACAGCTATAAAACTGGACCATAAAAGAACACAATTCACACTCTCTTGACTATTCACGGTTTATATGTCTAACCCGAGGTTTTGTCATGCCCAAGACTTTTGCCTAGTTTTGGGCCCAACTTGGTGTCTTCGTTCTTCTTTCTTTGCATGGTTCTGACAAAACATATTCGTGCTAGCTAGTATCAACTATCAAGTGTGATCAAGGATAACAGGATATGAATTTTTATGTCCACGGTGGTGCTGTAAGTTTGTAACATATTCTCCAGCTGAAGTGAAAATTTTAAAATCGAGGTGTAAATGTTTAAGAGTCCACAGGTTTTTCCAGTAAAAGAAACTTTTTATTAAAAATCAACGAGGAACGTATAAAGAGAGGATCAGGGTTTGATTTTGGATCGCCCTTATAAAATTCATCATATTGATCATAGAAACATAATTGGTACATCGTTTTGACAATATGGGCTAAACGTTAAGGACCACAAACCTAAAAACAAGAGGACCAATCCGGGCTCAACTGATTGTACGAGTGGTTAATTGTTGTTTGGTCTTCTGCGAGAACCATGAAATAGTTGAATAATGTTCGCGACTAGATCAAGGATCATAGTAACTGGAGGGAGGACTATCAGCTGCAGCTAGTCATGATGGGGGTGAGACGCTTCTCTTTCCCAACGTCCCGCTTCCCCGCAAAAACCTCATTGAATTTGGCGAGACTGCATAACAGACCTTTCCTAATTTTTTGGGCCAACAACGAACTTGTTTCCGGCAGCCTGAGAGGTTGGCGAGTGTTGAGATTATTGTCGAGATTTCCGTCGTCGGGTGTGTTCTATAGCTCCACGGTTGATGGAGGTCGCATGTGGAGAACGATTGGATTCCACAAGCATAGTCGGGGATAGTTTGGGCACAAGCGAAAGTTAAGTAGAGGGGTTCAGTGGTACGAGGCTTGTGGGAGGAGTCGGACGAGCAAGACCGTCGGAGGATTAACGACGACGACATCATGAAAAGGATAAAAAGCGGCACTAGTTTGAAACCCTTGTAGAGAGCATTGTGTTTTAAGTCGTCCCTTGTCTAATTAGAAATTGATTGAGTTAACTTAAGAATCCATAGTTAAAAGTATTTGAAACACTTATAAAAAAATAGTTAAAAGTATTTGAATACTTCTTGTCTCATCGTTCTTGTGTATATATAGACTTTACATTGATCCACACTGGAGGGCAAGCTCTGTCTCCTAATTGTTGGATCGTATCGCTAACTGAGGTTCTTTTTCAGCATACTTAAGCTCTTCCTCCCTCCTCTCAGTTTGGGGTATTTTTCCTTTTTGAGCGATGCGGCTATCTCTGTCTCATTGTTTTTTTGGATTTTTTGGATCTTCTTGTTGGTTTGTGGTTTCTTTATCGAATCCTGCATTACAATTTTAATGCATTATCTTTTTATGATAAAAAGAGAGAGGGGCTTTACTTCATATGTGTGAATCAACTAATAATTTCACTTGAAGTGTGTATTGGAGAACTATTCCGGGTAGGTCAATTCAGAGATGATTTGGCCAGGAATAGCCTTCTCCCACACTGGAGGTCGCCTCAAGCGCGGTAGGTTCACCAAGGAATAGCCAAGTGTCACGAGTTGATTGGTTAACGAGGAAGGAGATAGAACGTGTTGAGCTATTTTGAGGGCATGGATGACGGATTTATCTCCATCGAGATGGAAAAGGTTGGAATTATTTTCTTTTTTGTCGAATCGTCCCACTAATAATCCCTAGAAAAACATAAGTTACACATACTCTTAGAGTACTCACAGTATCGTCGATTATGTGTCGTTTTAGGCTGTCGAATTTGTCGGAGTCCCCGAAAAAGGCGTTAAACCTATGAATTACAGTCTTTTGTCAATCAGATATGCGAGCCTTAAAACCGACGTCGAGGAATTTGTCGATGCTGACCCTCGGTCTATTCGACGGATACGAACCCGCTGAACCGTTGCCTGCCGAGTAGCTTGAAGACACGTGGTGCCAAAATTCTGGTGTCATTAAAATCGATATTGCATTTTGGGCTTTAAATAAAGGCACCCGTTTCTCCTTCGTCTTCACCAATTACACGATTCTGTAACTCTCCCATTCGACAGATTCATTGAAGCATATTCCACGGCAAGAAACCACATTCCCTGTCGATCCAGCACCACGATTCTCCGACGAGCAAGCAAAAGCTCCAGCGTTCCACCTCTCTCCCGTTCTATAGAATCTTTCCCGCGTCCACCCATTGCAAAATTTCTTTGGTGTTTCACCACCACCAATTCTCCGACGAGAAAGCACAAGCTACAACGTTCCACATCTCTCCTGTTTTGTAAAATCTGTTCCCCATCCACCGTTACAGAATTTGTCGCTGCAACCTCATCGTTTCTTTAACTGCATCTATGGCCAACAACAAAAACCAAAAGTATTCGTCGAGGTTCACATGTGAATGAGACTATTTCTCCGATTCGCAACACTACTCGTACGAAATGGAGGAGCGGTTTTGGGGCCAGGAGGAGTATGTGCCCTCGTCGGTGCGAGAAACAGTCCCGACCTCCCATGTGTACAACTACTCCAGCTCTTATTAGGGTTCCTTTTCAACTCTCATGAGTGGGACCCCAAAGGAGACACCATACAAACAAACCTGACGTCATTGTATGTACCGAAATTTTACTCTGAATGAGATGCATGCATGGTTAATCCACAACGAGAACTCGTAGCATGGGGTCGACCAGACCGACCAAACATTTTGGGACTCTATTCAAAAGGAGTTTGCCCTTGTAACTCGTCAAACACCATCGACGGAGCGGTCTGCCAAGAACTGCAAGCAATATTGGAGTGTCACCAAGTGGAAGGTGCAGATGTTTCAAGGGTACTGGTCAAAGTTCAAGCACATCTATCAATTCAGATATTTGATGACCAGATCATGGAAGGTGTGAAGAAGGGGTACGTCGAGAAGTTCGAACACGTGTTCGTATTCAAGTACTAGTGGGTCCTCGTGCGAGACAAGCCTTGTTGGGTGCTTCGTTTTGAGTATGAGTTATTGATGACCATCAGGGATTTCATCGGCACAAACGACCGAAACAAACCCAAAACACCTAGCCCGAGCACCCTAATGTCTGATATCGACATTCTCGTTATCATCGTTGAAGAGGCAGAGGGTAGTCGCCCAATATCTGTATGCGTTCACCGCCTTGAGGGGAAGAAGGCCATAAAAACCACGAGGAGGAAGGAAAAGGGAAAGGGTATGGTCGAGACCCTTAATGACGCGAAGATGGCCAAAAGATTGTCGAACATCGAGAAGCACCGTCAAGAGAAGCTTGGAACTTCAGAGTCACTGGTCCAAGAGTTCCGCTTACTCGAAGCGATAAACACCTCCCAAATGGAGCCCGAGGATTTGGCCACTCATAAGCTCTTTATCCAAGGCATGGCAAAGAGAATTGGTCTGATATGTTGTTACGTGTTTTTTCTATAATCCATCATATGATAAGCTTGTAATCCCCCGATTTTATTAATCAAGTATATTTATGTTTCAGGGTGTTGGATAAATTTATCATTTTATCGCACACTACTAACAACATTCCACCTAAGAATTAACGATAAACCAGCATTAAATTAGGCAAGCGGAAGAGGATAAGTCGAGCACTTAATTTATTGGTTGCATTTTGTAATTTGAAATTCAATACAAAATTAAAATTCTTCAATTGCATTATGGTAATTCTCACGGCTTTAGACCCATATTTAACCGATTCAATCTTTTTCCACCGTGAGCATCTAATTGTATTAGACCTATATTTGATAAAAATCATATTTGACCTAAAAAGTAAATCGATTTAGTCTATTCTTATTGCGGGTGTTGTTGTAGAACTCTTGGCTTTTATTTTCAAAATATATAATAACAAACTCGATTTACAAATATTGCATTACAACTTTACAACAAGTTGGGGAAACATTTATATTTCAAGCAATTTAGATCATGTGTGAAGGTCTAAAAACATGATTGATGTCCATTACATTAACATATTGCAATGGGATTAGTAAACAATTGTCACTTTCAGACATTTTATATTACTTTGTCCATTGGACAAACCAAAAGCTGTTGTTTCTTTCACATGCAAGTGGTCCATCACCGCATGTGCACACATTCAACTCTGTTTCCCTAATTAACTATAAACATATATACGCCCAAAAAAACTGAATTAATATACTTCAACTACACAACAAATTATATGTTCTGAAATGCTAATAATTCCATTGAAAATTTGGAAAATGAATAAATAAATAATTTTATTGACATGATTACCATTATATATAAATACTTAAAACCCAACGAAAAAACTAAATATAATATAATCAACAGAATAGCAAACGACTCAAATTCGCACCAAATTATTCAATGTAGGTGATAATTTTAATTCTAACTGTTTTTATTGTTCAATTTTGTGTTCCGTAAAGTAACCCCCATAATGATTTGATAATATTTGGTT
Source organism: Erodium maritimum (assembly GCA_963921825.1). Taxonomy (NCBI): domain Eukaryota; kingdom Viridiplantae; phylum Streptophyta; class Magnoliopsida; order Geraniales; family Geraniaceae; genus Erodium; species Erodium maritimum. The sequence continues at coordinate 1,048,671 of OY997592.1, forward strand.
GATGTTAAATCTATGAGGGGATAAAACAAAATTTAGACTTTTTTTATCGACGGTTTTATTATGAGAAATTCGAACCTAAATTTTGACATTAATTTGTAAATTTGAGTTGAAATATTTTTGGTGCCATATATCCGAAAAATGGTGTCGGTTTTACTACTGTGGACTGAAGTTGTTCTTAAAAATCTAATATTTTTTATATAGATTTTAGGAAAAATTTCAATATAATACTCTGTCAAATATTTATTTGCAAGATAATATCTTGTCATTTTTTTTGCAATATGTTACCTTCCAAACATTTATTTGCAAGATTATATCTTGTCATATTACTTTTTGCAATATAATACCCTGTCAAATATTTAACCACAGCTTGATACTTAACCATTAATTTTTTCCTAGTTATTTTTCCATCCAAAGAGTGTAAAAAGTCCAAAATAGCCATCACCATGAAATGTCAAAATTTCCCTTTATTCATCTTCAAATTTTCAAATTTGATTTTTTTTATTGTGGATTTTGAAAATTTGAAGATGAATGAAGGATAATTTTGACATTTCATGATGAGAGGTATTTTAGACTTTTTAGACTATTTGGATGAAAAAATAACAGAAAATTAACGGTTAGATACCAAACTGTGGTTAAATGTTTGCAGGGTGGTATTATCTTGCAAATAAATATTTGATCGGGCATTGTATAATAAAAAATTATGCCATGTCATTATTTTAAAAATAAATATTTGATAGGGTATTATATCAAAATTTAACCTTGATTTTATTTGATATTAACAAAATATCAATTTTTACACAAATATGATACGTTGTTCTGCATGCAATTGTTAAAAACTGGTAATAAAATGAAAAAGAGAATTGATTAGACAACATAAACCACATCGCAATGATCTCAAACAATATATCAAGAAAGTCAAGAAAAAACACAAACAAAAAATTTTCTTGAGCTTCCATTCTGAAACCTTATAATAATACATAAATTCGAGATGAATTTCAGCATTAACAAGTCAGGATAAAAGAAAAACTAAAATAAAATCAGAATTACAACACCTATTAAATTCCCATGAACTCCAACCCAAACCCCACCATAAATAAAAACAAACTACCTTAATTTCTTTACGAAAACAAAAAAAGAATTAATAAAAATAAATAAATCACCACCACAACAACCCATGATCCTCCTATCTTGGGGAGTCCACGTGTCGAGCTCCCGACCCCTCCAAATAAAATGGATTGATAAAAAGTGGGCCCATCATAAAAACACTAGGAGAATTGGGAACACATCACGTGACCTTTTATCCAGACCGCACCACACCACCACTGCCATGCACTGTGCCTCAGCCTCTCTCATTATTAATTTTCTTTTTAATTTTTAATTTATGAGAAGCTGCTCTTTGTCCGTACAGCCCATGTTGTCTCTGGTGGCTTCGTTTCCTCCATTGTTGTTGCAGCTTTGATTATTGCTGTTGTTGTTCATCTTCTTCATGCTCTGTTGTTGATAAACATGCCTCAGTCTCTCTATCTCCTTCTTCAATGCCTCTTGATGAGCTGATCATATCACACCATCACAAATCATTAGGGTACTTAATTGATTAAAAAAACAAACATTTAGAATAAGTAATATAACTAACAGAATTGATAGATAATGAATTACTAAATGACATATGATCATTGTAAGAGCCGATCAGGTCGCTCTAGTAAAATAACAGAATTAACAGAATAAACAGATATCTAACTAATTAAAAACATAAAGTATTCAGGCAAATAATAGAATTATGAGATTGATAACTTTGACATATCGACTTTACGTCAACAAAACTTATCCAAAATTGGGCACATGCAATGAACATGTATGTAGTAAATGCTAAAAACTTATCCAAAAACTACAGATCTACTATCTGGCCGTTCTGAAAGATTTCTGGTGCCTAAATAGCAGATTTCATGGAATTATTTTAAGCTGGAATTTATTTAGAAATTGTTTGGACGATCTTAAAACTATATATAGGAGATGAAACAATTGTTTTATTGTGAAGGAAATTGAATTTTAAACAATGAATAATGAAAATAAGTACTTATCTTGAGGTTTTCTTTTTGTTATTTATACAACCTTTTTTGATAATTTAAAAAAGTGTCAAGGGTAAAATTGTCATTTTAAAATAAGTTCATACAAAATGCAAGAAAAACAAAGTTAATAACCCTTTCTACTATTATCCAGAAAAAATAATTAAGTCGTGAAAAGTGATATCTCGTGTATTTTTTTTGTCATTACCTCTTTACTTGAAGCAAAATTTTCATATATTGGTTACAAAATTGATTAATAGGGGATGTCTATATATAGTATACCATCTTTGAAGATCTTGTCCTGAGCCAAAGCAGCAATGCGTTGCTTTAGAGCTCCATTGTCGACGTTGAGGATCAGCCTCTGATGGTCCAAATATGCAACCCGAGGTGACAAAGCCGATACCTCCGTCTTTAAGGTAATTAACACACCAAAACATGAACTAATTATCATCGGAGCAAGAACATTATGTATGATAATAATAATAATAATAATAATAATAATAATAATAATAATAATAATAATAATAATAATAATAATAATAATAATAATAATAATAATCAAATATCGATGATAACTTAATTATTTTTGGCTACCTGCAACGACGTTACGCTCCTTTCTAGCTCCGATATGTATTGCAGCTTCCTCACTCTGGATCTTTGTGCTGACTGTCTATTCGCCAAGATTCTACAAAAATTCGAAGAAGAAGGACTAAACAATTTTTGCATTGTTTAAATATGTTTGTGTCAGACTATAGAATTGTGTAGTTGATAAATTGAATCTAAAATTATAAATTCAATCATATTCTATTAATAATTTGCTGAAATTAACTCATTATTTTTTTACTACAAAGAAAGGAATGTATAAATAAAGTATGGTGTGACTTTTGGGATGAAAATCACAGACTACCAAACTAAAATTCAACAAAAGTTAATATAAAGTTGATGAGAAGGAATTAGTTTAATACGAAAAAAAACGTCCTCCCTGTGACCTTACAATAGCAATTACTCAGGTTATACTAGTGAACGATGTTACAGAGGACCACTAAACCTTATCCAGTCAACCTAGTGAACAACATCACAAGAGACGCTTGAATTAATGAATTCTTTGGCTTTAGAAATCATTTTCCTCCTAGTATTGGTTGGACGATCAATCTTAAACGTGACACCATAACAAATACTCGCCCGGGCTGATTAGATAACTAGAATCTAAAAACAACTCATGAGCACTAATTAATGAAATAGTTTTTGTTACAAGTGAATTACCAAATTACTAATCATGTAAATTAATAATCCATGAGTAACTATTTAATCAAATTGAATTATTACCTCTTAACCCTTTTAGGGTCGACGATGGTGTCGCCGGTGGCCGGGGAGAAATATTGGGAGTCAAGCTGGCTCTCAACCTCGCCGGGCTCGGACTTGGGCTGCTGGTGCTGGCTCTCCCTCTCCATCATCGCCGGCTTCTGGTCGTCATTGTTACTATTCTGGTCGGAAGAAGCCGTGGACGGGTTGGAGGAAGTCGTCGGAGGCACCGACATGGAAATGTCGTCGGAGAACATGGACATGAGCTGGTCATCATCGAGCTTGTCGAAACAGCTCCCATTACTAACATTGTTCCCTCCGGCCGCCGCGGCTCCCCGGCATTCCTCCAGGAACTGGGGCGCCTCCAGGAATGTGACGGAGTCGCTGGCCGACCTCCGGTGGGAGCCGCGGCGGACGGAGGAGAAGTCCAGGAACTCGTCCATCCAAGAAGTTGGTGGGTTTTGGGTGGTTTTTTGAAACGGCCAGTTTTGGGTCATGGTCGGTACTTTTGGCGGTAATTGTGCCATTTTCGGACAAGACACAAAACCTAGTAACAATAACAACAACCGAGGAACACAAAACCTAGTAACCGAGAGAGGAAGAAGAAGAGAGATGGCTAGATCGAGAGGATGTGGATAGGGTTGTAAGAAGATAACAAAACGATGATCATGTTTGGTGCTTAAAGGGTATATATGTTGAGGGTTGTAGAGAGAGATAGAGAGAGATTTTCTTATATTTTCTCTCGGGGGTGTTTGGGGAGGGAGAAAATCACATGGGGGAGGGATTAGGGACAGCTAGAAACAGCTGGGGATGTCCAAACGGTTTTCACTGGAAAGTCTTTGCGAGTTTAATAAAGGGAGGAATCAGTGACCACGTGCCGATGTGACCCATCTCATTGCTCTTCATTATAATGCTCTTTACTATAATATAGAGTATTTGTTTTGTAGATTCATATTGTTATCTTATTTGATATGTTATTGCTATATATCTGACACAAACATCAAGAGCATCATACATATATATACACACACTATGTAATGCTTCACATTCACCAATTGGATCAACATGATTAGAGCAAGTGAAATCCCAATCTGAAGTCTAATTAATTATGTTAGGTGAAAAGTCGGTAACAAATTAGACATAGAATGGTATCTATCCGGTCTGAGCCTAGGGCATAGCGCTATTTTTGACGTCGTTCTGTCTATCTCGGGTCGCTCCACCACCACCAACACCCATTCTCCGAATCCATGCCTGGAATTGCCGTTGGTGCTCCTCGTCACACCTTGCATCTAAACCTCCTCTTTCGATTTCGCTCTCCACAAATTCTCTTTTTGTTGAAGACACTCCAAAGTAACAACCATCTCGCCGTTCTCTGTCGTAATTTTGGATTTCACGAAGGCACTTGGATGCCGGTGGAGGGATATAAATCGGGGGCTTGCCCTTCTCTAGGGAGTTGATGCGGAAGTCGATGTGCTCTCAAAGCACGCCGGCCACATCAATGTGGGAATCAAACCCCCGAGAAGGGATCATATTCAGCTCATGGGCGTCTATGGAGAACCAGGGAGGATCACGAGATTGGGCCCTACGCCTTCGGCTTACCTGAATGGATGGACGACATTGGATTTTGATCAACGACTTCAACGACATCTTGACTCAATCTGACACCAGGGGCGGTAACCCGTATCCCTTATCTTTGATTTCCATTTTTCAGGATGTGTTAGAGGATATCAGGGTGGCCGATATTCCCTTTTCAAGCAATCCGTTCAGCTAGTTTTGGGGACATTCGGTTGGCTGACGGGTGGAATCATGTTTCGACCGTGCTTTGGTCTCGGATGATCTCCTTCGGAAGCTACCCGCTATTACTCTGTAGAATATTTGGACTACCACGTCCGATTATTACCCGATCTTATTAAACCTGGTCCTTGCTCGGAGAGATATGTGAGTAAACAAATTTCGGTTTGAGTGTTTGGACGCGGGAACCCAAATGTGGCCACATGTACAAGAAGCTTAGAATGGGGAGGGCCAGGGTATGGGACAATGCATTACCCAAATTGGGGAGATTCTAGAAGTATGGGGTTGGGACGTGTACAGGGCCACCTTGAATCGTATAAAATGGTGGTAGAAATATATCGCTCTATTAAATGGTTGCAAGAATAGGTTGGGGATGAACCATCGAGAAGCGTTTTAGGTCCAGTATGAAGCAGAACTCATGAAAAATAAGGCCTTTTGAAGACAAAAGGTCAAGCATCACTAACTCATTGAGGGAGACCAAAACATTAAATTTTTCTACGCAGTGGCCTCCTTCCGGCGCATGATAAACCAGGGCTCCCTTCAAAATTACCAAAGCCTGATGGTGACCTGGGATACAGGGATGGATAATCTCCAGTATTTCAGTCAATTATTCACCACATCGTGTCCTAACCAACACGATATGTCACTGGCCTTCCCGCAAGCTATTATAGAGTCTTAGAATCGATTAGTTTAGGTTGTTGAACCTTTGTCTGAAGTCGAGAGGTTTTTTATTCTTAGGGTATTTGGGTTTTGGTGGTTTTGATCACCGACTATCTCTGTTTATTTACGATGTTGGTCGTCGGCGTGTCGGTGTTCATCATACTCTCTGAGTTGGTGGCTCTGATGAGATGGGTGTTTTCTACAAGTACTTGTAAGTTTGGGAGCGTTTTGAGTAAAGGTCGATTGCTAGCGTGGTGGTTATTGTCGTTGGGTTCTGGTCAGTTGAGCTTCTCGGTGGTTTTAACCAGGTTTTTAGATTTATTTTCTTTTTATCGTTAGCCCCTTGTTGGGTTCTTTTTGTACTTCTCATTGTGGTTCAGGGTGGCAGAATTGGGTTTTTAGACCATGATAGATTTATGGTATTAATCCCTTGTTGTATTTCTTGGCATTGCCTTTCAGTTGCTTACCATTTGTAATATCTGGTATTTAGACCATCTGTCTGTATTCCTCCTTTTGATTGTGATTGTTCTTTATTTGAGCTGCTAAGTTTAGCAGGCTCTTGTTTGTATGGCATATAGCCTTCGTACTTTTGAGGGGATTCCATCTCCTTGTCCATGTACTTTTTTTTTTTACTAAAAAATGCAAATTTCATTAATAGTAAAGCATAACAAAGGTGTGCATGGAAAAGAATATATGGGCTCTCTTCTACCTCCAGGTGAGGTCCTCTCTACCCATTGGGGTTTACCGCCGCTGCCGTTGTCCTTCACGCCACCATCCAAGTTGTCTTTCGTCTCCTCCTCGACTTACTACCCACCGGTTCTCCCCTTCTCCATCTGCACTCAATCCTCTCCCCCGGAGATGGTCCTCCCAAGCTCACGCCATCACCAAGCTGGAGCGCGTCCTAGGCTGCCATGCACGCCGGAGTATCCTCCCCGGCCTCGTCCCATCCTCCTCGGTCCGACCATGGCGTCTAGGGCCGGGTACCATCGGGATGGATGGCCCATGCAGGAAGAAGCCCAGGGATCGTTGTGGTCGCACCCGCCGCTCTGGATAAGAGCATCTCCGATGAAGACGGACGGGGTTCGCGAAGCTGGCCACTGGAACCACCGTCCGCGACTGGATTGTGATCAGCCGGATTATCCTAAGGGTAACTATTATAAGGGGCTGGTCCCCGGTCCCCCATCGGCGCGGCCCGCTCTTCAGCCGTATCTGTGGACCTTTTCGCCGGTCCGGATGCCATGGCCGCCGGCACAACCTAGGGGATATGTGATGTAGGCATAAAATGCATCGGTTTTGGATGTTTTTAGCCCACATTATTGAGATTTTTAGTCATGGGGTTGTACAATTTGGTGCACTTTTCTCTCCTTACTCGTACTTTGTCTCTCGTTGTGTTTTGTAGGTGCTTTGATCGAAAAAAGGGCAAAAATAGAGGAAAACCCGATTTTAGGAGTTTTGGAGGCTGACTGATCTTGAGAAGGACATAAATCCCTTATACGAACTCCGAATTGCTTCAAATAATATATCAAATCGAAGAGAATTCAAAGATCTGCAACTTTCGTCAAGGGACCGTCACTGTTCTGATACGGGAAGGGGCCCGTTCCGTGCCTCATTCCGGGCCGGATTCCGGCCCATTCCGGGTCTTATTACGGGCCGGTTTCCAGCGCGTTCCGGGCCACATTCCGGCCCGTTTTTGGGCCCATTCCGGGCCACGCTCCGGGCCACACGCGTCAGGCCTTCTCCCAGCTCCGTTTTTGGCATAAAAATAGGAAATTTCCTCATCCAAAAGCCAAATTCACCCATTCCAATTCCAATTTGGAGTAGGGAAAGAGGTCTTGAAGTCCTATATATAGAATAGCATCCATTAAGAAAGAGTAGAACTTGTATTGGGCATTATTTTAGAGAGATTGAGAGTTAGGGTTTGAGTTTTGGTGAGAGAGAAGTGCTTTAGGAGCAAGGATTGAAGCAAAACTATTGAAGTTTCATCATTGAATTGGTATTTTGTATCAGTTTTACCTTTCAATTATGTTTATCTCTTGTTCTTTTTCATCTTTGTGTTCTTCTGTCTTCTCCATGAACTAAATTTCTATTGATTTAGGGCTAGGGGAAGCAATATGAGTAATTGATTCAATGAGTTTGTGGTTATGTTGTGCAATTTGTGTTTAGGATACTGTTTACATAATTTGGAATTAATGCTTCATCAAATTGATCACTTGATAGTTGATTAGGTTTTAGCACTCAGTAATCGAAAGCTGAGAGTGACTAAAAGGACTAAGGATTATGTAACTCGGGTTTAAATCTAGTCTCTAATAAAGTTAGGTTAACACGAGTGTAACAGCCATAGGCGTATATACCGAAAGTTAGAGGAGTTCATGAATCGTAATGATATATGTCTCACTACACCCAGATTAGAAATAACTAGGTGGTCAGATTATACTAGGGACCTAATTCGATCGAAAGATGTTTAGGACCAGTCGAGAGAACTTCCGTTACCTTTAGACTTACCTTTTTTGCACATGTAAACACAAATCCCTGCGAATTGATCGTCATATTTTGACCCCGTTAAAGTCCTAGATCACCTTTTCTTCTGAATTTCACAACATCTGCTATTTTTGCCTCGTATTTGTTCTCACTTTACTTTAATTGCTTTTTGAACTTGCTATTTACATCTTTAAAACCAAAACCAACCATTTTCAAGAAACAGATTAACTAACGAATTTTAAATAGAGTGACTGTTTTATTGCTCCCTTGGGTACGATAACCGGACTTGAACCGAAATACTACTTGACGACCGGTGCGCTTGCCGCGCCCTTTTTGTGAGTTAATTCTCAGGGCATCAAGTTAATGGCGCCGTTGCCGGGGAGCAACTAAAGCAAAGCTTATATTTTTAATTTGTGTTGAGACTGTTTCATTTTTTCATATATATATATTTTCAGTTAATTCATTGCAATATAAATTTTATGGAGAATTGGTATGATAATAATGTGTATTGTGGTTTGTGTGGAGCTAACGGTCATGTTATCTATGATTGTGAGGGTTATGTCCAAGCAATTCCCTATAGTCAATTATGGGAGGACGCTTCCGCTTTTGATCAAGGATATCAAGTTGAACCACAATCGTCTAATAACGAGAAGTCAGAACTTATCCGTGTTGTGCTTAACCCACTTGTGGATAGGGAATATAGGGAGGAGTTGCTGATGGAATTTTGATGAATTATAGAGCTCTACACGATCAAGCAACTCACATTGAGGATGATCATTCCAAACACTTATGTGACACAACAAAGCAAGAAACTCGTGATTCAATCATGAGTTTAGAGGTAAGTGCGGAATGTGAGGTATCAAATTCTAATCCCTCTCATATATTATCTATGTCATCTCCATATATTTTTGATGCATTGAATTCTTTAGATGTAAATAATGATTGTATAATTGTAGAAAATAGTTCACAAACTCTTGTTGAACCGAATCCTTCCATAGTATCCATAGAGTTGGCTGATAAATCTATTAGATATCCAAGGGGTACTATGGAAGATGTTCTCAAGAGAGGGGTTATACTTGAATCTCCCATTGATTTTATTTTGGTAGACATCGAGCATGATGTCGAAATTCCCTTCGGAGTGGGAGATTCATTTTTGGATTCTAGCAAATCAACTCTACATGTTCAACCCATCCCATTGATTTTCAAATTTAATATTGAGCATAGGGTTTTTGATATAAAGCATAATTTTTGTGATATATTTGCTGGTACTCATTCCCCGTTTGTGAGCTATTATTCTATTTTGGTAGATGCTATTGACCCTTGTTGGCAGGTGCATTTTCCAATTTATGGGATTCATGTCCCACCCAAGTTATGCCAAGATGAGATTGAGCATAATTATTCTGTTAAGGCTAGCTTGATGAAATTGGCCTTAAGTTTGGAGCTCTTACAAAACTTAAGGAAAAGGCTCTTGTGCTACATTGTGTTCCTTCTCCCACCTTCACATCCATACTTGAAGAGGAGGACACAATGGAAGTATGAGATTTTTGGGAGGCCTCCTGATTGAGCCTCCTATCCGTCGAGCAAACGACATTAAACAAATGTGCTTGTTGGGAGGCAACCCAATATCCCTACCCCTCTTTGTTTTGTATATGTTATGTCTTGCTCTTATTTTCTGACTATTTGTGCAAGTTGGTGATACATGATGGAAGCGTGAGAATTATAGTTGTATTTGTTGGCGCCGAGTTCTTGTGAACTCACTTGGGCGACATGGCTCTCCATCCATCTATGCACGAGGATTCCCACAATTAATGCAATTCGCATAGCGGTTCTTCGAGGGGCAGTATCTCTTCCCTTCCTATTTTTTATTGTATACCGCTATTGTATTTCCTTTATGCTATCTGGTGGGCGCTGAGCGCCCGAATTGCCATGCTGATAGAACATGCATATAGGATTTCGTGAATTGTGTTTGTTGATTATAAGTGTGGGGTTGTTAGTTATGTGGGTAGGGGCATGTGTAGGATTGAGTCGCATTAGGGACAATGCTTAGTTTTAAAGTGTGGGGTGGGGTATGTCTTGCATTTTGTTTGTGCTCATGCATCATTTTGTGTTATAAATTTTTGAAAAATACAAAAAAATTGAAAATTTTGAAAAAAATCAAAAAAAATATTTTCTGGTGATTTGTTGAGTCTATTGTGTTTGATCTTAAGGATTCAATGATTAGACTGTTTCATATGCTTATTTCCTTGCATAAATCAAAGTTATATATGGATATTGAATGAATCGAATGAGTAGGAAAAGCACATGCATTAGGAGTAGCTCTTCCACTTGCATTCTGAGTGTTTGCTAGAACTAGTGTTGAATTTTTTTGATTTCTATACGTGGTAAACTGAGTCTAGAACTACATGTATGACCCATTCGAGGCGAAATAAGGATAAGGAACATGGTTATTTGAGAAAATGATTTTAGGCCATCTATGGACCGTTTGAGCCAAAATTGCCTACCTTTGCATAATTATATCTCTTAGTCACCCCCATTTGAGCTTTAGCCTGTCGTTTCTAACCCGTACATTATGGTCATATGTTCCTTTCGTTTCTTTTTATATCCTCGTTATTGTTTGAACCCATATCTCTTGGCTTAGGTGCTTCATTGAGAGGGGTTATTATTTGACATGTTGAGTAAGCGAAAGAAAAAAAATATTTATATGCCATTGGGTTGTATTGGGAGAAATTATTATAGCATTACCCCAAAAAGAAAAGAAAAAATATATAGAAAAAGAGGGAACAATATCAAATTTTATATCCCTGGTGAAAAAGATAAGTGTGGGGTAATGCGAGATGGGTTGAATAATGGTGGTATAAGTGTGGATAGGAAAAAGAAAAATGAGCAAATTAGTGATACATTTAGATATTCAATAAAAGGAAAATGGTGGTAGAGAATGCAAATTGTGAATGGTGTGTAAACGGGGTTTGGGATGTGTGATATATAGTGGTGTGAGAATGAAGCACTCTTGTCTTGAGATATCTATTTGAGCTTCTTTTCATGTTCCTTCCCTACCTTTTGCCTAACCTTACAATACAAGCTTAATTAATGACCTTTATGATTCTTAATTAGTTATGATTCTTTACAATTAGTGGAGATGGGTCTAACATGATAGCATATGAACTTCTAAACTCCGCGTATAGGGAAAAGAGAAAACAAATGGTTAGAGTAAATGAGGAAATGCAAGTTTAAATGGAAAGAGTTATTCTTGAATGTGAGTAGCATCATGCTTAAACTGCATTCATCGGTCTATATGTTTCTTTGATGTGTGTAAAGGACTTGTAGCATGTGACAACTCTGAGAAAACTCTTTTGATCATTATTGCACTCGTTCTTGGCAAATCACCTACTTTTGTGCCCTTTTACATGCATCATATAGTGTGTCTTAGGAATGCATTAGATTTAGATTCATGCATTGCACGTGCATCTTTACTTTTCATTGTTTTGAATAAAGGAGGCCCGGACTCCTCCTATCGAGGTGAACCTCGGGGTTTAACCGGGACATATCTTTAAATTGCTTTCTTAGTTTAGTTTTCTCGGGGCGAGAAAAGTTCAAGTGTGGGGTGTTGATGTAGGCATAAAATGCATCGGTTTTGGATGTTTTTAGCCCACATTATTGAGATTTTTAGTCCCGGGGTTGTACAATTTGGTGCACTTTTCTCTCGTTACTCGTACTTTGTCTCTCGTTGTGTTTTGTAGGTGCTTTGATCGAAAAAAGGGCAAAAATAGAGGAAAACCCGATTTTAGGAGTTTTGGAGGCTGACTGATCTTGAGAAGGACATAAATCCCTTATACGAACTCCGAATTGCTTCAAATAATATATCAAATCGAAGAGAATTCAAAGATCTGCAACTTTTGTCAAGGGACCGTCACTGTTCTGATACGGGAAGGGGCCCGTTCCGTGCCTCATTCCGGGCCGGATTCCGGCCCATTCCGGGTCTTATTCCGGGCCGGTTTCCAGCGCGTTCCGGGCCACATTCCGGCCCGTTTTTGGGCCCATTCCGGGCCACGCTTCAAAGATCTGCAACTTTCGTCAAGGGACCGTCACTGTTCTGATACGGGAAGGGGCCCGTTCCGTGCCTCATTCCGGGCCGGATTCCGGCCCATTCCGGGTCTTATTCCGGGCCGGTTTCCAGCGCGTTCCGGGCCACATTCCGGCCCGTTTTTGGGCCCATTCCGGGCCACGCTCCGGGCCACACGCGTCAGGCCTTCTCCCAGCTCCGTTTTTGGCATAAAAATAGGAAATTTCCTCATCCAAAAGCCAAATTCACCCATTCCAATTCCAATTTGGAGTAGGGAAAGAGGTCTTGAAGTCCTATATATAGAATAGCATCCATTAAGAAAGAGTAGAACTTGTATTGGGCATTATTTTAGAGAGATTGAGAGTTAGGGTTTGAGTTTTGGTGAGAGAGAAGTGCTTTAGGAGCAAGGATTGAAGCAAAACTATTGAAGTTTCATCATTGAATTGGTATTTTGTATCAGTTTTACCTTTCAATTATGTTTATCTCTTGTTCTTTTTCATCTTTGTGTTCTTCTGTCTTCTCCATGAACTAAATTTCTATTGATTTAGGGCTAGGGGAAGCAATATGAGTAATTGATTCAATGAGTTTGTGGTTATGTTGTGCAATTTGTGTTTAGGATACTGTTTACATAATTTGGAATTAATGCTTCATCAAATTGATCACTTGATAGTTGATTAGGTTTTAGCACTCAGTAATCGAAAGCTGAGAGTGACTAAAAGGACTAAGGATTATGTAACTCGGGTTTAAATCTAGTCTCTAATAAAGTTAGGTTAACACGAGTGTAACAGCCATAGGCGTATATACCGAAAGTTAGAGGAGTTCATGAATCGTAATGATATATGTCTCACTACACCCAGATTAGAAATAACTAGGTGGTCAGATTATACTAGGGACCTAATTCGATCGAAAGATGTTTAGGACCAGTCGAGAGAACTTCCGTTACCTTTAGACTTACCTTTTTTGCACATGTAAACACAAATCCCTGCGAATTGATCGTCATATTTTGACCCCGTTAAAGTCCTAGATCACCTTTTCTTCTGAATTTCACAACATCTGCTATTTTTGCCTCGTATTTGTTCTCACTTTACTTTAATTGCTTTTTGAACTTGCTATTTACATCTTTAAAACCAAAACCAACCATTTTCAAGAAACAGATTAACTAACGAATTTTAAATAGAGTGACTGTTTTATTGCTCCCTTGGGTACGATAACCGGACTTGAACCGAAATACTACTTGACGACCGGTGCGCTTACCGCGCCCTTTTTGTGAGTTAATTCTCAGGGCGTCAATATGCAAACCCTAGTGTGCATGCAAACCCTAGAATGCATGCAAACCTTAGGGTGTCTGCAACACCGGGGAACCGGGGCACTCCGTCTAGGGTTTTAGGGCCCACTTCGGCTGTCTCAAAACGATATGGAGCGGTGTCATCTCGTATCAGGCCACAATCGCCGACTGACAAGATGGAAGCTTCACCGAACTCGGTGCTGCCTAGAAGCCCAAAGCCCTGGGTGAATCGATATGCACTGAGCGACTCACCTTTGGTCCGTCGGGGGATCCTGAGATTCACTACGGGACCTAGGAAGATCAAGACGGGACATAAGCCAGCGGCTTCGGAGGTCCCAAATGAGCCCCTGATGCCGCCAGACACGACTGAATAGGAACAGGAAATGGAGTTAAGCCCGGGGGGGCTATAATCCCCCGGGGGATGAATGATTCCTCATGACGGGAGTGAGGAGGACCGTCGGGCTCCTATACCCACAGACCCGGGACAACAGCAGCCGGGAGGTCTCGGGGAGTCCGCAATACAGGCTACACTACAACCTCTTTTCATTGCATTAGGGCGAATAAAACTTTGGCTATGTAGGTTTAGTTTTGTGGTTTATCTCTTGTTTGAAACGTTGGATTGAGGAATCCTTGAGTTCGGATATGCGAAACAAAGCAGACTATATGTATGGAACCATGTGCGCCTGAGGGGCTACGGCCGGTTGGGACAAATTGTTGGTTTCCGGGACAGTTATGTCCCTCCTTGTAAGCATGACATGAAATCGTAATACAACTACTTCTTTCCCGTTTCAAAAAAAACAAAGGTGTGCATCAAGGAACAGGCTCCCTAACCACTAGAAAAGAACAGACATAGAACATAAAGTTCATAGCTCTTTTTATCAATATAACTGCCACAAACGGTTTTGAACCCATAAATGAAACCTGTTGAAACAGATTTTGAGATGCCATATAGGCCGTCATAAAGGCATGAAAGAACGGTGGGGGGGGGGGGGGGTAAGAAGGTGGTACTGGAAGTCCGACTGCATCAGTAAAAGGAGGTACGACCTATACCAGGGACCCCTCCAAGGCCGGTCCTTTAGGCCCCGGGTGTCTAATATTCCTCTTGGCGACGTTGTTTACCAGCCCTCGCCTGATCATTCGCATCCTCCTCATCGAACATTGGGGCCTTCTCTTTCCAAGAGTCTCGGTGGTTTGATGGGCCAAGGTGAGCCGAGTTGAGATTGATAGGCCCATTAAGAATAGGAACCCTAGCCCCTAGTTTCCTTCACACGACACAAGAGCAAACACTGTGTAAGTAACGAGAGTCGGAGATTCTGATCCCGACGGCAACTGCTTCCTCTACGGGTTTTCCGGTAAGACCTCCCCTACCATGGGTGAGATGGCCCCGGATAAGTCCGGGGGTTCTGTGATGTTGATCGGAAGATCCGGTTTCTCTAGCGCCGAATGGGCAGAGGAAGGCCCGGGTCCTAGTTACGTTGCGAGCCCCGAACATAAGCAAACGGACTCCCTAGGTCCGGTAGAGGCAGCACCGAGGCATGTTCACCCATCTCCACGGGAGGTGAGGGTTACGATAGTGGAGCAGCAGGCGAAGTTTTAGAGAGGGTATCCTCCAATCCCGGCTCAGGGGAGAGGGGGATCGGACTGATACAGGGGCTACCTAGGGCATTGGAGCATTGGCCGGGACTAGGCCGAGAGATGGGGTGTTGACCGAGACTAGGCCGGGAGATCGGAGTACGCCGAAGACGACGACGCCGCGAGGAGGGAGAAACTCTAGCAGACATCGTGCGATATGCAACCTTATTTGTCTTGTCCTTCTACTTTGTTTCAAAGTATTTGGATTATAAAAGTTTATTTGCGGATAAAAAAAAGTCTTCGAATATCGGGCTTACAGTGCCAATAACCAGCAATGAGGTCACTAGGACCGTGTTCTAGGTTGGAGCATCCTTAGGAATGTTGATTACGAAATTCGGGTGCACAACAATGTAATACTCGTCGATATCAACAATTAAAGGAACAAATCAATCATGAGCCTAAAATCACGTTAATACCCCCCCTTAAGTTGGAGCATGGAGGCTAGTAATGCCCAACTTGCGAAGTAGCTCATGAAAGCGGTCACGTCCCAACCCTTTGATGAAGATGTCTGCTAACTGGTGGCGACTAGGGATGGGTTGGATTGGGCTTTAACATGGTATCAGAGCTGGTTCGGCCCATGGCCTGTTTGTCACCTCCACCATGTGGTCTCCGGTCTATATGCAGATGTCCAGTCCTGCTATG
This sequence comes from Erodium maritimum, assembly GCA_963921825.1. NCBI lineage: Eukaryota > Viridiplantae > Streptophyta > Magnoliopsida > Geraniales > Geraniaceae > Erodium > Erodium maritimum. The sequence continues at coordinate 1,064,584 of OY997592.1, forward strand.
GCCCACGTGTAGATGTCCAGCCCTACATGTAAGAGGAAGTGTTGAAGTATGAGTCCCACATCAAAAGTGTGATGATCAATTGATCCCTTGATATACATCTTGATGCCTCCACCCATAAGTTTGAGTTTTTGGATTGGATTGGACTTTAACAGCTCTCCTTGCAACTCCACATACATACATGGATTGAAGCAATAAGCATACCCTAACCGTTCATCTTTGTTCTCTCTAGGATGATACATTTGTGGTCGCGAAGTAGGGTTATATCATCACCTAATTTTGTTAATTCGGATTGAATTGGAAGACGGTTGGAAATTAAAAAAGAGAAATGAAATGAAAATTTAAAGTTGAAGTTGGAGAGGAGAGAGACACATAAACGGGAAAGGAAAGAATAGTACCAGAAGTAGTAGCTTTTTTTTTTTTTTGAAGAACAGAAGTAGTAGCTTTTGTTTTTCAGATTTGGAACATGTCGCGGTCTGGTTGGTTGTGACACAAAACTGTCGATCGATTACAAAATCGACTTCATCGATTTCATCATCGGTGACAACGATAAAACGCTTAGATCGTCACTATTTACAATAAAAGTTGCCTTGTTAATTTTTTCAAAGAATTGCATGAATTCGATAAACAAATCGTCAAAAAGTTATTGGATACTTGGATGCTCTAATGTATATATTATATGTACTTTGTCTATGATGTCTGTACTTAACCTAGGTTTAATTCCGGAACATATGCTTGATTAGTTTGTTTAACAGACAACTCTCTGATTAGTTTGCAGAAAATAACTACTAATCTATGAGACTGATTGATAGAATCGATACAGATTTTTTAATTTTTTTTTAATAATAACTGTTTTTTATTACTGATTTTTAGTTACAGAGCTTTTTAAAAACAACAACTTAGAAATCTCAATTTATTGCGTGGACTTTGTCACGAAGGATTTGTGTTAATAAACATGTTAATTGTAAAATGATCACTTGACTTTTAGTGAAGTCAATGTTCATTTGTTCTTGTATATCATTTTTTTTTTTTAAGGATTTGTTCCAATGTGAAATCAGCATATATATAAAAAGTTCAAGTTCGAGTTAGCTGGACAAGAACGAGGGTATGATCCCTTAGATACAGACACCGTCATTCTTATCAAAGGAATGTACAAACAAGTACAACAATAGATCTAAAATCTAGATTTTACAAATGTGAAGAACCAGAAATCAACCAAACTAAGGAGGTAAAGGTCTATCAACCTAGATCTAACTACCATTAAGAACAAATAAAGCTGGGAGATAAAACGAACAAAAAGGCCAACGAAAAAAAATAAAATCATCCAAAACCGATGAACCAGCAAATCCAACCGCAAAACAATCAACACAAGTGGGAAATTCTTGGACCATCGGTGCCTACGAGGAGGCGGCCGACACGTCGACGGCCAGGACTGCAAGAATCGATAGAAAAAGGTCCTAAAGAAAAAATGCCATTAGAACGCCCCGCACCTTTGAACCAAAGCGTACCCAGATTTTCAAGGAAGCCAAAGGCTTATACAACTCGTCGGAAATGACGAGGCCCCGATCAATAACCAGACGAGAACGGGGAAATCGGATAAGGAACCGATTCAAAGGAAAGACCATGAAATCACAAGTAATAGACAGACGAGGGAAGGAAAAGAAAGTTCTCACCTCAAAGAACCTGCTTCAAGAAGCACACAACAACCAAGACAAATCAGGACGGAGATCCACTAAGAGGCGAAGCCGTAGCCGCGGGAAACAACCACCAGAGCCGCCATTCAGAGACCATCGAAGCAACCCAACGAACTCTAAGTAGATCTTAGTAGCAAAAGAACAAATCCAAGCCACCCGCCGGTGGCCATCATCGGAACCAACGACCAAAGTGGGAGATAGAGGACCCGTGAACTTTAGGAAGAGTAAATTTAGGCCAAAAGCAAAGAAATCGGGGCAAAATGGCAGCACAAGACCCGAGGAGGAAGTAAACCTCTTGATCTTGAACGAAGGACGCTTGAGGCTTAGGAGAACAGTCGGGAAAGGAAGGAGAGCGGCAGGTCAAGGAGGCCAGGGTCTTGTTGAAGATACCTAAGACCGAGAGAAGAGTGGAGAGGAAAGAGAGAAGAAGGAGGGTAAGGAGAAGAGTAAAAAAAGGTAAGGGGTAGCCAGCCCCGGCAACAACCACGGTCAAACCATGGCTGTCACACCCCAAATCCGATTTTGACCGCACTCGAGACATGACTTAAGAAGGAAGTAGTTAAAACAATAAAATAACCATAAAGCCAAGAAAATCCTCAAATTTAATACAATCTTGAGTATCTCAAATCAAAAGCATATAAGAAAACCTTTAACAGCGGTTTCTAAACTCATAGTATCAAAATCTTTTAACAAAGGTTCATAACTAAAAGTACGACCAACGCCTCTAGAGACATGCACCCGGACCCTAAAAGCTCCCTAGCCTCGAGTCCACTAGTCATCACACAAACCTGTAAAACAGTCATAAACAAATAGGGGTGAGCTTACGCTCAGTAGGGAAAATGCATAACTAAGGCGACCCTTCAGTTTATTAAAAGGAAGTTCACAAGTTTAAACAAATCTCAATAATATGAGAAGTCAAATAGTTGATAGAATACGGAGGTAAACCGGGTATTTAACACTTTCAAAGAGTCAACAATAATCAAAGGAAGATAAGAGAAACAATGCATTTCTCAAATAATTAATTGAAGATAGTACACTCAATAATGTCGTGGGACATGAAGTCGCCACCCTCCGATCCACAATGCTCGTTGTGTCATGTCGGATTTCCCTCGGTCCAGCGGAGACGCATAACATCACAAAGACGTTTAACGTCGAGGATACCGGTAACAACCCCTGAGGGCGCTTATCGTTGGCTTCTCGGAAACGTCTCTAAAGGACCATATGTCATAGGGAACCAAGGTATTGCTCCCTCAAGACGCATAAACTTGGGTGAATCAACCAATAACTATTCCCCGCAGAGTAACCCATCCAATAACCAATGTCCCGTAGGGTCCAATAATCAATGCCCGTAGGGTCCAATCCACCGGCTATGATACTACCCCACACCGGCACTTCCTTCGGTGTAGGTACCATAACGAATACCAAGTCATTGGCTTAGGTACTACCCCACACTAGCATTCCCTTTGGTGTGGGTACCTTACGGGCACTACCCCACCCGCAGCGTGGGTGCCATTCTGATATAGAAACCAACTCAAAGACTCTCAAGAGAATACATACTCAACAATCATAGTGCAACCAAAGCTCAACGAATCACACTTTTATCATAATACACCACAAGAATCAATGTAACCTTACACTTACCAAATGCACTCCATCGGTCTATCATTCACCCGATCATGTCCCATTTAGCACAATCAATTACACTCAACGTTCACACAATCATTCATCCAAGCATTCGATCAAATAAGCATTCAAGCATTCAAGATTGATCATTCGAATTATCTAGTTGTATTAGACTTTTAACCTATCCAACTAATCAACCAAGCATGTGAAGCAAACCTAGCAAACATAACTAATCCGAGGGCTCATCACGGCCTCTCTACCATTAAATCAAATCCCAAGTATTGAAAGCGAGTTACACTAGTGATTTACATCCTAAGCATGCATGCTAGACACGTCCGGTTATTAGTAATTGAAAGACGATTATTCTAGTTATTCGCATCCTATATGCAATTCTAGGACCTTTCCGATTTTATTAATCTAATAGGCATACTAAGCGTTATTTAAATGAGGAGTTAAGACTTTCCCTACCTTGTGGTCTTCCTCTAATTATTCTCTGCTGAAAAGTCGATTAGCCCCTCCTCCGTTCTTCACACTGGTTCCGGAGTGGTCTTCTAGTTCGGTCCCAAGGCCTTTCCTCCTTTCGATCTCGGCCTCACGGTCTTGGACGACAATAAAACCAAAGTTAGTAACCCAACGAAGTGCTCTTCAACCAAAATTATAGAACAATCCACAAGTAATGGAAACAAGGTCAAAGAAATGATCTAGCAATCGAAATGGGCTAAAAAGTGAGGGTTTTGGTTCTGGGAATCTGATCCGGAATGTGGTCCGGACCGTGTCACAGACCGTGCCGGAGCCTGGCACGGACCGTATCACAGACCGGCCCGGTAACCAGCACGGAACGCGCGACGCACCGGCCCGGAGTCAGACACGGACCGTGCGAGGTACCGTGCCGGACTCAAGCCCGTTCCGCGTCGCGTACCGTGCCGGTACCTGGCCCGTTCCGTGCGGCCTGCCGTGCCGGCACATGGCCCGGTCCGGGTCACGTTCCGTAGCGAACCAATCCAGGTCCTCCCCCTTTCTTCCCCAGCTCGAGTTCCATGAAAATCAAATCAAAAACCACATTTCCAAGTCCTTCTAACTCCAAAATGTTCATCAAAAGTCTCCAATCATCAACACCCCCAATGGGTTCATCAAAACTTCAACCAAAAACACAATCCAAACAACCTACTTCATTAATCCTTCTCCAAAAACAACCACAAGAGCTAGTTCTTCAAGTTCAAGCCAAAAACCCACAGAAACCCAAATTGGAGAGTAGATGAAATGGAGAGTTAAGGGCATCTATACCTTGAAGATGAGAAGATGGTGAAGATGGAAGGAAAATGGAAGAGAAATGGCCAAGATCAAGTCCCAAAACACAAGCTTTCCTCTCTTTCTTCTTCCTCAAGAAATGAGCTCTTCTCCTCTTCTCCCTTGGTGATTTTTGGAGGCCACAATAAGGAATGAGCTGAGTTGTGTGCTCATGTTGCCTTAAATGACCTATTGTGTCAAATTACTTAAAGGCCCTTAAGGTCTTATCCAATAAAAGGTGAGTTGGGAGGGTATAAGGGTCAATTGAAGTCCCTTTTTCCATCCTCCAAACCAAGCATGCCAAGTGTCATGTGGGGTCACTTTCATTTAATTAATTTCCAACTTTCCAAGATTTTATCGGAAAATAACCGATATAAAGTCCAAGTTTGACCGAAATTTGACCTAACCAATATTACAGTCAAACTGAAGGAAACGACCCAACTAAGCTAACCGTGATGACGGCTAAGCTTCTTGGGCCCCGAAAAGCTCCCGAATGACTTCATGAGTCATCGGTTGACTTTTCCGGCTGAAAGTCAAACTTGTCTAGGATTCACCGGTTCGACCGGGATCGACCGGGGGCGGTTCTTACAATGGCCATTACCGGGAAAGGGAGAAAGGAGACGCGACAGAGGCTTTTCGCTGTGAAGATCTAGAGTTTCTAGAGATAAAAGCTAAGAACTTCTCTGTATAGAATGAATTATGATCTTGGAACAAGTGAATAAAACCAAGCTTTCTCAAATACAACGTAATAGAATAATTTTCTTATACATGAGATTTTATTTCGGGACACCAATGAAACTAGGTGTATTTGCTTCCTAAACTATACACAACTCCTATTAGACATAATAGGAGATAACCCACAACAGTAGATAAGCGCACAAAAATAAGATTAAAGATTTAAATATCCTAAAGAGTGATTGTCTTGACTTATTTAATGATGAGTCCCAAATCGAAGAAGAGAGGCTGAGAAGATCCGCTCGTTTCTAGGACTAATGGGTTTCCACCCCTCATTGGGTCCCAGCCCCCGAAGGTCAAGGTCCTCGTCAATACAAGACCAAAGCAGCGTGACGTCGACAGTAAGGTCGATCAAGAGCACTTCAAAGACAGGTAAAGACGTGCAAGGATGAACAAGCTCTAACGATCTCATAGAGTTGGTGGAAATATCCCGACCAACGTGGAGGCGGCCACAATTTCGATCCACATGAAGGCGGCCACAAACCTCCCTAGACGGTACGAAATCTTAGGTAGAGAAGGGACGATAACAACGATAGGGTAAAACGACATTGGCACCATGGGGAATTGGGGGCCCAGACCTGGTCGAAAAGCTCAAAAAATTTCAGCGCGGAGGGGGCAGAAAAACGAGCTTATCTCTGGAGATTTAAGGGGAGGGACCACTGTCTCGGCCACCCCCAACTGGACTTGGGGGCCGAGACCATCGAGTGGTCCGATCGTAAGCTGGCGAGGGTACTCAAGATCCGACGAACAATTGTCGAAGAGGGAGACGACCTGTCTTTTCGAACGGAACCGAGCAGCCATGGATACTGACAAGTGTGCTTTACCAATGGAGACAGGCCAGGTAAGGTGGTCAGCGGAAGGCAGAGAGCGTGGTCTGACAACGTCAAGAAGAGGTGGCCGACAAGATCCGATCAGGAATGTTCAAAAGGAGAGGGAGGGGAGGGGGTCGCTCGCGTGGAAGCCATGCGGACCACGTTATTGGTAGTCGGCGCCTTTGGCAACCGCCTAAGTTTCGGTTACAAGGGTTTCCGGTATACTTTTTCCCTTGTATATAATCTAAATAGCATATAACAAAGGACAAAATTTTGCTTTTTTACACTTATAATTGATTTCATGTCCTTTAATTAATCAAACCATAAATGTTGAAAATGAATCATAAATATTTGAAGCTCAAAATTATGTTGTTGTTTTTGGATGAATGTGATGCTTATATAATTAACCAAAAGGGGAAAAGTCTATACATAAAATACGTGATTGTGATCTTTCATTTATAAGTTTTGAAACAATTGGTAAAGACAATTACTTGATTTTATGATGAGAACTCGTTTCTCTTGAGAAATACAATCGAATATATGTCTCGATAGAAGATATACACTATCTATAGTTTTTTTTCTGGCTCGACTCGGGTGGACCTATGCTGCCTCAGATTCTCGCTAGTCCCGCTAATGAGACCTCATTGGACTAAGTGTGCCAGTTACATGGGGTGGTACCCAGGAGGAGTGGAATGGAGGATCGAGACATTCCTTCTTAATTGCGCCCCACGAGTTTCCATATTTTTTTAGCATACAAACAAAACTTTTATTAATATAGAAATAATAAGGTCCCAAGAGCCGTACAAAGTGGAAATGAAGTAGACATGATAAATATCATTTCGGTGACAGCCGAAACATTGATTCTATAATTAAAACCCGATAAAAACAGGAAGATACTAGGGGTGATTCCATATTCCAACGGTGCTTGGCGCAGCATAACCATGAGGCTTTCCTCGTCTCGATTTGGCCGGTTTTATCACAACAGTCGGTCAAGAAGTATGTCAGGAAAAGGAGGAGGCTGTGAATCAAGAGAGTTCTAATTCGTAGAGACTGGGGTGTGGCTCCTCGATAGTACCCCGTGATCCCCTGGATTATTTATGGCGTCCCAAAAGGCAGACCAACGTGCCTCCCTACATCCCCATCGGGGTTGACATCCCCAATATTTTCCGTGGAGTTTAGGTTATTGTGGGTGGGGGTATCGGACACATCCGACCCCAAGGAAGAGAAGTACCAACGGGACTCCGAGACCCGATAGGTGGGGTAGGATAGGCGCCGACTTGGGGGGGATGGGTACCAGCGGGGATCCTTTTTGTGCTGATCTAGGGGGTCTCGGATACTGGACTAGGGCAGTGGTCCGCATCCCGTCCCTTTATCATGTGAGTGCCAACGGTCTTCTCTCGGTAGATCCCTAATCGTGCAGATGTTCACCGCCACACAAAATCTCAACAGAATCGTTGGCCCTTGCGATGATTGAATGGGGTTCGACTCGTGTGGGGCAGTATGAAACGGTTCGGGGAGAATCCACTCATGATGGTGGATCATCATCGTCCATGGGTAGAGTTCATTGAAGCGGAACTAGAGATCTGATGTGGGGCACAATTGTGGATTGGGGTTTTCCTCTCGAGACCAGTTTGGTCGCTTGATGTCTTGTTCTCCCCGAGAGTCAGATGTGGTGCCAGCCACTTGGTGATAGGGATGAGGAAGGATAAAAGCCAATGTGTTCCCTAATGAGCCTCTGGCACCATCTCCCATCTTTAGATCGTATGGGAGTTATTACATGACATGTTCAGTCTCATCGCCTTCAATAGGCTGCTTACGTAGAAGGTGGCGGCGGGAGTCTGCCATAGTTGGTCGATCCCTATCGTGGTTGTACCTCATTTCATGCGGGAGTTTGTGGAGATACTTGGTGATAGCTTTTGGGTCTTCCCTGTACATGATCCATGGTTCCCACCTTGTTGGGCAGACTAGAGATGGGCGGTAAGTTGGTAGCTGGGAGGAAGTAGGGGTCAAAAGGTTCTGTGGGTAGGGTTTCATGTCCAATTTCGGTGGAGGACTAGCGGATAGTGATCGGGAAAGGATATCGGTGGTGGTTGATCTCCGGATCGTCGAGGAAGGAGAACAATTTAGAGAGAAACCCTAGGTTCCAAGAAGTTGTCGACACTGTAACACTTTGTTGAAGGCTTACAATGTGAGAGAAAAAAATAGAATATTATCGCTAGATGATTTCTGCGAACTTCCATATGATTAGACTTTGCATAAATAAAAAATAAATAGACAAAATAAAAAAAGAACCAAATGATCATCATGACCAGCAATCAGGAGAAAGATCGAGAAGGAGACATTAGCAGGGGCAAAAGAGAAGGATATAATGATAAAGGGAGAAAAGGTGGTTGAGGCTTATTGGGGATTCGAGACGGCGGGGGCAGGGTCGACGGATCTAGTGGAGTAAGGACCATCGATGTCTAGATTAGGGACGATGGTAGTGGAGGCTGATGAGTTGGAGGTGAGGGTGATAATGACTGCGATTGAGACAGAGACGAAGTCACCGACTGAGAGAGGATCGTTGATTGTAATAGAAGGGACCGGAACAAATCATCAGAGAGAACGTCATATCCGACAAGAATAACAAGGACGCTAAGAGCAATCACAACGCGCGCACCACATCCCCGGACCACAGATCGTAGTTCGTGTTTTAGTGGTTCGCGATTCGCGGTTCGTACGATGTGGCGTGCGTGGTCCACGAATCGCGAACCACTAAAACCCGCATCGCGATTCAGAGCGCGAACCGCGACTCACAATTGTGAGTCGCTGGTTCACGTGAAGCTGAAGTCTGTTGGTGGCATAATGTGAGAAGATCCAAACTCACATTTCGAAGCTCTAATAAAATTGTACAGGTTTTATTTAATTAATGATTGCATTATTTGATATTTATTTAATTTTTTAATTAATGAATATATTTCAGTTAATTTATTAATTAATTTTTATATTTTATTTGAATTTTTATTAGTATTTATTGTTTGAAATCGGAATTAAAAAAATTTAATAAAAATAATAATTAATTATCTAATCAACATTCATTCGATATCGTTGTAAATCATGACTCATATACACTATCTTCACACTTTAGAACACCACTTAGTTTAAAAATTGCGTATCACACTTCATCTCAATCAACCTATCCTTTTTGTATGTGATGTTTTTCCATTGTATATGCTTTAGGACCAGCTAGAGTGAACATCCTTCTTATGATTTTGATCACGTTCAATATAAAGTTGTTACACGTACATTGAAAAATGGACCAAGTAATGGCGATCACATCATGTGCATTGATGGCTCTATATCAGGATTATGAAGTTAAAAGCTAAAGTTGATGATCAATCCCCCTCACATGTTAGTCCCGTTTGTAGACCAAGAATATATGAATAAGATAAAACACAAATAGATATTATGTCCAAACCAAGCTTTAAAATTTTAGTACAGTAAAATTTAAATTTATAAAAAAATATCTCAAAATATTTATCGAGCGACCACTAACTTTTATTTATTCTAATATTAGACGCTTAAATATATATTTTTTATCAGCAAAGCAAATTTAAATTAAACCTCTCTCAAGGAAGAAGAAGAATACAACCTAAGAAAGTCTAGCTACAGACTCATCAACAAAACGGCTTTGAACTTAAATACATTTATAGTACACCAACTCATAAGAAAACGATTTTGAATTTCGAGAAACTAACTATTACTCAATTGTTAAATTCAAAAATAAATTAGTGGTCGACCTTAAATTTGAGAATGTAGTAGGTATAATAATTAGGGTTATGAGCACCATCCAAACGAATTTTATAATATTTTTTGAACATACGGATGGAATTTTTTATTGATGCGGAAATAAAGTGGTCAGAGACCGTACAATGATGACAATTAACGAAAAGGATGAGATATAGTTTCTGTGGCAGCCGAAACACTGATCATATATCAAAATACCCAGTTAAATCCAAGGCGATGCTAGGGGTGGTTCCATATTCAAACTGTGTTTAGTGCTGTGAATCCATGAAACTTTCCCCGTATCGACTTGGTCGATGTCGCTATGTCATAGCGGTCGATCAAGGAATATGTTAGGGAAAGGAAGAGGCTGGGAATCAAAATATATCCGATTCACAGAGGTAAGGGTTTGACTCCTCGTAAACACCACGAAATTCCCTAATTGACTCATCGAAACCCGCGAGGCATCTCAGCATGCTTCGCTACCGTCCCATCGAGACCAGATTCAGTCAAAGGCCCTACATTCTCCCCTTCAGATTTGAGTTCACTAGGCTTAGCCAGCCAAATAGAGGTCGATGGCTTCAATATCAGGTGCATTTCCAACATTTGTCTACTATCAGTGCGACTGGGTTGGTGTGTCACTAGCATAGTTTGGGATGGCTCCAAAAACGAGGGTAGCAGTGAAGGCGGACGCGACATTGAAAATCTGTGTTGATCGGCCGTTAGCACATCGTGAGTGGCCTTGAAAGCTTTTAAGGATCTTGCGCCACCTAGGGAGTACCCTTGGTTATTCAGGAGGTGCCTATACCTCTCTAGGCCCTAGATTCTGTGCCGCGTCCGAGGATCAGTTAGAAGGAATGAGCACAACGCATCCCGTCCCCACTAGTGACGGTGTTGTAGGCAGAAGATCTTGTATAGGTACTAGGGCGATGATGGGACATGTGGTAGGCCCCGATATAGGGTGATGGTACAACCATTGGGTTTCCTGTCTGATATTCTACAGTGCTTCTGCTAGCCGCTGTGGGTGTTCGGGATGCTCCCATTGTAGATGCTCCTTCTCCTGAGTTACTGGCAAGTGGTACAACATAAATGATGAATGGCTAAGAGTACATCCGCGTCTCTCAAGTCCTTCTAACAAGGACTCGTGTGCCAACTTCCTAGTCACCGATAGGTTAGTGGCGTCTAACTCATGTCGCAAGTTTACCCATCTAGGGTAGGGTGGGGTTGATGCTCCAGAATCGGGGTGGTTCGAGTTCTCTTCCGCTCACCCAGGTGAACCAATCTGGTGCCCCTTGGGAGGAAAAATAGGCCTCCCTAGCCGGGGAAGGTGGTAAGGTTAGAAGGTGCCCGTTGTTGGTCAGGAGCAACATGAGAGGTTTGGGAGTCAGTAACCTCTTCGAATGATAGTGATGGCGACGGTTGGCGGGTGAGTTCCGGTGATCGATCCCTCTCTGTGGGACACGGTTAGGATGGAGGGCAGGTTTCTCTTGGATTGATTCAGGTCGAATATGGCGAGGAGTGAGATTCGAAGGTCGTTTTCTCCCCCGGAGCCGCTCCGGCGATATAAATTCTACAATGGGAGTTGGAGGCATGGCGAGGGACGATGGGACAAGACGGGGACACTTTCTGGCCGAGCAGCCACAATCACTTATGAACTCGATATGAGGGTTGCTTTCTCGGTAGGAAAGATCGGCATGCAAGTCGTCGAGGTGGTGGGGGCCATCGGTGTAGCCGACAAGTGATGAGGTAGAGACTTGCTGGTTGTTGTCGGAGGTGGTTTGCGGCGCACATGAATAGATTTGGCGGCTCAATTAGAGAGAACCCTAAAAGAACAGTAGAATCATAAATCTACATGATTGATTTTTGTTGAAATATAAATATAGGATTGATAGTGACGAATTGTATAGTTATATGTAATTATATGAAAAAACGAATATAGTTAGATGTACGTAGGTGTTGCTAACTGTAACGAGTAATAATAACAACTATGCAAAAATATACTTGTTGTTTGTGTATTGATGATGGTTATTATAAGGATATATAGATGTAGAGAACATGATAGTGTCGAGAGTGTGCATAGCTTTCTCTTTGTTATATGGCAAGAGTATAGATTACATGGAAGAATCTTGTTATAGAGAAGGCAAAAGATAGTGGGCATAGTGGTGGGAGATGGAGAGGAGTTAGGGAAGGGATGAGCTGTGAAAGAGAGAGCTGCTTGCAAGAATCATGTCCTCCCTTTCCCATGTGAGATAAGAGCCCACACCTCCCTTTGCTTTCCCCCCAAATCACATCTCACATGGAGCCTCTCTATCTCTCCCTTTTTTCTCTATCATGAACTTCTAGGAAAGTTCCATCACCCCATGTTGGCACTTATGTTTTTGTTGGTTTGAGATGGAACTACTTTGGGACACTAATCATGATTAAGGTGAAAAGATAGGAAAGGGGCATGTTGAGTTGCTAACTACTTTTGTTTTGTCTATTGTTTTTGTCTAGACATTATTCTGATTCCTCTTTCATGTTCTATACTTGTTTTAAGCACTTATCCCTATGCAACTTGGTTTTGTCATTTATACTCGTTTTGCTCACTACCCAAACGAAAAAACCAAATAATTTCAACTACTTCATTCTGTTGTTAGATGATCTTGGGTTTTGATCCAAATTAATTCGTAAATATATCATTTCAATTGAATCTTTGCGTAAATGTTATTTTTCTTCTATTAAGTTTGGGCCATAGAGTAATGACATTGTTTAATTATTAAAAACTATATTATTTATAGTCTATTTATGAAAAACTATATTATGAATTGTTCATGTTTTTAATTTTTTTTCTACTACGATAGTTTACTTACAAAATAAAAAATATTCTATTAAAATTTGGGGCGTGGACAATACATAAAATAGTTTTTCACACGTGAACAATACATAATGTAGCGTAGTTTTTAACAATTAACCCTCATTTAGAACAAGGCTCATGTTAAGAAACCTAAAAAACCTCTCTGGAAAAAACCCTACCCTCCTTCATTGGTTTTTGTCGCCGCCCATCTTTCCTCTGTCGGTGACAACCAGGTTACCTGGCTTGTTTCCAGCAGTATCTTATGTGGCATAGCCTCCTCCTCCCTCTTCACCTTCCTCCCTTCTTCTCCCCCTTTTCTCTTTGTCGCGCCTCCTTCCTCTTTTTCTCAGATCCCCTTTTCTAACTCTTTGCTCGTCGGCACTTGAAGTCTAAAGGTTTGGTTGGTGCCGTGGAGTATTGCTCCTGAGCTCGGGGGCTCGTCTCTCACCCCCTCGTTGTTCTTCTGACCGGGTTGCTCAGTGACTCTTTTACAAGCCTATCTCGAAGTTGCTCAGATGCTCGCTGTTGAGGGGACTTCGTTCTACTCCTCAGTCTCGTCGCAACTTCGCTGCCTCGTTGGAATCGCAGCGCATGCTCCTCGTCTTCGGGGTCTTGCACGGCTGTCCGTGAGCTCGCCGTGGATCTAGTGTTAGGCTCTTCTTCTTCTACCATTTTTTCCAGGTGTATCTCTGTTCCCCCCTGTTTGTTGTGTCCTTCGTTGTTCGTTTAATGTTATCAGGTTTGGTTGCTTGAGCTTTAGAAGCTCGACTTCTGGGGGGTGAGATATTGGATTCAAGGGTTTGAGGCTTGTATTCGCCGGTGACTGTGGGGGGCTCAACAGTTAGTGGCACAACTCCCTAATTGAGGTTTTTTTTTTGTCTTTTTACCAGTGTTGGTTCCCTCCATTTGGGAGCTACACGGTGGATGGAAATATGATATTTGTGATGTTATTGGTGGTCTCCGACTGCTAGATCTAGCGACGACTCGTTTCAAGTTTGATCGTGGTTTCAGGTCAGATATCGTTTTGGGTTCTTTCCGGGTTTGGCTTCGCTCGTGCTCGGTATTATTAAAGGTCTTCCCCTTCGGGTCCTCGTTTGGTGTTGGCCAACGAAGGGTTACCCGTTTCGATATCGGAATACTCAACTAGAGTTCTAGTCTCAAATTCCCATATCGTGAAAAGGTCATTCTCTGGCCAGTGGTGTGGGGGTGGAAATAGGGTTGTTGTTCTTACTCCAGACTCGTCCGTGATGGTTCTCAGGCGGCTTGTTTCATATTTTCTATGGGAAGCGTGTCTTGATCGTTGGGATCTTTGCTTCGTTGTGAATATGGTCTCGTCCCTCTTCGGATGGTCGGAAGCTTGTAGGTGGCGTTCTGCTTCTCTATAGGATTTGGTGCCAGATCTGTCCGGGTACAGGCTGGCTCTTGCTCGGTATAACTATAAGCCTTCCAATTTGGGTCCTCGCTTGGTATTAGCCGGAGATGGGTTATCGGTTTGGTTTTCGGAACGCTCAACTCGAGTTCAGCCTCGGATCCCTGAAAGTGTTGACTTCCTGTTTCCTGCTTGATGGAGTGAGTTTGTCAAAAGCTCGGTCATGATGTTGCGCTTTTTAGTTGGCTTTGGTGTCAGATCTTTCTACGTTTAGGTTGGTTTGTGCTTCGTATAACTACAAGCCTTCCCCTTAGGGTTCTCGCTTGGTGTTGGTCGGCGAGGGGTTACCAGTTACAGTTTCGGAACGCTCAGCTCGAATCCAACCTCGGATCCTCAAAAGTGATGTCTTTCTACAACCTACTTGGAAGTTTGTGTTCGTTCTCGGTAGAAATACTAGTCCTCCCCCATTGGGTCTTTTTTTGGTGTAGGCCGGAATTGGGTTTCGAATGACTGAGTTTGAGCTCCACCGTCCGCAATCGAGCTGACCTTGGATGCTGTCGGCAACCTGGTTTTTTCTTTGGACCTACTACAGCTTAGGTCGTCGTCTTTTTAGCTCTTCATGGTAGAAAAATCTAGGTACTAAGACCTTTTTATTTTTCCATTTGAGCTTCATGGTGGAAAAATTAAGATATTAGACTTTTTCATTTACACCTTTTTCTTTGTGGTTTCCCTTGTTGAGTTTGTCATGAGGTTGGGCTATTATGACAGTGTTTGAATTTGTTGTTGGTTCACTTTTAGGACCGTTGTATATTGGTTCAACTTCTATAACTATAAGTTTGATGTTCTCGTCTTTTTTTAATATTTGAAAGGAAAGTTTATAAATTTTTTGGTTGATTAAAAAAATAACAAGGCTCATGTTTTTTTTATCAACAAAGCATATATTTAAAAACTCAATCTTTAAAATAAAGATTGAGGGTGAAACTTGATACACTAAAGGAGCATTCCAAAATGTAACTTCATGAAGACAAACCCCACAGCCGGGGAAGAACACACAAGAGATGCTACACCAAAACAACCCACAAACAACATAAACAACCACTGAGTACACAACAGAAACATGCCTTACTACCAGAAATTACAACCTTTAAGAGCAGGGAAAAAAGGGTCTGAGAACCCTGAAATCACAACCAATAAGCGTTGTAGAGAAAGCTAGAGGAGGCAAACTAACACCGAGAGACTCCAACCCAAAACCAATCAAACTGAATCAACCATAACCCCATGTTCAAAAGAAACACACACCCCAGAGGTGTGTGGACTTTCAGGTGCCGGCGGCCAGGACCGCGATCGGCGGAGCAAATCCGGTAAAAACCAGACCCCATATTCTCAACATCTAAAACATTGGGTTCCGAAGGACATTGTCCAATGAACTCGCCGGCGGCCAGCCCGAACCAGCACTTGGTCGGGATGAAAGGAACCCAATGAGAAAGAAGAAGAGAGAGGAGGAAAGAGATAAAACAGAAAAGAAAGGAAAGGGAAGGAAGTCAAACCTTAGAAGCTAACAAAGGGCCAGAGCAGGAGCGGATCAGGGGCCAAACTCAGCAGGGACAACTTCAACTCGCACCACAACGATCCTAAGGGAGGAAAGGATTCCCACGACCGGTACTTGCCGACGACGCCCACACCAGAGCAACGAACCTTCACCGCCTCTACTTCGAAGGAAAAACCACATTCGCCAATAGGGAAAATCAAAACCACGTAGATCCAGAATGTCCCGGGACAGAAGTGGAGAAAGGAAAAATCCAATTTTCAGAAGCTTGTCCTCAGTCCACCATTACCAGAAATGGTAATCCTTTTCCGGTTAGGACCGAGAAAAGCCCTAAAAAAGGGGGGGACCATCATTTCTGCTGAGAACAAGCAACCTAAATCAGATTTACCTTGTCTCCCCTAGCTCGAACCAGCGAACAACACCGGGGACAGAGAAATCAACCCTGAACCATGTCGATCCCCACCAAACTGAAGAAGAAAGACTTCTCACGCCCAGATCTAGGGAGAGAAGTCTCTGTCCAAGACGCGAGCACATGCGAGAGGGGGCCAAAGGGGGCCAGAGCGAAGGGAGGAGAAGAGAGGGCGCTGCGAGAAAGAAGGTCAGATCTGCTCAATCCACAGGGAAAGGCTCCCACAAAGATCTGGAACAACTCAAGAGGTGAAAGAAGGGTTCCGACGAGGAGCCAAAGGATGAAGGAGAGGTCGGCAAGGAGAGGGAGAAGGGAGAAACAGAGGATGGATCTGTCAGCGACCTCCATGGAAGGAGATCGTCGACAGAGAGAACAGAGACCCGACGGCGAGAATGAAAGAGAAGCAGATCTAGGGTTTCTAGAGAGAGGTCAGACTCTCCCTCTCTAGAAACCGAGTTTTTTCATCGGGTCTAACAAGGCTCATGTTCAGAATGAAATTTGAAACAATATGCATCTGACTAACAAACTAATTTAGAATGAAACACCTAATTTTATCATTGCTGTCATGACTTAATTTATAGCCACAATATTACTAGTTCAAACAATTGACCTTTTGAACAATGAAAGTTTGATAATTCAAACAGAACTCCTACACAGGAAGTGACTTTAAAACATTTTCATATGATTTTAGATTCCAAAATGCTAATCAGCAACATGTTCTACAAGCAATAATTGGCATTATTGTTTTGGGGGAGTTCCATTAATTCCATCATCCACAAAGTCAAAATATTCCCTATTCTTGACTTTGAAATTAAGCTCACGATGCAATCAACCAAATCCAAGCTACAATTTGAGTGCGTAAATTCTGGGAAGATAAGGAATTTTTGTGCAATGTTGGGGCAGGTTGTCAAGATTAGCTATTTGAGGCTAAAATTGACATTGAATTCAATCAGATTATCGGACAATTAAAGAATCGTTTAAATATCAACTTAACTAACAGTTTAGATTAATAGTTGAAAGCTCAATTATTGTTATATTCCAACACAAAATTAAATATATACAACAAAAATTTCAAAACAAATAAATGAATTTGGAAATAATTTTGATATAACCTGATTGATATTCAAGAAATTTCTCATACATTATAAAGAGATATTAATATTCAACATAGATGGTAGATTTAATCATTGATTTTTTTAATAATGTATGTGACAGCATATACGTACACGTGAACCCCATTAACAACTATAGGATTGTTGATCGATTAGTTGGTATTTAATTTTATATAAAGAAAAATATTCGGATCCTAACGATTTGTGTAAACGGTAGAGTCCGTACTAAGATGTTATGTGTGAAATGCAAGAGAATCATTATTGCACGTGAGGAAGGAGCAGAGAAAGAAAGAAGACGATAGAGCTCCTGTGAAGATACACAGAGAGCACAAATCTCTGACGGAAAAGATCGTAATTTTTTTTTGAATTGAAGGGTGTAACTTTATAATTTTAAAACGATTATATTATCCTGCATCGAAGAATATGCTCCTCGATTATTGTAAGGTCAACATTAACGAACATGTGTTCACTGAACCTTATACTATCATAACCATCATATACGGTTTTTTGATGCCTCGTAGACAGAGAGAGAAGGCGGAGAGGGAGAATAAGGTACCGGAAATCCTGAGGGACCTCAACAACAATGATGATGGTGGGAGGCAAAGTATCGTCTGGGGACCCCTCCCAAGGCTAGTCCCCGATGCTCAGACGATGCGCCATCCCTCCCGGCAGGGCATCTCCCCCGCCCTCATTATGGCTCTCCGTAGAGGACGTGGCCCCGGGTTAGGTCCCGGATCCAACGTCACACGGGCACCCCGCCCTCTAAGAAGCGCATCCTTAGGTCTCGTATCCAACGCCAGTGGGGTGGGATCAACGTCCCCCCAAAGTCCAATCATTGTCGCGCCATCTTCCAAATTCCCTTCTAGAGCAGCGCCCCCGCCTCGGTCCTTGGGCCTCCGACCAGCTCCGTAAGAAACCCTTCCGGAGAGCAACCAGTCCCTTTGTTTCCGCCGTGCCCAGGTTCCTGCAAGGGTAACCATATGGGCCACCACCGCCCTCCCGATCAGAACCGGCCCGCCACCAAGCTCAGGCTCACGCCCAAACGCAGTTATTTCGTAGGGGTTCAAAACCCTACGTCGCCTTCGCGGCCACTGATGACGATAAACTCCAGAGAAGATGCGCCTGCCACCACCGACACAATCGTGAGACCCACTGAGTGTCCCGCTGCAGTTTGTACCGTCGCCGCCCGGGATGTCACCAGAGCAAGGTCGTGGTGAGGCCGGACAAGCAAGTTAGTGTCCGGCTTGGTTGAAGCCCCCCAATAGCGTTGAGCAGAATCCACCTGTGGCCGCCACCGTAGTATCCCGGGACGAAATTCCCCACGCGGAGGAGGCAGCAGATCCAACCCAACCTCCAAGGGCCGCGATGGGGGAGATGACCAGGGTGTCATGAAACTCGCAATCGGAATCGACGATATGAGGGATGAAGGAGGAAGCGAAGGTGGATGGTGGTGACCAACCCCAGCGGGTTTATCCCCCGCACCCGGTGTGGTCTGCGAGGGGATTGACCGGATGGGACTGGGAAGCACCAGGTCGACCTTCCCGAGAGAAGCGGCACCAAGTGGCGAAAACTCAGGCGGCACAGCGACGACGTTGTCAGGAAGGAGCACCATAGCGGCGGGGCTAGGGCTAGATCGAGGGTCCCAGTCGAGACAATTTTTTTTCTTCCGAAAAACAGTTAATTCGTATATTCACGGTCAGGTAAAGTTTTACATATGAAAAGATCGTAATTAGTTGGGAAAATTATAGTTTCTAGTCTTTTATTAACCTCAAAACTAAATCTTTTTTATACTAAAATGGTGTAGTATTTTATTAAGCAAAGAATTCAAAAAGAGTAAAATGCATTAGAGACTCTCTGACCACGAAGAACAGATTTAGAACAACTATAAAGTTCGCTGATCTTTTCACAATATGACTGTCTATGACGGTTTTGAATGGGATGCCACATAAGCTACATAATAAAATTAAAAGAAGTTGACTACGGCTGCTCGAGGTCTTGCCTAAGCGTTGCATGCACAGTAGAGTATGACTGAAACTGCTATCATCCACTTCTTCGGGAGGCAGCGCTCTAACCAGGGACCCCTCCTAGGGTCAGTCCCTAGAGAACTGGATTCCTTTCATTCCTCCATGCGGGAATATTTTCCTGTCCATTCTTGGTCTTCCTGGGGTTCACCAGTAGAACCCCATTTCACTCCCCCCAACTCCTGCTCCTGTGTCAGACCCAGACACATGTCTAGATCCGCTTCTACCTATGTGCCCAGGCAGGGTCGGGGTGTCAGGCTTCCAGCTACCAGAGAGCCGGCCGACCACCAGATTTTTCCAGCCCAGATCCATCGAGCGGGTCTGAGTGGCGCCCCGAGGACTCATACTGTTAGGTGCAGTAGTATGGGTCATTGCAATCGCGTTAACCTAACTATTACTAGTCTAGATTTAAACCCAATTCGTATAAGATTTTTGACCTAATTGCAATCCACCTCTCACGAGTGTCAGATTGCAATTCCCACCTTCTATCAGGCCTACCCGGGAGATAGAGCATTAAGCTTAAATCAAATACAAACCCTAAATCAAATCATTCTACACAATCCTCATTCATACAATCAAACACATTGGAAAGCAATTCTCTAATCCCCCATAACCCTAGATTATGGGGTTTTAGTTACTCATGAGCAAGGAAGAAGAAAACAGCATTGATGAACATGAACAAAGCTTCATAATTGACCAAAGTAGAGAAATACAATACCTAATATTTGATTACAATGATGTTCTTCAAGTGGAAATCCTCTCCTCAAGCTTGCTCTCAACTCTCCTCTCTTCTTAGCTCTCAAAATTACAAGTTAGATCTATTGGAGGCTGATTTTTAGGTTTAAAAGGGGTAAAACTCGAGTCTGAAGCGAGTTTGGGAAACAGTTATGCGCGCGCGTCACGGCTCCGTGATGGCCTCCGTCACGGCCACCGTCACGGATCCGTGACGGAGCAGAACGATTTGTAACAAATTGTGTCTTCATCACGGCTCCGTGACCCTACCCGTGACGGGTTCGGTCACGGATCCGTGATGCATGCTCTGCTCCACCACTTTGTCAGCTTCTTTCGAAGTTCTTCCCTTTTTTATGTGTTTTCGCTCCTTTTCCAAGCTATACCCTGTGAAACATGAAAAACGCTGGAAACGAGAAAAACATAAGAGTGAGGCAATAATGGACTAAAATCAACAGTAAAATCACCCTAAATGTGGCATTTTTAATGCTAAGATGCGTCCACATCAGAGACTATTAGGATTCTTACCTGATACAATGGTTCCTTAGGTGCAATAGTCGAGGATACCGGTTTCCAATCCGTCGTGTATAACCTGTTGTCCCGATCCCGTTGGTACTCCAGCATGGAAGAATCAAACTGCGGGGTTTCCACCACTTCTCGGGGATACTCCTTGATGTCATGTCCCATCATCCCACAGTTACAACAAAATTCAAGTAACTTAGAGTATGTGAGAGATACCCGAATTGGGTCAGGAAATTCCTGAAAGCGGAGCAGGAGATGGCGACGCAAGGGACGCTCCATCAGGTGCCAGAACCGAATTCGAACGGTTCCTCCCCAACATGTGCTCCACTTGTCACACGGAACCTCGACGCTCAGCCCCAATTTCGAGCCGATCGGCTCCCCCGTTGTCTTGGTTCACACCAAGGGAGGAAGACCGTGAGCATGAGCCCAAAGTTGAGGCTGATCCAAAGCCGGATGCTCCCTAGCCATAGGAGCCAACAATGAGGGGCTCAACGGTGCACTCAGCATCACGACCTCCACCTCCTCTTCATCTTCTTGCGAGCAGGCCTAGAAGCCGTCCTGAAGGTTGTTGAGATTAACCTCCAGTGGTGGCCTCGTCGGTGGAGGCTCCGAGGTGGAACTGATGTCTCTGGATTTGAAGACACATCGACGCCAAACAACTTCCGGAGGTAGATCCCGAGCAGCAGGGACGATGGGGATACGGTCGAAGTTCGGGGTAAGCCCTCCACCACAGAGATCCCGCAGTACCGTCCGTCCCGGCTCCTCCATCGGAGCCTTCCCGTGGATAGGGTCTTGATAACATGGAGGGGAGGGAACCTGGACCGGTTCTGCGTCAGTCGAGGCCACCGCAACAAGAGAAAGTACATCCAGGGGAACAAAATCAGGTGGAACCTCAAGGGCCGGAGCCATAGCCGATTCCACCATAGTGGAGAAGGGTGAACCCTAGCCGCCGCGTCCACCGGAGCAGTTGTAGGTTGGAGGAGCGGAGCCCCATGCTTGCTTGCAGAAGACGCAAGAGCGAAACCAGGTGGAACCTCAGGGGCCGAAGCCCTAACAGGTGGTCTCCTCCTCTCATGGGAGAGTGTTAGTCCTCTCCACCTTACTTTCTCCGACCTTTCTCTCGCCGGAACTCCTTCCTCTCCCTTTGGCTCCTCTCTAGATCTGTTGCTTAGGTCGCCCCCTCTCCCCGTTCGTGTAACTCGTGAAGAGGTCTCGCTGGTTCTTCTTCGAGCTCTCTTCCTCCGGCACGCGAGTCATAGATCTGACCGCTTCTCCGACCTCTTTTATGCTTAGCGTCGTCTCTCTTCGACGTTCTCTCGGTCATTTATTTTGAGTGCCTCGCCATCTCTCGGGTTTCTCTACTTGTTGTCGGTCCTCTCTTGTTTTCGGAGTCATGACGAGGTTTGTTCAGGCAACCATCTCGTTGGGTGTTGGCCCCTTTCTTTGCTCTGCTCGGTACGTCGCCTCCTCCATCTCACGTCGTAGTTGTTTTTTACGGTTGTCGGCGTTGTGGGTGTTGGCCCCGACAACCCCTCTCCTTCCGATGGTGTCCTGGTTGTGGGCGGTGTGGCTCCGGTTCAGTCTATGCTCCCTCTTTATTGCAGCTTGCCTGTTTCTTTGTGTCGCTGGTCCTCCTTTCGTCGGTCTCTTCTTCGGGGGTGACCCTCGACATCTCCTGGCCTTTTTTAGGTTTTTTCTAGACCATCCGATGCTAGGTCTTCGGCTTCACGCTATTCCGACGAGTTCATGACAACTATGACGTTAGGGATTCAGATGGTCTTGCTTTCGCCGAGGCAGGCATGTGGCTCGAGTCATTTGGGTTTCCAATGTTTTTGGGCTGCCCAATGCTCTTTTTCTCTGTTCCTCTTCTATACTTTTGGGCTTTTGGGCTTCTGGGCCCGTTTCCTCCTCAGCCCTTGGGCTTTTCAATATTTAATCGTTTTTTTGCTGATAAAAAAACAACAATACTTGGTAGCATCACGAACACAAACATGTATGTGAAAATCCGGAGCTCCAAATTCGATCTCCACCGTTCAGTTTTTAGAACTACAAATTATGAACGTCTTGTCCAAATTTCATATCAGCCCCAATCGATCTCCAAAACAAAAGACTGTTGGAGGCTCAGGAAATCTGCTAAAAACAACACCTCTCTTCTCACTTTTCTCTTACATTTCTCGCATTCCTCTTTGTGGGTTTCGTTAGCTACAAAGGCTTTTGGTCCATTTGGCTCCCTATTAATTGAAACCGACCCAACAAATCTCTCCCTCTTCCAATTACATGGAGCGCATCACCATCAACAATAGGGCATAGAACCCAATACCCACAGAACACAAGAAACCAGAGATTCTCAGCGAGCAGCAATGGAAGAAGAAAGCATCATGGCTGCCGTACATTCCACAGTGTTCAAGGAGTCCGAAAATCTGCAAGGCAAGTGCATTCAAATCGAGGGCTACGATTTCAATCAAGGGCTCGACTATTCCAAGCTTCTCAAGTCCATGGTTTCAACTGGGTTTCAAGCCTCCAACCTCGGAGACGCCATCGAAACTGTTAATCAAATGGTCAGTCTCGGTTGAATCGGTTCTGTTCCGTAAAACCCATTTCGTTTTTTATCTTCTGGGTGTGTTTATCCCTCTCATTTTAGTCCGATTGATTGATAAAGTTTTGATTTTTTTTCTTCTCTCAACTGGGTTGAAGCTGAACTGGAGGCTTGCTGATGAGACTGTTGCGGAAGATTGCAGTGAGGAGGAGCAAAACCAGAGCTACAGAGAGTCTGTGAGGTGCAAAATCTTCCTGGGTTTTACTTCAAATCTTGTTTCTTCTGGGGTCAGAGATACAATTCGATATCTTGTTGAACATCATATGGTGAGTCAATGATGATTTTGTTTTCCACATGTTGCATTGTAGTAATATCAATTTTTGTGAGGTTGTTTAGAAAACTAGGAACTTGAAATTAAGATGACATTTTAAGTGTAATCTAAGTTGGTGGGTGATTGAAGATTAGGAACTGATGCTAAAATTGTAAACTACTGCAACTATATGTTCGTGGGGTTGTTTATAAACTAGGAACTGGAAATTAAGATGACTAAGTGTAATCTAAGTTGGTGGGTTATTGAAGATTAGGAACTGATGCTCAACTATGATGTTAAGCAAGACAAAGATAAAGACAATTGTATTTTTGGTGTCTGTGTGTGTGATCCTATGACTGTATATTCAACAATGGTACGCCGGAGTTATAAATGTATAATCTTTATGTGATGTTTTTGTTGTGTTTTCAGGTTGATGTGTTGGTTACTACAACAGGAGGTATAGAAGAAGATCTAATCAAATGTCTTGCACCCACATATAAAGGTGATTTTTCTCTACCCGGAGCTCATTTACGGTCGAAGGGATTGAATCGGATTGGTAACTTGTTAGTTCCTAATGACAACTACTGCAAATTTGAGGATTGGATTATTCCAATTTTCGACCAAATGTTGAAGGAGCAAACCGAAGAGGTACAATTGCTTTCAATTTTCCTATTTGCACATTTGAGTAGATGTAGCTTCGGAAATAACTTCTTCAACTAAACCGATGAACTGCGAACATTTTCGTGGTTAACCGTCCTTTTTTGGTTTCTAGGGATAATTGCACAAAAGTACCTTTGAGCTATTCACTTCGCGCAAGTTGCAACCCTCTTCTTTGATAATTGTAATAAAGTGCCCTGAACTTGTCTTTTTGTTGCACTTTGTATATTTTTGTTTTAAAAATGCGATTTCACCCTTGGAAACATAAATGTAAAAAATAATAATTTAAGGATAACAAAACAAATTTTCATATCCCTTAAATTATTTACTCTTGATATGGTACAAAGAGGAAGAAAATTAAGGGATATCAAAATTTGGATCTTTTGTTTTTTACTTATTATTTTAAAAAATCTAAATTGTAAGGGTTAAATCGTCATTTTATACAAATTGCAATGTTCAGGGTACTTATTTGCAATTATCAAAGAAGGGGGTTACGAGTTGCAGAAAATGAATACCTCATGGTACTGTTTTTCAATTATCCCTAGTTTCTACAATGTAGCTTCTCATGTTTCCTCTTCGTGTTATAGAATGTACTGTGGACGCCATCTAAGCTTATAGCACGCTTGGGGAAAGAAATAAAGAATGAGAGTTCCTATCTTTATTGGGCATATAAGGTAACCACGCAGCAGAGAATAGTGCAGTATTTTAACTCTCTTTTCTCATTGCGACATACCCTTGAGACTACTATTGTCATTATATATTTTTTTCTTGTTGCTGTGATCTTTTGTGGAGTTAAACATTAATCTGCAATACATGTTCGATTCAACCGATTTGTTGTTGTACAACATGGAACCGATTATATGGTAAAGAAATAAATAAATAAATAAATAAAAGCATCAAAGATAGCTTCTGGCATTGCCATTGGATGTCTTATAATTGTTATACATAGTCATGCTTTCCTTCTGAGCCTTGGAATCCTTAAGCTGTTATATCGTTCCAAGAATAGTGTAACTTCGATGTGCCTAAAGCTGGAGAGAAATGAAAACAGTCTCATTGCATGATGTATTTTGAGAATATAGGATGCTCTACAAGTGTTGATGGAAGTTTGTGTTTTTCTCTTCCGATGTAAGATGGTTTATATTTTTTGAATATCTCAGGGTATTTTTTTGCAATTTGTAGCCCTCTTTAATAATTACGAAAAATCACCCTGAACTTGCCTTTTTGTTTCAATTTGTATAAAAATGATGATTTTATCTTTAGAATTTATATTTAAAGAATAATAAGTAAGAAAATAAAAAATGAAACCCAAATTTTCATCTCTTAATTTTCTTCCTCTTTGTACAGTACAAAAAGTAAGAAACTTAAGGAACATGAAAAATTGGATTTTTTGTTTAGTATAAATTCCAAAGGGTGAAATCATCATTTTGAAACAAATTTTACAAAGTGCAACAAAAAGACAAGTTTTAGGACATTTGCTTTTGCAATTATGAAAGAAGAGGGATACAAGCTGCAAAAAGTGAATACCCCAGGGTATTTTTTTTGCAATTTTCCCTGATTATTATTCATTCAGTGTAGTTTTTCTTAGACAATATCCTTTTACATGTATCTTGGAAGAGAGAGGTTGTTCTTTGTTATGACCCTGCGTGATCGATCGCGTTATGGGATAGGATACAGGCTCGTTAGAAGGGAACCCGAAGACCTTTTGATACAAGCTCATGATTATAGAGGGAACTCGAGGACCTCGTAGGAGAGACCAAAGTATTTCTTTAAATTCTCAGTCTGATTTATTCATAATACTCTCTTGGTATATATAGCCAAGGAGTTACTTCTTCACCAAGTCCTACTACAATTTAACTTACCAAAACCTACTCAACTTACCAAAACCCTAATACAATTATAATTGGTAATTATCTAACTTACCTATTCCTAATATTACTTGAACTCAAAGATATTAATAATAAGGAAATAAACTAATAAAACTTAAACCTAGCCGACTACCACTTTGTGGTGTGTGGTGTGTTTAGCCCACTCCGTTACGGTCCGAAAGGCCCATAACATTCTTCTACATGCAATAATTCGACCTTTTTTTTTTGTAGAACAATATCCCTGTCTTCTGTCCGGGCTTAACAGATGGCTCGCTCGGGGACATGTTGTATTTCCATTCCTTCCGCAATCCTGGTCTAATCATTGACGTTGTTCAAGGTATTGTGTTATGAAAGTGACATCTAAATATGGGATAGTTGTGAAAGAGTACCCTGAGGTATTCATTTTTTGCAACCTGTAGCCCTCTTTTAATAATTACAAAAAAGTACCCTGACTTTTCGTTTTGTTGCAATTTGTATAAAATGACGATTTTTGCACTTCCAATTTAGATTTCAAAAGTGAATACTTCGGGGTACTTTTTCACTATCACCCCCCCAAAAATATCTTGAGAAACTTAGCTATGTGATTCTGTAAACAGATATAAGGGCCATAAATGGAGAAGCTGTCCATGCAGCTCCTAGGAAGACCGGGATGATAATTCTTGGAGGAGGCCTGCCCAAGCATCATATTTGCAATGCCAATATGATGCGTAATGGTGCAGATTATGCTGTCTTCATTAACACTGCACAAGAGTTTGATGGGAGTGATTCTGGAGCTCGTCCTGACGAGGCTGTGTCGTGGGGAAAGATACGAGGCTCTGCAAAATCCGTGAAGGTAAGCCTTTGTTATATCAATGGCTTTAATAGTATCAAGGGATGATTGCAAACAAGTACACTGATGTATTCACTTTTTGCAAATTATAGTCCTCTTTGATAATTGTAAAAAAGTACCCTGAACTTGTCTTTTTGTTCCTATTTGTTTAAAAATGACGATTTTACGCTTACTATTTATATTTTTTGTTGCTATTTGTATAAAAATGAGAATTTTGCCCTTCCAATTTAGATTACAAAATAATAAGTAAAAAACAAAAATAAAAAATTTCTTATCCCTTAATTTTTTTTCATACAAAGAATAAGAAATTTAAGGAACATGAAAATTTGGATTTTTTGCCCTTCAATTAATATTTTTGAAATTCAAGTTTCCAATAGTGAGAATCGTCTTTTTGAAACAAGTTTATACAAAGTGCAACAAGAAGATAAGTTCAGGGCATTTTTTTGCAATTAGTAAATAGGAGGGCTACAAGTTATCAAAGTGAATTCCTCGGGTATTTATTTGCATTTATCCCTTAATAGTATGATAATTGCAAAAACAAGTACCCTGTGCTATTTATTCACTTTTTGCAAATTGTAGCCCTCTTCTTTGCTGATGGTAAAAAGTGCCCTGAACTTATATACTTGTTGCTTTTTGGATCAATTTTTTAAATGACAATTTTACCCTTGCAATTTAAAATAAAGTAGAAAACATTAAATCCAGCAATTATCAATGTAGCTCATGATTTTTGTTCTTAACCTTGATGTTTTTCCGGTTTTTTTTTGGTTTTGTTGAACCAGGTACATTGTGATGCAACTATTGCTTTCCCGCTATTAGTCGCGGAAACATTTGCATCCAAGAGTCAGATCAAACAGAAAAACATTTGCATCCAAGAGTCAGAATGGCGTCGAGTCCAAGGCTTAGATGCACGAGTAATGTTACAGTAAACACTTAGCGATAGGTGATTAGTATGTTACTGATATTGGTTTGAAGATTTTGACTTGGCCTCTGATGTAATGGACTGTAAGGACATACGCTTAGGAACATACAGTGACATTGAAGTGATAAGTTCGTATATTGGTTTGCTTTTATGAGTTCAATCAATTTGATTATGCATCTTTATAGAGTTTCCCATGTTACATGAACTTTTTGCATCTTGTTTGGCATTTTGATGATTTTAATTTATCGAATCATAGTTGCCTATTAAGGTTTGTCTAGACGAACATTGTCTTCATTTCTTGTGAGTTTGAGGTTGAAGAAGGAAGATTCTCAAATATTCCAGATTGTAATGTGTTCCTTAAACAAGGCATAAGCATAAGAGCATCTCCGATGATATTAGTTTAGATTGGGCTGATAGGAGGTTGTAACTGGTGTTTCATAATAGAGTGAAACTGAAAATGCTGGATCAAAAGGAATTGTCCCGAGGTGGTGCAAATCCGGGTTAGAAATTAAACAACTTCCAATTTCTTAAAAAGAAATGAAAAAACTGTAATGAAATTTCATTAATTTTTTATTATACACATGAAATCTGAATTAACATTGAAAAATTATAACTATAAATATTAAATAATATCGCATATATAATTTATTTTTATTTCCCAGACTAATAAAATTTTATAATATATATATTAGAAAAACCTTTATCGAAATTACATATTTAAAATATAAATTGTAATCTGAATTAATTAAATATATCATTTGAATTAATATTGAAAATTTATAATTATAGATTTCCAAAATTATTTAAATTACATAATATAAGTTTTTAAAAAGGGATAACTTTGTTTCCTAACCTTTACAAACGTTTCATTATCAATATCTAACCCAGGCCAACGTTTGGTCTCAATTCCTAACATAATAGGTATGGAATTTCTCAGAAACTATAAAAAACCGTCTAAACTCACGATTCCGTCAACTCATCCAAGCGTTTTCGTTGTTGGCGTACATTACCCATGGTGCCTTCCTCGACGTTGAACTTATCCTCGTTCTCAAGCAACCGAACCCAATGCTCGACGAGTTGACGGAATCGTGAGTTTGGACGACTTTTTATAGTTTCTGAGAAATTCCAAACTTATTTTGTTAGGAATTGAGACCAAACGTTGGCCTGAGTTAGGATATGATAATGAAACGTTTGTAAAGGTTAGGAAACATAGTTATCCATTTTAAAAATATTTATCGAAAAGATGAAGACTGTCTTCCTCTTGGTTTTTGCCCAGCACCGATTCATTCCTCTTGGTTTCCACTCAGGGGTGAACGATTTGCTTGGGTGATGAAACCATTGCTTGGGCTATTGCGTCGCCTACATAATAGACAGTCCACACCCATTCATCTAGGCGAATGATGCGAAAAACCTGATTCATCCACCATTGAAGCTGCTCTAATCGAAGTACTTTTCTCCGATTACATTTCACCATTATACCAGTAACCCTTGTTGCTAACAGAACCAATCTTGCAAGAAACATCATCTACAAATCCTAAAGACAAGTGGGTTCAAGGGCTCTGCAAGTTCGAGCCAAGTTCGAAGTCTTCATAGCATGAATGACTCATAGAGACATAAGAATTTATGTATTTACGACACAAACATCATCGAATCAACAAGTTCATCATCCAAAAATCGTACCGCTAATATAAGAGTAAGATACAAAACCGTAAAGCTATACCCAAAAACATCTAAAACCTAAACCAAACAAAAAAGAATGCAACTTCAGAAGGACACAGGATCAAAAACACGAACCATTTCCTCAGTCAAGTAGAGCAGCAACCAGCATTCTTATTAGCCGAACCATCATCCTTGGCTCCAACATTAATGGTCTGTCCTCTAGGCAAGGACAAGGGATCATCGCCGATATCAAGCGCTTTCCTGCTGACAACATGGTACACTTGGGTCAACACTTCAGTGAAAGCGTGGTCGACATTCAAAGACTCGAGTGCAGAGGTCTCCATGAAGAAGGTGCCTTCTCTCTCGGCATAGCTTGCCGCATCCTCGGCTGAAACAGCTCGCAGATGGCGCAGGTCGGCTTTGTTGCCCACCAGGATAATCACTATGTTGGCGTCCGTGTGATCCCTCAGTTCCTTGAGCCATCTCTGCACATTCTCGTATGTTACGTGCCGGGTTACGTCATAGACCAGCAGTGCACCGACAGCTCCTCTGTAGTATGCGCTTGTGATTGCACGGTATCTTTGGTAACGAATATGAATATAAGTTACTATCCTCGAAATTCAAAATAAACAACTCAAGGAAAAGGGATAAAATTGCAAAAAAGGAAAATACCCTGGTATTCACTTTCTGTGATTGTAAACATCTTCTTCGAGAATTGCAAAAAAAAAAACGGTCTCAAAGCTGCTTGTTGTTGGACTTCGTGTAAGTTTGTATGAATATGACGATTTTAGCCTTTAAAAATGATAAGAAAAATCAAATAATACAGAATTTTCACCTCTATTAATTTTCTTCTTCTTTAGAGATACAAAGACTAAGAAAATTAAGAGAGGCGAAAATTGTGGATTTTTGTTTTTCACTTATCATTTTATAAATTTAAAATTTCAAGGGTAAAAGCGCCATTTTGAAACAAGTTTACACAAAGTGCAATAGAGACAAGTTCAGGGAACTTATTTGCACTTATCAAAGAAGAAGGGTACAACTTGCAAAAAATAAATAGCTCAGGGTACTTTTTGCAATTTACCCTTACAGAAACGCACAGTTACGAGCATATTTGCCAAATTAAAGGCTAACTAAAAAGTCCAGCTATGGAATGAATGTTTTAAGCAAATTAATCACCCACTTTCATTTGCAGGATTTCATTGATCCAGATTGAAACACCATCCTTATCTAGATTGAAACCAAGCTAATTGAAAATCAAAGCCGCTATTGTGGCTTATATATTGCTATCTGTGATTTTACAACGTTAAGACATAATCATTACTCAAAAGTCGATAATTATATGCATGCACATTTTGGTGGAAACAGTTCTGCAACAATGCAATAAATATGTGATAACAATTTCCAATAGCATGCATTCAGATATTTCTGTGTGGGAAAAGAAAAGGGAATAACCACTTCTTTGTGGAAGTTACAAACCATGCATTTTTATTTTTTGTTTTTATTTTCATCCTCATTCCCGTTACCCATTTGCATTCCCAACGGGTCAATGGAAATAAAAATGTAGTGTGACTTAGTTTAAACAGGGACATGAATGACAGTAAGAATGGGTCATTCCTAAATGGGATAATTGCAAAAAAGTACAAAGAGGTATTTATTTTTTGCAAGTTATAGCCCTCTTCTTTGATAATTGCAAAAAAGTACCCTAAACTTGTCTTTTTCTGGAAATTTGTATAAAAAGACAATTTTACCCTCGCAGTTTAGATTTTTAAAAATAGATATAAAAAAAACCAAATTTTCATATCCCTTAATTTTCTTCCTCTTTGTACCGTACAAAGAGAAAAACATTGAAGGGATAATAAATTTGGATTTTTTGTTCTTCAATTATTGTTTTATATATTTAAATTTTAAGTGTAAAATCATCATTTTGAAACAAATTTATACAAAGTGCAACAAAAAGACAAGTTCAAGGTATTTTTTGCAATTATCAAAGAAGAGGCCTACAAGTTGCAAAAAAGTGAATACCTCATGGTACTTCTTTGAAATAATCCCTTCCTAATTTACACACGAATATTGATTGATGAGGGCCATGAAGAAGAAAAACAATACAAGGGACAAAGCTATTAGTTTTGCCACATTTTCTTTGAATGCAATCATAGAATTTAGAGTTACAGGTAAAGATGAGAATGATGATCCTAAATGCATATATTTATTATCGGTACAAATGTAAATCCCACAACCCATCAAAGTTAAACAAATAGATCAAATAGAAAAGTTAATTCAGACCACAATTAGCTTCTTTTTCGATCAGCAAGAAAGCGGGAAATCCTACTCTAGCCTAATCTAATTCTTACCCTAACCTCTACCCACGGGGGGTTCGAACCTCTGACCTTAAGAAGGTGAGAGAGCTCTGAAACCACCCGACCAACCCAAGCGGGCACAAAACATAATTAGCTTGAAGTATCCCAAACTAAGTATCAAACAATACCATTTCCTTTCCCTTCCCACACCATTGCATGGCAATCGTCATTTCCAGAACTCGTATTTTCTTAATTTTCCAAACTTACACAGCAAGTAAAACAAAAACAACAATCCTCAAACCCAATTTCATAAGAAGAAATTATCATAAAATATCTAAATGGGTTCAGATCATTTTTCATTATCTTCTGTAATGAAAAAAAAATCCTTATCACACAAACCAGAAAATAATTGAAGAGATATGATCTCAAATGATTTGAAAGGATCTATCTATCTCTCATTTTTCCAATATCTTCACAACCAAACAATGTAGAAACCCAGAATTTTAATTACTCATTTACCACAACTTTCTAACCTTTTCCCATCAAACAAACAAACCCCATTGTGAAATACGAAAACCAAATGGCATCGGAACATGAGAATAAAAAATTAGGTTTAATCCAATTCCCGAATTCCATCGATTTCCAAAGGCAATCGCACGGAAATTTTGCAATTGAAATGGGATTTATAACAAACCTCTCTTGGCCGGCGGTGTCCCAAATCTGGGCCTTGATGATCTTGTCGTCGACGTGAATGCTTCGGGTGGCGAATTCGACGCCGATGGTGGATTTGGACTGGAGGCTGAACTCGTTGCGCGTGAACCGCGACAAGAGATTGGATTTGCCCACACCCGAATCGCCGATCAGCACCACCTTGAAGAGGTAATCATAATCGTCCTCTGCTCTGAAGGCAGCCATCAAAATCAGGGTCGAATCGGTATCTGGGTATTGAAATTCTGGGATCAAGATGGAGACTTTGAGACAGAGATTCGAGAGAGAAAGAGATTTGAGAGAGAGCAGAGATGGTTTGATTGTTCCAATTTGAGACGACCATAGCATGCATGAGCTGCGTCAACTCGTGGAAATGGTAATAGAGATCATGGGCCGAAGTACAATTGGGCTCAGGCCCAATACAGATATATTTTTTGAAAACATTATGAAACATTACTTTTACTTTACCTACTTTCCCATGTGTCATAAGTATCGAGCTGATAAAATGTTATAATTGAGCTACGATCTAAGCCACATGTTTGATTAAAAAAATGAACCAAAGGTCTAAATGGACTACAGATTTTCTTTAACCATTACTTCCTCGCCTTGTTGAGAATTTTTCATTCCCAGCTACTGATATTTTTTCTTTAACCATTACTTCCTCGCCTTGTTGAGAATTTTTCATTCCCAGCTACTGATATTTTGAAGCATCCAAGCTAGGACAAAAATAAGACTCCACCTCTTGCTTCGGCCTATCATATTCGGTATCTTAGGTAAGGAGACGACATGGCCAACTCCTGAATGCCCAAGATTTGTATCCTCTCCTCCTTAGCCTTCAAGTACAGAAAAGTAAATTTTACTCTTAGACATAATGGCGGTCGGGGGGCGGGACTGCGGTAGCATCCGGGGACACCGATACAGTATACTCCAACCATAAGAAACATATCGAGCAGATCAGAGGATAAACATGCAGTGGTGAACCGATTACTCCCCCGGTAAGTCAGCGTGTGTCGTCCTCCCTTAAATGATAATGGTAGGGCTCCTGAACGCGGGATTGCTGACTCCGAAGTGGTAGAGAAGTAACTCATCAACTGTTGGTGGTCCCAATGCCACCTATACACCAGGGAAAAGGTATAGCCGACCAAACATTCCCTGTCCCCTTCAATACTCATTCCTGGAGGCGAAGGTGCTTGAAGCCCCTCGCCGCTGCAGATGACGCCCCATTTGACGCCGCCGATTCTTCGTCCTCCTCAGGATCCTCCTCCCTCAGTGCCCTCTTATTTCCAGATAATGATGGCGTCGGATCCCTTGGCAACCAGCCCACCGACCCCTCATCCTCCCCTGCTTCTTGATGTCCCCACCACCCTGTTCCTTCCTGCCTTGGCGGTGTCCTTGGTACCCCCTTGGAGTGGCCTCCTTTGTCCGACCCCCCTAGGTAAGTCCAGTTCGTCCCTGGGACGGCCTTTCCATGTTTCGCTTTCTCTATCGCTGACCTCGGGTCCCCTGGTGCCTTCAGGGAGGATCCCCGAACTCCCCCAACAATCGGACAGACCGGGAAGAGGTGACCCGCACAACAACACCCAAAACAGTGCTCAGGTAAATGTTCATACGAAATATTTAGACGCGTTCTTACCTGAGAGGCGGACAGACGGAACCAGAGCTGACTCTGATATCCGCCCTGATTCTGACCTTCATAAAATCCCCCCAGCAGAGGCCATCCTTGTCCACATCCACGCCTTGACAGACTCCCAGCGTGTTGCCTACCCTGAATCCCACATCTCTCGTCCACGCCCCTATTGGTAAATTTGACACCTGCGCCCAGACCGAGAAGTGGTGGAATTGCAGGTCCTTAACCTGCATGTGGGCCCTCAGATCCGTAAATAGAACCAGGGAGTCCCAAAAGGACCAAGGTTCACCCAGCAGAACCCTTTCCCTCTCCTTAGCTGACTGGAAGAAAAAAGCGACCAGACCTCCTTCCAGAGGTTTGACCTCGACCTTCATTCCCCAGACATCCTCCATTCGCGCCACCACTGACTTCCAGAAGATCTTCCTGGTAGTCGGGACCTTGGCTGCCAACGCGAATCTATACGAATTCCCACGGCTAGTGACCTCTTGGACTGGCACAACTACCTCCTTAATCCTCATCGCGCCCATTTGGGAGTCCAATGCTCCGACATGTTCCCCCTGAGAATCCCAAGCTTCGTACGGTGGAAAGCCCCTAAGTTTCGGATCCCCCTGACCCGATTGGGCCACTCGAACCGGCGGGTTCGGATCGCACCCATAACCTTATCCCGACCCGGGTATCGCACCGACTCGCGCCCCTGCTCCGGACCGCTGTCCACCCGACCCGACCGCCTGATCTCGACCCGATCCGTATCGAGTAGCCCATCGGGCTATGTCCCCATCTCCTCCCCGGGTCTAACCCGGATAGTGACCCAGGCTAGCCCGAGGCATTCCTCCAACCCATCGGGCATCCCCCATAAAACCCTGGCCTAGGCCCACTTCATCCCCGGCCCGAACCTCTGAAACCCTAGCAGCATCCAGCGCCGCCGGCTCCTTCCCCTTTCCTCGTTGCCAATCAACCGCCTCCGGCGTCTCCTCCGGCGTAATCTCCGAGCCCGAAGAGATTGGGATCGGGATGAGCCCCTCTCCCTTATTCACCAGCAAAGCAGGATCCCGTCCACTATCCCCGGCATCCCAAGCCACTTCCCGCCGTCCTGCCCCACTACCCAGACGCCGAGGTCTCGGCCCTCTCGCCGGCGTACGGCGGAGGCCAGCCGACCCCGATCAGATCCGACCTCCCACCACCCAACCTTCTTCCTCCTCGGGACGGGCCGAGAAGCACATCACCGGCGACCCCGCAACCCGCTCCGTCATCACCCCCTCCGAGATCGCCAGACTGTCCTCCCGCTCCGGCTCCTCCTCCGGCCATGAGAACCTCGCACCTTCCGTCTCCTCTTCCGGCTCCACCAAACCCAGCACGTGAGACCCGTCTCGTTCGTCATGAGACACGTCCCGGTCATCCAGCTCCGACAGGCGAGGCCCCCAGTGCACCCCGCCGTCGCCGCCGCTCTCCCCGCCCTCCATCTCGCTCGAAAACTCCATGAAACGCGACGAAACTCACAATACCCCCTAAACCCTAGCAAAGCAAAGAGAGGCTGCAACAAAAATCTAATACTTAACAGATATATTATTATACGCATGAACCAAAATATGAACTTTATCATGAAAAAATAGTAACAAACATTTAAAATGTATATAGTTGTTACATACTTATCCTTAAATGACAAAAAAGTTCAAATAAACAACATTAATATTTGTACTTAAAATGTAACACTAACAATAAAAACTTGAAAATTGATATGATATTTTTCTAAAGAGGTTAAAAATATATATATTAATAAACAAGTAAATAATATCAACACCCACAATTATTTAAGATTATATATATATATATATATATAATTTATGATTATTAGTTTTATAATTAACTTTAAGGAAAATTTCAATTTAATACCCTCGCAAACATTTATTTGTAATATAATACCCTAGCTTGTTTTTTTTTTGCAATTTAATACCCTGACAAACATTTATTTTCACTTTCATACCCAACCGTTAACTTTCCATCCAAAATGGATGAAAAGTCCAAAATACCCCTTGGGACCAATCATATTTTCAAAACCTACCACAAAAAATCAGATTTTTTATATATTTCAAAAAACTATATTTTATTTCAAAAAATATTTAAAAAATGAGTTTTTATATATTTCAAAAATCATATTTTTATATAATTAAAAAAATCAGATTTATTTCAAAAAATATTTTAAAAATCAGTTTTTATATATTAAAAGAATATTTTTATATGTTTTTAAAAATAGTTTTTATTTCAAAAAAATATTTTTTTAAAAACAGTTTTTATATATTTAAAAAATAAATTTTTATATATTTCATAATAATATTTTATATAATTAAAAAAAGAAGATTTATTTCAAAAAAAATAATTAAGATCAGTTTTTTTTATATTATAAGAATCGGATTTTTATATATTTTAAAAAATTAGATTTTATTTCAAAAAGTATTTTTAAAAAATCAATTTTTATATATTTTTAAAAAATAAATTTTTATATATTTCAAAAATCATATTTTTATGTAATTCAAAAAAACAGATTTATTTTTTTAAAAAAATAAAATCAGTTTTTTATATGTTAAAAAAACAGATTTTTATATATTTCAAAAAAATTATATTTTATTTCAAAAAATATTTTTTTTAAAATCGGTTTTTATATATTTAAAAAAATCAAAGATTGAAGGGTGTTTTGGGTATTTTTTTGAAAAAACAAGGTCATGTGCAAAGCACATGACTACTTTCCATCCATTTTGGATGGAAAGTTAACGGTTGGGTATGAAAGTGAAAATAAATTTTTGCCAGGGTATTAAATTGCAAAAAAACAAGTTAGGGTATTATATTGCAAATAAATGTTTGCCAGGGTATTAAATTGAAATTTTCCCTTAACTTTATAAATAAAAATCACACCTATACAAAATGGGTTTCAACCGGTTGGATGTTACCTTAGATACGATCTTTAACGGAACATTACAAAGTGTGATTGGTCGTAAATCCGTAAGGCTCGTCGGGATAAAAACGAGTGTAGTTCGATTTAACTATTCCGAGCCCGCAACCCTCTAAAAGATTCATTGAACATTGTCCACCATATTTGTTACCACTGTAAGTCAGTACGTCTAATAGAAGAATGGATTGAGGACATCCGGTCTCGGGGACTTGTTCGCCCCCTTGGAAAAATGACTTCCGACCTCCTACGAGGTAACTAAGGCCATCAACGCTGCATTTTATGTCATCGATATTTGTTGGGGAAGTGTTGGGATGCAATGCACCAACTCTGGTAGCACACTCTAAGACAGTGAGTCGTAGAAAGATTGAATATGTTGAGTCATATGGAAATCCCAAGTAAAGATCCGACCTTCCTCAGGTCGGCGTTCATGTACTACGTTCATCTTCTCCCTGTATGTAGCAGGTATATGGAAAATTTTGGTGTTCCTGTTGTCTCCACTCAATTAGTGTTGCTTCGCCTGTTGCCTCCAAAAGCTAGATTTTCGATCGAGGGCAACCTCAAATTGTTTCTAAACTGCCTCCCTTAGGCGAACTCCATGTTTGGGAGAACCGAGCTTTATCAAAGAGGAGCACACAACAAAAAAACTCATAATATACACATTGTCACCGTACTTGACCCAAAAGACTAGCCTATTAGATCATAGGTTCAAGGTACATATCAAGTCTTCATTTTTACTCCTTAATTAGCCGATGTAGGACTCCTTACTCATATATGAACACACTTAACAATCTTCCCTTTTACATTGAGTCTCATCACATCTGGTTGTTCGTACTTTTAAGCCCAATTTTTTATATGTTCTACTCAATCCCTCACAGTTTCACTTCATTCTGTCTAGGACTACAATCATGAGAAGCAGGATCATGGTTTAAGGTGTTCCTGCTCCTTGAAGATTTACCAATCTGGTCCATACTACTTCACTGCACCAATCTGTCTCCTTATCTTATCACTCATGATCAGGAAGCTATAACATCCTTATCGGTCGGATGTTATGGCTACACCAAGCTATAACATCCCACATTTTACATGTTCTTAAGCAACGAGGGCTCTTAACTCCCATTGGTGCCATAATCAGGAATAATGACCTGATCAATCCAGGACTAATAAGATCAATCTTTTCAAATCAATCAACATCACCACTCATATAAACCATCCCAATCCAGAGCAATTCAACAGTCAGTCAATGCAGTAAGAAAATTACCAGACATGAAACACAAATGCATCATAATCACAAGAGTCTGTACAGTTTTGGATTCATAAGAGCTGCATCCATGTTCTGGAAAGCCAACAAATAAAATGACTTGGACAGAGTACCGACGACCACTCTCAAGTATATATACTTCTCAACCTTAAAATGTACACATAATACATAACAAAATCCCGACGGCGTTATCATAAACATATAATCATTAGGAAACACGATCTAGAAGGTTCGACTTCATCACTTCCCCAACGGCACTAAGTTAGCTTCCGTCCCATGCTCACTGCTTCTGATTTGCAGATGGGACACACATTCTTCACGAGCAGCCACTTCTTTAAGCAATCTGCATGGTATTCGTGTCCACAACCTAGTGTTCCGATCTTCTCCTTGTTGACGTAATCATCCTGTAATAACCATAACAGAAGAGGGTAGTTTAGGAATTTAAAGATAGATACGTTTTAAACAACAATAGAGTGCCTCGTCGCAAGTGACTACATAATCAGCCTGTAATTAACCAATAACACAAAAGGGTGTTTCAGGAATTTGTCACGTTTTCAACAACAATAGAAAGTTTGCATGGCAAGTGACTACATAATCAGCCTGTAATACCCGTAATAACACAAAAGGGTATTTTAGGAATTTCAAAGATTATTATGTTTCAACAGTAGTGTCTCATTGCAAGTTACTACACAATCAGCCTGTAATTAGCCATAACACAAAAGGGTGTTTTAGGAATTTAGAGATTGTCACGTTTTGAACGACAATAGAATGTTGCATTGCAAGTGACTACATAATCAGCCTGTAATAACCGTAACACAAAAGGGCATTTTAGGAATTTCGAAGATTGATACGTTTTCAATGATAATAAAACATCTCGTTGCAAGTGACCGACTACATACCTGACAAATAATGCAAGAATCAGATTCCTCATCTACTGATGGTGCTGGCTCTTCCAGATTGATTGTAGCCGAAGATGATGCATAGACTCTTGTCTTCATTTGCTTTACTATATCGTCCTCTGTCAGTCCGGTATTTACATTGCCAATACGTTCTTCAAGTGCAAGAAGATCCTGGAAAAAAAAAACACATTTGTCAGCAAAATTTGAACACTTCCATTGCAATTCGCCAATATGTTCCTCGGGGTGTTTAAGTACCTCATAGGTCATATCTTCTATATCCATTCGCATATCTCTGTGATGATCCACAGCATTCCCGGCTTCATAAAATTCTGGCGACTCCATTATGGCAACTTCCTACAGACATCAACATAATTTAACTCTTATAAGTACCTAATTATAGTGATTAAAGTAGGAAAACAAAATAGAAAAAGTAAGGGAATATCGATGATTACATCAGCTTGATAATATCTAAAGCGAGGTCGGTTCTGATATCTCAGTGTTGTTGCCTCGGGCCGATAATTGCCAAAGCCCGTTGTGGGGACAGGCCTAGGATGTCTGGAGTCCAGCTCCAGCCCATCTTGGGAAGGGCCCATCATGTTGCGCGAAGCAGTGGCGTTATGGACTCTTGCTCCTTGAGGGTAAAGATTAACATTATGTACTCTCGCTCCTTGGACATGCTGTGGTAAAGGGTAATGGACATTAAAGTGTGGATGATTGGGAGGGAGGTGCAAGAAACTTGAGGAACTTCTACTAGAACCCGTCTCATTATGATAGCCATGTAAGGCCATGCCTCCATTAGCATTGTTTTCTGTACAAATACAACATAAAGAGACATTGAATTAGTAATTCCACCATAAATTAGTTCTTGTTGACTACATCTTTTAATAGGAAAAAGAAAGGAAAAACATCATTTGCATACCCACTTTGACCTTTCGTTATTAATAACATACCGTAAAGGTCAGTGCATATCAATAACGCACTGTCACCTTTCACTATCATAAAAAAACCACTGAAAAGGAAGGTTTTGCATAAAAAAAACGATTTTTTGTGGGTTTTTGATGATTGCGAAAGGTGACAGTGTGTTATTGGTAAACAAAGGTTAAAGTGGGTGTGTTAATGAAATTACCCCAAGAAGAAATTACCATGTACATAAGGTATAGGAGGCGATTGAGTCCAGGCCGAAGCACCTCCACCACTAGAACTGCTGCTTATATGTTGGTCCATCCGTCGAGTTCCTGAAGGCTGAAAGGGTTGGCCCATAAAATTTCTTTGGATCAAATGATTATTACCGTGAACCTGAATCGGATCAATTGTAGTGGAGCCCAATCCATTGCCCCTGAAC
This sequence comes from Erodium maritimum, assembly GCA_963921825.1. Lineage (NCBI taxonomy): Eukaryota > Viridiplantae > Streptophyta > Magnoliopsida > Geraniales > Geraniaceae > Erodium > Erodium maritimum. Next base: position 1,104,885 of record OY997592.1, read on the forward strand.
TGAGGCAGCCCAAAGGACACAGCATCCATTATAGCCACTCCCTCGGAATGATGTCTTGTATTAAAAGGAACAGCCGAGGAACTAGAAGGTGCTGAAGAATTAAAATATTGGAAATTTCCCATTATGCCCTCAGCATTCTTTCTCTTGAATGGAAAGCCTCCAACACCATCCATAGATTGACTGTTGGGGAGTCCAAAAGCTGCATAGTTGCTAGAACTAGAAGATGGCAAGTGATCAGCTGAGCCATGGTTTAGAGGAACGGGTATCAACCCAGAACCATAAGCATTGTAAAAGTTGGGTTCAGGAGGGTGATGATCTTGAACATGGATGTACTGTGGCATTCCATAGACCAATCCACCTTCATAAGGCTCTGGGAAATGATTAGATGTGTTGTTCCCCGAAGAAGTCACCAAGGAGTGGATATTGGGCTGCCGAAAGTTTGTGATGCCACCCATAAGAAAGCTGGGCTCGGGAGGGAGATAACCCTGGGCTTGTTGATCAATTTCCATGTCACTCATTTGACCAGTGCACAGCATATTTCTTTGCCCCATATGGATTTCTTTAGGAAACTATCCCTGCTTTCATGCAAAAATATCACAAGGAGGTGGTCAGACTAGGAAAAAAGCAGAAGATAGCATAAATCGGGTATATTACAATCAAAATCGCCCAAAGAATAAAACATTGGAAGTACGGATGAAATAAACAGTTGATCAGCTGCCATTAGATCATAGGGAAACGGTATTTACACCCCCTAGATGACCTTTGCTATCAAAAATACCCCCTAAAGGGGAGGGGTTATCAGTAACACACTGTCACCTTTCCTTATTGATCAATAATCAAAGAACCCGGATTAACATAGAATAGGTGATGGTTTTATTAGGAGCACACTGTCACCTTTCTCATTTATCTGTGGCTTTTTGAAACAAAATGACCCAAATCCGGGTGTTGCTGATGATAAACGGAAGGTGGCGGTGTGTTACCGATAACCCCTCACCTTTAAGGTGTGTATTGGTCGCCGAAGGTTTTACTAAAGTTACCCCATAAGGTATCATTCAGTCTAATCCAATAACTAACTACAAACTACATTCTTCCCTTTCCATAGCCTATAACCTATCATTCTGTCTAATCAAGAGCACCTACCATATTGTCAGAAGATTTATCCACCACACACCATTAACAGTGTCAACCTATTACCAAAACTCTTTTTCAGTGAAAAGGGCGACAGAGAGGAACTTTGAGTGATATTCATATAACATAGGATTACACTAATTAACTACAAGTTGCACGGCAAAGCAGTTGTTATAAGTATGACAAAGTAAGAAAATCAAAGATTAATAAAGCCTACCCAACAATTGTAACTTAAAAACCATACATCCCAACATCAAAATTGCAACTTTGTCACAAGCTAAACATCCCATCTCCGAGCTAAATACTGATGCATAATTCCATATAATACAAAGTAACAAAACCCATCAATTTAATAAGCCCAGGTAGAAGAAACCTATGACATTATCCTATTCCTTCAGTTTCATATCCCTTTCACAAATTTTCTAGGTGACCAAACATAAGTCATTATCAGAAAAAACAAAACAAAATACATAAAAATCAAAAAAATTTCCAAACCAAAAAAATATATACACGTTCATAGCAACCCACACCTTAATATCATAAACAAGCACAGAGCTTCCTATTATCACCGATAAATAAAACTTAAAACGAGCTCAGCTGTCTCGAAACCCCCTGAAAGAAACATTAGAGAAAAACCCTAATCAGCAATCAAAATCGCACGCAAAAGGGTTTCGCCGAGCACCTCGATCAAAGCCCAGAACACCATTAAACCCAGAAATCAAAAATCATAACCCCCAACGGCTAAAACAATGGAGAAAATTCAAAATTCCGGAACTGAGTTGATGAGAAAAGAAGAAAAACAGAGAAGAAACGTACTGATTGCTTAATCGAACAGGAGAGAGATCTGCGAGCGAGGAATAAAATCCTTGAGCGATGATGAGAATTGGGTGGAGAGAGAAATAGAGGAACAGGAGGAAGAGAGAGAGTAGAATCTCCGTTCGGAATTGCCTCTGTTTCTGTAATTACTTTTCTTCTTATCTTACTAATATAAATACTATTTCTTTGTTTCCTATTTTCTTGTTTTATTACCGTTGGTATTTTATTATTTTAGTTTTCGGTTTACCACTTGTTTAAGTAATGCATAGTTTCCTATTTTGTAGTAAAGGCTTTAAGGTGGGCGAATTCGGTAATTTGGAGTTTTTGTTCGGACGAGAGTTTAAGCGACACGAGTGAGTTGGACCGTCTTAGTCTCGACCGATATGTTAAACTATTAATTGAACTCACATCGATTATTATAGGGATAAAAGGTTACTTATAAAGGTTGAAGTCACATCAAACTAATGAAGTTGACATTTTATCTATAATAGTCTGATCAGATATAAGTGTCATGTTTCAGAACAAAAATTCGCACGATAATTGGACTTCACGTGGCTCAGTTTTGAGAAAAAAAAACTCAACGAAAATATCATGGCTAGTTGATTAAAGAATGTATTTTAGTATGAAATTTATAAAATCAAGCAATTCACTCTTTAATTTCGCATTATTAACAGCCCACTCAAAAATATATTCTCTTTATTTTCTTCTCAATCAAAGGCTTTGAACTACCAAAGATGAAATACACTGCAAATGTATATCCAACTGCGGAGAAGTATCATAGTTCCTTAGGTAGGTTTGAATGTGATGGTGGAGAGTTCTGGCTTCTTATTTGGGTCGATCGATGGTGTAGGCGTCGGCCGGGCTCTCTTAGTGAGAGTTGAGCAGTGCTCGGTGGGCCTTCTAGGCATGGCGTGGTGGTAAGTTCCATCGACGTCTTGACGCTGAGGTTAGATATTTCGGTGAGTGTCGTAACTTCGAACAGTTTTCTAGAAGCTCGGTGTTGGCAAGTGTTTGGGTTTTTTTTATCTTAACGGTGGTTAAATCTATGTTATTTAGACCTTTGTTGTTTTCCAGGGTTACTTGGTTGGTAATTGGGATATGTAGACCTGGTTTCTTTGTTTTGTTTGTTCCCCTTGTTGGGATTGGTTAAGGTTGAGCGTAGACGTCGATGTTTTTGTCTGTATTTGGTTTACTGTTTACTACATGGTAGAAAAACCTAGGTTGTTAGACCTTATTCACCCTTTATAGAGTTTGGTTTGAGGTGCTCTTGTTGGCATGCTAATGTTCTGTACCGCGGGTTTCTCCTCCGTGTCCTTTGTTTTCGTTATGAAAACATTAGGTTATTATTAATATATTTTCCTTTAAAAAAAGAGTTGTTCATGGAGGGTTCGTCACGCACGCGCAACACAACAACCTGAATACGTATAAACAGAGGTTGTGAGGAAGGAGATGCACACCTCATGGACGACTACTTCTCAATCTCGGTGGCGTACAACGACAAACAATTTTATCGTCGATTGGATGACGAAAGACATGTTTCTTCATATTATGTGGAGTTTGGTAGAGAAAAACAATTGCTTTCATCAAGTTCTCGATGCCCTCCATAAGCCACACTTCTCTCCCTATCAAAAATGTGCAACAACTATTTTAATGTCTTTTTTATGGATTTACAGTTGATTATATTGATAAATACTTACGAATGTCTGAAAACGGGGTTTGGAGTATTGTTATGGTGTCATCAATGTATTTGGTTCCATTTTCCTACGAAGGCCAAACGAGGAGGATGTTCGCGGTATATTGTGTGTTAATGCAGCATGTGACTTCTGTAGATGTTAGGGAGTTTTGATTCATGTGTTGGGAGTAGAAGTAAAATATCAGACAGCATGGATAGTGAAATTGCAACACGGGGTCACTCTGGAACAACTATCATGCTCGAAGTTGCTGCATCACAAGTAGTTTGGATATGACATACATTTTTGGTGTTGCGTGCTCGAACAATGAGACCAACATACTCAATCAATCAGTATTGTTCATGAAAGCTATCCAAGACCATCAACCTTAATGTCGTTACGCGGCGAATGGTACCGAGTACGATACTTATTACTATTTAACTAATAATATGTATCCACCTCAGGCTGTTTTAGTGAAAACAATACTCGTACCACAACTTTCTAAACACAAATTATTTGTTAAACATCAAGAGACGACAGGAAATTATATTGAATGAGCATTTGGGTAAGAATAATTTGAGTTGATCAAAATCATTAATATAACAATTTAATATCTATCTTTTAAGATAGAAAAAAATTTGAAACGAGAGAAATGGTAATTTTATTTAAAAGCTCTCAAAATACAAGAAAATGCATCACGAACATAAAGTCTTGACCACGATATGACAGATATTGAACGAGCTTCTCTAGAAATCCAATAGAATGTTGGGTTTGTTGATCTAGCAACATACTCGAGTTTGAAATCCTCGAGAGAATCTTTAATGGACCGGCACTCCTCCAATATCTGACCCACCGGAGAATGGAGTTGGGTAACCCCATCAATGAGGCCTGCGAGATACTGGGCGTCATTTCGGATGATGACATGTGTCTGTCTGTTGTTCCGTGCCACCTCAAATATTCTTGGACTGCAAAGGCCTTCACGGACTACGTCGTATGTAAGCCCGTGAGGAGATCGTTCCACCCATCCAAAGCCCGACTGTGGTCATCCCGACAGATCATACCCCACAAAACTTGAGTAGTATCCTGGAAGACGCCCCCGTCTACATTGACCATCGTCATGTCCAGGGTCGGGGTACCATCGGGTCTGTTTTTGAAAAACTAGGCGAGACAATGGGGTGTCGATTGTCAAGTGTACCTCACACCATCTACTATCGGGGCACTTGACTATCACTTCAATGACATGCGATTAGGGTTGAGTCTGTAGGGAAGCAAAGGAAAGAGAAAACGCGGCACGACTGTAGGGAAGTAGTGGTCGGAGACTATTGACGCCCATCGGAGACGTTGGTGTTTATTGCTACCCTAAACAAGAGTCGTCAAGTTATTTTAGATAACACATTGTAGTTACCCTACTTTACCCCTAATCAACAAGCAAAAATTTAATGGTGTGTATAATGCAAAAACCCTAATCCTCTCTACTTCTTCCCGCAGCCACTACAATACCCTCTTCTTTACTGCGCTTCTTCCACCGGCCAAGGACGTCGCCGGTGGTGTCTCTCCCTTCCCCTCTCCCTCTTCTATCCCCCCTTTTCCCTTCTCTGCGCGTCTTGGCTGAGGATTCTTGAAGGCCGGAGTTTATGGCCGGTGGGTCTTTGGTTTGTGCCGGCGTGGCTCCCACCTCCTCGGCGAGGTCTTGTTGGCTTCCTGGTTGGTACCCTTGACCAGATCTGGAATGTTTGGTCCTCGTTGCCTCTGTTCTTCCAGGGCCTCTATTTTGGCCGGTCAGGTGTGACGTCCGACGTCTTCTTTCCCCTGCATGCCTCGCTTTGTCTGCTCGTCTGAGCCTTGCTCCTTCCCGGAGTTCTGGCTGGCAATGGAGATATGCAGGATCTCGAGGTGTTTTGTTCCGGCTTCGTCGCCTCCATCCAGGGCGACTGCTCAGATCTGGTGATGCCGAGTGTTTCTCACCTGAAGGAGGTGCGTCCTGATCTGTTCTGTGCTCCGCTTTCTCCGGTTGTTGCTGCTTCTCCGGCGTGGTCGTCGGACGGGTTCGTTTTTGACTGGCAGCGATTCCTCTGTTCTTCTCTCGGCCACGGGTTTGGTCTTCGAACCGGGATGAGGGTGGATCCGGGCTTCTTCTTGGTTTGGGTCAGTTTGGGCCCTTGTTTTGATCTGGGCCTAGGTCAGGCCAGGGTCTGTTCTGGGCCTGGGACTGGGCTTGCGTGTGGGTTTGATTGCTGCTCTTCTGCTGGCTTTGGTGTCTCCTCGGTTTGGGATCTGATCGGATCGTGCTCGGTATCATTACAAGCCTTCTTCTTCGGGCCCTTGCTGTTTTCGGTAAGGGGAAACCGGTCTCGGTTTCGGAACGCTCAGCTCGCATTCCTTTTTCGGTTCCTCTAGAGTAATTGACTTGTGCAGCTGGTTTGGAGTTCGAATGCTGCTCTCGGTAGAAATATCGGTCCTCCTCCTTTTTGGGCCTATTCCGGTGTTAACCGAAGTTAGGTTTTGGAGGACTGAGAGCGAGTTTCTTGGTCTGCTCTTTCTCTTGCGGCTTTGGCAAGTGGTTTCGACGCAGGTCCTTCCCTCGGGTCTTTGGAGCTTTCTGGTTTCTGCTCAGGTCGTGGGACGCGTTTCTACAGCCATCGACGATGGATCGTCGCTGAGTTATTCTAGCTGCTCCTGGTGCCTCGGCCTCCCAGGGTCCTTTTCATCTATGTGCACCTCTTGCTCCTGTTGGTGCTTGGCTGCTGGCTTGCCTCGTGCTTGGTAGAAATACCGGGTCCTCTCCTCTTTGGGCGTTTCTCGGTGTTGGCTGGTTTCGTCTTGAGGACTGGGCGTGAGTGCATGTCTTGTTGGTCAGCTCTCCTGAGGTATTCTTTCTCCTATTCCCTAGTTTGGTTAGTCATCTCCTACCCGTTCATGCTCCCCTTAGTATTTTGGCTTCGCTTCTTCTCGATCCGGTAGTGGGTCGAGCTCGTCGGTTTAAGGCTTTCACAGCCGGCGAGTTTCTTGGGTGTTGTTTGTCCCCCAGAAGCCATCTGCTAGGGTTTGTATGGTAAACCGGGTCTGTCTCAGCCGTTAGCGGGGTTGGCCGCCGGCATTTTAGTTCCTGTCTCTTTCTTTTCGGAGGATTGGCAGCTCTATTGAGATGGGAGTTGGTTGATTCATTCAAGGTTAGGGTTTGATCTCGCCTGATTGGGTTTGACGGTTGGTTTAGGCAGTTGGAACTTCTGTTTTGTTCTTGCCCGAATTGTTGGGGCTGTCTGCAGGTGTTTGGTTTGTTATTATTTTCTGTTGTAGTTGATCACCTCTATAGATGACATATGATCATCTTGGGGTATCCCCTTTTGTGCCTTTTTGGCTTTGTACCTCCTCTTTTACCTCAAAAGAGGTCTTTTCTATAAAAAAAATTTGCCTATCCAAAAAAAAGTTACCCTACTTTTAGTTTTTTTTAAGTTAATATTTTATCATATGATATGTGAAAAAAAAATTATCTAGTAATCTATGAGATGACATTATATCTTAAAAATATATAGATATATTTATGGAAAATGAATCTACATATAAAATGAGTAAGTGACATCACTAAAACGTCGACCATCAAGTGCATTTGAAGAACTAAACTGGGTACCATGTATCATGTGTTTCAGATGTTATTTTTGTTTCTGTTTTTTGTATAGAAAGGTGATATTGTTGTGGACTTGCGTTTCGTGTTCAACTAGAGGAAGCATGGAAGAAAGCTCATTCGGTTACAAAAGGTTCAAAAGCATATTCTTTAGCATGTGCTAATTAAAATGATTGTATTGTCCACCTTTTTTGCATGTGGACCTTCCTCATTTACTACAAACCAAGTATCTGAGATAGAGATAAAGGTTATAGAAACACTAGATTTAAATCGAGTAGACAAGATCTCCGAGAAATAATAGCAAATTAATGAGATTTTTATTTTTATTATAATATAAATAAACCATGTGGATTGATCGTTAGGGTTCCGGTTTCGGGTCTTGTTGCCCCACCAATTCTTGTTGCTGCACCACCAGACGACGGTGGTCGGATCCCTAGAGTTGTTTCTCTGGCCCCCACGGTATCATCACCCCCACCGTTGATACGAGACCCGGCAAAGGGGAAGGCCCCTATGGCAGACCTTCCAAGAACGGTTGCGGAGGCGTTAGAGTTGGGCCGATGCCTCCCAAATCGGGACTGTATCCCCCTCATTCATGCCTACTTGACTAAACCAGGTGGCATGGGTCGGGGTTGTCCAGTCTGGTGACACTATGATTGGAAGAGCCACTCTCTCATCCGACTACAGTGGCTTCCGAAGTCCGGGACTCTCTCGCGGCTCTTCAGGACGGGCTGCCCTCGTGCTCAATCGAGGATGAGGACGAGGTTGAGGTACTGGTTCCTTTCTCTCCCGCCAGCTCCACTGCCATTGTTAGGCAACAATGGGGGATGGTGGGTGAGTTGTTGTCGCCGACACCACCCCGGAAGGAGACCCTCCTTCGGATCATCACCACGGCTTAGGGAAAAGCGGCTGAAGGCTTGGTCCTCAAGGAATTGGAACCGGGCAACTTTGGGTTCTGCTTCAAATCAGTTGAGGCTCGGTCATGGGTTCGGGATCACGAACTTGGTGTTTTGATGGTCGCGCCCAGCTGTTAGGGGACCTGGGTCCTTGTGCTCGGGCGTTGCCAGAGTTGGATCGTGTGCAACTATGGGCGCATGTCCGGGGTCTGCCACCGCTGGTGCGCACGACAGTTGGAGCACCTGTCACACCCTAAATCCGGTTTTGACCGGACTCGAGACATGAACTAGGAATGATAAGTAAATAATGATTAAAGTGAAATTCATCTCATAAATTTTTAAGTTCCAAAATGACATTTTCGATAAATAAGACATAGTTGACCGTTCAAACCGAATTAATTTAAAACAATGTTTAGTACAGAAAAAGAAGTACGTCTTCTACAACAGTAACACCCGGACTCTCCAGAACCTCCCGAGCCTCGAGTCCACTACTCACCATGCAAGCCTGTACAAACAGGAAATAACACAGATAGGGGTGAGCTTACGCTCAGTAGGGAAAAATAATAAACAAAAGCGACCTCCACTTTAGTAATAAAACTGAATTAACACAAATTATTCAGTATGTACATATAACACCATTAACCAACAAATGCGAAGGTAAAGAGAACAATAATAAGGTTCAACCCTTGAGGGAAAACAGTAATTCAAGAAGATTAAGGAAAAGCGATGTAATCTTTGAATAACTACTAAAACTAGAGTATTTAAATATTAAGCCAAGAACTTAAACCACAATACTCCGATCCACAATTGGTTCTTGTGTCATGTCGGATTTTCCCTCGATCCAGAGAAGACACATGCATCGGGGCTACCGGAAACGTCCCTGAATGGACACATATCATCGGGATTCCCGGAAATGCCCCCAAAGGACCATAAGTCATCGGGGCGAAACAGGATAACCTTCCGGGAATGCTCCCGTAGGACGCATACACCCGAAGTGAAGCAACAAGTAATCATCCCCTCAGGGTAAACAATCTCTCGGCTATGATACTACCCCACACCGGTTTACCCCCTCGGTGTGGGTACCATACCGGACCACAAGTAACCATCCCCGCAGGGTAAACAGTAACATGTCATACCGGAAACGCACATCGGCCTAGACATCTTCCCGGAAACGCACATCGGGGTCAACCACGTACATCATACCGGGAACGCACATCGGCCTAGATGTCTTCCCGAAAACACACCTCGGGGTACGCAACCATATACCGTACCGGAAACGCACATCGGCCTAGGTATCTTCCCGGAAACACACCTCGGGGTACACAAATAACACCACACAATGTCATATCGAACACAATATAACAACCACAGCCTCGTCTAAGTTCACACAACACGATACAAGGAATTCATACCAACAATCACACTTACCGACAGACTTACCAACCATGATCCATCGGTCTATCACTCACCCGACCATACCATTTGGCACAATCAATTACACCCAAACATTCATTCAAGTATTCATTCACGCATTCATTCAAGCATTCATTCAATCAACAATTCATAACACAAGCATTACAATTTATCGGGTTTAGTTAGACTCTTAACTTAACCTAAATGCTAAGCAAGCACGGCATGTGAGACAATCACAAACAATCCTGAGGCTCATCACGACCATTCTACCAGCACGACAATTTCCCAAGTATTGAAAGCGATTTAAACTAGTGAATCACATCCTACATGTTACTAAGACTCGTCCGGTTATTATTATAATTGAAAAACGGTTATTCTAGTGAATCACATCCTATATGCAATCTAGGACTTTTTCGGTTATTATTATTTTATAGGCATGCTATCAGCGTTATTTAAATTATCGAATGAGTTTAGTACTTTTCCCTACCTCAAGACGAACCAACAGCTGCATCTCCTAGCTGCTGACGACCGGGCCTACTCCGTCTTCTCGGGCGAAGTCCAAGCCTAGGTTTTAACAGTTAAAAAGTCCAATCAACTCCGGTATGTCTAAGGTCCTCGGGTTTGTCCAAACAGTCCTTTAATTACCCAATTTAAGTCAAATAATTAAGTTAATTAATTATTAAATATGATTTTAAAATAATTAATTTTTTTAAAACCGGTTCGACCCGGATCTGACCCGAGCTCGGCCCGAAACCCGGCCCGAATCCAGAATCTGACCCGGATCGAGGTCCAGACCCGGACCGACCCGTGCCCGACCCAATCCCCGATCCAGATCCGGTTCAGGACCCGACCTTGGATCTGGGCCTGGCCCAAGACCAAACCTGCTCCAGGGCCGTGTCCAGGCCCACGAGTCATCCAGGCCCAGCCCGTCTTGGCTCTGACTGAGCTGAGGACAACTCCGGCGAGGCCAGGGTTTTTCGGCCGCCGTCGACGGCGTCGGACACGCTCGAAACGGGGGAAAACTGGGGCGGAGATGGGAGTCAGGCTCACGGCGAAGCCGTGAACGCGGCGGCGGTGGCTCGGCGTGACCCAAAACTCGTCCCCATCGTAGATCTGACGAGTGTTCGAAATCGTTGGCGATGGGTCCGGTTGAACTCGCCTCGAATCGAGCTCGTCTTAAGGTTTTTCAGGCGCGACGAGCTTAAGGAAGGAAGGGAGAGTGGCGAGCTGGCACGAACCGCGCAGATACACCGTCGCTGGCGTGGTCTCAAGCTCAGGGGGGACGAACTCGGAGCGAGGGTTCTCCGTCACTTCGTTCGTCGGCGTTGTCTTCTCTAAACGGTCCGGTGGTGTGCGATTCGAGCTCAAGGGAGAGAGGTACGGTGTGGCGATGGGTTTTGGTGCGAGATGGAGCGAGAAAGAGAGGGTGGAGACGAGATATGAGGAAGTGAGGGAGAGATGCGAGACGACGTGAGGTTGAAGGAGGAGCTACAGTAGCGAAACAATTAGGGTTGGGCTTCAGCTCTTGGGCCTGGGTCGTGCGTAGTTGGGCTGGGCCCGGTTCTCTGACCGGCCTAGTTCAACCCAAATCCTTCTTCTCTCCTTTTTATTTTTATTTTTCTTTTCTTTCTTTTTCTTTTTTCAAACAATTTCAATTTACAACTCGTTTTTTCCAACCTCAACGTTTCAAGTCGATAAAAAAAAAATATATATTTTGCTTCTTTTAATTTAGCCGGTCTTTGCAGCACCTAGGGATGACCAGACAAGGGCGGGGAAGCAACCTCGCCAGGAGGAATGGTAGGTCGGCCAGGCATTAGGGACTGGACCAGGGAGGGGTACCAGGAAGATGCTTTGCCTCCCACTACTACTGGAGAAATCCTTGGCCATTACTGTTGCGACAGTTTTCGGAGCAGGACCTTCAGTACCATCTTCGCACTCGTTTTTCTTGTTGTCCCTTACGGCATCCAAACACCGTCAGTGGCGGTTATAATAGTACAAGGATTGGTGAACTTCGACTGAGTAATGTCCTTCTTTAGTGGTCAGGGAGCTTGTTCTTTGATGCACATCGTTGTTTTGATTTTTGAAGTTTAATAAAATTTTCAACTTTCGCTCAAAAAAATATATATTGAAGTATAAAAAATAGCTTGATATTTATGATTATTAGTTTCGAAGTTTATCGACTTTAATTTTTTTGAGTGGAAATCGTAATCATATATTAAAATGCAAAGGTGTGTAGGTCAGTTGTGACCAATGAAGCCTCGATTGGGGGGGAAAGATTCAGGTTCGATTCTGGATGCACCTGAACAGTCCCTTTAGGCGATCGATGGTCCTCGATCTCCAAAAATTTCCCGACCCAATTCGCGTCAGTCTCTGATGTATAAACATTTCCCTTTTTCTTGTTTCAATTGCGATTGCCTAGGCCATGCAGTTCACGAGTGCATGAATTCCATATTGGGGTACTGTAAAGACCGACAAATTTAATTTGGGTTAATCTTTTGCGAAACGAAACGTTAGGATAAGTTTTTGCAAGCAATTTGTTTAAAGAGAAAAAAATAAATAAAAAGGGGTAAAAGAAGTTTTTGGGGCTGAGTAGAGATTGGGCCACGCTGGGCCCAATCAGAATCGGGCCCAATCCTCGCGTGCGGCCCAACTTCGCAGGCCCGCCCAAAGGCAGCTTTATAAACCCAAATTTTTTAGGGTTTCAGGCATTTTCTTCCTTCTCCCCTTTTGCGCAGCCTCTCTCCAGATCTCACCCTTTCCTCTTCGTCGAAGCTTCTCAGCAGCTCTCTCCCGGACCTCGCCCCCCTTGCCTTCTTCTTCTTCGTTCCGTCCCGCCGACCCTCCTCCCTTTTCTCTCACGCCGAGCGCCTCCTTCCCTCCGTTCGGATGAAAATCGTCGGCCAATCCGTCCAGCGCCGCCGTCTCTGTCCACCTTTCCTTCCCCGTGCCTTCTGGTTCCGCCGGCGAAGGGGGAGAGCCTCACCCCGCCGCCTCCCGCGCCAGTTTCCGGCGACCACAACCAACCTCCGACCGAGTCGAGCGGTGCTCAATCCTTCCACCGTCGCCATTTCCCCACGGTGAGAAACCAAACCGGCCGGACTCAAAACCCGAGCTTCCTCTCCCTTTTGTTTTTTCTTTTCCCGAGTTCTCCTCGGATCTGAACTGTGAAGCAAACCTGGTGTTGGATCTGGTTAGGGTTTGGTTGAAATCAAAATCAAGGAATTGGAAAAGAGAAGATCTGTAACACGAAATTTCAGTTCTAAGTAAAAAAAGGGTTTTTGAATGGAAAAAGGTTTTTAATTGAAATTAAATTAAAATCAGAATCGACTTAAGACGTTTTTGAGACTGTGGAGCGGATTTGAAACCTGAATGACTAAACTGGACCGTTAATCGAACTTGAAACGGAACGTAGAATCGGACCTTGGGAAACGTTCCCGAACCCCGTACCTCGGGATCTGTGCATTGAGATCCGTACCTTGGAAAACGTGCATCAGGTTCTGAGTTCGGTGCGCGGTTGCTCGAACCCGATTCGTCGTTATCCCGTTCGAGTTTAAATAGGCAACTTAACGAATTTACTTTGAACCATACCTGATCTGATCGTAAGGTTGAACATTTAATAATCCAGGCTTGGACTTCGCCCGAGAGATTGGACTTCGCCCGAGCTAGAAGAACGAAGATCACGCCGGAACCCGTGTGAAGAACGGAGTTGCGATCACTCGAGGTTTTCATCAGAGTTTTATTAGATGGAGACCACCAGGTAGGGAAAGTCTTACTTTCGTAATTAACGCTTAATATGCATGATTAGGATAAAAAATCGGAAAGGTTCTAGAATTGCCTATATGATGCGAATAACTAGAATATTCATACTTCAATTATTAATAAAATGGATGAGTCTAGTATGCATGCTTAGGACGCTAACGTTTAGTGAAGATTGCTTTCAATACTTGGGAATTGATTTACTGGTAGACAGGCTGTGAAGAGCTCTCGGATTAGTTGTGTGCTAGGTTCACTTGCTTGGTTGCTAGTTATTAGGATAACATAAGAGTCTAATGAAACTAGATTATCTTGCACGATCAAATACTTAATTGATTGTTGATATAATTGTTGATTTAACGGATGATCGAGTATGACTGGTTGTGCCACGGGGTACAATCAGGTGACCGATGTACCGCTGGTTCGTGGCAGGTAAGTATACGGTAAGTGTGAAATGGTATTGGATGTCTTTGTTGTGATGAACGTGTGCCTTGACGAGTGTTGATTGATGATTGAATGATAATGTTGTTCTTTTATCTTTATTCTTAAGATGTATGTTTGAATGATTGTTTGGTTCGGTACTACACAGGGGGGGGGGGGTAATCCGGTGCCGTTTTGGTGGTTGGAGTTGGACAGTTGTACGGGATATTGAGTGATGTGAGGAGCTATGGCTCGGCAGATCCTACGGGATATTGAGTGATGTGAGGAGCTATGGCTCGGCAGATCCTACGGGATATTGAGTGATGTGAGGAGCCTATGGCTCGACAGATCCTACGGGATATTGAGTGATGTGAGGAGCCTATGGCTCGGTAGATCCTACGGGATATTGAGTGGATTTCCCTCATGAGAGTTGGTTACTGAGGTTTCACCCAAGAGTGGACGTCCTACGGGAGCACTACCTTGGTTCCCTATGACTTATGGTCCTTTGGAGACATATTCGAGAATACCGAATATGAGCATCCCTATGGGATGGTTTCCGGTGCTCCGACGTATGGGCCTCCTCTGGATCGAGGAAAAATCTGATGTGATATGAATACTCTAGTAGATCGGAATATGGGAACCGAGGTGACACTAGAATCTATTCATGGATCGGAGTCTTGAGAAAGCAAGTGGTCGGCGCGATATCAATTACTCCCATTTAATCGTTATGATACTTTATATTTATCCTATTATGGAACCTTCAAGTTAATGTTATTTTCAAGAGTATGAACTTATAATATTCTATCTTGTTTATATATCTTATTTCATCGTACTTATCTTATTCTATCTTGTTTATACATTATTTCATCGTACTTATCTTATTCTATCTTGTTATATATTATTTCATTGTCGGTCGTATTTGTTGTTATTTGAGTTTTTTGTTTACACAGTACAATATTGATCTAAGGGTTGAATTGTTAAGGTTTTTCCTACTGAGCGTAAGCTCATCCCCTTTAGTCTTCTTACTGTTTTAGAGGTGTAGCTGATGTCTATTAAGGTCGAGGCTCGGGAGCTTTTGGACATCTCGGGGTTTATCTTAGAGTTGTGTTGGTCATGTGTTTTAAACCTTATCTATTTGACTATTTACGTTGAGCTGTGACTCACTGGAAGTTTTGGAACTATTTATAGATGTTGACATTGAGAGAGTTTATCTTAATATTATAAAGTTTTGGTATTTAATTATTGCTTTTCTACTCTTAATTCCGGTCACGTCTCGAGTCCGGTCAAAACCGGATTTGGGGCGTGACAATTTGGTATCAGAGCCTGGTTTCATTTGAAACAGGGTTAAATTTTCGAACTTGTTTTCAAAACCTTGGACCAACGTCAGTTAGGTGGGTAGAGTTAGGAGGTCTAAGTCGTGTACTCAGTGATGCAAGTTAAAGACTTTGATGCATAGAGTAAGAACGAATCGAGTCTTACTGTTTTCAATGGTTGTTCAAATTTGAATCTTTCTATTACAACGGTTACATCGCTTAAGTGGTGTCCTTACCCTATGAACTGTCAGGTACAGTGATCGGTGACACCGAACGGTTGAGATCGGTATTGGATTAACGAGCAATGGTCAAACCGTTGTATATTAATTAGTGAATAAATTATCTGTTAAAGTGTGTTACTACCGTGTTGGTCGGTTCATGTTTGTT
Organism: Erodium maritimum; assembly: GCA_963921825.1. Taxonomy (NCBI): domain Eukaryota; kingdom Viridiplantae; phylum Streptophyta; class Magnoliopsida; order Geraniales; family Geraniaceae; genus Erodium; species Erodium maritimum. The sequence continues at coordinate 1,120,300 of OY997592.1, forward strand.
AAGTGGAAGGGTTAGTTGATTGAGGGATGGATCAGGTTGGAGATTGGATTCGTTGGAGTGTTACTGTCGGAGTGATGATTGACCGAAGGGTGAACTTATGGAAGGATTGGACTGTTAAGATTTTGAAATTGTTTGGGTGTTGACTCGGTTATGATGTTGAGAATTGTTTAAAGAATTAAAGTTGAAACTAATATTGAGTTATTTGCTAAGACCCGCATAGGTTGTTGTTGGTGTTCAAGAGGTTGTGTATTTGAGATGTTTTGTGTGCACCTTCGGGTAGGACTCTGTGTACAGGTTATTATATAAATGTTCCGCTTAAGCGGATGGTTAGAGGAAAATACAAACAGGTCATGCCAAATTTTCGATAGAAACTGAAGTGTTTGCACTATCACGGGCTGACTCAGGGGCGCCACTGCAGTCGAGCGTGATAGAGGGATGTCAAGTGGTTACAACGAGATTCGGGGACGCCTGAATCGGGTTGTAACGACGTGATATCGACATGAAGGTTATAAAAGAAAAGTAAGGGTTTGAGATTATGGAAAATAGTTGAGGACTTAAATTGTGAGATCTATCGTGTTGCGATTCTAGACCCTAGTGTTGGGAAGAGACCCAATCGAGGGGTATGCTTGTTGCTTTGCGAATTGTGTGAATTGATTGAGACTGTTCCTCCTATGGGAACTGATTGATTTGTTTGAACACCGTTGATTGCCGTTGTGAGACGCTCTAAGTTGCGGCCTTTTCTGCCTATATAAAGTATTTTATATATATCTACTGAGCCAAGTGTGGTTAGTCTTTTTTTTCATCTTTGTGAGACGCTCGTGAACGTCCTTGATTTTTGATCGAACCGGTTATTCTAAACGAGACTTCGTACTACCGATCTAAGTAGGATCTCTTTTAGACGCATGAGAACGTCCCTTTATGAGAAATCGAACCGCTTGAGTTAAATTGAGATTATGAGTACACGAGATGTCCCGTGTTTACAGTCCGAGAGGGACCAGGAGTCGCCCCGCTGTGGGGCAGAGCCAGGCACCAGCCGTTGGTCTGGCAGGAACAGCGAGCGCCAGGGTGCGGCTTCCACAAGGCACCAGATTTGGGAGGTAGACCGGTAGGGTCACCATCGAGCTTTCTTTCAGTCACAGAGTCGACTCATGCGACCCCTATGGATGAGGTAGTTCGCGCAGTACCAGTAGCGCTCAGTAGGAGACTGCAGTATCGACACCAGAATTGTGCATACGGTCGATACCGTTATTATCGAGAAGCCAGGCCAGATGCACAACAACACGGCCAGACGCTCAGAAATTGTTGCAGCTTGAGTACACCAATCAATCCCGTGGGTTCAGACCCCGAGGCAGCGGTAGTATGGTTGGGGTGGTTTACCTGCAACTTTGTTACTTCAAGAGTATTCGGTTGGTCATCTGAGAATATTTTAACGCCGTTCAACTTGAGAGAGAAGCATGATACGGGTGGCAGTTTTACAGATCAGAGTTGGAGGTGACTTTTAGCTGTTCAATAGTTGGTTCCTGGAACAATATCTTTCCCTCGATCCGTTCGAGAGGACCAACACCAGCGGTTGTTTAATATGCAGCAGCGAGGGATGACCGTCTCTAAGTATGAGGCGAGGTTCACGTTCCTGTACCGCTTCGCGCCGAGATGGGCGAACCGAGGAGAGCCGCCACGGAAGTTCGAGTGAGGACTCACCCCGTCGGTCGCGGATCAAGTTGTTACCCTCAGAACGAGGATTTTCTGTACCAGTGGATCAGACGCTAGCCGTTGAGAAGCATCTTCAGGAGACCGCCAGAGCGCGGAAGAACAGGCCGAGTGGCTCCCTAAGGCCGTCAAGGAGTCGCAATACTAAGAGGCAGAGGACCTCAGGATTGTTTCAGCCACAGACCCAGTCCGATGGGACGCGACGAGTTGGGGCAGCAGCGTCGGTTGGACCTGCCCCGGTGGCCCAGTTTTGTCCTCCGTGCAAACAGTTTGAGCATCTGGGCCAGAACTGCCCATGGAACGTTGGATTCACAAATCATCCTACAGGTCGGCCTACGAGAGCCGATAAGAGGACATGCTTTCTCAGCAGCAGATTCCTTCACCGCCACCGAGAGAAGGACTTCTGATTCAGCAAGGCCGAGCATACGCGATTGCCGGGCTCCGAGCTGAGGGATTTGATACCGATCTGAGATCGCTTAGAGTGCCCGTTTACGTTTTACTTTGTGGATTGTGTTTGCTAACACCTGAGCTTTACCCTTTGTTGTATTGTTAGCATGGTTATTTCATGTTGGGTCGAGTTTCGAACCGGTAAGCCCATCCGTATCGTAAGCACACCAACCAAAGGTGCGATAGTACCAACAAACGCTCGTAAGGATTTGAAAGAGGAGTAACAGACCTAGTAGTACGGGAAGTTCTTTTCCCTCTTCGATAGTAAGGATCAAGTTTTAAGAACCGATGGTGAAACATCAGACGTTTGTCGAACGCTTTCGGCATCGAATGCCCGAGCAGTGAAAGGCTGCGACCTTGACCAGTAAACGGTCCGAGCGGTCACAAGAGATGACCGAGCGACGATAAGATCAGAGTAACGCAGCGGAAGTTATCGGCAGCGAATGCCCGAGCAGTGAAAGGCTGCGACCTTGACCAGTAAACGGTCCGAACGGTCACAAGAGATGACCGAGCGACGATAAGATCAGAGTAGCGCAGCAAAAGCGTGGTGGGACCATAACCCACAGGATTAGTAATCTTAAGCTTTTACTACCCCTGATAGAAGGTCTAGGTCTTAAGATTCGAACCTTCAAGGCGATTTTGTTTCAAAAATCCCGTTTAACGAGCGAAAGGTTGCACAAGTGTGTGCCGTACTTAAGAGTTTGGATTAGAATATGCTCCATACGTTCGCCCCGGAGGGACTAAACAGTTTGCCGCCAGTTCACGCGAATCAGGCGAATAACATCAAGAGTTGCTCAGATGACTTCCCAGCGGAGAAGAATACGGAAAACGAGAACCGGGTACCAAGGTGTACCTTTGTCAACGAGAGAAGGACGAAGTGTTGTGTGGTAGGTCGGATTTTGTGCCATGCATGGGCACAAGGAAAGCTAAAGGTTAATCGTTGTTGGGTTTAAGTTGTTCGAGTAACGATGGAAGAACCGTGCTAGTTTCTGAGCAGTTCAAATTATCGAGATCTCAGTGTTTGACGATTACTCCTTATGATGACCTGATGGGACTTGACTAAGTTGTTTTGATCGACAGCTTGTGAACGAGCGTCAACGGTAAGGGTTACCCCGATCGGGATAAACTTTATGGATAAATCTTGGATTGTGTTTCGCTGTCGAGTGTGACTACTATACGGTTGTTTGGTGTCTTGAAGGACGCCTACTTTCGGCTAAATGCCAGTACGAGGTTCCACCGTTCTTGTTTGATGTGCGTCATTCGTCCGACTAGATGTTGGGAGAGTTCGTAGTTGTACGAGACTGTACACCGGGTTTGAGAACTGTGGTCTCGCAAATGCAATGACTTATACGAGGCGACTTGTAAGATGTTTTTGTCAGAAGTGTGAACTGGTATCGACGGTAAGAGAATTATCGCAAGTTGGTTAACTTTCGTGATCGACCGTAGTTGAGAATTGTTGGTTTCTCCTTATTCTAGGATCGTGATACTTGATGAGTGGTTGAATCATTAGCAGGTTGAGAATCTTGAAGGGAATTACCAAGTGTGACCTGTCAATAGAATTGGGCGAGTGTGCCGTACCTGGGATAGCGTAAGATTTTAATCGTAGTTGTTCTGAGGCGTGCCACCTTCCGACCAGAGGTCGGTGCTTTGCATCATTCACTTGATTGAGGTACGCCTATCTTTCCACGAGATGTGATGAAACGAACGATTGTTCCAGATCCTTCGGTGTTAGTAAAGTCTTTTGTTTGTTGTTTGGAGTACGTATCACTCACTTGGAAGTTGTTTGTAGTCGGTCTTGACTTGTTAGTACTGAGTTACGTTATGTGTGGTTTCGACTTAGTTTGACTGTAAAGGGTTCCAGCAGGATACCTTTGACGACAGAATTTCGGGTGTGAGATATCGAGATCCTCACCTTAGTTTTCATAAGTGTTTAGATGTTCTCGACTCGTGTTGTTACTCGGTATTCTTAAGTTGGGTAAGGCGATTTGCACTGCTAAGGGTGACAATCGGATTTGTTGTGAGACGTTGCACGTTGGACTGCGATTTGTTGAGGAAGGCTGTTTTTCACCGCCAGATATGGCGTTTGAGCAACTAGTGTGTTCAAGTGTTGAGCATTTATGCAAAGGTTACGTTGTTTCGGGAACGATTAGAGACCGCGCAACGCTGACAGAAGAGCTACGCAGATAGACTATGTCTACCCTTTGAGTTGTACAATCGGTGATCGCGTACTTCTGAGGGTGAGCTCGAAGAAGGAACTATTGCGGTCTAACTGCGGCGGAGGCAAGCTAGCCCCGCGTTTTATCGGATCTTTTGAGATCTTCGGGCAGAACTAGAGCCGTTGCCTAACAGCTTCCACGTGTTCCAAACTGCGGAAGTACACCACGGATCCCTCGCTTTTGGGTTTTGAGCAGGACTTCCCCTGAGATAGGGTCAAGTGGAGTGCATTTGTTTTAAATTTCGAGGACGAAATTCTTTTAAGGGGGGAAGACTGTAAAGACCGGAAAATTTAATTTTGGGTAATCTTTTGCGAAACGAAACGTTAGGATAAGTTTTTGCAAGCAAGTTGTTTAAAGAGAAAAAAAAATATAAAAAAAATAAAAAGGGGTAAAGGAAGTTTTTGGGGCTGAGTAGAGATTGGGCCACGCTGGGCCCAATCAGAATCGGGCCCAATCCTCGCGTGCGGCCCAACTTCGCAGGCCCGCCCAAAGGCAGCTTTACAAACCCAAATTTTTAGGGTTTCAGGCATTTTCTTCCTTCTCCCCTTTTGCACAGCCTCTCTCCAGATCTCACCCTTTCCTCTTCGTCGAAGCTTCTCAGCAGCTCTCTCCCGGACCTCGCCCCCTTGCCTTCTTCTTCTCCGTTCCGTCCCGCCGACCCTCCTCCCTTTTCTCTCACGCCGAGCGCCTCCTTCCCTCCGTTCGGATGAAAATCGCCGGCCAATCCGTCCAGCGCCACCGTCTCTCTCCACCTTTCCTTCCCCGTGCCTTCTGGTTCCGCCGGCGAAGGGGGAGAGCCTCACCCCGCCGCCTCCCGCGCCAGTTTCCGGCGACCACAAACAACCTCCGACCGAGTCGAGCGGTGCTCAACCCTTCCACCGTCGCCATTTCCCCACGGTGAGAAACCAAACCGGCCGGACTCAAAACCCGAGCTTCCTCTCCCTTTTGTTTTTTCTTTTCCCGAGTTCTCCTCGGATCTGAACTGTGAAGCAAACCTGGTGTTGGATCTGGTTAGGGTTTGGTTGAAATCAAAATCAAGGAATTGGAAAAGAGAAGATCTGTAACACGAAATTTCAGTTCTAAGTAAAAAAAGGGTTTTTGAATGGAAAAAGGTTTTTAATTGAAATTAAATTAAAATCAGAATCGACTTAAGACGTTTTTGAGACTGTGGAGCGGATTTGAAACCTGAATGACTAAACTGGACCGTTAATCGGACTTGAAACGGAACGCAGAATCGGACCTCGGGAAACGTTCCTGAACCCCTTACCTCGGGATCTGTGCATTGAGATATGTACCTTGGAAAACGTGCATCGGGTTCTTAGTTCGGTGCGCGGGTGCTCGAACCCGATTCGTCGTTATCCCGTTCAAGTTTAAATAGGCAACTTAACGAATTTACTTTGAACCGTACCTGATCTGATCGTAAGGTTGAACTGTTAATAATCCAGGCTTGGACTTCGCCCAAGAGTTTGGACTTCGCCCGAGCTAGAAGAACGAAGATCACGCCGGAACCCGTGTGAAGAACGGAGTTGCGATCACTCGAGGTTTTCATCAGAGTTTTATTAGAGGGAGACCACCAGGTTGGGAAAGTCTTACTTTCTTAATTAACGCTTAGTATGCATGATTAGGATAATAAAATCAGAAATGTTCTAGAATTGCCTATAGGATGCGAATAACTAGAATATTCGTACTTCAATTATTAATAAAATGGATGAGTCTAGTATGCATGCTTAGGACGCTAACGTTTAGTGAAGATTGCTTTCAATACTTGGGAATTGATTTACTGGTAGGCAGGCTGTAAAGAGCTCTCAGATTAGTTGTGTGCTAGGTTCACTTGCTTGGTTGCTAGTTATTAGGATAACATAAGAGTCTAATGAAACTAGATTATCTTGCACGATCGAATACTTAATTTATTGTTGATATAATTGTTGATTGAACGGATGATCGAGTATGACTGGTTGTGCCACGGGGTACAATCAGGTGATCGATGTACCGCTGGTTCGTGGCAGGTAAGTATACGGTAAGTGTGAAATGGTATTGGATGTCTTTGTTGTGATGAACGTGTGCCTTGACGAGTGTTGATTGATGATTGAATGATAATGTTGTTCCTTTATCTTTATTCTTAAGATGTATGTTTGAATGATTATTTGGTTCGGTACTACACCGGGGGGGGGGGGGGGGGGGGGGGGGGGGGGGGGGGGGGGGGGGGGGTAATCCGGTGCCGTTTTGGTGGTTGGAGTTGGACAGTTGTACGGGATATTGAGTGATGTGAGGAGCTATGGCTCGGCAGATCCTACGGGATATTGAGTGATGTGAGGAGCTATGGATCGGCAGATCCTACGGGATATTGAGTGATGTGAGGAGCTATGGCTCGACAGATCCTACGGGATATTGAGTGATGTGAGGAGCCTATGGCTCGGCAGATCCTACGGGATATTGAGTGATGTGAGGAGCCTATGGCTCGGTAGATCCTACGGGTATTGAGTGGATTTCCCTCATGAGAGTTGGTTATTGAGGTTTCACCCAAGGGTGGACGTCCTACGGGAGCACTACCTTGGTTCTATATGACTTATGGTCCTTTGGAGACATATTCGAGAATACCGAAGATGAGCATCCCTATGGGATGGTTTCCGGTGCTCCGACGTATGGGCCTCCTTTGGATCGAGGGAAAATCTGATGTGATATGAATACTCTAGTAGATCAGAATATGGGAACCGAGGTGACACTAGAATCTATTCATGGATCGGAGGCTTGAGAAAGCAAGTGGTCGGCACGATATCAATTACTCTCATTTAATCGTTATGATACTTTATATTTATTCTATTATGGAACCTTCAAGTTAATGTTATTTTCAAGAGTATGAGCTTATCATATTCTATCTTGTTTATATATCTTATTTCATCGTACTTATCTTATTCTATCTTGTTTATACATTATTTCATCGTACTTATCTTATTCTATCTTGTTATATATTATTTCATTGTCGGTCGTATTTGTTGTTATTTGAGTTTTTTGTTTACACAGTACAATATTGATCTAAGGGTTGAATTGTTAAGGTTTTTCCTACTGAGCGTAAGCTCATCCCCTTTAGTCTTCTTACTGTTTTACAAGTGTAGCTGATGTCTATTAAGGTCGAGGCTCAGGAGCTTTTGGACATCTCGGGGTTTATCTTAGAGTTGTGTTGGTCATGTGTTTTAAACCTTATCTATTTGACTATTTACGTTGAGCAGTGACTCACTGGAAGTTTTGGAACTATTTATAGATGTTGACATTGAGAGAGTTTATCTTAATATTATAAAGTTTTGGTATTTAATTATTGCTTTTCTACTCTTAATTCCGGTCACGTCTCGAGTCCGGTCAAAATCGGAGTTGGGGCGTGACAGGTACCCAGGTATGACCTCTCTCTAGTGGTCGAATGGAACGTAACGCTAAGAAAACATTTCACCACAGACTTACCACCTTCAGAAAAATATCAACCAGTCAGATCTTCCCCTGTGCCCCCCCCCCCCCCCCCCCCCCCCCCCCCCCCGTCGAGATTCGAGATTCGAACCACCACTCCTGACATCAAATATCTTGCCTAAAGCTCCAACATATTTCAAGATCCATCATCTGGTAACCCTAACCCGAGGGCGGGATAAAAGAAGGTTTGGATCAGGAAGGAATGTCGGGCATAAAAAATCAATATCCTTCCTAACCCACAATTAGGCGGGACAAACAATAACTAACCCATGCCCACTCCACAATTTGGAGAAACAAGCTCGTCCTACGGATCGATGGGACAACAGATAGAGCAACTGGCTCCCAGAAAAACCGAGGAATGGAAGAAAGCCACTTTTTCACCAATCATTGAGCCGAAGATAATCTTGGTAAGAATCAACTTGCTTACTCTTCGGTGGTAATCAAACATTAACCATTGTTTATCATGATACATGAATAAAAGATGGAGAGTAACATCAAGGTTACTGCGGACTTGTAGTTTAATGAATGGTTGGTGTTGATATTTAAAGTTCGATTGATCTAGGTGCGGAGATCTATACTTGGATTTTTTGTTTTGTTTTAGTGCTCTTTATTTAGTTTGTGTAGCGTTTATCTTTGGTCGTTTTTTTTTCTTGTTTTTGGGTTGTTTTTTGCAACACCTAATTTTATTAGGAGGAATGTTTTACCCAAGCTTTGTTTCTTACCCTAGGAGAATATATATGACTCTTTAAATAAATCTTTGTTGATAAAAAAAAACATTGTTTAGGTTGTTTCTTACAGTATTGTTTGTCAGCGACTCGTAAATATGTCATCTTCTTGGTACAAAATTGAGATAATAATGAAGATAAAAATATTTTCGATACATAATAAAACGTTTTGTTAATATGATGCATGACATTTTTTTCGAAAGACCTTAACCTTAGAATTTATTTCATTAGAAATTTGTTTTGCCTGTTTGATTTATCCCTTTTGAGTGGATTTATCCTTTACTGGTCTCACCTCTTACGTGATGATCTTCTTTTATATCTTATATCTCCGAGAAAAAAACATTAAAAAAAATATTTGACTATAAGATATATACATCAGGATAAAATAGGACAATCTCATAGTTTTGGATAACATATATAAAAAGAAAAAGAGGAGATAATCCTTTATTGAACTGTTAGAAAGAATCATCCGTAGGAAGTATAAGACGAAGAGCAACCACAAAACTCCATGGGTACGTATTCTCTGAATTAAATAATATTGTAATCATGTATTTGCTTGTACGTGTAACCTTTGTGTAGGAAAATACTGGCATCTTTAATGGGTCAGAACTAGCTTTTATTTTTTTAGCGAAAGTTTTGATATTATTTCAAGAAAGCAATTATATAACCGTGCATTGAGGAACATGCCTTCTCGAGCACAAAAAGAACAGATTAGATAAACAATGATTCTCTGATCTTTGTAGTACTATAACCGACACAAGCGGTATTTTGACGTCTCATGGACAGGGGCATAATACGAAAAGGGGGAAGGGGGTACCGGAAATCCGGAAGGATCTCAACAATGGTGATAATAGGAGGCAAATCATCTTCATGGGACCCCTCCCAGGGCCAGTCCCCGATGCTCATCCAGCCTCTCATTCCTCCTGGCGGGGCTGCTTCCCCACCCTGACCTACTCATCCCGAGGTGCTCAAGCTGCTGACCTCTTGAGTGCTCTAGTGCCCTCTCCAGGTACTCCCGTGGGTTTCGAAGCTTCATCATCCTTTATTCCCAGGCCCTCGCGTGCTCCACCACCTAACTCACCAAAGATTGATGTGCCCCCCTAAGATCGAGCTAGCATGGGACTGATCGGTTTCAAGTCGGGTAGTACCCCGAGTCCCCAGACCAGGAAGCACGAAGCCTGTGTCAACCCGGGGATTGGGGTGGGGGGGGGGGGGGGGGGGGGGGGGCTATCTAGAGCCAAGGTGCCCCTAGGGGAAACACCCTTGGGAATAGGCGACTGGTCAACCTCCCCCCAATCTGTCACATAGGCCTTGACCTTCTTATCTCTCTGGTACTCCAGCAGGGAGGAAACAAACCGCGGGGGACGTTTGACCGCCCACGTGCACTCCTTTAAAACGTGGTTGAGCCGGTCATAGTTGTAGCAAAAGCTCGGAAGCTTAGAGTAGGTGAGTTCAACTTGAATCGGCTCGGGGAACTCCTTGAATCAAAGGATCAATCCCCTACGGAGTGGCCTTTCAAGGAGGTGCCAGAACCAAACTTTGACAGTTCCGCCCCAACACATGCCCCACTGGTAACATGGAACATCCACACACGCTCCCAGAGTGTCCTCGATGGAGGTACCTGTTTCTCGCGTCCTTACTAGAGGCGGTAGACCCCTTGCGTGTGCCCACAATTGCAAACGGTCAAGGATTGGCATCTCCCGAGCACACGGATCCAGTCACCGAGCAGTAGGGCTCGACCGTCAAAGCACCAGGCTTCATTGCCTCGGACCCACGCCCGAGCCTCCGAGGACCGGAAGTAAAAACCAAAAAGCCCCGGCCCTAGGTCCTTGATCACGAGACCTTCAGCAGCCTTCCTCCACGCGTTTGTAATGATACGCAGGAGAGTGTCCTTCTGAGGGGTCTTTGGAGACCACAGTTTCCCCATCATCCCCCATTGCTGGCGGGCAATGGCCATCGACGTTGCCCGGGAAGACGGGACCATCACTTCGACCTCCATGTCATCTTCCAAAGAACAGGACGACAAGCCGTCCTGAAGACCCCGTAGATTCGAGACCAACTCCGTCGAGGGTGGAGCGACCTCCTCCGTAGCCAAGTGCCGCGATCGATTATGTGTCATTCCACTCGGAGTTGTAAGGCACACCGGGATAAGCGGGATCTTGTCCTGATTGGGGAGGCACCGGCCTAGCCCTATAGCCACCACTGCCGTTCTAGGAAGCTCCCCCATCGGAGCCTTCCCTTTGGTCGGATCTCGCTGCAACGACGGTGCCCTACTAGGGCTAGGGGTTGACGTAGTCACAACCCTAACCCATGCACCCGTAGTGGGGGAAATTAGACCAGGCTCGTGGCGCGAGGATGAAGTAACCCTAGACGTATCACCGCCATAGAGAGGACCTGATGACAACAGAACCCTAGGAACCACGCCACCCTGGGGGGAACAGCCACAACAAGGTCATGGTTGTTTTGTGGGGCCGGCAAACTAGTGTTTGGAGAGGGGAGGGCTAGATAGCCGTTACTTACAGGGGAAGTAAACTTGGGACGGTGTTTGGAGGCGGGCCTCCCACGTCTCGGCTTGGCGACCGGTGTCGGGGAGGCTGGTCCCAAGGAGAAGGAGACCTCATCCGGCGCCTCTCCCCGAGGAGAGAGACTCGGCGTCAACAACACAGGTGGAGAGGCGGAGGGAGCCGGAGTTGGCTTAGGTTTCCTCCAACGCCAGCTCGTATCCCCTGCACCGTGGATGGTCTGCAAGGGGCAAGTCAATGCAAGGAGAGCATCACCAACAGGAGCTACGACAGCAACCACGGGCGGAATCACCGAATGAGGCATGTCGGCGACATCGAGGGTAGAGCAGAGCACCATAGTTTTACGCGGCTAGGATTAGGAGAGAATCTCAAAAAGTTGAGAGAGTTTTTTTCTCTTTGTGAACTAGCTTTCATTGTCATTAATAAGTGTCTGATAATTATTTTTAATATTTACAAGTATGTTATCAAATGAAAGGAGTAAACTAAATGAAAAAGAAATTTAAAGTTTCAATTAAACATATAAATTAGTTTTTAAAGAGCATGGATGAAACAACGTTTAGACCTTATTTTGAACGGTTCTTGTCAGTTGACACCCTTTGGATTTTATTTCTGTTATAGTTTTGGTTTCAATTCCTATTTTAGTTATATTTCCTGTTTTCATTCCAAGTTCTATAACCACTTTCTGTTGGACCGGTTGGCTTCTAAGGGTTATTGGATCATTATCCCTATAAGGGTAATGGCCAGTGTAATGACTCTGTTTTTGCTGATTAATGAAATTACTTCTTATTCTAAAATAACTTATTTTTTTCCGTTTGAGTCAATTATTATAGCTGATCAGCTCAACAACTTGACTCAAGCAGAATTAATTAAATTTAGTTTAACAGTTAAATTCAAACAAAACTACATTACATACACAATTACGATGTTACATTAATACTTAAATTAGATCGACATAGAGACGCCACTTCGATGAGTCTCTAATGAGATCCCACCAATATAACTTATTGAATGGAATACAATACATGGCATGGTAATCGGCATAGGTAGTATCCAAGATTTTCCGATCGATAGTGTCAATAAGGCGTTGTTGGACACGACATTGATAGATATCATCGAAATTCTTCACCTTCTTGCTGTTCTCCCCCAATGATCCTTTAGTTGGTGTTGGGATCGTTCAGGGGAGCTCTGCATCGGCGGTTGTGAGGTATTTTTGGTTAAGGTTAGGTTAGTATTAGATGCTGATATCCGCATGTAGAAGCCATATCACCACAAGGTGGATTTCTTCCTCAACCAACCAAGGCGTTTACGTCAAAAAGTTTCCATCTCAAGCTAGAAATGAATGAAAGTCGGGGACACTTGGGTTAGCCTGGTGGTGAACACTTCTTCACATATCATCTCTCCTTGAGGTCACAAGTTTGAATCCCGACGAGTACGCTTTCTTGGGAGCAAGTGTGGGTGATGGGTTAGATTAGGCCAAAAGTAGGATTTTCATGTATTTCTCTTTGATAAAAAAAAGTTTAAATGAAAGTAAAGGAGAAGAAGAGCGGTGTGAATGAAATGAAGAAGAAGATGTGTATTTATAGTGGTGGAGGAGTTGGTTGAGCCAAGGTAGCTTTGGCGCAATAGTGTGGGTCCAGACTCGTTTTACGAGGTGATAAAGTTATCGATAATTGTTTCTCGGAAATAAAAATTTAAAACGAACATTCATTGAAAGAAATAGTTGTGACAGTAAAAATTAAACTAAAATAGGGAATCAAAATTTAAAACTAAAACATAAAAACTAGCGGTCCTCAAATTTCTGACCAAGGGTGGCGATCGCAACTGCACAAACTGCTCTAACTTCATTTGACATGTCAAAGTTATCCCTTTCCAAAGTAGCGTTGTACATCGCCCACATGCGATCGACCTGACTTCGAATAGCTACCGCTTTTTAGTGGATTGTTCGATAATGCTCTGAGCAACATTTTTCAGACTAGAAACGTGAGCCTTATTCATCAATGCCTTTCCTTTTCCCATCAGACTCGCCTACACATTCTTCCGACCTTTAGGACGTACTTCTCGAGTGGAGGTCATCCGAGGATCAGTCGACGTGTTTGCCTTACAGTACAAAGGAATGCTTGACTTGTAGGAGCCTTCATCGTAAATCTTGTTCGTTTACTTGCTTCACTTTCCCCATCTGATTGAACATCAAGTTGGGTTAGAGTATAGGAAGAGGAAAAAACTTGGCCTTCGTAGTTGGGTTACCTTTCACAATATTTTGGGTTAATTTGAAAAGTAGGAGTTGCTTCCACATAGCGTCAGCACATTGATGTACTGACTAGCCGTTGGGACGACGTGGCGTCGTTGTCTCCTTGGTGCAACAACTTGGCTCAGCATATTGAGTCAAGTTGTTGTGCCGAGTATTTTTCCCCAACACTGATGTAGCTGTTATGCCAAACCCACTACATTACCCCTATGTCGTCCATCATACATGCTCTTAAATTTTATATGTATACAAATGGTATACGAGTTTATTTTTAAGGACTTGAACGAGATGTAATCTTAATGATTATAAGTATAATATAAGTCAAAATACATAGTAAGTTATTCAATGAAATACATTAGATCGTCTAACATAACCATGATACTATACTAATCTTTCTTTGGATAACTCGCTTTCATATCCTGTTTCGTTAAATTCTTATTATGAAAGACTCAACGAAAAAAATCCCAGTGAAAGAAAACTGTTACAAGATATGAACAATAAACATATAAGTTGCATCATTAAAAAGGTTTTTAGGAAAACCTGTAAGGTTGAAACCTAAAACAACGAAAAAAGAGTGAAACGTGTCCCCCCTACAGGCTGCAACACATGTAACTATCTTTGAGTTTACGCATACCAATTTCTTGAAATAGATTATAACAAATGTGTTTGTAAACAAATCAATTAGATTGTGAGAAATGTGTTTCGTTCTGTTACCTTTAATGTATTCTCCTTTTATTTGAGTAATACAAGAAACATTATCTTCATATAAGATAATCAAGTTTTTATTTTATTTTATTGAAAAAAAGGATATGATAGATTGGAGATCTTATACATACATATTCTTGTTTGGACTCATGAAGAATTAATACTTCAGCGTGGTTTGAAGAAGTTACTCTAAGAGTTTTCTTTTTGGAGCGTCATGTGACGACAAGGATTTGCACACATACAGATTTAGCTTTTAAGTTCGTAAATGATATGGAAGGAAAAATAACAAAATGGGCCAAATGTGTATAATCCTTTTTACAAGCGTTAGGACATAGTCGTTTAAGCAATATTGGTAACACTGACGTATTGATCGATCCCATAGAGAGTAGGTCATAAGTTGGGTCTAAAGAAAATCTAGAGTAAATGATGTAGGGTGCATAGCGGAAATGGGAGTTCTTTATCGAATTCGTTGATTCATGAAGAATATCGAACAAGATAGTTGAACATCAAAATCTTTTTTTCTGTTTATTACTTCAAAATCTCCATTACGATCAAAGTACCAAGTCCTTATACAGCAAGCTAAACCCCAAAGTCCTAATACAATAAAGAAACTAAACTTCAAAGTCCTAATACAAAAAAACAAAAACAAATGGGCATATCGCAGATCATAACAACTGAGGGTAATGATATCTTGTGATGATGGTGTGGTGTTTAAATAGATTTCACGAAGGTCCCGTGCAAACCACCCTGGGTATTTCCTACTAGTGGTGGAGCCTTTAAGGACCTAGTTGCCCCCCCCCTTTAACGTTACGTAGTACTATTAAAAAAAATGGTTCCCCTACTGAAAAAGCTGTCTTCGTTACTGTTTCATATCTACAGAAGAGACAAACACCAGCGAATTGAAAAACCCATGATACTGAGGGTAGGTCCTAACTCCTAAAGGCCTTAATAGCTCTCTTCCTAATGAATGATAATCTACCCAAGATTTCAATGAAAGCGGGATAACAAGGTCTACACTCACGCAAAGATATGCGGGATCACAGAGAGATCGGTCTGGTCGCCACAAATCCTTATGGTAGCTCCTACTCCCAACAACCATCGAAGAGGGATCGGCCACAGTTAGTGATTAACATCAATCAGAAAAGAGCAAACTTATTGAGAAGGGACTCATTAAGGTCGACTATAGAGAAGGGGTAATCGAGGGGACTAGGGTTTTTGTCCCTCGTTTGTAAGCAATCATAGAAAAATTCGAAGGTTTGTCACAATATCTCGTTAAGGCGACAAGTTTATTTCCTCCAAAGGCTATCAACGTTTCTGTTAGGGCCATGAGACGCATGGATCATAAGGTTAACAACGAAGTTGACATGGTTCCAATACTCAGAGCCCGTGATAGTCTGGCTCTAGCTGATAAAGAAACATGACAAAAGCTCTTTGTTTGTAATATTCCTTCGGGAAAAAACCGGTTTTGGTTGAAATGGCTACTAGAGTAGAAGGTGAAATTGTCGAGGGTTTTTGTTAGTCCTAAACTGAATAAAGGAGGTATAATTTTTGGCTTTGTGAGTGTGGACTCTGTTAATGATTCATCGATCCTGATAGATGTTTTAAATGGTAGGTACTTTGAGGGTTATACATTGTTTGTTTCACTAGTCTGGTTGGAGACAATGAGAAAGAGCCCGGGACGTATTTCGGTTAATCAAGTTTGGAGACCGGAAGTAAACAAGGGTGATGCACCAAATATTGCAGAGACAAGTTCAAGAGGAAGCAATGCTGTCCCAACGCCTATTGCTGAAGAAGTTCCCAGAAATCAACAGGTCAAACCAAGGCCAATTAACAAGATAGTTCCCAAACTCTGGAATATGATGAAGACATGGGTCTTGGGGATAACAGCTTTTGATTTGCAGGTGGAATTTTTAAATTTGGAACTCGCCAAGTTTCACTTGGATGAAGTTGAGGTACGATTTTTGGGAAATAAAGTGTTTTTATTCCATTCTGAGGAGCAACAATTTCATATGGATCTTTTTACATCAAAGTGGAAATGGAGCCAAGATCTCTTTATTCATTTTTGTGAGGCCGATTCGGTGTTGTTTAATCCAGATAGTTTTGTATGGATTAAGGTATCAAGAATTCCGGTAGGAGGATGGTCTAATGATTCCTTTGTTTCGATTGGGAATTGGTTTGGGAAGGTGATCAAAGTGTTAAGGGATGAAAGTGCAGATGAGTTGGATGAACTTTTTTTACTAATTAGATCTGCGTCAGAGAGGATTAAGGAAGAGATCTCTTTGGTAGTTCATAACCAATATTAAACGTCTCAGAGGACCCTTGTACGCATGGAATCATGTGGCGAACCAAAGAGGGACAAAGCTTCAGGGAAGCAACTTGAGTTGTGCTTTGGTGACCAGGTTAATTTTCCTCCAGTATCTCAACAAAAGAATACAGGGAAATCTCAATCGGAAGTGTAGTTAATGAAAACTGAAGGTAGGAATTTGAAAGTCAGTTTCGCTGAAACTCTAAAAAGCCAGCCCAGTTATGTGCGCTGCATGCTTTGGGGGCTTCTAGCTCCAGAGGGTGTCGATTGAATTCCAATTTTACTCTGGTAAATGGAACATATGAGGCCAAACTGAGATCGATTAGTAGAGAAAGACAGTCGGGATCAGATCGTTGGAATCTGCACAAAGCCTTAACTCATAAGGCTCTTATCGTAGACGATTATGTGACATAGCAGCTTGAGGATTTGGCTTCGAAGGATGGTGATCATCTCAATCTAGAAGGTAGTGAATATGATTATTATGATTCAAGCGACATAGATTATATGTCTCCGTAGGATCAAGCCTAAAATCAGAGTTTAATGGTGAAACTCATCTCTTGGATTATTAGGGGGATGAGCTCGGCCCAAAAGAGACGTTGTATTATGTGGTTATGTGTGGGTTTTGCTCGAAATTGGACATATGCTCGACTCAAGGGAAGTGAATCGAGCTTTTGGGCGTTTCTTGTCTTTTGTTTGGTTGTGCAGGTCTTACTGGTCCTGCATTCATTTTTATTTTGTTCGTTTGGTATTTTTGAGAAGGTTTTTGTTAATCCCCGTTTTGGGTTGTATCATTATATCCTTGTTTCCACCTTGGAAGACGGAATCTCTAATAAACATTTCGCCTATATAAAAAATAGGCGAACAAAAAATAAACTATGAAACTGGTGAGGACTGCTCAAGGTGGTTCCTAAACGCTGCTTGATCCCATGAAGAGGACTCTTTTCATCGTGTGGAGTGCGACCGAACCTGAACTCATCACTAACATGGGAAGGATTGACTTTAGCCAAGGACCCCTCCCTAGTTAGGTTCCTGAAGCCACAACTAAAAAACTGAAGAGGTCTATTTAAGGTGGTGCCTGGACGCTACTTGATCTCATGAAGATGACTCTTTTCGTCGTATGAAGTGCGACCAAACCTAAACTCAATAGTAAAAATGAGAGGATATATGTGATTTAGGGTTCCCCTTAGTAAAACTCCTTGAATCTCTTCTCACTAATTATTGACCTTGCAAAAAGGAAAGCAGAAAATTTTAAATAAACCCAAACGATTAGCTTAATCCAGAATCGAGAGAGAGATCGATTATGATGCGTTGGTGGAACAAGGATGTGGTTCCTTCAATGGAGGTGTCACGCCCCAAATCCGGTTTTGGCCGGACTCGAGACGTGACTTGAAATAAACGAGATAAAAGTAGTAAAATAGTAATGAACTCCTTTAAAGCTGAACCGAGTTCCAAGATATTTCTCAAATAATTCGATCCAGAATTTCGAATATAATGTCAAAATTCGGCGAGTAACATAAGATAAATAAAGTTCAACAACGTGGACCAACACGTCTCTAATACAACCCTCAAGACATCCAGAAGCTCCCGAGCCTTGAATTCCACAGGTCTCAAGTACGCCTGTACACACAGTAAATAAACAAGAAGGGGTGAGCTTACGCTCAGTAGGGAAAAACGTAACAACTTTAGTCTCCAATTTTAATAATAAATCTGCTTTAGTCCGATGTCTCAAAATAACTTAATACCTTTAGACCAAAAGATGTAATACACATATAAAAAAGTAACAAGAACCATAACGCATTCTCAAGAATAACGATAACTTCTCGAAGGATAAATGGAGGACACTATAATAAAAGTGAATACCATCACAATCGGGAACAAGTATATACTATTAACCAATGAAATACTATGGATTCAGTGTAAATAAAATAGTATCGTTTTCTCAAAGATAACAGTAACTTTAGAAGAGTCTATGTCACGCCCCAAATCCGGTTTTGACCGGACTCGAGACGTGACCTAAGTTAAAATAAATAGAATGAATAAACAATTGATAAAAACTCTAAAATCTCATAAAAAACTCCATCAAAATCGATATAATTAAATAGTTCAAAATTCCAATGAGTCACAGCTCAACATAAATAGTAAGATAAAGGATGTTCAATACACAAGACCAACATAACTCTAATATAAACCCCAAGAAGTCCAAAAGCTCCCGAGCCTCGAACTCACTAGACATCCGGCACGCCTGTAAAACAGTAAGAAACCAAAGGAGGTGAGCTTACGCTCAGTAGGAAAAACCTTAAACTGCTTACAAAGGTAACTCGAATAACAATTTAATACAATTAACAAGGAAATAATAAAGAAACAGAAACGATCACAATAGCACAATACCCTCAAGGTAACAGTAACATAAGGAAGTTCATAATAAATACTTTAACGGATCAATAGGAGTAAAACGGGAGTAATCAATATCTTGCCAACCACTTGCTTTCTCAAGCCTCTGATCCATGGATAGATTCTGGGATCACCTCGGTTCCCATATTCCGATCCACCAGAGTATCCATATCATATCAGATTTTCCCTCGGTCCAGAGGAGGCACATACGTCGGAGCACCAGAAACCATCCCATATGGATGCTCATCTTCGGCATTCTCGAAAATGTCTCCATAGGACCATAGTCATATGGAACCAAGGTAGTGCTCCCGTAGGACACACACCATTGGGTGAAACCTCAGAAACCATCTCTCATGAAGTAATCTCATCAATATCCCGTAGGATCTGCCGAGCCATAGGCTCCTCACGTCACTCAATATCCCGTAGGATCTGCCGAGCTCTCTGGCTCCAATAATCAATCATTATCCCGTAGGATCTGCCGAGCACTCAGGCTCCTCACATCACTCAATATCCCACTGTATCTGTCCAACTCCAACCACCACAACGGCACCGGATTACCCCCCCCCCCCCAGTGTAGTACCGAACCAAGCAAGTAAAAAGACAAACAAACAAACAAGCATACATTTCAAGAATAAGAATAAAGGAACAAGCATTATCATTCAACCATCAATCAACACTCATCGAAACACCCTTTCACCACAAACACCAAAGACGTTCACTTAATCCTCAATCTTAGAAGTATGCACGTTCATCCATACACAACACACGGGATTCATACCCCCAGTTACACTTACCGTCATACTTACCTGTCACGAACCATCGGTACATCGATCACCTAATTGTACCCCTTGGCACAACCAGTCATACTCGATCATCCGTTCAAACCACAATTAATCACCACTCAACCAATCGACCAATCATTCAAGCATTCAAGTCAATCCTTCAACGTTCAAGCATACATTCGATCTAGTTTCATTATACTCTTGATTATCCTAATAACTAGCAATCAAGCATGTGAACCAGCACACAACTAATCCGAGAGCTCAATAAAGCCTCTCTACCAGTAAAACAATTCCCAAGTATTGAATACGAGTTACACTAGTTAATCTCATCCTAATCATGCATCTAGACACTTCCGGTTATTAGTAAAATGAAATACGATTAATCTAGTTATTCGCATCCTATAGGAAATTCTAGGACCTTTCCAATTTTATTATCCTAGTATGCATACTAAGCGTTATTTAAATGAGAAGTTAAGATTTTCCCTACCTTGTGGTCTTCCTCTAACACTCTGTTGTCAAGCTCGATAGTCACACTCCGTTCTTCACACGGGTACCGGCGTGGTCTTCGTTCTTCAAGTTTGGTCCCAAGGTCTTTGAGCACAAAACAAACTCTAATTAGACTCTACTTAACAGCAACACAAAGTCCCCAAAACCCTTCCAAAAGTTCAGCTCCAAACCAAGATCAAGACGGTGGAAAACCCCTCAAAAACCCCTCTGAACTGGTCGGTCACGGACACGGTCACGGAGCCGTGACAACGACCCTCACGGAAGACGTCACGGAGCCGTGACGTGTGCCGTCACGGACTCCCTCACGGAGCCGTGACGTCGCCCGTCACGGGATCCATCACGGATCTGAGGCGCTCCAGGGCAGTTCCTCCCTTCTTCAACCTCCAGCTCATTTTCTCCGAAAATCCACAACCAAACTCCATTTTTAACTATTTCCAGCTCCTAAAACCATCAAATACCTCCAATACTCCTCTACCCATGGTAGCAATCAACAAATAAACAAGTTTCCAAGGATTCTCCAAATCACAATCAAATCAAAAACTCCATTACATCCAAGTTCTTCCATCAAAAACCCACCAAAGTTTCTTAGCAACATCATCTAACCTCATTTCAATCAAATCCAACAACTTCTAGCAATCCAAACCCAAAACCCATGAAATGAGATGAAGGGAAAAGAGATGTAGATAGTTCCATTACCTTTAGAAGAGTGAGATGGAGAAGATGATGATGAAATGGAGAAGGAAGAGGTAGGAAATGGCACCAAGTTGCTTCTTTTTCCTTTTCTTCTTCTTCAAGACTCCATGGAAGCTCCTCTCTCTTTCTTTCCTCTCAATTTTCGGCTACACCCAACAAATGAAGAGATTTTGGTCTTCCAAATTCATATAAGACATATAGATGTTTAATGACTAAAAGCCCTTTGGGTATTTTCCCTTGTAGAGGCTTTTAGGAGGGTATAGTGGTCCAATCCCACTCCCTTTTCTCTCTTCTAACCAAATAATGACAAGTGTCCAAGTAGGTCCTCTAGCTTTCCAAATTAATTTCCAGCACAATAATTAATATTGCTTTAGTCGATAAAAAGCCCGATTTTGACCAATTTTGACTTCCTTCGATATTATACTCAAATGAAAGGAAACGGCCCAACTAAGCCAACCGTGATGACGGCTAAGCTTTTAGGGCCCCGGAAAAGCACCAAGTGACCTCCAGAGTCCTCTGTTGACTTTTTCGGTAGAAAGTCAAACTTGTCTTAAAAGTCACCGGTTCGACCGGGATCGACCGGGAGCGGTTCTTACAGTCTATGAAAATACTATAAACGAATCGTAACTACTAAAATGGGAGCAAATAATATCACACCAATCACTTGATTTCTCAAGCCTCCGATCCACGGATAGATACTGGTGTCACGTCGGTTCCCATATCCCGATCCACCAGAGTATCCATATCATATCAGATTTTCCCTCGGTCCAGAGGAGGCACATACATCGGGGCACCGGAAACCATCCCAAAGGGACGCTCATCGTCGGAATTCTCGGAAATGCCTCCAAAGGACCATATGTCATAGGGAACCAAAGTAGTGCTCCCGCAGGACGCATACACTTGGGTGAAACCACAAGTAACCATTTCCCCGCAGGGTAGACTATCCAATTGCCCGCAGGCTCCGAAATTAATGCCCCGCAGGGTCCAATATCCCATGCCCGTAGGCTCCAATAATCAATGGCCCGCAGGCTCCAGTAATCAATCATTATCCCGCAGGATCTGCCAACACCAACGACCATAACACCACCGGATTACCCCCTGGTGTAAGTACCATACCGAAACAACCAAACATTTTAAGAATAAGAATAGGGAAACACACAATAACACATCAACCCACCAGCGTTTAACGAATCACACTTTCATCACAACACACCAAAGGCATCTATTCAAACCTTACACTTATTGTTATACTTACCTGTCACGATCCATCGGTTTATCGATCACCTGATCGTACCGTTTGGCACAACCAGTCATACTCGATCATCCGTTCAAGCATTCAATCATTCAACATTCAATCAATCAACCAATCATGTAAACATTCAATCAATCAATCAAACATACGATTTAACTAGTTTTGTGAGACTCTTAACTTATCCAAACTAAGCAACCAAGCATGTGAACCTAACACACCAACTAATCCGAGGGCTCATCACGGCCTCTCTACCAGTAAAACAATTTCCCAAGTATTGAAAGCGAGTTACACTAGTTATTCTCATCCTAAGCATGCATTCTAGACACATCCGATTATTAGTAATTGAAGGACAATTATTCTAGTTATTCACATCCTATATGCAATTCTAGGACATTTCCGATTTTATTAACCTAATAGGCATACTAGTAATGAAATACTCGAGTAGTTAGGATTTCCCCTACCTTGTGGTCTTCCTCTAACAATTCTCTAATGTAAAGCTCGCTTCACCTCTCCTCCGTTCTTCACACGGGTCCCGGAATGGTCTTCGTCCCTCGAATGCAACACCAAGGTCTTGGCACACAATCAAACTCTAATCAAGATCTAACCAAGAAGCAAGCAAATACCCAAAAACATACTCTTGAAGTAGACGGAAAAGATCGAAAAAGGGTTTAAAGGGACCGAGACTGGTCTGCCACGGGTCTGGTCACGGATCCGTGGACTGCGCCATCATGGATCTCCTCACGGAGCCGTGTCTGACGACGTCACGGTCTCCCTCACGGAGCCGTGGCGTTCTCCGTCACGGTACCCGTCACGGGTTCGTGACGCCTGGTACTGTTCATTCGTCTGCTTCTTCCAGCTTCGGGTTTTCACGATTTTAACCCCCAAAACCCCCATAGATGACCTTCCAAAGCTCCAAAAACAGTTCCCAAACGTCTCTACTTCAAAACCCACCATGGGTGTTCATCAAAACTCCACAAACACGAATTAAAATCATCATCCTTCATCAAAAACCTCCAAAACTTCAATAACCAAACTCAAGCTTCAAAAGCTAACAAGTTCTTCCATTCTCCTCCAAAACCCATGAATCAAAAGTTGTAGAAACGAAATTAGATGAGAGATTTACCTTGAGAGTGAGGAAGGTATGTAGAAGATGATGCTTTGGAGAGTTTTTGAGAGTGAAACCACCTCAAGACTCCATTTTTGTACCTTTCTTCACCTCCAAGCTCCAAAGTTGCCTCTTCTCTCCCTTTCTCTCTCTAATTTCGGCCAGCACACAAAATGAGGAGAGAAATGTTCCAATTTTCTTTAAAACCCTAGTTTGATGACATTCCAATAATGCCCTTAGACCCAATCCTTCCAATTTAACTTTTGTGAGGGTAGATGGGTCAAATAGGGGTCTTTTCTTCTCCTCCAAGCCAAGAGGGAAAAGTGTCCTAGTTGGGAACCAATTTGTCTCTAATAATAACTAATACTTTAGTTAATTCGGAATTAGTCGATAAAAAGGGTCCCGTTGACCGAAAATTGACCGTTACAATATTACAGTCAAAATACTAGAAACGGCTCAACTAAGCTAACCGTGCTATTGGTTAAGCTCTTTGGGCCCAGGAAAGGTCCTGAATGACTTTCGGAGTCCTCGGTTGACTTTCCCGGCCGAAAGTCAAACTTCACCGAAATCCACCGGTTCGACCAGGATTGACCGGGGGCGGTTCTTACAGGAGGCTTTAGAGATGGCGGAGGATGATCAGGGGAGCTGCGGCTCTGATGGTTTCCCCTTGGAACCTCAGCAAGTCCACAAACTCGTGGGGGAGGTGTACAGAGACAACGACTGTGCTCAGGCGCGAGTAGTGATTGTGGGATGGAGCACCGTAGATTCCTTTTCCTTACTAATCCGAGAAGTGGTCCGGAGTAAAGACGATGCTCGTGAGAGAATAAAGGATGGTGGTGGTGGTGGCGTAGCGGTATGTGGTGGTGGTAAAAGTGAGCAACTTCGCTGTGAAAGAATATGGCGAGCTACGGAAAGAGCCCTAGCCACTACAACGATTGAGCCCCTCATACACAAGAATTACGGTGGAGGTAACGGAGAGGATGAGAGGGGTTGCTGCGATGGTGATGGTGACAAATGAGAAGAACTCTATGAATGAAGAGAATCTAGAGCCGGTCCAAGAGAGCATTAAGAGAGAATCTTTATTATTGTATTTCTTATCATAAACTTTGAGTTATGTTTATGGAAGAAGTATAGAAAAAGTAGGCATCAATCCGGATACAATTAAAAGCCTAACCCAACACCATCATTCTTCAACCTTTGAGCACATAAAAGGTAGAAATGTAGTAGAGACAACGACGACGTTGACGGAGAATGGGGTGATATCGGTGTCGGATTCTTTGGTGTCGGTGGTGGTCGGATGCGCTTGGTTTTTTCGGTTCCGGTTAGTTTTGCTCACCCCTACCTTTAGAAACCTAATATTTAAAAATGTGTCCTGAGCTACCAAACATACTGGCCACATTTTTCTATTAGGACAATCCATTTTTGGTAAAATAACGAACTTTTCCTTATAGTTTTAAAAAAACCTTAATACCCCTTTTTGTTTTTAATTTTTTAACAAATACCCCCAATATTCTTGAATAATAATACAAAATTAAATCATAATTTTAAAAAAATGTTTTGAAAATTAAATTATATTTTTGAGTAAACAAATAAATTTATTTTGTGAAATATGTATTATTTTTTGAAAATTTTCCATTGTAAACTTGAATTATATATTTTAAAATATTTATCAATATAATCTGATTTTTTATAAAAAAAATTAAAATTTTATCATAATAATTAATTAATTAATTGAATAAAATATTTTTATATAAATCTGAATATTTATTTAAAAAAAATAAATTCATTTTGAAGAAATAAATGAATATTTTTTCTAAAAATAAATAAACAAATTATTTTTTATATATAAAATCTGAATAAACAAATAATTGAAAAATATTTTAAATTATAGATTCAAAAAATAATTTTCATAACACTTATTAAAAGAGTAAAATAATTGCAAAAATCTAAACATTAATATAAAAAAAAAATTATGTGTTGTTTAAGATTGGGCGAAAAAGGGGTGGTTTTCTTTTTTCTTTTTGGAAGAATGAAATCTAGTATGCAACACAAATGACTAAAAAGATAATATTCTACTATTTATTTATTTATTTTAATATAATGTAAAACTTTTGGACCGTAATAGATTTGTTAGGTAGTTCATAACATGTTTTTAAACACTGGGTAGCTAAAGGTTCGTGAATAATTTGTGTAGGTAGTTTTGAAGGATTACCTCTAAAGTAAATAGACATTTTTCTATAATATCCTCTCCACTAATGATTTTTTTAAAGAAATAAAGGCCTTTATTTATTTATCTGCAACCAAAATATTCAAGGATAATCTTCCATGACCACTCAAATTCAGACAAAAAACGAGGTTTTCAATCTAGCCAATGAGTTGCCATGTTCGTTGAACGCTTAACAAACTCGATATAAATATGAACATGGTAGATAAAAGATTAATAAAATGCAAGACAATTAAACCCAACAATGACCGAAAAGAGTATCTTTTATGAATTAGCTACACCACAATCTTTTTTTGATCATCAAGACATATTATAAATCTGTTCTTTGAAAAGAAGAACATGGCGAGATGAACAACCAAATGACGGTTCTCAACTAGAACCTCAACCTAACACCTCAACACACTGAGGGATAAACAAGAACAACCAAACCAGAACAACCTTACACCAGGTAACAAAACAACACAACTGCAACAACAAGAAGGGATAAACAACATCCGAAGAGAAGAAGCAAAAAAAAAAAAAAAAGAGATCTGATATCTGTATTTTTCCACCATGAAGCACATGAGAGAAAGGTCTAGCAAACCTAGATATATCTACCATTAACCCCACGAAAAAAACAGTAGCCTCCATCTTCCAATCAACTTAACCCTAACCCAATCTGGAAAATTCCACTCCTAGCTCAAAGAACTATTGATCCCAAAAATGGAATCCATAGACTTTAAAATGCCGCCGGCCAGCACCGTGAACCGGTAGAGATTTTCCGATGGATAACCATCGGAACCCACAAGTCATAACTACATAGATTGAATGGATTTCAAGGGCATAAAAGCTTGAGAACTCACCGGCGGCCAACACCGCTAGCCGGTGATCCCGAGCCACAACGTGGACGGGAATTCGAGCAGCCCAATCAACTAGTAGAAGGACAGGGAAGGGAGGGGGAAACTAAACTCGGCCAGAGCAAAGAAGAAGAGCATACCTCAAACCAAAGAGGACGAAACAGAAGCCACAGATCCGAGGAACGCCAGAACGACGGACGGCTACGGCGAGAAGAAGCCCCCTCAACAACAACGACCTTCAATTGGAACCACTACGATCCATGGAAGGAAGCGAGTCCCACCTCCGACTTCAGATGCACTGAAAAGAGGACATCCGCCGCTACACCGCAGGGACCACCGCCACACTGAAGACGAGAAGAAGTAAATCTGACCCCGGAGGGCCAGATCTACAAACGGATCACCAGACGTGAGTCGACAACCTCCACATCGGCTAAATCTGCCCAAAACGCCACGATTCTTGTCGGAATCGATAGGGAAACGCGTCCCATGACCGCTTGGGGTAAGAGAATCCAGGAGCTCAGTCAGCCGGACACACTTGAGTAGCCGAGAAGACGGAACCAACCCCTACAACCGAGACACCTAGCAATCTTATTGTTGCTTCGAATATGAGCTTGTGTCATCTGATTAGTCTTGAGCCAAATTAGAGCTTCCCGAATCCCCATTACTTCAACCATAGCTAGGTGGAGAGCTCCCCCAATAAGACGGGTATGGACCCCTGAATTCCCGACAAATCATTCCCAAGTCACTCTGCTCTATGTCAACGAATACCAACCCATCGACCTCAATTACCACTCAACCTGACTTTACCCATCGACCCATCGACCATGTAAATTTGGCCGATCCTTCCGTTCGTGAGCAGCGAACCAAGCACCAAAGCCTTCTTGCCTGAATATTTATTTTAATAGGAAGAAAATTATTTTATTTACCTTTTTGTCTAAATGAACTCTAAAAGAAATGGCTATGAAGATGGTCAATGACAAAAATATCCTCATAAAACCCGCACCTTTACAATCAGTTGCCACTCCCATCTCTCTACGAGAAACAGCCAAAATCTTCATACAGATTCTCCATTTCTGGGTCCCGAGCTCCGAAATCAGATGGGCAGACCTCCCACCAACGGATGCCCCGCCTTCCGATTCATACAGACTGAGGTATCGCCATTTTCGTCTTCTTCGCTGTTCTCAAGGTTCTGATTCGTTGTTGTATTTTTTCATGCGAGCTCTGAATTTGGGCTTTACTCGTCCAAATGCCAAAAGGGTCTGTGTTTTTGTGATCGGTGGCTGATTAATTTAATGGGTTTTCAATATTTGCCCATTTGGTCGAGCTCTTATTGTCAATTTTTGTTCTTTCTCATGAAATATCCCTCACATTGTTCAAAAATAGCTTCCTTTTTTGTATTCTTGATAAGTTGATTTTTGTTGAGTTTTTAAATTTCTGGCTCTGTGGTTGAGATTATGGTTAGTTTTTTCAATCATTCTTATGAAATATACCTCACATTGTTCACAAATTGTTTTTTTATGCTCTTGTTCAGTTAATTGTTGTGTTTTTTTTATTTATTTCATTTTGGGTTTGTGATTGATTTTTTACCATCTTGTTTCTGCAATTTGTGTTGATCCTGATGATTATATTATGGGGAATTTGTATGCCTGAAGAACTAAGTAGTTTCCTTTTGATGCTTTGTTTCTTGTCTCTCTGACTTACTATAGGTGTTAGGTTAACTTTGTTCAAATCTGTTTTGGTGGTTTTACTGATTGTTTCAGACTGGTCAATGTGATGTGTTTATGCCATTTAATTTGACTTCATGGGACTGAATTGGGGGATTTTTTATTTATATAAAATCAAGTTTTCCCCTGCCCTTAAATTTGTGCATTTTCAACTGATTCGGTAATTAGGACTCTGATCAGAATTTCAGAAATGCAACTTTCATACTTTTATATGCTCGGGAAGACGAAAATGGTTAACTTTTACTAGAATAATGCCACTTTATAGCCTTATCGCTTTATCTCGAACTGAAAACATATATTGCATCCCGGATTTGTTTTCCCAATGTTGGCAGTGTTATGTGTAGGCATATAATCTTAGGAAGGAGTTCTCAAGCAATTTTCCAAATATAAACAATACTGAAGCATTTCTGTTCCTGCCAACAGTTGTGGATCTGTGACTAGTTTCTCTCTCTCTTTTGCCTTCTTTTGTGTACATATCTACATCCATACCTCAAGATTTAGTTTTTGTTGTCTTACTTTTCCCCTTTGTTGTTTAAGATTGTTTGATATATTATTGCCTTTACTGCCATAATCACTGTTTGATTGATTGAGGTATTCACTTTTTACAATTCGTAGCCCTCTTCTTTGATAATTGCAAGGAAGTGTCCCAAAATGTCTTTTTGTTGTACTTTGTGTAAATTTGTTTCAAAATGACAAATTTACCCTTGGAAATTTAAAGTTAGAAAACAATAATTAAAGAATAAAAAAATCCAAATTTTCATATCCCTTAAATTTCTAACTCTTTGTATGGTACAAAAGAGGAAGAAAATTAAGAGATATGAAATTTTGTATTTTTTGTTTTCTTACTTGGTATTTTTAACTCTAAATTATAAGGGTAAAATCATCATTTTATACAAATTGCAAAAAGAAGACAGGTTCATGGTACTTTTTTGCAATTATTCCAAAGTATTATAATGATTAATGGTGGAATGAACAAGGGACTTGATTCAGATGTACTAGCTATAACTTGTGATCTTCCTCTTTGTCAAGGTTGCTGAGATGGAAACTATATTGCAAGAACACAATAATTTGATGCCCGCACGTGAAATTCTTGTAGCTCTTGCTGACAAGTTCAGGTCCGCCTCACCTTTCTCAATAATTTAAGATATTATATGGTTCCTGGTATTATCATCGGACAACTGTAAAAAAAGTACCATGAGGTTATGTAACTCTCTTCCACGGTAATTCCAAAAAGTTGCCCCGAACTTAACTTCTTGTTGCACTTTCTGTAAATTTGTTCTAAAATGATGATTTTAGTCTTGAAATTTTAAATTTTAAAAATAATAAGAAAAATAAAAAAAATCTAGAATTTTTCATTTTCCTTAATTTTTCCTCTTTGTACCTACAAAAGGAAGAAAATGAAGGAGATGAAAATTTTGTTTTGCTTATGATTTTTAGAGTTCGAATTTCAAGGGTATATTTGTCATTTTAACACAAATTTACACATTGCAACAAAAAGACAAGTTCAAGGCACTTTGTTGCGATTAGCGTAGGAGAGGGCTACAACTTGCGAAAAGCCAATACCTCAGGGTGCTTTTTTTGCAATTATCCCTATTATCACTCACCATGGTGTTGAAAATGTAAAACATTTGTTTTTGGTTGTAGTGAATCAACGGAGCGAAAAGGGAAGATTGTAGTGCAAATGAAACAAGTATGAAATATAGCACGCTTGCGTAATGAGCTTCATTTGGGTGTTCTTTGGTCATTCAATATTTTCCTTGTAGGTATGGAATTGGTTCCAAAATAGGCGTTATGCAATAAGGGCTAAATCCAGTAAAACTCCTGGAAAATTGAATGTAACACCCATGCCCCGGGATGATTTAACTCCAGTAAGAAATCTGCCTCACCACGTGGCTGCTCCTATGGCCAGTCCTGCATTTGCCCCTTCAGGTAGAATTGGTTCTGTTCTATATTTAGTCATGGAAACTTTATTTTTCCAATTTCAACTTCTAGGCATATTTATTCACAGAGGTTTTAAGTCTCTGAACGAAAGTGAAGAGCATCTCCAACGCACCGGGCAATTAGCTCCGATTCGCCAAGCCTCCCACAATGCTGGTGGAGATTAGCCAGGTGAATAGCCACGTGTCGTGTGGCAAGTGGCCACAAGGTGGGCGAATTCAAGGGGCGATGAATCCTTCGCCCCAAAGGAGAGCGAGTCGCCAAAAACTCCCTCAAGCCACCTTTATTGCGGACCCCCCCCCCCCCCCCCCCCACACACACACACACACACACACACACACACACCTTTTCGCTCCCATTGGAGATGCCGAAATTTGTGTTCAACAGTGCCGTGTATGACTTCTTTCACTAGCACATGTGTTACTTAATTGTTCGAACACTTTTAATGCATTAAAAAAATGTTCTTTCATTCAGGAACAACATTATCAGTGTCCTTAGAAGTGTTGTTCCCTGAATGGCATCGAAGAATACCTTATGAGCTTCAGATTGGGTACGACCAAATGAAACTGTAAAATCACGTGGACTTCACCATTTTGGTGCTAGCGGGGAAATCATACTCTACCCTAGTCTAATTTCTAACCCAACCCCCACCCCCACTTGCTCCCAAGCAGATGTACCCACTGGGTTTCGAACCTCTTACCTCAAGGAGGTGAGAGAGCTATCTGACCACCAGGACAACCCAAGTGGTTCACTATATTTGCCTATTTAACATCCGAATTTACCTTGCTCGCATTTGTTTTCTTTATGCTTAGTTCCAAATGCAGGAAGGGCTGCTCCAGAGAATTCTGTGATGGAGTTCGAAGCTAAGTCTGCAAGGGATGGGGCCTGGTGAGTACCACAACTAATTTCTTTAATCCTAACGATCAAAAGGACTGATAATAACATGCAAATCCTATTAGTACAGTTCGATTACTTGTATGTTCTTTCTGATCAGGTACGATGTTGCAATTTTTCTATCTCATAGATACTTGGAGACAGGTGATCCGGTGAGCTTATATACAGTTTAATCAATACATGTTATAAAGAACTTAGTTTTGGGCTTAGTATTTTGCATATATTCTACTTTCCTTGCCCATATTCATGCTTCTTGCATTTTCCCCTTTATATCATTTAGAATTGGTATGATTAAATCGAGTCCTACTGAACTTATTCTTAAATGCGTGTTGCAAGTCAGTTATTCGCAAACATTGATCTTAAAGTTCAAGAATGGGCTCCTTTTTGTGTTTCTACACAGTAGAAAGTGCTCAATTTTTTATATAGTAAAATTTGAGCATCATGTTCTAATTTAGACACTTCAGCCCTTTCAAACTTCTACGCTATAGAAGTTTGAAAGGGCTGAAGTGTCTAGTTGATGAAAAGTAGAAGTGCCTAAGAGGATCTTATTTATAATAAATTATTCTAATTTAGTCCCAAGTTCCTTTATTTTGTTCTAATTTAGCACTAAGATCCAATTTTGTTCCAAGTTAGTTCTTACATAGAGCATCATGTTCTAATTTAATCAGAGGCCTATTTTTTTTTTTTTAACTTAGGATTAAAAAATAAATTTGAACTATTTTTTCTGAACTTAGGACTAAATTAGAACTAAACCAGAGGCCTAACTTGAGGACAGCATTGGAATTCAACGGAAACAAACTTAGTTTAAATTGGAGAACACATGAAGTTAAGGTCTAAATAGTATAAAAATCATAATTTAGGACTAAATTAGAATAAAACACAAACTTAGAATAAAATTGTAACTTAAGACTAAATTGTAAAAAAAAGCGCTCAACATTAGGACTATATTGGGACATTTTCCTAGTTTATATATTAGAGATTATTGCAAAAAAGTAACTGATGTATTCACGTTTTGCAAGTTGTAGCTCTCTTCTATGATAATTGCAAAAAAGTTCCCTGAACTTGTCTTCTTATTGCGCTTTGTGTAAATTTGTTTCAAAAATGACGATTTTACCATTCAAAATTTAAATCTAAAAATTAGTAAGTAAAAAAAAATAGAATTTTCATCTCCCTTATTTTCTTCGTCTTTGTACGGTATAAAGTTGAAGAAAATTCCTTATTATTTTTAAATTTCAATTTCAACTGTAAAATCATCATTTTGAAACAAATTTACACAAAGTGCAACTAAAAGGCAAGTTCAAGACACCTTTTTACAATATCAAAGAAAAGTGCTACGACTTGCAAAAAGTGAAAGCCTCATAGTACTTTTTTGCAAGTATTCCTATATATTATGTATGTGGTGATCAAAACACTTGGTAGTCATTTGAAATGTTTTTGGCTCTACTATAGCTTAAAACGTTTTTGCTACCTCAGGAAGTGTTGGTTCGATTTGCTGGTTTGGGGCCGGAGGAAGATGAGTGGGTCAATGTCCGCAAGCTTGTTAGGCGACGCTCTCTTCCTTGCGAATCTTCTGAATGTGTTGCAGTTCTTCCCGGAGATCTCATACTCTGTTTTCAAGTAAGAGTTAATAAAAACCAATTTAAATCAGATTTTACTTTATAGAATCAAGGGTTGCAAAAAAGTACCCTGAGGTATTCACTTTTTGCAACTTGTAGTCCTCTTCTTTGATAATTGTAAAAAAATGCCCTGAACTTGTCTTTTTGTTGCACTTTGTATAAGTTTGTTTTAAAATAACGATTTTGTCCTTGAAGTAAAAAAAGAGGACTACAAGTTGCAAAAAGTAAATACTTCAAGGTACTTTTTTCAATTATTCCTAGTTACAACCATTACCGTATATCATATAAATCACCTTTAGGAGGGTAAAGAGCAAGCGCTTTACTTCGATGCCCACGTTTTTGATGCACAAAGGCGAAGACACGATATAAGAGGTTGTCGTTGTAGGTTCTTGGTGCGCTACGATCACGATCACACCGAGGTACAAATCTGTTACACCGTGTCTATACATTCTTATCAGGCACTTGCTCATCCGTGTCCTCATCATTACCTTCAGGAGATCGTGCCATTGAGAAAGATCTGTCGCCGGCCGGAGACCGATTTCAGGTTACAACAACTATACGCTTCGAATGAACCGGCGGTGACTTCTTCAGATAAGAAGAGGAAACCGAATGCCGATCCTCCTAAAAGCTGTGGGCCGATGGTTATTAACCTCACCGGCGAAGCCTTTAGGCAGCAAGCAGATGTGGTGACAACAGCAGTTCCTGGGTTTCAGACCCACATTCCTATAGCCTTGCCGGCTCCGGCCTTGCGCACGGCCATGTCGGCCCCGGTTTCATCGGTGAAAGTTGAAACCGGAAATATATTCAGTGTTTCCAGTTCTGAACCTCCCCGGAGTCCCGGTGGTTCGAGTCGAAATGGGTAGGAGGAAAATACAACGTTGTTGTCATAGTCTTGTTGGATGATCCATGTAGAACAAAGTTTATAGTTCATGGACTGTTTAAGAATATTTTGTTTGTTGATGATGGAAACTGTGTTATGTCTCGATATCTAACTTTTGGGGCCTTCGTTCTCCTAGCTTGGTCCTAGCTTGGCCGGAGAACGGTGGCCCCAATAATCCGGCGACCGAGGGAAGAAAAGAAAATTTCTAAAATAACGTTATGACGGAGAGCACGTAATACTCTTACAACCTGTTATTGATGACCCTCGTTTACAAAAATAAAACTAAGAATTAAGGGATAATTGATAAAATAGGAATCATGACTTACTCAAAAAAATTTGTAATTTGCAGTTCTCTAATTCCGTACTAATAAAAAAGTATTTTGAATTCAAATTACAATGTGCTTTAGCAGCCGTGCTCTGTAGGTTCTCTCTATTCTAGGGTTTGCAGGGCTTTGCGATTTCAATCGTCTTCCATGGCTATGTCGACATCAACGGTGAGCGGAGAGGGCGGTGAGGCAGATGGAGTCCATTGGGGGCCGTGTCTGATGGATGCCAGCGAACGCGGGGTATCTCCGGTGGCGGGAGAGGAGATCGGTCGTGGTTGGGTGGAGCCGGAGGAGGAGACGGAGCAGGGCTCCGAGCCTTCGACGGAGGAAACGCCGGTGGAGGAAGTCACGCCGGTGCTTTCGACTGGGCTCTGGTCGGGGAGGGAGACAGGTCTCCCGGAGATGCAATTCTCGGCAGTGCCGAGGGAGGAGGAGGGCTGGGTGGTGGGAGGTCGTGTCCGCTCCGGGCCGCCCACCCTCCGTCGTACGGCGGCGCAGGGGCCCAGGCCACGCCGGTTGGGTCCTGGTGAGGGCCGATGTAGGGAGGCTCGGGTGGTGGCTGCTGCAGGGGAGGCGTTGTTGCATGGCGAGGATGGCGTGCCGGTGGTGCATGGTGGAGCTCGTGGGCCGGTGGTGATCTCCTCGGACACGCTGTCAGGGACGAAGGGGAGCACGGGGTCACCGGAGTCGGAATCGGAGCTGGCAGCAAGGGAGGCGCCGGAGGAGATACCGTGGCGGCGAAGACAGGGGAAGGAGCCCATGGCGGTTAGGGTTTCGCCAGTTCGGGTCAGGGAGGAAGCGGGCTTGGGCCGAGGGTTCATGACCGATGCTCGTAGGCCTGCTCGACCGCGGACCGGGCTGGGTCCTCATCCGGGCTGGACCCGGGGCAGAGTGGGAGACGTGGCGACTTGGGCTGCCCGATATGGGGCGGGTCGGGGCGTACATGGTGGGCCGGCCTTTACGGGTGGGGCGGATACGAGGACTGGGACAGATCGGGTGCCTAACTCGACTTTCAGGGGCGAGCCACCGGTGGCTAATGGAGCTGATAGGGGGGAGCAGGTGGAGCTGGACCGTCAGATGGGGGCTATGCGGATCAGGGAAGTTGTAGTCCCAGTTCAGGAGGTTACGGGCAGGGGAAACTTTTATAAGTACGCGATGGCAGCAAAGGTCCTGACCTCCAAGACTGTTTTCTGGAAGTCTGTGGTGGCAAGTATGGAGGACGTCTGGGGGATGAAGGTCGAGGCAAAACCACTGGAAGGTGGTCTAGTGGCCTTCTTCTTTAGGACGGCAAAGGAACGGGAACGGGTCCTCCTGGGGGAACCCTGGTCCTTTAGGGACTCTTTGGTCCTGTTTACGGATCTGAGAGCGCATATGCAGGTTAGTGACCTGCAATTCCACCACTTCTCGGTTTGGGCGCGGGTCTCCAAGCTGCCGTTTGGGGCCTGGACGAGGGATGTGGGTTTCAGGGTTGGTAACGCACTGGGCGTCTGTCAAGGGGTAGATGTTGATAAGGACGGGCTCTGTTAGGGGGACTTTATGAAGGTTCGGATCAGGGCTGATATCAGGATTCCTCTGCAGAGCCAGCTTTGGATCCGTCTCTCTGTCTCGCAGGTACGGACACGTCTGCTCATTTCTTATGAGTTTTTACCTGAACATTGCTTCGGTTGCTGCTGTGCGGGTCACCTCTTTCCAGTCTGCCCGGTTGTGGGCAGTTCGAGGGGGGTATCCCTGAGAGCACCTGGGGACCCGCGGTCGGCCTTGGAGAAGGCGAAGCACGGGAAGGCCATCCCGGGAACGAACTGGACCTACTTAGGTGGGTCGGACAGAGGTGTAGGGGGGTCGGACAGAGGTGTCCGAGCTAAGGAGGCCCCACGAACACCAGGGAGGACGGAGGGGCCGGGGTGGTGGGGGCGCAGTCAAGCAGGGGTCGAGGAGGACCGGGCCGCCTGGATGGCAAGGGATGTGGCCCCGTCACTGTCTGGGAATAAGAGACTAGTGCGGGAGGAGGAGCCGGAGGAGGAAGAGGACTCGGCGGCGTCCAATGAGGTTTCACCTACAGCGGCGGGGGGCTCCAAGCACCCTCGCCTCCAGGAATGAGTCTGACAGGGGCCAGGGTGGGGTTGGTCGGTTGTACCTTCTCCCTGGTGTACCGGTGGCATTGGTACCACCAACAGCGGACATGTTACTACCCTACCACTTCGGGGTTAGCATTCCCGCGTTCAGGAGCCCTACCACTATCACGCAAGGGAGGACGACGCACGCTGACATACCAGGGGAGTAATTGGTCCACCATTGTTTACCTATCGTCTGGTCTGCTCGATCAGTTCCTTTTGGTTGGCGTACACTGTATCGGTATCTCCGGATGCTACCGCAGTCCCAAATCCCCGACCGCAATTATGCTACAGAGCACATTTACTCTTTATGCACTTGTCTTTCCAGTTATTCTAGTTTGGTTTATGTACGGCGACTCCCCACTGTGGGTCCCCGAGTTACTTTATAATTAATGAATATCACCATTTCCTTTCAAAAAAAAAAAATTACAATGTGCTTTTGTTTATTCTATAGGACTTAGCTTTTAACTTTAATTTGTGCTTTATTAGTAATGGTTTGGAAGAAAAAACTCTCTCGTCTTGAGATACTATCCTTATCCCTAGCTTTTAGTTGTTATGGAGTTCCTACCTGCTATCGTCATCCCCGCACCGCATGCAGTCGTTGTTTGACTGGTAGTCTCCGTGTTCATCTGTCCCATCGGGTCGCACTCCTTGCAGACCACGTCTGGTGCGGGGGGTATATATCGATGAGATTGGATCCCCATCCCTATCCCTTCGTCTTCTTCTTCCCTCGTCATCCCTCCCATAGTCTCGCTGGTGTCTAGACCGATCGTTTTGGGACCCCAATTCTCTTCCCAATCGATGTTGGCTGAGTTTCTTGACTCATCCCCGTCTCCGCCGCTTGGTGCCCTAAGTTGGGATGCACTGGTGCGGGGGGCTCGGATGCCTTTCGACTCACGCCACGAGGCGACGCGGCTTCAGCCGAACCCTAACCCATCTCCCTGAGCCCACCACGACCTTGCTCTGGTGGATGGGTTGAATGGAACACGACATGGAGGTGCGTCTACGCAGGATATTCCCTCTCGTTTCATGCAGGTGGGGACGATTAGGGACGTGACGGAAACCTTGGTGTTCTCCTCGGTCACGGTGATGAAAACCCGACTTCAGCGTCTGGTTTGCGTTTGCTATGAGGTGAAAAGGAGTACGGTGGAAGTCTCATGCATGTTCGTCCGGCGTGGCTGAACACGGAGGCGGATGAGGGTTTAGATACCTTTCAGCGGGGCCTGCCCCGATACTGTCGATGGGGATGGTGGTTCGCTACCTCTGACCTCAAGGTTGGAGGGACCGGCTACTATGGGGACCACGGCTCGGAGGAGAGCTCGGACATCGGCGTCGACCTGATATCCTCAGATCATCTCCTGGCGTATCAACGAGGACTGCTGCGATTCAATGCGGCCTGAGGGCCTCGCCCACGCATCAGACGTAAGGCTGGGGTGCTGCAGCAATCCTTTGGAGGGGCTGGTGGAGATGGTGATGCATTGGGTTGGGAGCGGGAGCCTGAGGCCCCAACCCCAGTGACAATGAACCCGATACCTAAGGCTCGGTCATCTCGAGGGATGGGGACCGGGGTAACAATGTACCCGATACCTAAACCGGATCCTCGAGCCCTCACCTAGTATGCCGGCCAAGTGTTTGCGATAAGCCTCCCTGGGTGGTCCTACACGAGAGCCCCAACTTTTGTACATGGGAACATCCGGCTAGGGGATGGTGGAGATCAGCTCTCTACTGATTCGATTGCTGCCTTACGGTCGCGGGAGTGGGGTGGAAGTGGAGGTGGTGGCCGCACCCACCCAGAAGCGCGTGCTATGAAGGCCCGGGCGCCGTTGGTTCGTATGAGCGCAACCGCTGATGGATGGGGAGGGATTGTGCTTGCATCTGGCTGACACGTTAAATCACATGCAGGGGAGATGCCCCGCTGGGAGGAATTAGGCATCAGGGACTGGCCTTAGGAGAGGTCCCCAGATGATGCATTACCTCCCACCACCACTACTACTATACAGGTCCCTCAGGATCTCCGGTATCCCATTCCCCTTCCCCGCCTTCTTTCTGTGTCCATGGGGCATCAAAATACCGTCCATGACGGTTTTAGTACTATTAGGGTCAATGAACTAGTGTTCGCTCATACTGACCTTTCATGGTCGAGGAGCTTATTCCTCGAGGCATTTCGATGTAATCGTTCTTAAAGATTTATAAAATTGCAATTATTCGTTAAAAAAAAGTATTTTGGATATTTGTTTTTGTTTCATTTCAAATCAAAATGATGATTTTGTCTTTAAAATTTTAATTCAAAAATAACAATAAAATCCAAAATATCATAGTAAAATTTCAGTTTTTTGTTTTTTATTTTATGAAAATTTGTTTTTATTTTATTATTTTGTAAAGCTTTAATTCAAGGGTAAATTGTCATTTGAATACAAATTTATGCCAAATATAACAAAATGCCAAGTTATTTTTTTTAAAAATCGGCCTCTTAGGGTTCTTTGCTCTCTCTCATTCTTAGTTGCTCCCAAATCCGGTTCTTGCCCGGACCCGAGGCATGACTAGTAATGAAAGATTAAAAAGATG
Source organism: Erodium maritimum (assembly GCA_963921825.1). Lineage (NCBI taxonomy): Eukaryota > Viridiplantae > Streptophyta > Magnoliopsida > Geraniales > Geraniaceae > Erodium > Erodium maritimum. The sequence continues at coordinate 1,158,472 of OY997592.1, forward strand.
GTAATTCAACATTTAGTTCCTGAAAATCTCCAATAAGAAAAAACGAATCCGCAAAACTCAGTTCAAAACACAAATAACCCTCCAGGGGTGTAATAATAATCCTCCACAAGGTTTGTTCAAAACAGTAAAGTGATAAGAACGAAGTCTCTACAATGCACCCACACCGAGAAGCTCCCGAGCTTCTACTCCTCAATCAAGCCTGTAAACACGACAGTAAATTCATAGGGGTGAGCTTGCGCTCAGTAGGGAAAGCACATAACAAGATGGACCTTAAACTCAATAAAGTCAACAGCAAGTCAACAAGATAGATTTCAACAAGCATAGGTAATAGGTAAACAAGCCAATGCTGTGGCACATGAAGTCTCCACCCTCCGATCCACATATGATGTGTCCTCTCGGATTTTCCCTCAAATCTAGAGGAGACGCATAACATTGAGGCGACCGGAAACAACCCTTCGGGGCGCTTATCATCGGGATTCTCAGAAACGTCTCCAAGGGATTTTATGTCCTCGGGAACCAAGGCACTACTCCCATAGGAAGCGTACACTTGGGCAATTCGATAATAAACAGTTAATAATTGAATAACGCACTCAAAACGAAACACGAAATAATCCAATCCCAACAACCACCAAATCATTAACACGCATAACTCACACATCACCAATTCACCACAACACACAGTACACGAATCACATAGCCACAACACATCAATCACGCAATCGCAACTTACCGCTCACTTACCAGTCTCGAACCAACGGGGCATCGATCACCTGATTGCACCGCTCGGTACAACCAGTCATACTCGATGCTCCAAACAACCATTTAAGTAAATCAAGTAATCATTCGAATACAATCAACGATCAAGTACGAGTTTAATCAACCAATCACAAAAACCTTCAAAAGAGCATTCACACATGCAATTCAACTAGTTCCGTTAGACTCTTTAGCCTATCCACTAAGCAACCAACAACCAAGCATGTGATCCTAACACGCAACTAATCCGAGGGCTTTGCCAAGGCTCCTCTACCAGACAAACAATTCCCAAGTATTGAAAGCAAATTATACTAGTGATTGACATCCTAATCGTTCACAACTAGACACTTCCGGTTATTAGTAATTGAAAGACAATTATGCTAGTTATTCGCATCCTATAGGCATTTCTAGGACCTTTCCAATTTTATTAGCCTAACATGCATACTAAGCATCATAAACGAGGGGTTAAGGCTTTCCCTACCTCGAGGTCTTCCTCTCAACACTCTGACGATAAGTCCGGTGGTCACCACTCCGTTCTTCACTCGGGTCCCGGCGTGATAAAAGCTCCTCTAACTCGTGTCCACGTTCTTCCTTCTTTCCTAGCTTGGGTCCAAGGTTTTGAACCACCAAAAGACCACAAATTAGTTTCCTCAACTAAGTGTTCTTCTCCTCAAAACACACAACAATGTTCAGAAATGGATCAAGGTTTGAAGAGGAAATGTGGGAATCAAATTGAGCTAAAAGGAAGGGTTTTGGGCTCTGGGGATCTGATCCGGAATGCCATACGGACCGTGTGGCTTGCCGTGCCGGAACATGGCACGGACCATGTCACAGACCGGCCCGGAGAGCGACACTGACCGTATCAGGTTCCGTGCCGGACTCCCGCCCATCCCGTGTCGTGTGCCGTGCCGGTACCAGGCCCGTTCCGTGCCGGGTGCTGTGCCGGTACCAGGACCGTTCCGTGCGGTATGCCATGCCGGTACCTGGCCCGGTCCGGGTCAGATTCCGTATCAGACCTGACCAGCTCCTTCCCCTTTCTTCCCCAACTCGAATTTCACGAAAAACTCAACACAAACTCCATTTCTAAACTCTCATAGCTCCAAAATAATCAACCAAAGATACCCAGCAGCTACACCCTCAATGGGTTCATCAAACTTCAACCAAAACTCAATCCAACAACCTACTTCACTACTTCTTCTCCAAGCAAACAATCAAATAAGCAAGTTCTTCATCTTTTAAGCCAAAACCCACAAAACCCAAAGATTGGAAGTGGAAGAAATGGAGAGTTGAGAGCATCTTTACCTCTAGATAGTTGAGATGGAGAAGATGAAGTGAAAATGAAGGCAAAAGGACCAAGAACAAGCTCCAAAATCCAAGCTTTCTTCTCTATCTTCTTCCTCAAGAAAGTGAGCTCCTCCTCTCCTCTCTACTAGTGAAATTAGGCTGCAACAAGAGGAAATAGGCTGAATTGTTGCTCCCTTTCCTTTAAATGACCTAAAATGTCAATTTACTCAAAAGCCCTTAAGGTGTTATCCCTTTAAAGGTGACTTAGGAGGGTATGAGGGTCATTTGAATTCCCTACTCTCATCCTCCAAGCCAAGCATGACAAGTGTCATGTGAGGTCACTCCTACTTAATAATTTTCCAGCTTTCCAAGATTTATCGACAAATAACCGATAGTAAGCCCGAGTTTGACCGACAGTTGACTTTAACAATACTACAGTCAAACTGAAGGAAACGACCCAACTAAGCTAACCGTGCTAATGGCTAAGCTTTTTGGGCCCCGGAAAGGTCCCGACTGACTTTCCGAGTCATCGGTTGACTTTTCCGGTCGAAAGTCAAACTTAGCTAGGATTCACCGGTTCTACCGGGACCGACCGGGGGCGGGTCTTACATCCCTCGTCAATCACTACCGGTTTTATCGTCCACCTACCTTCATGGGCCAACACAACCAACACATTCTGGCGCATCGGTTCTGCTAGCCGTCGACAAGCCGCGACCTTGTGCGGTTCCCCAAATTGTTCCTCAGGTGTCTCTAGAGGCAGGAGAATCTTGATATATGCCACTGGCATCGAGCCATAAGCATATCAAACCTCTCCGCTACCAAAAGAAGGCAAAAAGGCCGACCTCGATCTGTTCCGACTGCTTCCCCTTTCGTCCCCGACCCCATTTCGTGATCATTGCCCAGGGCAAGCTGTATCCAATGTCCTTTCATCGATCATTGCTTTAGCTCCATCCCCACGTTCACCTGCCATTTGGGAATTGTGGCGCAAGCTTTGCTTCCAATATCTCCCTCTCAACCACATGAGATGATGTACGCTCTCTGTCTTGGTGGATCTTGTCCCGGGAATGACGGCGGCGCCCATGAGGGGTGGTAATCCTTTGAAGCCATCTCTGAACAGAGCACCAATCAATGACGCTGACTACGGAGCCTGGATCAATCCGGCCCAATCGCACCATGCAACCTCGAGGTCCGTATCCGATTACCACGCACCAGATAGCTCCCACATGGAATCCCGCATGGAACTCCAAGACAACATCGATAGACTTCAAGTGGAGGAGGAGGAAGACGCCATCATCGATATCCCGGAGAATCACGAGGCCGATCACATCCGTGCACACACGAAATTTGGCGTGGCCGGACGGTTATTCACAACATGGTCCTACGATCAGGACATCATAGAAGGGTCATGACCAGGGTATGGCATCACGATGGCTTGATCATCAAGGATCTTGGATGGGGCATATCGTGATTCTACTTCATTTTCCAAGCAAGAAAAGGATTCAATTAGGCATGGAGAACCATAGTCATTCAAGCACGCACCACTCATTCTAGAGGATCACAAACCAGGGATCAACCCAGCTACCCTACCGTTTTCGTGCCCTCAACTTTGGGCTTTAGTCTTCGACCTACCTTGGGACGACATTACATATGAAACAGGTCGGCACCTAGGGGAATCATTGGGCGGCTTTCTGGATGTATGGATGGATAAGGTCGGAATGGGGTGGGGAGGCACTCTATGAATCTGGTTTTAGAAGGACTTGGCCACACCTCTCCATCATACAGAACGCATAACCATCCCGGGCCACGAGACGGTAACCCTGGTTCGGTTCCATTATGTTCGCCTTCTAGTCTTCTATTTTTATTGTGCCTGCATATGCCATCAGGTTACCGAATACAAGCGTAGAGATCCCACCCAATCGTCGGGTCTACTTCCTTTTACCTCTCCTTGAAGTCCCCGAAAATCCCCCATATCAAGGCATGGATTAGAAGGGACTGGTTGGATCCTATTCTGGAAAAAACAAGCCTCGATTGGGACTAGTGATGAAAAATGCACCTACCCCGCTAATCCTCATAACACCAAGGCCAAATACCTCCAGCATTTTCTCCCTTAGCCCTGCCAAGCCAGTACCGATGCAGTACCTCCCGTCTTAAATATTGACACACATGGAGAAGGTTGGCCGTGCCCATTCCTCCTAACCCGTCCCAACTTGACCCGCGAAACAGGACAAAGCATAGTAGGAATGTCATATTTTCTCGTGCCAAAGCAGGAAATACTCTTACTTGGGAAATGGGAGAAACATGTCTCTCTAACCTCCATTAAAGCCTCGGCCACCCGCCAAACATGAAAAGGGGCTATAAAATTTAGTCTTCAGGATGAGAGAGTGAAAGCCACTCTATCGTCCCAAAAGAAGAGGAGTTTTGATGCGCCCACACCGGCTAAGGTACAAGCTTCCCCGGAACAAGAAGAGATGAGGTCGGCCAAACACCCTCGCCAAGGAAAATGAGTAGCACTTTGTGCACCGAGATGTGTGTGGGGACGCACATCCCGCCCTGCCAAGTTCGATGCAAATCCGACATCCTGATCCCTACATTTCCTGGTGTTTTCCCTTACTGCCCATGCCACCTACCCCTGCCTCTAATCTATTTTCACGGGTACCAGGTCGAGTCATGAAATGTGCTGCCTCTCTTCACTACCGTTCCACAAATAGGAGATCGTCTCGTACTTTTTACCTCTAGCATAGTCGAGTATTTCGTTATAGGGTTTAGCATTCAATACCTATACGTTAGAACAAAGTCTCGCCCTTTTGATTTTTTTGTCTTTCATTTTTCATATCATTGTTTTCCTGTTTCTAGTTATACTACTTATCCATAAAATTTTCCACTTTACTAAAAAAATATCAAGTTTTTTTATAAAATAAGAGGGTTACAAGTTTTTTTTAAAAAGTATTTCATGTTATTTTTTTACAATTATTTCTATAATCAAATACAAAACTTCAAACATATTAATCATTTCCTAAAAAATTCTATTCAAGAATGAAGAGCGAAAGAAACGAACCAAGGGTCTACGGAATGACAAAGAGCTCTGTTAGGGTTTTCGTGCTGCCTCTTCGCGAGCCACCCTAGCCTAGTCGATCATAGTCTTCCGACGTCGTTCCGATTCCTCTACTCCGCTGTCATGGAGTTCTTCTCAACCTTCCAATTCCTCTCGAATCAGTTTGAGCAGGAATTTGTCTCTGGGCGACGATCACCCTCGGCAATTCCTCTACCCCCAATGACTGCGTCCCATCCGCCTCTACAATCACCGCCTTCTTCTGATCGATCCTCTTCGTTTCTAAAGCCACTGCTGGTGTCTCTGAAGCCACCGTCGCCTCTAAACCAGCCTCTGAAATCGTCGCCTCCATCTCCCTGGCCTCCACCACTTCACACTCCTCGACCCCTCTCTCGATTCTGGATCTAGCTAATCGAGTGGGTCGTTTTTATTTCATCTGATTTTGTTTTTGCAGTGTCAAAACCAGGCGAGCAGAGATTCAAGGACTTTTCTTGGGATGGAACCCTGTTTCGCGTATATCCTCTCAATATAACTGCCGCAATTCAAATTTGGTCGCTTTGCCCCCATATACATCGTTGCCTCCTACTACTGATGCAGTCCTTGGCCAAGTTTCGGAGCAGAACTTCCAATACCATTTGCTCATCCCCCACATTTTCTTCCTACATATATGACGCTGGCGTATATGGATTTTTATCCGATATCGTCGGTGATGGTTATAATGTTAAAAGAATAGCGAATAATTTGTATTCTATATATGTTCTTCGTGGTAATGAATTTCTCCTAATGCACTCACTTGTAGTTAATAATCTAAATTAATGAAATTGCACCTTTTAATAAAAAAAATCATTACCACTTTACCAAATATAAATTTTTTGATAATGATATTAAGTCTGGTTAACTTCAAGATGTTTAATGTTGACATAGATTAAATTTAGAGTTAATCGTTAAAATTTATCTTATAAATTGTCCATGTGCGAAAAACTACCTTATGTACTATCTATGCTTTTAAACTACCATATCTTTTGACCACAGTCATTTACAGACAAATTTTGTAATATTTCTTTAAAGTTAGGAATGTGGACAATACATAAAGGTAGTTTTCGCACGTGGACAATCCATAAGATAGATTGACCACAACCAAGAGGCATGTTCGTGTCGAAGAATCCGTTCCCGTCTAACATTGTTCGTTTTCTTGCTTCACTTTTGGCATCTGGTTCGCCATCGAGTTGAGATTCGGGCATGGGGCTCGAAAAAAATTTGGCCTTCCACTTTGGGTTACCTTTGACAATCTTCCAGACTGCTTATGCATGAAATTCAAACGCTTCTTGTCGTTCAATTTGTCTTTAATTTCCGCTTCCTTAATCAATTGATCGTCGCACCGACGACTCTTTTACATGTTGGCAAGTTGAGTGTAGTGGCCATGGAACTTGGTAACCTTACTGTTCATTTGTTGTCAATAGTCCTTGCGGTTCTTTGATTCACATTTTGGGTTGGCCAGACCTCTCAGGAGTAGCAGCTCGTTGTAGACGAAAATTCAGTATGCCTTCGTCTTCTTCCCCTTCCCACGAATGCTATCAGCGTAGTTATTGATCCATAAACGAGCAAGATATTTATCCTCTGAACGTCCCATTTCAGCCTCAATAACCTCTTTGAGCCACTTGATTTCACCGACAAGATTGTTTCGGTGGATCACACCGATTGAGTGGATCGTGTAGGAAGTGTCGGTTGGTCCATATTGGTGTGTTCGTTTAACATATAGATCTCTTATTGAAGTTGGCTTTGATCGTGCACCATTTCTTCAAGTTGCTTGAAGTATGAGTCGTAGGAGTCTTCCGTTGATGATTTTTGGGGTAAATAAGAAAGTAATTGTTGCATCCACATGTCGTCAAACATTGGTGCACTAACTAGTCGTTGCTGCTACGTGGCGTCATCGCATTGATACGCTGACTGACTATTACAATGACGTGGCTAAGTTGACTTCGCAACGCCGTCTAAGCATCAAATTGGCTCAACATACAAATTCAAGCTGTTACCCTATCGTTAATGCCTCGTCTCTTTTCCCAACACCGTTAACTAATTAACCAACTTTCAACAACCTAATACAAAACTCTAAAAATTACGAAGCGAATAAGGTGTGGCAAAAAACTGAGTTGGAATGCTCATTTCTCTGGCCGCTCTGTTTCCTCTCTTGTACAAATAAATCCAATATCAAGATTCGTCAGGAGGGGTGGGATTCATGCAGCGATCGACTCCTTGGGGAGAAAAAATGGTACCAAGAGTGGTACCAACCTTTTTCCCCAACCAAAAAGAAAACACACGATTGGATGCCCATTTCTTAACCTGTCTCTAGGAAGGCGCCTCTTCTCAGATAGATCTCGGCCCAGATTGAGCTGTCGAACCTGGAAACAGATGTCTAACAACTACTCGTATAAGACTTCCGCCACGCCCGATCGATCTACGCTAGGACACTTCACCCGACACGACGTCAAAGCGGGTGAGTTGTGTCAATGTGTACTCGGATGCAGAAGAACCAGCCTTTTTTATTTATCAGCAAAGCATATATATAAAAACACCGATTCTTTGAAATAAAGAAAACGATGGGTGGAATTATTACAACAACGAGCATTCCTCACGGAACCTCAAGAAAACCCTCACCGGGGAATAAACTAAGATTACAACCAAACCCATATAAAACAACCAGCAAGAAAACAACCAAGGCAACTGGAAGAAGAAGAAAAAACATTACAGGGTCTTGTATCCAATTATAACCACCATGAAGCCCTTAAAATTTTTGAAGACGGGTCTGAAAACCCAGATCTGACCACCATTAAGCGCAAAAAGAGAGCTTCCGACCGCCTAAACCAAACAACCAGCAACCCTCTAAACCCACACCTCTCAAGGAGGAAAGTACTCCCATCTAAATGGAAGCCGGCGGCCGACCCACAACGGCAGAGATAGGTCCCGAACAAACAAAACCACACCTGAGTCTTCGGAAGGGGACAAAAAAGCCCTAAGACCTCGCCGACAAACAACAAGCCGACGAGCTCGAACCAAACGGGTTTGAGAAGAAGCAAAGCTTAACTGGTGTGGAAGCAAGTAGGGGACGGGATGAGATAAAACCCAACAAGATGAGGGAATAGAAAGTACCTACAGAGCAATAAACCTAGAAGCCTTGAGTGTACTCTCTGCTCCTTGCGAATCCAGCCAACCCCGAGAAAACGTCGAAAAAGAGAGATCTCGAATTTCTACCATGTACTAACCAGGCTTGTAGGGTTGAAAGATCTTCACTCCAAAAGCACGAACAGATCGTCTAGGGGAGCAGGTCTGCAAGCGGCGGCGGAAGACGGAGGCTACGGCCAAGATCCGAGGGGGACCCGAACTGAAGGCTTAACCACGACGAGGAAGCGTCCAAGCAAGCGAACAGGGAGACCAAACCCAACCCGCGAAGATCTACACCATAAAGGCCGTAGAAGCTCGTCCCACACTAGATCTGAATAGGCTCGACTGCCGACGAGAGGAGCGCTTCACCGAGAAAAACCCGAGGGGGCCAAAGAGGGCCAGGGCGGTGGGGAGGGAGGAGGAGGTGAGGCGAGAAAGAGGCCAAATCCACGCCAATCCATGGGGATATGGCTCCCACATCAGATCTGAAGCCGCTCGAGGGAGGAAGGTGCTAGACGGTGAATCTGATGCGACCGAGAAACCAGAGGAGAGGAGAACGAGTCCGTCGAGACGGGAGCGATGGAAAGGATTAAATGGATGGAGAAGGAGAGGAATAAGGTAGGAGACCTCCAGCAACCACAATGGAAGGAGGTCGCTGACAATGAAGAAATGAGCGACAAAGTTTGGACTGAAAAAACAAGGTTAGAGTTTCTAGAGAGATGAAAGAGTCCCTCTACCGTATTTGACATTTATTCAACATAATTAAACGACCGAGGAACCGGCCTTAACATCACCCAAAATCATCATTCAACCATTGAATCTCTTTATTAAAAATATCTACCTCTAGGACAACTAAGCCACTACAATTCTTGACGATAATGACACTCGCAATTCGGGTCTCATACGTCATACGTCCACGATGATATTTTTCGTCACTTTTTTTTGTGAAGAATCAAAAATTCAATTTTCCAAGCCCCAAAGCATACTTCATGTACAAAGATATATGTCCAAAGCATCACTCTCAACCAAGCATATTTATTACAATATCATGAATGGAATATAAAACACAACTTATTAATGGAGAAGCCATGACTAGACTAGGTGACTAACCAACAACGTCCCGACACGTGTCCTCATGTAAGAATCTTACCCACATTCTAGTCCATATCGTACCCCTTTATAAAGTAGATAAAGATCAGTAGATAAAGATCTTGGACGGCGTTGTTGTGATGGACGGTGAAGCATTCTCAGTGTCCTCGTCGACCGGAGAAGCATTCCCGTTGTCCTCGCCGGTCGCCGGTGAGTTCGAGGCCAAGATGACTCGCACCGTCGTCGTTTCTTGCATGATGGCCGCCACCGGCGGTCTTATGTTTGGGTACGACGTAGGTGTTTCTGGTAATATTTCTCCGTCTTACTGTTTAAATTACAGACCGGATTAAAATATAAAATTATAATTGAATTTTCAACTATTTTCCTAATAAAAGAACGGATGATATATGTATATTTGTTAGGTGGTGTGACGTCTATGCCGGAGTTCTTGGAAAAGTTTTTTCCGGAAGTACACCGACGGACTCAGGCGTACGGCGAGGACAGCAATAATTACTGCAAGTATGACGATCAAGGCCTGCAACTGTTTACGTCGTCGCTGTACCTCGCGGGACTGGTGGCGGCTTTGTTTGCCTGCTGCTCTTCCAGGAAGCTCGGCCGCCGGACCACCATGCTGATCGCCGGCGTCTTCTTCGTAGTTGGTGTTGTGGTCAACACTACTGCTCAAGATCTTGCCATGCTCATCATTGGCAGGATCTTACTTGGTTGTGGAGTTGGCTTTGCTAATCAGGTTTGCATCCATTCTTCACCGACTAGTAGTTTATTAATAAGCAATTGAGTGCTTGGTTCAAAGGTTAAGGTCTAATCTTAATGAGCAATACCTAATTATGCAGTTTAAAAGTCTCCGAATATCAGGTCAGCTATTCCACATTCATTTCATTTGAAGCAACTTTAAAATTACCCCACATGCTTTTTTTATCAGCGAAGCATATAATATATGAAACCTCTCACGAGGAAAAAAAAAAACAAAGGGTACAATCGAAACTCAAGAAAATCACCTAGAGAATCCAACCAGCATGAAATAAACGACCAAAAAATACAACACAAATTCAATATTAGAAACGGACCTGTTTTACATAGGAAGTCAACAAACATAAAAACAGGGTCTAATACCTTAACTTAACAACCATAAAGCACAAAGTGAAAAAACAAAGAATATAAAAAATCCAGATTTAACTAACTTGAAGCACAAAAAGATAGAGCATCCATCAGCAAAGCCAAAAAACCGATAAAAACTAAACCCTGCCCTTGTCGGACCTGAACAACTCCCTTTCCTCTACTCACTCAAACTATTGGCTTATAAGAAGGCACAAAGGCCATAACCCTCGCCGACGACAAACACCTTCAACCGAAAAACTTGAACCACTCCAGATTCGAGAAGAAGCGAAGACTAGAAGGAAACATAACAGAGAGGGAAAAGAGGTTACTATACGTTGGAGCTCGAACTCAGTCCTCCATTATCCGATTCTGGTCAATACCGAGAATCACGACCAACATGTTTTAGCAAAGCTACTGTAGACAAGAAGATGGCTGATCGTTTCTTGGTGACGCCACACATCGAACATATGGGCGAGATCGGGACAAACCTCTGCGAAGACAGGCATCCACCTGTAAGGAGCTGATGGAGCTTTCCAGAGGAAGATACAAAGATGTGTTGCCCTTGTATCCGCCAGATACCCGACCATGGAGGTAATTGAGAATTTGAGATAGAGCCTAAGACTGACCCCTTTCTGGACAAAAACCCGGTAACATGCGTGAGTGGAATAACATCCTTTTGTATATGTGCACTAGTACCATTCATCTTTTAACATGTGTGACAAATAGTGGAATGACCAAAACCTCCTCTTGCATATTTGAATTCTACATCTAAATTGTCATCTTACTCTGTAGTGTAACACTAAAAAAATTTTGAGATCATTAATGAATACTACATAGCAAACTCAAAAATTAAGAACTAAGAAACCATATCGGAAACAGAAACAATTTTTATTTATACGATTGATTTTGAAAACAAAATTACAATAGAAAACTTAAAATTAAAAAAAAATTATCAAAGAAAAAATAAATGTATAAAGAAGAAAAGAACTCACAACTAAAAAATGAGCAAGGCCTAAAGCGTAAAGCGAGAGCAGTAAAACTTGAAAAAACACAACCAAGTGACCCCGATGGGGGTAGTAATTCTGCTACTATAATGGAGACTCAGAGACGCTTCAATATTCTTGAAGCCCTTATCAGTCGAACTATTGTATTTGACCCCTAAACGTCTCACAAATCTCGTGATAATGTGGTTAATACTTTTCTATGTATGCCTATCAATCAATGATGAGGAAAACCCAGAATAAGCATCTAGCTGAGGGAGGACATCACTAATGTCGACCTAAGTGGTGGAGGGGACTCATATGAGAGAAGGACGAGCGTCCGATCAAGACAATACACAAATCTATGATAGAGGCCCTGTCTGACCTGTTAGCGTCTAAGACCATATATGCCCACCTGTCTGACTTGTTATCCATGTGACTTAGGGACCTCCCAACTGTAACTAGAACCACAGATGGAAGAGTAACCCGCTCGACCAGAGAGGGGCACGAGTGAGAACTTGTTATGATAAAGAGCTTACGAGTTTTGGGACTTACTATAGAAGCATGAGTCGAAGGGTTACACCTCTTGCTAATCTCGGTCCATGATGCTAATATCCCTCAAAGAGGAAGGGAGTCCACTTGAATTGGATCGAGCAGCTTGTCAATAGAAAAACCTAAGCCTCGAGTGGAAATCACCGGCCTACCGCCCGTAACATCTAGCACGTGAACTAAAAACAAGACCATAAATGCATGAGATGTTGACAAAGAGCAGGGGTTGATGGAAACAAGCATACTGAGTTTTCTATCAACCTTTGCAATAAAGTCCCAGTTCCAGCACACAACATGAATACCAATAATGTCTACTCAATGAAGACAACCTCAAAGAAAAACTTGGTGTACACTATCTGAGAAGGAGAGGAACCAGGGTCGTAACACTTTCCAATCGTTAGCAAAGAGGGTTATCCAAACGTCCCGGTCCTCATATAACACAAGAAATTCCCACACCCTTAAGTTAGGAAGATCCACCCCTATAATCCCTGCCAACCAGAGACCGTGATAATGGTGAAAAACAAGAATGAGGAGCTAGATATACCCGTCACACCGAAAAACAGAATCCTCTTAAATTAGGGGTCAAAGATAGACTGCACAATGTTGGTCAAAGTTGAGATGAAGCCAAGTACCCTGGAGAGATAATGCAGCGGTAGCCGTGTTAGTGTTTGATGTAGGCACCTCGGTTGTCGCTGAAGTCAAAGCAAAAACGCCAATCACCCTGATACACTATTTTTTCCCAATTCAGCTTTTATCCTCATATCCACGAACAATGAGCCATTCAGAGCCGTGACAACACAATATAATTCCTCGACCTTCTTCTAATACTTAAAGGCATACATATTTCTTTTAAGAAGCAAATTTTGGAGCTAGCATTAACAATAATGACGGTTCCCAAAGAGGCACAAAGGGTCGTTAGTTGTTCAACGATAGTGAAGATAAGGAATTTGGTTAGAAATACCAAAAATTCCCTGTTCGGAAGCTCAATGGTTTTCGATCATTTCCATTTCTGACAAACAATGTTCCATTCCCCCTTGGAATCCTTCTGAGGTGGAATAGATGAGACCATTGCGGAAAAAGAAGGCTTCGACATATTAACCTGTAAGGGAGCAATGGTTTGGGGATCACTACCCATCGTCCACGAGTTAGTTTGGGTTACAACACTACGAGGGAGAGCAAGGGCGAAGGGGTTAGGTATTGACCAGACTAAGGAATGACTACAGAGAGGAGACCTTTCACGATTAAGGAGCCATGAGCACGAAGATTCCAGTTGTGATTCCACTTCCAATGACATCTCTGTATAAATCCAAAATCACCCTTCCCAAATAGTCCCATCTGCCGATCACAAAGAGAGCTATACCCTATCGTGTCTGAGTGATAGGCGAGTTGCCCCTCCGTTCCGCTGAGCTCCTTCATGTATGGTTCTAGTGATGCAAGTGGTCTATTCTCGAATCAAACCTACATAACATGGCTTCTTCTTCTCCATAACTCGTAATTCTATCTCTGAAATGTGGCCGACTGCTACGATGCTCGTCGTAGACCTCTCGAGATTCCGGCGACAACACGACAAAGAAAAGGCTAGCGAAAAATTGAGGTTTTAGGCGCGTGAGGCACATTAATCTTTAAAGAATTAAAAATCCAATACAAAACCTAAACTACAAAAAATTAGATGCTTTGATATAACTAGACCGTAGCATTTTGGTAACCAAATTGGGTTTGTTTATTTTGTCCTTAACCATGTGAGAAATGTCGTTGCCAACAAGTTGTCTACATACTTCACCTTTACCGTCCTCAATTTAATATTGGTGACCTCGAACAAAGCTTGGTTGATTTCGTCGGAGCTAGAAGAGGGGCTCATACACATAAGAAATGTGAGACTCTCAATGTCAGGGGTGTTCCCGGAAGTGGTGGAATGAAAGAAGGGGATGAACGGTGAATATTACCAAACTTTCTCCATCCTCATTTGCTTGACAAGTGGTTGAGGATCTTCACGACAAAAAATTGTCTAACTACTCCACTTTGAGTGGTAAATATCTCTTATTTTTAATCTTCCTTGGTCTTTTCAATCACTTGCTCATCCGATTTATCATTCTTCATTTCAAACCGACCTTCATGTAAGCGTCGTTGATTTTTTTTATCTCTTTATTACACCTTAAGAAATGGATTTTCATTTTCTTTCATATCCGATGTGGAATGCTAGTTGGATCATAATTGTGTATGTAGAATTCGTAACAGACGAAATCCGAATACTTCTCAAACTTCCTTGTAAAGTCAATCATGAGATTGGTTGATTCGGCGGTCTAAAGGATTTTGTGACGTGGAGTATTAGGAGTAGGACATGGGCGAGAACAGCACGAGCCATACAAGATGGATTTCGAGGCCTACTTGATGCACTTTGGGATGTGTGTGATGGAGTGTGCCTCAGAATGAAATGTTAGCGTGATTGCGAATGGTGGAGCTCGAACTCATTCCTCCGAAACCCAATTCCGGCCTACACCGAGAAAAGCCCCAATGGGGGGAGGACCGATATTTATACCGAGTACGAGCATAGACTTCCAAGCAGGCAGCAGCAAGACATTACTTCCGGGGATCCAAGGATGGAATTTGAGCTAAGCATTTCGAAACCGTGACCAGTAATCCCTCACCGACCAACACCAAGCGAGGACCCAAAGGGGAAGGCCTGTAATGATACCGAGCACGAAACAACCCGAACTCAGACAGATATGACACTAAAAACAATATATAAGCGCAATACCACGACCGAACTTTTGACCAACATACTCCAACAAGAAGGCAACAGAAAGTCATCACATCCGGGTATTTGAGGCTGGAACCCGAGTTGAGGGTTCCAAAACTGAGACCGGTAACCCCTCGCCGGCCAACATCAAGTGAGGACCCAAATGGGAAGACCTGTAATGATATCGAGCACGAGCCAGCCTGAACCCGGATAGATCTAACACCAAAGCCCGCAAAGAAGCTGAATGCCACCAACGAGCTTCTAACTAGCACTGGGCAGCCACCAATGTCCGGAGACTAGAGTACCTAAACAACCACCGCCTAAGGATATGAAACGCTGGGGGCCAACACTCTAGAATCCAACAAATAGCAAAACCTTCTTAGGTCGCAAGTTGGCTTAACAGATCTGTGACGATATAAGTACCGGAAGGAGAAGAAACACTTCACACTCCAGAGTTGAAAGAAACCGATCAAAAGCACAACAAAGCTTTGACGAAGGCTGGTAGTGTCTCCAACAATCCTTCCTTTCAAAGCCAACAAACCACCACCAAAATCAACCAAAACCAATGGCTCACAAGACCACCATTCAGTGGGTTACCTAATCTTCATACCCACCACCCTGAATTTCAGAACTACCGACGACAAACAAGGCCGGAAGCCGAAATCGTTGACAATAGAATAGCAGAAAAGTCCGGCATCTTCTATGAACACACCTAGGGATTAAGATGTTGATTGCTAAGTATTGATTCGACTAAGTTCGACGACGAATTGGTTGTCTTGAATTCGCTGAACAGGTAAAGCATTAATTTCAACTCACAAACTGCATTTCGTTCGAACATTTACATAAATGCTCATATAACATCGTTGTTGTAAATCCTCTGGGGAAAAGTAGTATGTACATTTAAACACAAAAATTGAATCATACATCAGATCAGACTATAATTACTAACTTTCATTAGTCAAATATAACAGTACCCCTTAACGTATTATCCTTTGTTTTATTTATTTATTTTCGACGTGCATTTACACCCTTTCCTATCTTTTGTGGCTCTAATCATTTAACTTTTGAAGTTATCCGGAGCAACTTTGGTTTAGTTTTGAATAAAAACTAGTCTCCTATATACACAATTGATATTAATTGTTTATAAACGTGCGGGTGCAGGCAGTACCACTGTTTCTATCAGAGATGGCGCCAACAATAAAAAGAGGAGGGCTCAACATACTTTTCCAACTTAACATCACTGTTGGCATTCTCTTTGCTAACTTAGTCAATTATAGCACTACCAAGTAAGTATGCCATTAGGATTTGTTTTATCTGTCAACTAATTCAGAGCAATAAATTTGGAGAATTGATATTAGTCTTCTTTTAAAAAATAAATTGCCTCTTGGGAATGGTTTTTTAAAACATATGATAAGGATTATAACAAATAAAACACATATATAGGGGTGATATTAAGTACAAACTAAGATCATTGTGAGTAGTTAGATTTAGAGACCCAAATATTATTAAGGTACAGTGACAAATTTGTACATGTAAATAGTTTTATACCTTTGACCGCACTGTAGTGCCTGTTGACTACGCCTGCAGAACATAAAGGTATTATCACCCATGTATACATAGTACCATCACTTGTACACACAAGGTACCATCACTTTTTTGTATATAAGTTATTAGCCTTTGTATGTAAGTATTAATACTTTATACGCAATGGACCAACACTTGGGTATGTATTGTACTAACACTTTGATATGTAAGGTGCCAACATTTTCCTACATAAGGTACCAACACATTTCGTGCTACAATCATGGTCAACACATGTTATAGTAGTGGTCAACTGTGCAGGAAAGTTCGTGTTATTTACAAAATTTCCACCACGCGCTAGCAGTATCCGGTCTTTTCATCTCGCAAATCTAACGACTTTTATTGGTTCTTATTCTGCACGATAAGGTGTGGTTCGTATTTGATACCATATATATATATATAATCCAATTTTATCGTGCATACTACAAGCCAATAAGAGTCATTGAAATTATGAAATCTAAAAGTCTCGATGCGGCCAGCACGCGGTGGCAACTTTATAAATTATACGAATTTACAGCCCTTTGACCACATTGTAGTGCATAAAAGGTTCCAACACTCATGTTTGTAAGGTACCAACACCATTTGATGTAATGTACCATGACTTCTTTTTCTTTTTGTGTGTGTAAGGTATCCTCCATTTGCATGGAAATACCAATACCCTTGTATGTAAAGTGCCAACACCTTGTATGTAAGTTACCAATATATTTAGTGCATGAGTGCGTTACAGTCGTGGTCAACATGCGTTACAGTAATGGTTAACCGCATTACAATAGATGTCAACCTACACTACAATAAACGAAAAAAATCAAAGTTTGTAATTTTGATCCCCTCCTTCTAACCTGGCCTATTTGTTATATAACTAAACATCATGGTATGTATCAGTTAAATTTTTTTAGGGTAAGTATCAGTTAAACGTGACAAGTTAAGGGTATGTATTTGTAATTTATCCTTTAGATAATATGTTCTAAAAAACATGTACGAGGTTGGTATTCTCCATTAAAAAGTCGATTTTAGTGACCTTAATCTTTACATATATCTCTTATTTTATTGTTAGTACATGATTTAACTATATAGTTTTTGGACAGGCTTTCAAAGGGATGGGGGTGGAGATTGTCTTTGGGTCTAGGTGGCATCCCAGCAGTTCTGTTAGTCGGTGCAGCTATGTTGGTGATGGATACCCCAAACAGTCTGATCGAGCGTGGCCAGTTGGAAGAAGGAAAATCAATCCTCCGTAAGATCCGTGGCACCCACAACGTAGAGTCTGAGTTTCTAGGGCTGGTGGAGGCTAGTCGCATAGCGGCCGTGGTTGGACACCCCTTCCGCAAACTCATGAAACGCCGCAATAGACCCCAAGTGATCATCTCTGTGTGCATGCAAATCTTCCAACAATGCGCCGGCATCAACGCCATCATGTTCTATGCCCCCGTGCTCTTCATCACCCTCGGTTTCGGCGTCGACTCCTCCCTCTACTCCGCCATCATCATCGGCGTCGTCAACGTCGTCTCCACCCTCGTGTCTATCTACTTCGTCGACAAGGTGGGGCGGCGCGTGCTCCTGTTGGAGGGTGGCATCCAGATGTTCTTCTCTCATGTTGTGATAGCCATCATCCTAGGGCTCAAGCTGAAGGACCACTCTAACAACCTCGACCACGGTTCCGCCACACTTTTATTTGTGATGGTGTGCACGTTTGTGTCTGCCTTCGCTTGGTCGTGGGGGCCTCTAGGGTGGCTCATTCCCAGCGAGACATACCCTCTAGAGGCGCGATCGCCCGGCCAGAGCATCACCGTCTTTGTCAACCTACTCTCCACCTTCATCATAGCGCAGATCTTCCTCTCCTTGTTGTGTCGTTTCAAGTTTGGAATTTTCCTATTCTTTTCTGGATGGGTCTTTGTGATGTCTTTGTTTGCATTGTTTTTGGTCCCAGAGACCAAAAATGTTTTTATGGAGGAGATGGCGGATCAAGTGTGGGGACACCATTGGTTTTGGAAGAGATTTATGGAGACAAGTGTAGAACCATAAATATAATTTAGGATATGTCCTTGATATTAAATATAGTATAAAAAAATCGAAACTATACTCATGAAAGAACTAGGTTATTTTATGTTGTTCATTCAGTGATTTAAATGTGTATCTTCATGACTAATGTATAATACACACAATTTATTTTTTAAAAATATATAAACTAGGTTTTAGATACACACCGTATATTTCAGTGCATACTACGAACCACGTGTGTACAAACTAATGCGTGAACAAGATTAAAAGCTTCACAATGGTATAATGTGTAGTTATTTTGATTCGTCTAGCCAATGCACCATTTTGTAGCTAATAAGAGGTAATTTTGTGAGAGTAATCTGATTATATTAACTAAGGAGGGTGCCACGTCTCACGATCATGTATTCCTCTTTTTCTTTACAAATTTGTTAATTTTCTCATTCCCGATTCGTTCGAATTCCAATTGGCTTCATTCTTGCGTCAATATTTTTATGTTTTAAAAGCCTATCAATCAAGATCAGTGCTGAATATATTCTGAAGTACAGACAAAACTAAACAATCAAGAATTTAGGATAAGTTCCATGCTAAGAAAATGGTTTGTAAATCGTATGAAAGTGATTTGCAAACCTATAAGAATGGTTTGTAAATACATCACTCCCACTTCGTTTAAACTCCGTCTGCCTTCGTCCTTGCACCAATATATATCTTTTTTCCAAGTGCTACATATAAAAGTTTATTTTTAGGGTTTATTTTTAGGATTAACAAGTGGGGTTTAATACGTAGGGTTTAGTATTTAGGGTGCAACATTTTGGGTTTATCATATATGGTTTAGTTTTTGGATATATCATTTGGGGTTTAACATTTAAGGTGCATGATTCAAGGTACAATAGTTATAGTTTAATATTTTGGGGTAGTTTGTAAAAAGGGTTTACATTTTTATGCATATATAGGATACAAATTATAAGGGTTAATTGTTGAAACTTACCCTTATGTATTGGTCACGAACACTATGCTACCCTCCTTTTCAAAATGATTATTGCGCTACCTTATCTATTGGTCACACGATTACGTTAGGAAAAATAGACGGTAAAATGCCGTTTTTTTTCATTCCGTTAGTCATATGACCTCAAGTGTCATATAATGGATGGTAAAATGACGTTTTTTCCCCTTAAGTATTTGACCTCTATATATTTTATAAGGAACAACAACGAGGGTGCAATGATAATGTTCCTTATAAAATGTATAAAAGTCAAATAATGAAGGAAAAAACGTCATTTTACCATCCATTATATGACACTTGAGGTCATATGACTAACGGAATGGAAAAAAACGGCATTTTACCGTCTATTTTTCCTAACGTAATCGCGTGACCAATAGATAAGGTAGCGCAATAATCATTTTGAAAAGGAGGGTAGCATAGTGTTCGTGACCAATACATAAAGGTAAGTTTCAACAATTAACCCAAATTATAAATCTATAAGAATCAATGGTTATATATCTATATGTGTGATGTGAAGGAAACAATACATGACTAATCTTGATATGTCTGTTTTTAAATCCTAAGAAAATTAATTGGACATACATCAAAATAATTTTGAAACTATCCTAAAATGGATACCATCAAAATATTGGTGCAAGAACAAAGCCGTTCATAATTGAAACGGATCAAGAATGACGGATGTACAAACCATTTTCTTGGGATTTACAAATTATTTTATATGGTTTTTAGTCATATTCATACAATTTACGAACCATTTTCTTAGTCTGGAACCTTTGAAACGGAACGAGATTGACAAATGTACAAACCACTTTCTTAGGGTTCACAAACCATTTTATAGGGTTCGCAACCCATATTCATAAAATTTACAAACCATTTTCTTAGTCTAGAACCTTTGAAACAGAACGGGAATGATAGATGCACAAATCATTTTATAGGGTTTGCAAAATATATTCATACAATGTTCAAACCATTATCTTAGTCTTGAACCTTTGAAACTGATAGAATTAGAATTGTAATCCGTGATTCGTTATTCATTGTGAATACAAATATATAGGTATATACAGATAACCTTAAATCAATTCAAAACCATACAAACTCATATCCTAGAGTTTGTTTAATATTCAAACTCTGTATATCCTAACAGAAATAAAGGTTGACCTGATTGGAGTACAGGATGTGTCACATTCACACGAAGGGAAACAAAATTTGTATAATTTTTTGTCGATAGCCTATATACTTTTAGCCTAGATCACATATTCATGTAATTACTAATCTATGCGAAATTGAATAGAGACTTTACTTTAGCAAAGGCTACTTTGGAATCAACTGGTTCGAGACGGAGACCTTTGGAAGTGTTGTTCTAGGCACCCAAGTGTCCGCCCTCTAAGGGTATCCACACGAAAAAGGCTTGATCCACAAATAGACACAATAGAACTCCTTGAACGAAAACTCTCAATTTCTCACTATAGGTGACCAAAAATTTCAACTATGAAGCTCTTGATTTTCGGCCAACCCTTTCCCATGTATTTATATGTGTAGGTGTCACTTCAATTCCAAGCCAAGTAGGATTAGGAAACCTCGAACTAGCTTTCCTCATTTTCTAGACTTTCTAGAAATATGGTTTCTTTTTTTAATCCCATAAAAACAAATGAAATGCTGAAAATATATATGATATAATGGGTTGGCCGAACCCTCTATTAGACAATAGGTGTGGTCAGCCAATCCTTATATATTTTATATATTTGGCTCTTTCGTTCGTTAATTTAATTGCTACACTTTATAATAATTAAATGCTGATTTAATTTTGTCTCTGAGTACTTAATTTAAATAAAAGTGGTACATCATATCATATGTAATTCATACATTACTTTATTTAATTAAAACTATTTCATTCACTTCATTGTGGTTTTTCTCTATGTGCGTGACCCTTTAGGATTCATATGATCATTGGTAGTGAAATGAAACAAAAATATTCATCCACAAGTCATGGGTAACTCCTAGCAAGACCCATGACCATCCAAGCCATACGAATTAATGACCAACATTTCATCAAATCATGTCACCTTGTATAGTCTTATCCTCTTGTTATTTAGCAATTGTCACAACTGAATAAAGTTATAGAACCGTCATCCTTTCTCATTCTGTCTTAACATGTTCTCTTGATTGTGAGTGAGGAATGTAGGCGACGAATCACACACATGACCATGCTTTTGTTACAAAACTCCTACTCATCAAGAGCGAATGTTTTAATGACATCTGACTTGTGTAACCACAAGTAACAAGTCCTTATGACCATCACGCGTGTGTCTCACATGTGTGTATCCTTATCCAAACATAACCTTTATAACTTTTTGTTAGGATAGGTGTTTGGTTAGCTTAAAACATGAATCCACATCATGCAGATCGCATGTGATGCATGGTCGTAGGACTAAGGACTACGCGGGTAGTTGAGATGTACTTATGTCTTAGTTCTATGAAGTACACTCAAGTTGGGTCGTCCAAATGTCAAACTCTCTGACATTCGTGTCTTTGACTCATATCCTTATATGCATGATTAGTAAAATGTGATCATCTCGTCATAAGTCACACTAGCTCTAACTACCAGTTTAGGTTAGGGACGAATGAATAGACCCACTTCTTCGTTTCTAAGAGTTCTACTAGTGGAGAGTTGCTCCCCCATACCTTACAAAGAGTAGTATATTCACAGTTTTACTAACATTACAACTTAATGATGATAAAACGTTTGCCATCTTATTTATTAAATCACAAATACATTTGTAATATGTCAATGTGGATTTTTCCTAGGGCACAAAACTCCAACACTACCGTCCCTGTGACGGTACCCAAGGTCTTCGTCCATGTTCGCCACTCTAGGGGTTGTATCTGAGACCACCACCCATTAGCGAGGGCCGAATGGACTGGTAGAGGTTGTTGACTATAGAGGGACCACTTACTGAAGCTACGACTTTCCACCCTGTGGGATCACATGGTAGCGTAGCCCGACCACCCCACCATCTACCCCGACTAAGGATCGTCTTGGTTGTCGAACCCCTCTCATCACCAACCCTCCCATATAGACCCAACTCCGGGGCTTTTGTCATGACAAGAGCCTCATCCTTCGATGGAGAATCTCCAGGAAATTTCGACGTGCTCAGCTCAAGGCTGAGAAGGACGCCCTCTCTTGTAGTCCCCGATACTTTCCGGAAGACTATGTTTGGGCCCACACGACGGGTGGATTGTATGGCGCCTAATCACCACTGTCAGCACAATGCTTCCTCTACAAACGTCAAGAGTATTTGGACCTCATTCGGCTCAGCTACCCAGCTCGGAGTGCCCCCCGCTAGGAACTGAGCTTTAGAGATTGGACATACCCCCGCCTCGGCTTGTCATCCCGCCGAGGTTTGTACCACTCGTCCTAACAGCATCGACATCAATAAGAGAGTTGGTTGGGACCCACTTAGTCGCACTACCAAGGGCGAGGTAGCCCATCTTCGGGAAAGAGGCCTTAGAGATCATGCCTTTTCCCATCCTGCCCCCTCATTCCGCCTGATTGCGCACCACTCAAGTTATAGGAACCCACATTGATACAAGATTTCTTTCCTCTAACCCCGGCGCACCATGGGAGCTGGAGAAACATGCCCCCTCGACCCGAGCCACCACTCTCAACTTCCAAAAGAGTGTTTCATCGTGGTGTTAGATGTCGTGCTCGTAGCTCCATCGCCGTCCCGGTTGGTAAGACTATCATTACTTTTCCAATGGTTATTTTGCTGCTTGTGGAGTTGCTGCTCATTCTATACTGTTGGTGTCCTTTCGATTTTCCCTGTTTCCCTGTCACTTAGTTGACGGGGGTCTGTCGGTCTAAGTATTAGCCTCCGACGGTTTTTTTTTGCCCTTGGGTCTTAATTAGAAGTCGAAAGGTTTCTGATCGTTGGTGTTTTGAGCTACGGTATACTAGGGTCACGGGCCTATTTCTGTCGTTATACAATGCTGACTGTGGCGTGTTAGTGTCTACTCAACTCTCCGAGTTGGTGGCGTTGATGAGATAAAGTGTACTTTACAAGCACATATAAGGCTGGAGATGTTCTGATTGGGGGTTGGTTGTTTGTTTTATGCTTCATGGTTGGTAAACCAGGGTTTTGTGTTTCATGATAGGAAAATCAGGGTTATAGACATTTTTCTTTTAAGTGATTCATGATTGTTAAAATTGGGTTTTATAGACTCTCATTTATGCTTGCTGTCATGTGCTTCTTGGTTGTATGTCTGGGTTTCAGATATTGGTGCTCCTGTGTTAGGATAGTGTTGAGGTTGAGTTTTCACGTTAGTGCTCGGGTTTGTACTTGTCGTATTTGGTTTGATCCTTTGTATGGATATGGTATGTCAGGTTTCTGTAGCTAGAACAGTTCTGTCCGCTCTTTGCAAACTCTGAAAATGGGGAGATTTATAATATTGTTTTAGTGATAAAAATAAAATAAAATTAAGATTTTAGTTGTGTAAGTCCAACTCGATATAAATGATTCATTTAAACAAAAAATTACATATTGTCAGAGCTGGTCAAACCACGACCCATTTATCACATTCATCCTAGCTCTCGTACCGGTTAGGGTCGGGACCCATCTAAAAAGTCATTAACAATATTGACCTTTTAGGTGGACTCTTACTTTGATTTAAATTATCGGTTTCAAACAAAAATTTACATCTAGTGATTTTCTTGTATCATGTAGCGTTGATTTGCAAACCCACCAAAGTGAACTCTACATTATATTTTGAATGTAAGAAGCAAGAACATATAATAAAACTGAAATTTTGAGAATTAAAGACCAAAGATATAGAGCATATCAGTATCCAAATCTAGTGTTCCTAAAATTCCCGATAGCACTCTTCTTTCTTCTTCGAAAATTCCAAACGTTAATCATGATCAACGGTTAGCACTCTCTCCCAACCGCCAATAACTACCTTAATCAAATATCCAAACAACCCAACATAAATACCCACAAACCCAAACCAACCGCACTCTCTTCCCATCAAAAAATGGAGGCCCAAATCGCTAACGAAGACGTCGGGATCAAAATATACACACCCACCCCACACGGCGGCGCCACCCCAATCACCGCCGCCTCCTCCCCTCAGTCCGGCCCACAACACGGCCGCCGGCGCCGCGCCGTCGCGAAGGGTGTCCAAAAGACCATATCGAAGACGTCGATGCTCGTCAACTTCCTTCCCACCGGAACCCTCTTGACTTTCGAAATGGTCCTCCCGTCGATCTACCGCACCGGCGAGTGCACCGCCGTGAGCACCGTCATGATCCACGTCCTCTTAGGGCTCTGTGCCCTCTCCTGCTTCTTCTTCCACTTCACCGACAGCTTCCGCGGCCCCGACGGCACCGTGTACTACGGCTTCGTCACCCCCGACGGACTCGCCGTCTTCAAGGCCGGTCTCAACGTTGAAATTCCCAAAGATGACAGGTATATATAGTGATCATCATTTTGTATCACCCGGTTTATTAGAAATATATGTTATTTTTTTAGAGCATCCATAGTAAGAGACGATTTTGGGACTATTTGGGGTAAGTCTGAGGGAGGAGAGAAAAAACCATTTGAAATCGGCCCTAGAGCATCCATAATGGTTGTCGGACGATTCAGATATGATTTGAGAGTATTTGAAGAAGAATCATATATGTTATAAAAAGACATGTGAAAAAAAATGTACATCTCTTAAAAATCAACCGAATTACCCTTATGTAAATCTTCTATATATCCATTTTTAGGTCGAATAGTCTTTGGAATCATACTAGATTTGAAACTATATAAAGAAGAATAGTCAAGTGTCATAAAGATACAGAGTAAAGAAAAAATATACAACTCTTAATCTATTAAGAGGACAATTCTTGAGAAAATTGACTTTTTGATTGAATTGACCCGTACTTACTCTATATAGTGTTATTACGATCATATTGTTCATATGTACATATCCTATATACCCATTTTTGGCCTAATAGCCTTTGCAATTTCTCCTCGATTAAAACTTTTTAAATAATATTCGTCAGGTGTCACAAAAAGACATGATGAAGAAAGAATGTACAACTCTTATACTTACTCTATATAGTGTTACTACGATCATGATGTTCACGATCTAAATGTTTATGTTTATGTTTATGTTTACGTGATTAATAACGAGATCGATGACATTGAAGGTACAAGGTAGGGTTGACGGATTTTGTACATGCGTTCATGTCGGTGATGGTGTTCGTGGCGATATCGTTTTCGGACAGTAGAGTGACGCGGTGCTTGTTCCCGGGACACCAGAAGGACCTGGACGAGGTTATGGAGAGCTTCCCGATCATGGTGGGGATCATCTGCAGCACCCTCTTCCTTGTCTTCCCCAACACCCGCTATGGTGTTGGTTGCATGGCTGCTTAGTTATATAACTACTTGTGTCTTCTTTTCATTTATTATTATGATGTGTAAATTAGTATGTTACTTTGTTCTTGGAATGTTTATGTTTTGTAATTACTTGTTAAATTTATACGATGCAAGACTTGTAAGTTGTAACATGTTATTAGCTTTTTTTAATTACATGGCAATCGAGTTCCTTTTTTGCTTATACACATGTTAAATTTGTCATTATCAGTGTTGATGAACCACATAAATCTTGTATATTTTTGTGATTGTTCTGTGTAATCATTATCCACACCAATCTGTAAGAGATGAAAACTAAAAGGATGTATAATGAAATCATGTATTGTTCTACGTCTATCAAAATGTGATTATCAAGCGATATTTAAGAATCATCAATATCTAAAGGGTAGATGTATCAATGATATCATTGTCAAAACCAGAAGATATGGGATATTTCTGCCCCATCACCTAAGATACATAATTGATAATTCACATAACAGAAGAAACCGGTTTTAAATACAAGCAAACATGAAATTTAATTAACGTAGGATATTAACAATATGTAAAGTCGAGTAGGTAATAAGAGATATGCAAGTAACAGAATTGAAAAATCTCTCGAAGAACCTTCAGGGTTACAAAAACCCTTATGGTTGCACTCTTCATTTCCCAGTCGCCTCCACCATCTCCGATCCATCATTTCCATGGCGTCTGAGCACCACCTTCCTCCCCAGCCACTCCAGGAGACCCCGGCCGCATCGGACTTCCTCCATGGTGTCTCTTTTCCCGCCTCAGATGGCATATCGACATCGTCCGAGCCACAGGGACCTGGCCAATACGCACAGCAACTCGACCGCTCGCCGGCGTCGGCCATCGCGGAGCCCCTCTCGCCCCAAACGCAACCGGGTGCAGTCGTCCCCTACAAGCCCCGATCCATGGAGAAGGCGAAAGCACTGGCATGGATGGCTCCCCGACGTCTTCATGCCGAGTTTGGTCGGAACCTGCCCCGTCATCGAGATCAACACGAGCCCTTAAGCAACCTCGTCGCTCCTCCGACTGACCTGAGTATGAGGTCTCCTCTCCCGTCCGTGCACGATGCAGATCCGATTGGCCGGCCAACGTCCTATGTCAGATCTGTTACTTGGCAGGTCATGAAACCGCCAGAACGTATTGCACCGGTAATGGACTGGGAGCATGAGGATGATATTTTGGATGTCCAGGTCGAAACTGTCCCGGCGGCTACAAATGGCAGGTAACTCTTTTGGCTAGCGGGTCGGGTCGCTGGGGGAAAACAACAATCAGGGGTAGTAGCAGTTTTTCAGCACTACCGGTCACTAGACCATAGGCTATACACAGGAGGGAGGACCTCTGAACGAATTCTGACAACATGGATAAAGATGTCCCGGAAGGGACATTATTAAAAATGCAAGAGGAATCCCCGATAACATTAAGGGGACAACTGGGAATCACAAAGACTGACAACCTGGCTAACATCCCTTATGCTGGGAGTGATCTTTGCCCAAATGGGTATGCATGTGACTTGGGCTCATCAGCGGGGAAACAGAAGGAACCTCAGGCCCCGTCCGGAGGTGTAGGCCCCATCAAATTCAAGGTGATGAAGCCCAAGATGAAGGGTCAAAGCGGACAACTGTATGCTAAATCTACCAGCATGAAGAAAGCTTTCGAGTTGTCAGGCATCATCCCCCAGGAGCACAAGTCGGGTGAGGAAGAGGAGGAGCAGACTATACAGATGGAGGCACAGAGGCCTCCTCTGCAGAAATGAGAAGACCCGGCGGGGGTGGGAGTGTCCGTCTCTAGCATGTACCCACAAACCCAGGACTGCCAGTGTTGGGAGGTCTCGGGAAAATCGAAATCACAGCTCATTATCCTTGGTCGCTTTATGTTTTTTTTGGTATTAGTTTGAACTGTTTCTTTTGCTGGAAAATGTTATTTATTTCTCGTTGTTTTGAGACGTTGGTAAGGGAATATCGTGAGTTAGTGTCTACGATCAAAAGTAGACTATTTCTACGGGTCCATGAGCGTTGGGATTGCTACTGTCGGCCCGGAAAAAAAAAATTGGAGCCCAGAGCGGTTACGCTATATCTTGTATGGTTTTTTGTTTGCAGTAATGCACTTCCCTAATTACTCGTAATGAGCTCATCAACTGGGTAAGGAGCTCATCAATTGGGAGCACCTGCGGTGACCTAGGTGCCCCTCACCATGTTCGGAGCAATCGGTCCACATCGAAGCCCATCTGAACTCGCATCGAGTCATCAAATCGGGCCTCCCCACGGCCAACGCCCTGGATGCGTGCCTAACATGTCCCTATCTGGTAATTGAGTTGACCACACCGAGCACAAAAACGTGGGAGTCGTTCATACTGCAGCAACACCATGGTAGAGTCCACGTGACCCTGAAACCGGAGTCGTATTTTCTGGTGTAACGGTCTATCAACATCAAGACTCACCCGAAACCATAGAAAATCATCAAGTCTACGCTGAGTTAGGATAGGGGCAGATGTTACCTCGGTGCCTAGGACATTTTCCAGAATGGATCTAATCAGAGCGTTCCTCACATCACCTAGGACGTTGAAAGCTCCGACTCCTATCTCTATGAATCAGAATATGATAGTGCTCGGTTGCATGCATGTCAAGAGAGGCACGAGCATCACCGGGTAGCCACTAAAGTTCAACGGTCATCGGTGACGGATATCTTCCATGGTCGAGCTTGACGGGAAATGGAAGGCCATGACCTCCTTTGTAAGGCATGCCACAACTAATCCCTGGACCTTCCAATTTTGGGTCATGAGACCGTAGAGAGAATTAACGTTGCAGTTGGCATTTCCCACTATCCGACCGGCTAGAGATTGACGATAACGATCGTCTATCACTGTCGAAATAGCCTCAATCGGGATAACGACAATGTCGTCCTCATCATCTGGATCTTTCTCGACAGGTAACAACGCTCATGCCGGTGAATCTATCCTGTCTCCGTCGGGACGACGGATAAAGAGGACGTCCCTATGAAACACAACATGGTGGTGGACAAGACCGACCCCATTGAAGCATGATTGGTCCTTATCGAGATTTCATGTGGCAGTTGTAACCGAGGCCTGGCTTGATTGTTCCTTGATAAGGCAGGTCGCGGGGAGGAGGCCACAACCCTTGACAGACTACTCAGCATATGGAGAAGAGGGCTAGAGGGTCCTCCGGTCGAAGCTTTTCCTGGTGTAGGTTCTGATGTGGGCGAACCTTGGAGAGTAGTGTCGGTGCTCACAGCTGAGGCTCGATCTGTATTGGGCGAGAGCTTCGTGGAAGGGATGCGATCGGAGGAAAGGTGTCATCGGAGGAATGGGGGGAAGGGCCATGAAGACAAAGTCGGTGGCTCTTATGGAACATTATTGAGATTTTTTTCTATTTCTTTTGCTTTTAAGAATTAATAGTAGAATTTTGAAAAGTTGAGTCTTTAACGAGGGATTATGAATTTTTATGTTTTTTGGAAGAAAAACTAACAGCTCGAATAAAGTGAAAAAATTAGATAGTTGAAATACTGAGCAAACGAGTTTTATATTTATATGTAATCGAGTGATAAGTACTATCATTTAGCTGTAGTTATGGATAATTTTTCCTTTTCAAAATTACGCCACCAGTTAGTATATATTTTCTTATATCGGTGTAAGGTCATCTATTTCAAAGTAGAACAAAATAAATTTTTATTATAAATATAATATGGTTGATTGAGAAAATTTAAAAGTCAACATTGTGTATGAAGGGTGACAAGTTAAATGTAGTTTTGTACAAAAATATGTTTTAATATAATACTAATAAAAACTCTTGGCTATCATACAAATATTATTTTACTTGTCTTTCCTTCCACGTTCATGGTATATACTTTTTCAGGAGAGAATACATCATGTAGCCCAACCTCATATCTTGGCAGCCTAACCACTCCCTTTTTTGGTCTTTTAGCCTCCATCCAAAGATCCAGTGGAAGCAAACAAACAAAAGGCAGCAGTTTGGAGGATGCTTCTCATAAGAGCATCTGTAATCTAGAAACGAATTAGGAGCGTATCGACGAATAAAAGATTTGCTTGGCAAACCGATCACTTCGAGGAAAAAGAATCATCGCCCAACTAAATTCATCTCTTTGTAACGTTTTGTCGCGCAACACTTGATTATTCGTACGAATTCATCTGGTTGGGAGGAATTGGGGTAATGTATATAGAACGAGTTAGGAGCGAATCAACGAAAAAAAGATTTGCTTGGCAAACCGACCACTTCGAGGCAAAATAATCATCTCCCAGCTCAATTAACCTCTTTGTGACGGCTTGTCACGCAACACTTGATTATTCGTCCGAATTCATCTGGTTGGGAGGAATTGGGGTAACGTATATAGAACGAGTTAGGAGCGAATCGACGAAAAAAGGATTTGATGGGCAAACCAACCACTTCGAGGCAAAATAATCATCTCCCAGCTCAATTCACCTCTTTGTGACGGCTTGTCACGCAACATTTGATTATTCGTTCGAATTTACCTGGTTGGGAGGAATCGGGGTAATGTAGAACGTGTTACAAGCGAATCGACGGAAAAAAGATTTTCTTGGCAAACCGAACAACTTCAAGACAAAATAATCATCTCCCAACTCAATTCACCTCCTTGTGATGGCTTGTCACATAACACATAATTATTTGTCCAAATTAACATGGTTGGGAGGAATCAGTGTAATGCAGAACGAATTAGGGGTGAATCGATGAAAAAAAGATTTTCTTAGCAAACCAACCACTTTGAGGCAAAAAGATCATTGCCCGCTCAATTCGCCTCCTTGTGACAACTTGTCACACGACACTTGATTATTCGTCCGAAGTTACTTGGTCGGGAAGAATCGAGATAAATCGGGGATAATCACAGGGCTATTAGCCCCAAGAAACTATTTACATTTGACATGCTCTAAATGTCATTCAGAAGAACATAGAAGTAATGCCAATAGTTGAATCACATTCAATTATGAGCAAACATGAGTACACCTCAAACAGAGCCTGCCTTTCCAAATGAATGAAAACAAAGAAGTTACAACATATACATCATTTCATTGATTATTAGTAAGCATTAGTTGATAAGACATACATAAGATTTGTGTCTTTGCACAATGTTTTGCTACTTTCATGTCTCATTCTGGGACAAAACAAAACAATTCACGAGCAACTGCAACAAGAGCACAAAAACAATTCGGATCTACACAGACAAGTTATTTTTGGAATTGACATCTTTAGCCAATCCTTGTTTTCAAAAGAATTGAAAGTTTGGGTATCAATTATGTGACGTTTTGATCACATTTTTTCTAAGGCACGTTAGAGGCCACCGCTCGGGCCCAAAACTTGATCTGAGCCTTCATGTGTTCCGGTGACTTCTTGGCACCCCAATGTGGGATCTTAGGGCCATAGCTCTGGACAAGCCATTCCTCGGAAAGGTAAGGTTTCGATACAACCTTGCCTTTCTGGGATTCATGATCATGTCCTGTCTTGGCTTGCAGGCCTGGCAGTATGTTAACTACACTTGGGTTCAGGTCTTGGTTATCGAATTTGAACCCCAAGTCCTTGAACCCTTGCACTTCTTGGGACTCGAAATCGGTTAGATTCTTCCTTGATTTCGAGTGGTTGAGGTATCTGCGCCTCATTTCCTTGATGTTGTCGTCGTTGATTGTTTCGGGTTCTGTGTTTCTTGGCTGTTGATGTCTTGGAATGCTGTAACATTGCGTCATACCCTGAAATAATAGATAAAAAGGGGTAAGAACTTCATTTCATAGGAAGAAAAGTTTGTGCATACTAATGGTTAAAGTTCACTACAACTCCAACAGTCAAGCTAATGTGTAGATATATTCGTATGTTTATCTTATAGTCAACAACGCACTTTAATACTTTTCATTTTCTCACGTGTGGGCCATGTACTTGTTATAAATTAAGACATTCGAAGGGAAGTTCTTTCACGTAAAGGCAGACTCATAAGCCTAAATTAGCTTTAATATCATATTAAAGTTCAATCTAATCACAAGTGCTCTGAATCAATTTTGATATCATGTTAAAACTCAATCCAACATAAAAATTCAAACTGATGGATGAAACCATTAATACGCTTATCAACTGATCCATTCATCTTTATGATTATGACGTGGGACGAACTCACAGGTCTAAATCAGGTCTGACACAATGTTATCACTTCATCCGATCTCAAAACTCATATTGATGGTTGGAACACAAATATGACCAATGTTCACTTTATCCACATATTATCACGTGGGACACACATTTCAACACCGGTTCATCTAAATTTGGTATTCTCACAGCTGAAATTCTTAAGATATGTGTAGTGGTTAAGGAAACTTTTAGTAACATCAAAACATGCAGTCAAGAAATGTACCACATAGTACCTTGGAAGCATGTCGAGGAGGCAAGACATCAGAAGAGTTGCTAGGAGATGGTTGTCTGGATTTAGTCTTTCTACTATGGCTTTCTTTTTCCTGGATAG
The DNA here is from genome assembly GCA_963921825.1 of Erodium maritimum. NCBI lineage: Eukaryota > Viridiplantae > Streptophyta > Magnoliopsida > Geraniales > Geraniaceae > Erodium > Erodium maritimum. The sequence goes on from OY997592.1 coordinate 1,190,678, forward strand.
GCTCTTCCCTTCCAAATCCAGATGGTAGAGATGGTGACCTGAGCAAGCTACGACGCAATGGCTGTCCAGTCCCTTGGTTGACTTTCCCTCCTCCGAGCTCTCTCTTTCCAACACAAGTTGGTTGACTTGGTGATAGCAGCAATTCTTGTATGGTTGGTTGCTGAATCAACTTGCTCAGACTGAAATCACCTTCTTCTTCATCTTCTTGACAACTAGGATATGGACTCTTCAACAACATAGTCAGAACAAAACTTGTCAGGATCTTGTCAAGTATGTTACATGGTTCTTGTAAAAAGAAAATTGGTCAGCAAGAAAGTCGGGAAATCCTACTCTACTTTGTCCTGTCTATTCAAAACAGGTGTATCCATCATGTTCGGGTTTCGAACTTCTGACCTCAAGAAAGTGAAAGAGGTCTCTAACAGGTCACCCATCCTAGTACTACTCTCTGACCAAATGATTATATATATATATAAGAAAGATCATACCTTGGGAGCATGTCTTGGAGGCAAAACCTCGGCCGATTTGGGAGATTGCTGCTTGGAGGATTTGCTCGTTCTCCGGCGACTTCCCCTGCCTTGAACCACCTTCTCACTTCCAAAATCAACAGGTAGAGATGGTGACTTGAGCAAGCCACGGCTCAACGGTTGAATCAAATCTTGGCTGGTTGATCCCTGAACCAATTCAGACAATCTGAACTCACTCTGAGGATCATCAACATCATTAACATCATCAGGGAGCTTCAAAGGATCTTGGGGATCAGGACATGAAGTCTTAGCCAACATGTCTTGTCCAAACTTGGAGGAAGGACAAGGATCAGAGAAGCACCTCAACATCCTAGCTCTCCTGTTAAGCAAGTTGTCAAAGAACCAACACTCCTCCAAAAGATCCACAGCCTCACCTTCATGATCACTAGACTCCATAATCATCAAACCCTCACAGAGACACACACACAAATCTCCTTCCTCAATCCCAAAACCTCAATATTGTCAAAAAAGACCCACATGGGTATTTTTCTTGAAACACCACTGAGTCATGATCAAATTGTTGTCCCTTTATAACATATATATTAAAAATGACACCATTACCATTGTCATACCAACCAAAGGGGCTTGGCACCATGCTGGATGAGCAGGACATGAGAGAGCCATGTGCTTTTGACGTCACAAAGAGTATATTTTAATGGCTGTGGAGATGGTTTTTATATTGGGCAAGTGCTGGGAGAGGGGATATAAATTGAGGTGGGTGATTGGGGAATTAGGTCGAACACCTAATGGGCATTGGGGAGTTAATAGCTTGGGAGGCCTCATTGACATTGACAGGACTGTGCCAGCACACTCCCCATGTGAGGGACTTGTGCTTCACAAGCCAAAACAAGATTTGTTTTTTCTTCTAATCATAATGTGACAGCTAAGGGTCTTAGGTGTTAATAATGTATTTTGCAGAAAATGGCAGAGGAGAGGTGTTTAATCCTCTATACAATAAGCAACTTGTAGAGTAGACCTATCTGATATACAGACTTAGGCTTGGGTGGGTTATAATGGGCTTAACAAAGTAAGCCCATGGGCTTTGTGGGAGATAGGAATGGGTTAGGGTGCACCATTGGGCCCTTTGAGAGCTTTTTCTATGGACTTGGAATAGGGTGTGTACTCCAATAAGAAACATTTAATTTCCTCACCAAGAAAACCCAACCCAATATGTGACGGACTGGTGTAGGGGTGAGTAAATACCGGGAACCGGGAAAATACCCAAAATTCGGATGATAACGGACAAAATCCGGGTCCCAAGATAATTCGGATCTAATATTGGATCCAGATCATCAGACCTACCTGGGTTTGGATAAAACCAGGATCGTTCATCTACTAAACCAGGGCCGTTTACACCCTAGGCTGGTGGATCTAAAAATCATAGTGAATCCAACCTAGTGGTCAATTGTATTTTCTCATTTTTTTTTCATCAAAAAACGAATATATCTTCTACTAACCTAGCCTAGTTCTTGATATAACTTATAGTCATTTACTCACACCTGTTTTTAAAATCACTTATTTGCTCGAGTCAGAACATTTAACCTCAAGAAGATGAGAAAACTCTCTTTACCACCTGACCAACATAAATAAGTATTTAGGATAGGCTACTGAGCTAGGCCCTTTCGCGTATTGCAAAATGAGGCATACAGAAGAAAAAAAATGATTTCAATTTAATGTTATGTAAGATCAGTTCATCAAAATTTTCTCTTTGGTTAAATCTCGGTTTCTAAACCTTGTTGTTTGTTGTTTGTTGTTATGTTTGTTGGCTTCAGGGTTTAGCTGTCTAGACTCTTGGTTTTAGTTTTTTTCGTGTGTGGGATGTGGTTGTAGTTGAGGTTCTAAGAACACTCTCTACTGTTTGCTTCATTTTCTTATTTGTTGGGTATAGGAATGTTGACCATTCCTCTGTTTACTTCAAGTCTATAAAATTTGGGTATTAGATTAGACACATCGTTTATTTGTTTTAATCGTAAGTTCTGGTTGTAATGTTGGTATTCTGTAATGGCTTCCATGCTCCTATATTTTTTGGGGGAATTTGAGTTCTTTAACACAAAAAAATTGGTGATAAAAAAATGATCATAAATAGCACCGATATCTTGGACAACACATGCAACATAGAAGTTTAACTGAAAATGTGAGAAACCAAACCAAGATCATTCCATGTAGCCACGTGACAAAAACATTTTCTTGATGTGCATTGAGGTCCAAATTGACTTCACATGATGATCAAGACTAAACATATATTTGGATGATGACAAAGCTCACCTCTCTGACACTTCTGAAAACCATGCAAACTTTGCAGACTCCTTCCTGCCCAACTCGCGTATATGTTTTTTTATAACTTACCTTAAAAGAAGAAAACGGTTGTAACTTGTATTCTTCAACCTTCAAATTTTTGCACATTTGGGTCTGAGTTAAAAAACCGACGAAAATATTTGCTTACCCCTCATTCATCTGATAGTAGTTCAGTCACAAACTATCAAAATATCATACTTGAGAGACAAGTCGATCTCCCAAGTTCTTAGGGTTACCGTTGAGATCAAACTAGCTCGCTCTTTGAGTCGTGAAAGAATTGTTAATCCTGTGGACGTTGGGAATCAGATTTTACAATCTCGATCCGCTCAGCTAGCTTAGCTTGTTCAACCAAAAGCTTTTGATGATCCGACCTTGACTTCGGAAGGTGAAGAGTGGGTCATCGATGAGGGATGAGTGTTCGTTTTATTTGGGTATTTTGGTTGCTTTTTATCGGGTCTTGTTCCCGCAGTGTTAGGTGTGTCCACATGTGAGTTAGGAGTCCCACATCGGATACTTAAGGAATAAAGTAAGACTTAATATACACCTTGGACCCATGACCTGATAGGCTAGTCTTTTGGGTCAAGTGTGGTAGTCAACGTGTATATTATGGACTTCTTGTTGTATGCTACTCCTTAATAGGTCTGGTTCTCCTCAACACGCAGCTCCTCTGTACTGGTTGCCTTTTGGTAGGGGTGTCCAAAATTGACCCGGAACCCAATTCACCCGGTCAACCCGGCTCACCCGGCCCCAGTGGGTTTGTCCCCATGGGTTATGGGGACGGGTCCGGGTTCAGAAATACCAAACCCGGAGTGAGCGGTCCGGGTTGCGGATCCGTCACATGCTTTCCTACATAACCCGGACCACCCGGATATGGTACAAGTTCAATGCCTAAAGCTATCTTACAATTTTAATTACTTTTACATATAAAGATGAAGATTGATTGTTTGAGATTTTGAAGATGATTACCAATTTTGTAATAGAACATGTCATAGTTTTGTATTGAGTTGAACTCATCTTTTGTAATCATAATCTGTTTTGAGTCAACTTGAACTCTCTGTTTAACGTTTTTAATCCTTGAACCTTTGATAAAAATTTAATAGGGTAGAGAGTTTTTTTTATAATTAAAAAGTGACCAAATTGAAAGCTTCTAAGCACTCTTTGATGACTTTTTTTTAAGGATTTTTGGATAATGAAAAAATATTTGAAAGTATACGTGCTACTACTCATGTGATCAATTATTAACAAATTCGGATGAGTTGGTCCAACCCGGTGAACCGGCCCATAATCCGGACGGGCGGGTTCAAAGGTGTCTTTTCGGGCTTGGGGCCGGGAGCGGGTTAAATTTTTTGAACCCGGTCACTACGGGTCTGTTCAAAAAATTAGTCACGGGGCGGGGACCCGGCCCATGGACACCCTTACCTTTTGGTCTGATCCTCCTTGGATCTGACTTCTTTCTAATAAAATTTTCAAGCTTATAAAAAAAAGTACATGAAACATAACCTATTTTGGATGAAATCCGTTACTTTTCATCATCGGTGAAAAAAAAATGAAATCCAAGAGCTGCAAATTGCAAGAGTTTCTCCTTCAGGGACCTAAATTGTCAAAATTTCAAACTTGGGGGGTCATTTTCCGCAATATTCCCTAGAACATATATGCCACAACCCAAACCACATTCACTTCACAACCTCTCCTTCTGCGTTTGATCCAAAGGTTTGGCTTGAAAATAAAGATGACAATAACCAATTCAGTCCACACCAAACTTGAAATACTCATGTACCCTTGGTTTGCCTTTGGCCACTTCATACCTTACCTAAATCTTGCCAACAAGCTTGCCCGGAGAGGCCACAAGGTCTCCTTTCTACTCCCCAAAGGAGCTCAGCCCAAGTTAGAACCACTCAACCAATTCCCAAATCTCATACATTTCTTCCCCTTAACCCTTCCCCAAGTACATGGCCTCCCCGCCGGGGCCGAGACAGCCTCCGACGTGCCTTCTCTGGCTCAACAACAACACCTTGCCACAGCCTATGATCAATGCAAAGATCAACTCCAAACCATCTTAGCAACTCTGAGTCCTAAACCTGATTTCATCTTCACCGACTTTGGCTACTGGGTTCCATCCTTGGCTCGCAAAATGAACATCAAGACCATAGCTTGCTCGGTCGTCCCTGCAGCCACACTAGCCATTTTTGTCCCGAGTAAGATGGTTCACAAGGACATGGCCGATGAAAAGCTGATTAACTTGCCTCCAGGCTATCCTTCTTCCCGGATAAAATTCAACCCCAATGAAGCCGAAGCGTTGAGAGTTCATGCGCAAGAATTCGGAAGCAATCTGTTGTTATATAAGCGCGGCCTGACGGTCTTAACAGAGAGTGATGCTATTGCCATATGGACATGCCAAGAACTCGAAGCGCCTTTCTGTGACTACATTGCACAACAATATAACAAGCCTGTGCTGCTCACAGGACCGATCTTGCAAGAATCATCCGTTACAGATCTTGATTTGAAATGGGTTCAATGGCTAAGCAAGTTTGAGCCGAGCTCTGTTGTGTTTTGTGCGTTCGGGAGCCAGATTGAGCTAGAGATGGAACAGTATCAAGAGCTGCTTCTTGGGTTTGAGCTATGTGGGCGGCCGTTTCTGGCTGCCTTGGCTCCGCCTCGAGGATGCTCGACGGTTGAAGAAGCGTATCCTGATGGGTTCGAAGAGAGGATTCGAGGGAAGGGTGGGGTCTATGGAGGTTGGGTTCAGCAGACAAGCATACTCGACCATCCTTCAGTTGGGTGTTTTGTGAGTCATGGAGGGTCTGCGTCCATGTGGGAGGCGTTGCTTTGTGACTCTCAGATAGTTATGGTTCCGAACATGGCTGAGCACATTGTGCAAGCAAGATTGCTGGTCGGAGAGCTCGAAGTTGGAGTTGAAGTGGAGAGATCGGGAGAGGATAGGTGGATCTCCAAGGAGAGGTTGAGGGAAGCGATCGAGTTGGTGATGGACGAAACTAGTGAAGTGGCTTTAAGATTGAAGAACAACCATGCCAATCTGAGGAACATAATTTGTAGGGAAAGGTTGCAAGATGATTACATGGAATCTTTTGTTCGGAATCTGCAGGATCTGAAAGATTGAGAGAAAAGTATCAGTTCATGTTTCTGTAATAGAATAAGATGTTTTTTTTTGAGTTAGTACAACTTTTTTTTTTTGATAAACTCGAAAATTTATTAATAAGACCGATTTTAAAAAAAGAATCAAAACGTCCTAATTTAAGAAGAAGCATGGTGGCTACCAACGATTATAAAGGGATTCAAGCAAAGGGAGCCAAAAGGTCAAGCCTTTTCTTAAAAAAAACAAGGATAAAAAATAGAAACAGAAAAACCCGCCAATCGTTGCCCCCGAGGTCAACGTTGAGTCATCACATCCTTCTTTTTGGCAGTCAACTCACGAAGTGTAGTCCATGCGTTGGTGCCATGTGACGAAGCTATAACTTGATTTTTTCCATTTCGGACTTGCTCAACCTGTTTCCCAATGTCGACGGGACGAACATATCTTTCCCGATCCGAGACATTTGGTTTACACATCATAGTGTAGAATTCCGTTAAATGCTTAGGAGGGCGACTCACCCGCTTCTTGATGACGACGTCCTTCCAAGGAGATTCCATCTGTTGCGACGGTTGACCTGTGGACACATCAACAATTGCTCCAACAACATCAGAAGCCTGAGCCGGATCCAGCACCTGCGACACGGGCTGGACTGGAATAGACTGAGCTTGAACAAGCCCAGATGATACAAGAGTCGATCCAAAAACAACGCAATCATCCTCAACTGTATCACGGTCCCCAGAATCAACGCAGTCATCATGATCCTCGAAATAAGGAACGCGATCACCGGAATCATGATTTCTAATCTCATCCGCTTGATCGGTATCATCATCGTGCACAGCTAACTCCGGTGAGTTTTCGGGAAGGCCTACAGACGCCCGGACATTCCCCTCCACTTGAGAGCTCAGGACATCCTCGTCCTCCAACGATGAAATGAGCTCAACTAAATTCTTCCTAAGGTTACTCTGTGTCTGAACCCCAGAAACATAGTAAACCTTCTGAGTTGCAGAGCTTGGTTTTAGCTCCAATTCCAACCGGCGACGCCACGCCACAACAACAAATAAAATATACCAATCGAATTTAAAACCTCGATCGCATAAGTCGTTGCTCCTTTGGAATCAAAACGAATGAAACCGAAGTATCTACCATTTCGGCTCGGTCGTTTAGGAACAGTCAAGGACGTAATTGTACCAAAAGGACTGAAAGTATTCTGAGTCCAATCTTCCGATGACTCAAACGATAAATTACTCACAAACACCTCATCTTCTTGTTTAGAGTATTTACCTTTCCTCTCTGCTCGGGTCCGACGAACACGCCTTTAAGCTAGCGGTTTCTTAGAAACGGAATCTGTCTGCGTCTCCGTAACGCCTCTAAGGACTGTGACATGCTCAGCAACCCTAGCTGAATCAGAGTCCAAATTGCTCATGCGATCACCAGATGGAGAGATCTGTTTCACAGTAGCCTGTTTGACTCGTCTGAAATCGCTCCGACCTTGGTCATCCGAGACCTGCACTGTTTTCGCAACTGGAGCCTTTTTGGGTCGTCGACCGAGAGAAACTCTTCCTCCGAAGCTGAATTTTTATAGGCTTCAGGCTTCTTCTGGGTACGGACTGTAGATCTCTTCACAAGAGATACAATCTTGCAGTAGGAATAATAAGCCGAGAAGAACACCGAGCAGAAGGAGGTGAAGGAGAGTGGAGCCACTTTGATTAAAGCTATGTACCAATTTCAAACGCCAGGGACAGAGGATGAATTCCGATCCGAGGTCACCACACACTCTCACCGAATGGAGAGAATTCCAGCAATCAGCTCTGCCCAATCCTGACCCTTGGAGAGGACAAAAGGAACTTAACCGCAGTCCGAGTGACCGAAAACGCAGCGACACCATCTCCATGACCGGTCCCTGATGTTCAGCACAAAACACACACCTACTAAAGAGTACAGGACCACACAGTGTTCAGCACCCCCACCTCTGTACCACGGACGGCGAAGTCCACACCCCACCTCTGACTCGAGCTCCCGGACCTACGACTTCGCAAAGTCGGAGACGAAAGCACTAACAATCGGAGACGAGGTAGCAGCAAGGAATCCGAACTACGGCTCCCACAACGGTAAAGATAGGAGACGAACACCCAAGCACTGGCCCAAGCTCCGGAGCGAACAACCCCGGAGAAGAGCGACACAACAACGCGACGCAAAATGTTGCGCAGGGAAACCCTAATCACGCGCATGTTCAATCCAAAAGTCTTCTATTTTTTGAAATGGTACAACTTCTAATATCATTATTTTTTCCAAATACAAACATAACCTTATATCCGAGATTTTAATTTGGGACTCTCTTCGGAAATAGGTGTGTCGACGTTCTAGACTTCGTTAAAAACTTCTATCGTGCAAACTAAGAGAACAACAACACATACAACCGATAAGATCAATAAAGCAAGAACAAGGATCTAAAAACCCTTTCGGGCGGCTGTCTTGGTCTGCTGAGGTAGATCGGGATACCTCTCCCCAAAGAATACGATCTAGCCAGATGGCCCCAAATCTGGGCCGAGAAGGCAATCCCCTTATCCTCCAACTCATGCAAACGTCAATCATGGTTCCCAACAAAGCTGTTTTCCAACCTTCCTCAATACTCGAGAAGATGGGGAGTGATGACCGTCCTTTACATCCGGGTCAACGTCCAGGGGTTCGAGGACCCTTTTCCTCTAATGGTCTTTCCACCTTAACATAACCACCCCTCCTTGGTGGCCTTCGACCGCCATCCAAGTACCTCCCTGAAAGCCCAAGTTTCTATGAAGAATCAAAAGTTTCCACCCGATAGAAACGCCTTTGCTAAGAAAATTACTGTGAGGGATATTGTCGGAGAGAACCTTTCAGGTACCGTTTATGCAGATCGTTTCCAAGTCCCAGAAAATTCTCGAGTATAAACTCCATCTCAATTGACCAGTAGTTTTTTTTTTAATCATTGAGGCATGTTCTCTCCCAACGCCATTTTCTATGAGGAATACTGTATGACCAGAGGGTTGCCGGAGACCGTTTTTTTGGAAATTATTAATTAATGAGACTAAGAGAAATTATTAATAAACGCTAAAAATATAAAGAAAAATAGTCAAATTAAGTAGATCAAATTTACACTCATCGCTCTTGTTATTTTTTTACGTTTGATTCTGCAAGTTTGTGCATGTTCTACTCAATTCCTATCATTATGAACTAAACTCTAATGATTAAGTCACATGGAGAGTAATATGAACGAGTAATTATCGTGATTCAGTTTTACCTTTGGAAACTTGTATTTAGTCAAGTGATTGTATGGTTTTGACCTTTATGTTTTTTCTCCTTGACCAGATGATACATGATTGGAAGCTACCATTCATCACTTGAAAAATGAAAACACTAAAAGGACATAAGAATCATACGGGTTTGAATCTAGACTTGATATAACTAGGTTAACACGTAAGCTAGAGGGATTCACAAAGCATAGTGTTGTTTTCTTCTAGAGACAAACAAACCGAGATTATAGATAATTTAGCGGTTAGATAGCAAGTTATTAATTCGTTCAAGAGATATGTTTAAGGTTATTTAAGAGAATTCATTTTGCCTCTTTAAGATTATTTAAGAGAATTCTTTTTGCCTCGATAATTGTACAGTTTACAATTGCAGAACAATTTTTTGATGATTTATTTTTCATATTACAACCCTGCTTATGTCATAGATTGCCATTCTCCTTGGTATCAAAACCAACTCTTAATTTGTGTTTCTTGTTTCGAACTGTATTTACACTTCATTGTGTTTAATTACATTAGTCACTCTTCATGATAAACTAATCATTCTAGTTGGAAAAGAGAAGAATGGAGAGCGGCGCCGCCTGTGCCCTAGTTTTTGGCTATGGCCGAACAGAGCAGCGTCGCCTATGGATGAACTCCACCACGGTGGTCCTTTGGACTGCGATGGTGGTATGCGCCTCCTTGCAACACGCAGCCTCCTTCTTTCGAAGAGGTTTGGGATTCATGGCAGCGACGGCAGGGAGGATCGGCTCCAATCCCGGTAGCCACCATGTGTTGAGCGACGGGCTCTCTGAGGCAGGTAAGGTGGATCGTTTTCTACCGGTCTCCTCGTCCTCGTTGTCTAGTGCGTTCTCGCGGGCTTTTGAACCAGCCTCCCCGACTTCGACTGGGGCGACGTGGGGAGACCCGTTTTCTGCCTTATTCGCTATCAAGACGGAGGAGAGAGGTCCGGCGACTTCGACAGACCAAGGTAGTCAACGATGGCAGGCGTCCCCAGTACGTGGTCGTGGCGATGGTGATTCTGGGCACGCTCATTGGGGTCGGGGTCTGATTGAGGAGAACCGACCGGTGGAGCTCTTGCCAGAGAAGACGATGGGGACGTGGTCGAGGAATCCGGGCAAGGAACCCTACCGGGCTTTGCCTGTCAATGGGCCATCTGGGCCTGGTAAGCCCGGACCGGGCGGGCTACATCTTGGGTCGGTGGAGATGGGCCTGCCAGGGCAAGCAGGACTGTTGGGCCATGGAGCTGGATGGGCAGGCGGGTCGGATCGTCAGGCTGGGTCGGGCATGCGGTAGGTGGATCAGGCTCACCCCGGGTCCGGATTGCTGAGGATGGGTCGTGGGCTCATGGGTCGGGTGATCAGAACCGGGCTCGCAACCCTAACTGAACTGGACCGAGTGGCACCACTACTCGTCATGGATCGTCGGGTCAGCTTCATGGGTGGGTCCGATGGCTGGTAAAGGACCCTGTTACATCTCTGTCTGGGAAGAAACACATGGAGTGGGAAGAGGAGCCAGACGAATCGGAAGGGTCGGCGGCGTCAGATGGGGCGTCATATGTAGCAGCGGTGGGGGGCCACAAGCACCCCCGCCTCTAGGAATGAGTCTCTGGAATCCCAGGGAGGAGTTGGTCGGCTGTACCACCTCCCTGGCTGATCGATGGCACAGTCGACAAGATTCTCCTCTACCAGTTCGGGGTCAACAATCCCGCGTTCAGGAGCCCTACACGTATCACTCAAGGGAGGACGACACACGCTGACTTTCCGGGGGAGATGTCGGTCCACCACTTTCTAACTTATCACTTGGTCTGCTCGATCAGTGCCATTTGGTTGGAGCATGCTGTATCGGTGTCTTCGGATGCTACCGCAAATTTCCCCCTTCCACCGCCCCTATGCCCAGAGCAACATTTACTTTTTTGTTATCGTATTATATTATCTATTTGGTTTCTTGGTTGTATGATGAGAGCAGTAATGCGATCATCGATCTATTTTATTTTCCTTAATAATATTATCATTCCTTCTAAAAAATAAACTAATCATCATTTTAGGAATAACATAAGTAACAGATTAAATAAGTAAGTGATTGATTAACTGCTTCACTGCGTAAGATAAAAACTAAGTCCGTAACACTACTTAATAAGGGAAATTTGATTAAATGTACCTTAAAATATATCTCATTTTTTTAATATGCTTCTGTACTTCAAAATTTGAAATATATGCTTTTTTATGATTTTTGAGCAAAAATATCCTTATTTTAAGTTATTTGATATTTGAATAAATCAACAAGGATTCAACACCATTTTCAAGATCTTCAGTCCACGATTCAAACTTCTGCAGATTGCAATACAAGTTCTCTCCATTTGCCTTGTTTCCAAGAAATTGAATCGAAGCACATTTGTTAGTGCAAATTCATTTTCTTGTTCAACAGAACATGTAACTCTTGTGGGGTGCATTAATTATCGGACAACGATTTTTTTCCATGCTCCTCAAATTCTTCAAGGCCTTAGGATTGTCTTTTTCAGTATCTTGTTGCACCCATTTTGTACCTTACTTCACAGAGAATCAAGTTAATGGCGTTGTTGTCACGGAGCAATTTTGGCAACATTTAAGTTTATAATCTGTGTTGAGACTACATTTTTCGTATGTATTTTTTACTTGATTCATTACAACTTAGCTTTTACGAATAATTGGTATTATCATAGTTTGTATTGTGATTTGTGTGGAGCTAATGATCATTTTTTTATCAGCTGAGATTTTTATTAGAAGGAGAGACTTTTCAAACAGGAAAACATCTCAAGGTCAAAAGACTAGAAACAACGACTACAGAAGAGCTCGCGGAAAAGCCTTTAAAACCAAGGAGAGTAGTCACCAAAAAATAGAAAAAACAAAACAAACAAGTCAAGTAGGAATGCAATCCACAAGTAAACAACCAAAGACAAAAAAAGCTCGAGACTACACCTCGTACTACTTCAAAAGTCTTGAAAACTAAACCTGTGAGCCACACCACCTAAACTTGTTTTAACAGCGACGACGAAATGGAGCAAGTGATCCTGATTCCTGAAACAGAACCATCAGGATCTCTTCCGATTGATGACCCATCCAGAGTGTGAATCAACGACCAGCCCACACAACCAACGAACTATCCCACAAAACTCCCTACCGCCATCACTATTTTCTTCATCGGAGACGAACAAAACCTAGCCATCTTCACCACAAGGAGAAGAGAATAAAGGATATCCACCATTACTCCCGATACGTGGACCACTTCAGCCCAAAACAAGACGACGATATGAGACCATCAGCCGGAACCAACAAGCCACATCATTCCCACACAGAGTTTCCATAGGAGCAGAGTCAACCACCACACAAATGCCAAACCAGGGACAACGTAACTCGGACCTCACCGGAACTAAACAAGCCATGACTAGCCTTGATTGAACCTTTGACTCGCCTCCTCGTGCTAGACAATCCATACACAACACACTCCGTCTTGATCCTCAGATCAAGCCACGAATCCATCAACACCTCCTTACCTCGGATCGAGTCCATGCCAACTCATCCATTCGCAACACATACCCCTATCTCCCGAAAGAGCTGCAACGGACCATGGAGACGATAAGAGCACACGTCGCCGACCACCACTGAAACGAGCGCAACGACCCTCAAATACCAATTCCGGAAACAACAAAAGGAGCCTCTTCCGGATGAGATACAGTCCAGATTACCAACATCAGGCCTCCGGTTGTGATTAAGGAAAGGGGGATCGAGGAGATATTAGGAAAGGCACGAATAAGCTCGACGCGGGTCATCGGGAAAAGAGGAAGATGGGAAGGGAGTAAGGAAGACCACCAACGACTCCATGGCCACGGCCATGCGAGTCACTGGTGGCGGAGACAGAAAGTTGGGAGGAGTTGGTTAGGATTTTTTCAGGTTACCAAAATAAAATATCCCACTATTTCTATTGTGGAGCTAATGATCATTTAAATTATGATTTTGAGTATTATGTTTGACCAACTACCTGGTTGGGGGCGCTTCTACTTTTGAACAGGGTTATCAAATTGAACCGCATTTTCCTAATGATTAGAAGAAGTAGTCACTTTAACAATTGTGTTTTTCTATAATTAACCAAATATTGAAGAAGGAAAACAAAGAGAGAAATGAACGAACGACTTGAAAGACTTAAAGTTCAAGTGAATGTTCTCATGCTATTAGTGAATGAGAGGACCCTGCACAATCAAGCAATTCACATTGAAGATGACTATTCCAATAACTCATATGACCCAACGGAACAAACTCATGACTCAACCATGAGATTAGAGGCAAGGTGAAATGTGAGGTATCAATTCTAATCCCTCTTGTATAATATCTGTGAAGACCGCCTCGTTAAAAAGTTCTATTTTATTTGGTTTTGTTCGATCAGAACGTCGAGGTTGAGAAGTGGGTCGGTTTTTGGTAACGGTGAGGTTGAATTTCGTTTTATTTGTTAATTCGTTAAAAAAAGAAAAAAAAAAGGTTTTAAGGTCGGACCGGGTCGGGCCTGATCCGATCAACAACCATAGCCAGGCCAGGTCTGACCCAGCTTTGTTGGCATCTGGGCCGTGAAGCCCAGCTCGTGTTTAAGGCCCAATGTCTGAACGGCTCGCGCTTTAAATCCCGTTTTTTTAGGGTTTCAGTCGACAGAACCCTCAATCCCTCTTCAAGTCTTGCGCAGCTTCTCTCTTAACCGAAATCCCCTCCCTCTCTCGATCAGAATCTCCTCGCTGCGTCATCGCCCATCTCTCCCGACCCTCTCCAACCTCACTCTCCTTCTCTTCCCCTCATGCCACCAACGCCACCGCCCTTTCCCCTTCTTCTCCGTTCAGACACACCGCTGCCATCATCTCCGACCGCGATCTCCGCCTCGGCTACCACCGCTCACCGCTCCTCCTCTACGTCCAGATATAACCACCGCCGCCGTCAGCTTCGGCCAGCAACGGCGCCGCCGGTGGTCGGTCGGAACTCAAACCGAGTTCTCTCCTTCCCTTTTTTTTCTTTCTTTTCCCGAGCGTTCTCGGATCTGGCTTTACGGATCTGGGCACTGTCGATACCGAAATCCTTTTGGATCTGGCCGTTTGGTTTTGAAATGGAAACAAAAAAGTAAAGTTTTTAATCTGTTAAAAAGGAAGATAAATTAAAACGGGTTTAAAATCAGATTTAAAACAAAAGCGGGTTTATTTGAAAAGGACGAGTAATTTGAACTGTGGACAAATCTGCTGAACGGTTTTTGGGAATAGTGGAACGACTAAACTGGACTACTAATCGGACTTAGTACGGGACTAAAAGTGGGACGATGAATCGGACTCATCGGGAAGTGGTGCCTCGAAATTCGTGTCTCGGGAATTGTGCCTCGAAACACGCACCTCGGGATCCGTGCCTCGTTAAACGTGCATCAGGTTCTGTGCTCGGGTGCTCGAACTCGTTTCGTCGTAATCCCGCTTTTGACCGTTCGAGTTTAAAGGGCAACGTATTGAACTTACTTTGGACCGTACCTGATCTGATCGTAAGTTTGAACTGTTAAAAACCCAGGCTTGAACTTCGCTCGAGAACTGGGACTTCGCCCGAGAAGACGGAGTAGGCCCGATCGTCAGCAGCTAGGAGTATTGTTAGAGGAAGACCTTGAGGTAGGGAAAGTACTAAACTCCTCGCGCAATTTAATATTGTAGTATGCCTATTAGGTTAATAAAATCGGAAAGGTCCTAGAAATGCATATAGGATGCGAATAACTAGAATAATCGTCTTTAAATGACTAATAACAAAACGTGTCTAGAATGCATGCATAGGATGTGAATAACTAGTTTAACTCGCTTTCAATACTTGGGAAATTGTCGTGCTGGTAGAAAGGCCGAGATGGTTGGAGCGGATTACCCGCAACTTGGATACCTCTGGGGTATTCGAGGGACGTATGAGAGTATCCTTCACAACCTTTCAGCTAGAGGGGGAGGCGTACTATTGGTGGCAGTCTGTGCAGACCAGAGTTGGGGATGATTACCAGTTATTCAGCAAGCTGTTCATGGAGCAGTTTTTCCCTCGATCCGTTCGGGACGATAGGCGCCAACAGTTCCTTGAACTGCGTCAGGGAGGGATGACCGTCTCTGAGTATGCGGTGAGATTCATATCCTTATCTCGTTTTGCACCAGAGATGGTGCAGACTGAGGAGAGTCGATGCAGACGATTCGAGGGCGGGCTCATTCCGTCGATCGCAGATCGGGTCATCGCTTTCAGGACCGAGGTGTACTCTACACTGGTGGATCAGGCACTAGCCGTGGAGAGGCATTTCCGGGAGACCGCCAGAGCGCGGGAGATCAGGCCGAAGCCAGGTGGCTTCCTGAGGCCGTTAGAGGGCCACGATCTTAGGAGGCAGAGGACCTCTGGATTCTTTCAGCCACGGGCCCAATCTGGTGGGACGCACCGGGCCGGAGAAGTAGCATCCGTTGGACCCGCCCCGGTGGCACAGTTTTTCCCTTCGTGCAGACAGTTGGGACATCTGGGTCGGGACTGTCCATTGAGTGGTGGATCAGCAGACCGCTCCGCAGGTCGGCCGGCGAGAGCCGAGGAGAGGCCGCGTTCCGATAAGAGAACATACTATTACTGCGGCAGATCGGGACACATCTCCACTGTGTGTCCTGACCGATTTCGGAGAGGACCCATACAGCGACCACAACAGGCGCAGACAGGCCAGGTACCTCCTTTCCGCCAGCGCCAGACTCAGACTACGAGACCCCACGACAGGCAGCAGGAGCGCCAGTACAGAGACAGCGGCCGAGGGCCCCACACCAGCAGGCATTTCCACCACCACCGAGTGGAGGACCACCGACTCGGCAGGGCAGAGTGTACGCGATTGCCGGACCCCGAGCTGAGGGACTTGATTACGGTCATGAGATCGCTTAGAGCACTTGTTTACTTTTTAGACTTTGGACTTTGTGTTTGCTGACACTTGGTTGTTTTGTTTCATGATTACGTTATGTTGGAACGAATTTAAAACTGTTAAGCCCACCCGTACCTTAACACACCTACTTGAGGTGTGGTAGTACCGACTAGTGTCGGTATGAGACAAAAGTGGAGTAACAAACCGTCTCGTTCTTAAGAATTTGCCGTACTGAAGGTTTCCTTTCCTGTTTCGAACGTGTTGGTCGAGCTTTAAGAACCGATTTGTGGAATGTTAGACGTTCATCGAGTGCTACCAGTTCACGAGGACGACCTCAGAATTAACCTGAGACCAGAAACGACGCCGACATCCCTGGACCATGCAGATTCGCGCCAGCAGAGTTGACCGCACCGAACGTCAGTCAGAAGAGCCAGAAAGACGAAGGACTTGTCCGAGCGCCGCACAGTGAAGACTGCAGCACACTTCAAGAAGGAGAGGAGCGGAGCGCTAAGGAGGCATGAAGACCACCGGAAGCTGGACCGCATCAAGACGAAGACCCGACACTCTGTTCCGACGCGACAAGTTCCCGAAGAAGGCGACCAACGACGACGACACCAAGACCGGAGC